>CM057097.1:5902500-6502500 GCA_029959045.1 Taenioides sp. WSHXM2023
TTATAACATGGCTCTCAAAAGAATATACAATTTGATTTTTCAGAAACAGCAGCAACAGTACGCATTTCTGTATCTATCTAGTTCTTAGCTCTCACAAACCTTTGCGACATCATGAGTATTCACATGCATACGTTTTGGGAACAGCGTTTTCAGACAGAGAAGTGAAGCAAAGGTGGACTGACAATAACACTTAGAAACCAAACAGTTCAGTCAAAGCACGGATATCTCAATGGAAATAAAGCAACGGAATATGTGATTGAAAAAAATGCAAGAAGAATTGTTTGATTTTAAGGCCATACTGTGGAACTTTTCGTTACATAGTGCACTTTAAATTCGCCATCAGTCTTCAGCTATTACACAAGACCACTGAGGACTGCGACTAATGTTTTTACAACAAAATCATTAAACAAAATGGACTCTTGTGAGCTTTAAGCCATGTTAGAATACTGTTACGTCATCAAAAACATCTCTGAACTACTGCTACTACTACTATCGCTACTACCACATTTATGTTTTCAGTTTTCCACCTGTAGAAATATAAATATTTCTTTGGCCTATCAGCTCATAGTCATTCATTCAGTGGTTCATTCAGTCATAGACCTGAATGAAAGAGTGAGTAATCCATTTTAATTATTATTCTGTACACCTCCAAAAGCTCAAAATGCTCTGTTCCACTTTGTGATGTCATGAAGCGTTACTTTTCTCCTTAACAACTACCTTTAGTCCAGACGAGATTGGCAATTCCAGGTCCAAAATTCTCCAAATGATTCTAGTGAAGGTGTATGGAGTTTAAAAACAGCCTAAATCTGCAGGGTTTGTGCGTTAAACATGTGTGAATGAAACAAAACACAACTCCAGGTGTGTTTGTGACGAGGAAACAACATTAGAACATACAAAAATAGTGTAGTATGGGCCCTTTAAATAATATTCAGTAAAAGGATTATGTCAACAAAATGGTTTTATCTTATGGGCCAGTATTCTAGTCTCGTTTGGAGGATTTGGACCTCTCTTCCTTCCATAATTTAATTTCATTTTTTAATCTCTAGAAGACTGAAATTGGATATCATTTTTAATTAACGTTATCATTACATCAGCATTCACACTCACACAGGACTGAACCAGTCCCGCGCTCACGACTCACGACTCTGCAGCGGCTCCTCTCCTCTCCAGCTGTTTTCTCTCTCCCTCTTTTCTCATCTGTCTCTTCTTTCTCTTTTCCATCTCTCTCTCTCTCTTTTTGCTGGTTCTATTTTTAGCAAGTGTCAAGGAATCCTCTCTTCTTTCTCTCTCTTTGTTTTCTTCCCTCTCCTCTTCTCTCTGGTTGCTGGTTCTATTTTTAGTAGGTGTCTCTCCCCTCTCTCTCTTTTTCTTCCCCTCCTCTCTCCCTCCTCTCTTCTAGGTGTCAGGGAATCCTTTCTTCCTTCTCTCTTTCTCTCACTCGCTCTCTCTCCCTCTTCCCCCCTCTTCTCTCTTTTTCTCAGTTTCTTTTTGTTGGTTCAACTTTAGCAGGTGTCTTCCCTCTCTCTTTCTCTTCTTTCTCCTCTCCTCTCCTCTCTTTTCTCTCTCCCTCTCTGCTTCTTTCTCTCGCTCCTTTTGCTGGTTCTATTTTTCTCTCTCTCGCTCTAGCTCTCTCTCTTTTCTTCCCTCTATCTCCATCCCCATCTCTGGTTGCTGGTTCTATTTTTAGCAGGTGTCAGGGAATCCTCTCTTCTTTTTCTTCTCTCTCCCTCTCTCTCTCTCTCTCTTCTCCCACTCTTTTCTTCCCTCTCCTCTATCTCCATCCCCATCTGTGGCTGCTGGTTCTATTTTTAGCAGGTGTCAGGGAATCCGCAGTCGAGCTAAAAATATCCGTCAGTGCATGGATCTTCACAGTGTATGGAAATGAGGCTCTTTTACTTCAATGGACTGGGGCTTAATGAGGAAAGATCTGCTGCCGTGGCAACCCTACTGTACCGCATAAAGTTTAGTGTGGAATCTGCAGTGTTCACATGTGGCCTGGATTTAATACTTCATTCACACATGTTTAAATAACCCTTTATTTTTAGTCTGTCTACATCTCCAAAGCTCCTAACGCTCTGTTCCACCTTGTGATGTCATGAAGTGGTAGTTTTAACAGCTACCAATTAGAGCGCTTAAATCATCCAAATGATTCTAGTGAAGGTGTATGGAGTTTAAAAACACAGTGGAGCACTTCCTGTTTTACCACATGACATCATAAGTTGCGACAGAGTGTTTTCCGTTTGAGAGAAGAACTAATATAGTAAATATCCAGGATTTGGTGTTAAACAACCCCAGGAAACAGCAGAATAGCCTAATCTGGGCCGTTTAAATAGTATCTTTACTCAGTGCATTGTGGGTAATGTAGGCCTGGTGTCAACATGGCTGTATCTTGTTTTTACATGAAGGCAGAGCTCACAGAGGCCCTGCCACAACAGCGCGTCTATAAGAATAAAGCCATCCGAGCGTTCAGTACACATTATGCAGGCTCAGGAGAACAGTGATGTGAGGCAGATGACATTTACCCACAATGCACCGGGCCACACGACAGGTCTTAAAGCTGTAAACAAACATGTACACAAGAGAATGAGTGGCACAATGAACACATGGAAGGGAAGTCATTACCATAAGAGGAGACATGCATGGAAGACTATACACTATAGATAGATAGATAGATAGATAGATAGATAGATAGATAGATAGATAGATAGATAGATAGATAGATAGATAATACTACAACTACATGATAGATAGATAGATAGATAGATAGATAGATAGATAGATAGATAATACTACAACTACACGATAGATAGATAGATAGATAGATAGATAGATAATACTACAACTACACTATAGATAGATAGATAGATAGATAGATAGATAGATAGATAGATAGATAGATAGATAATACTACAACTACACTATAGATAGATAGATAGATAGATAGATAGATAGATAGATAGATAGATAGATAATACTACAACTACACTGACTTTCTGGTTCAAGGATGATAAAACACTATATTATTAAATGCAGACAGCACATAGTGAAGGAACACAAAGAAAAAAAAAAACATCTCCATGGAAACAAGCAGTAGACGTCCCTCCTCAAGGACAACTACAAGTCAAGCTTGTGGAGATGCAAGCCCGCTCAGAATAAGGACACATGTTTTTCAGTGCAATAAACCCCTAGCTGAAAACGTTTTCAAGAAGACTCCCGCATACTGTCTCACTCTTGGTTTAATACAACGTTTCAGCCCCTCTGACCTTCCTCATGAGGACAGCCCCTTATATAAGTTAAGAGACCACCCCCTTGAGAGTAGTCATCCAATCACTGCAGTGAAAAACAATACATTAACAATTACAACCCAGTATTATACATGATTCACTTTTCAAATATCAAGATGATTATCAACATTACATTTCATTATACTCACAAATTTGAGCAAAATAAGTGGTGCATAGAAGAGATTTTTCATGAACTTTCCTCCTGGCTCAGAGGGAGTATAATGTATATGTGCTCTTTATTACGACACTTTTTTGAGATCAAACATTATATTAAACAACAATTCATCATTTAAGCCTTTTGGACTAAGAGTTTGTAGAGTAAAAATCCAATAGGTGTCACGTCCGTTTAACGCACGATCGTGGTCGCCCCCCCTTGGCGAGGTGGACATCTGTTCGATCCCACAAAAACACATCATGTTTAATTTGGTTAAAATGAACAGCAACCGGAGAGTCAGGGTTTTGGCATCTTCTTGCGCTTTTGTGGTCAGTGCGGGTTTTGACTTTTCCTATCGTCTTTCCAACATACGTGAGGCCACACAGGCAGCGCAGCAGGTAAACTACATGAATAGACGTGCATGTAATGACGCTCGTAATTGGGAACTTCTTTCTGGTAGAAGCGTGACAGAAATGAGATGCTCTAAACCTAAAAATTGTACTCAAGTCTTGTACTTTTACTATTGTACTTCATTACCCTCCGCCTTCTGTGAATAGGGACGATTATCCACAGATCTGACCTGTAATGTAGCGTAGTGCTGTAACCTGCTCATGTCAAATCATGCTTGCAAATAATTTCAAATACTTTTCAAATACAGCTAATTCTTCATATATACTGTATGTAAAATTGTCAGTTTGTACCTCTGTAGTACTTTACGTTACACTCTACTCTGTCACCCACTGCTTCTCATCTTGTCCTCGATTCAACCCAAACTCACCCAAAGCCTCCAATCGCTCCCCCTCCCGTCTCCGCTTTCATTTCATAACCTCCATCAAATGCTATTGTTTTCGTCCGTTCTCTCCATCCCCACTTGCGCTTTCACTTGTTTGTCATTTTCATTTGATTTCTGTGACTTCAGAGCTTGTTTCGGAGCCATTTTCTGCCAACTTTTAAGCCAATTTTCAAACATTTCTCTCCCTCTTTTAAACGCCTGATGCATTTTGCCTCCAGCTGTTTTTCTCCATTTTAATACACGCATTTGTTTAGTTTTTTGTGGTTAAAATTTCAGTCCACTCACGCCAATTCGCTTCATTTTTGACCTCTAACCATGCTTCTATATTCAGTGTCTCTCCTTTGTATCATATATTGTGTCATTTATACATGTTGTCCATATATTTATGCATGTTATCCATATATTTAGCCAGTTTCCATCCCTCGTGACATCATTAGGTGTTTATCCAGAAAACAGTACAAACATATAGCAGTAGCAAATATATGCGCTATTGTTGACATTTAAAGTGTCGTGTTTTGTTTCATTCACACATGTTTAACACACAAATGCCTGCATATTTAGGCTGAGCTCAAACAGAAACTACTCGGTTCCGGCTTGTGATGTCATGTAGTAATATAAGAAGTGCTCAGCTGTGTTATTAAACTTCATACACATTCACATTTGCATGCTTTCAGTCCTGAAATTGCCAATCATTACTGAACTAAAGGTAAAAGTAGCTGTAAACTTGAAAACTACCACTTCATGACATTTTGAGCTTTGGAGATGTAGACAGACTAATATTAAAGGAAACAAAACACAACTCCAAATATGTTTTTGAGGAGGTAACAACATTATAACACAACTTAAAGCTCACAAGAGTCTATTTTCTGTAATATAGGACCTTTAAACAGTGTTAATCTTTCCAGATACTAGTAGATTATTTCAAGGTGTAAAATGTAAATGTGACAGTTAAGGAGGCTTAAAGTCTACAGCATAATATAACTCTTAAGGAAACTCTTAATATAACTCTTAAGGAAGCTAATCCTCCTGAGATGGACCATTGAGTTTGAAAGTTTAAAAAAGACAAGATGGAAGTAGCTCTGGTCCATTTGAAGAAGGTCACGTCTTAAAGTGAAGTGACGAGTGAGAGAGCAGTGGTCTGAGAGGATTTACAGATAAGACCGGAGCTCTCACTGCACACACACACACACACACACACACACGCACGCACGCACGCACGCACACACACACACCCACACACACACACACACACACACACACACACACACACACACACACCCAAGGAGCTGGGATCAGGGTGAGGAGATGGACAAAAGGAAAAAAGGTGCACGTCCAGATTTAACTTTTGTTTGAGAAAATAAAAATAAAAAATAGAATAGAAATGTATACGCAAGCAACACAAAGGTGAAAACACTGAAAAAAGGACTTTAAGAAGGATCCACGGTCTAGTCCTCTTATATGATTTCTTTCTTTGTCCACAGTCTGGCATTAAAAATATCTAATAGTGAACAGCAGCATTTCCACTGTAGTTCTCAACAATATATATATATATATATATATATATATATATATATATATATATATATATATATATATATATATATATATATATATATATATATATATATATGTATACTTTTCAAAGTGATCTGGATAATCACCAAAATCTAATCATCTGTTGGATTTACCATTAGGAACATTTCCTGAAAATTTCATCAAGATCCGTCCATAATTTTTTGAGTTATCTTGCTAACTAACAAACAAACTAACAAACAAACAAACAAACAGACAGACTCAGGCGAAAACATAACCTCCTTGGTGGAGGTAAAAAGGAACTCTGAATTAAAGGTATTATGCTAAGGCTGTGTCCCATTCCTCTGTCTTACCCCTTCGTCTTACTCCTACCCCTTGGTTTTGCGCATTCGTGTGAGGGCAAGGGGTGTCCTGATTCTAATTCTGATCACGGGCTAGAGCCACGACCTAGGGCTACGTACCCCTTGAAACGAAGTAAGCTCTCGACCAGACTTGAAACGAAGGGGTCGGCCTACAAGCTCAGGCAGGTGTTGGGATCAGGATGGAGCGTCACATCGACCAGCCAAGGAGTCTCATAAATGTGAGTATTTTCAGCAGTTGTAAATATCAATTAACAGTTTAGCAGGTTTACAATTATGGCGCTTATGTTCTGTTGTTGCGGTTTTAATTGTAGTAATGTCTGTTTAGCCAACGTTATCGTTTTCATTGAACTTTCATGTATAAACAAGCTCGTTTTTTGTCGAGCTGAGGTACCCGATAATCCTCGACATTTCACTTTTTTAGGTGAAATCAGTGTGAAGTCAGTTTGCTTAACAGAAGCAAACGGTAATCGAGTAGTGTCCCATTTCTTAAGGGAACATTCATACCCTGAGCCCTCACAGCTCGGTATCGAGGGACAAGACAAAGACGTAGATAAAGGGGGTAGGGGAAGGGGTAAGACAGAGTAATGGGACGCAGCCTAAATAATTGTTTTAGACTTTTTGTTCCTTCATCAAAAACATGCCCGAAGAGGTTTTAGATCCATGCATGACATCTGTTCAAACCCTCTTTATAGTTAGCTGTGAGGTTCTGTGCAAGGCAGTACACAAGCCATCCTCGACATGACAATTCTGCAAAAATATACAAAAACATGATGCAAAACTGTGTCAACGATGTCCAGTAGTTTCGGGATGCACCCTGATTGTGTTGTGATAGCGAGGGGGGACTCAGAGCAACTTTTGAATTTGTAGTTTTCGGTAAATACAGCATTTTCAAAGCACTAAAAAGTAACATGGTCATCTAAATATGGTATGTGTTAGCAGTTAATACCCCATCAAAGTGTAATAGCCCCTCTTTAAGGACCATGTGTGTTCAGGTTGGACCCATATCCCACAATGCCCTCTGGTCTTGTTTTCCTGTTTGACCTTTGCAGCTGTGAGACGCCCTGTGAACTACATGGGTAATCATTATGAGCGCAGAAGGCAGGTCTAATCACTCCGGAGACAAGCCTATCAATACTCTGCCTCTGTGTGTATGAAGACCACAGTGTCCTTGGAAAATGTCCGTCAGCGCTGCATTATCCAGGAGAGGCTGTCGATGTTTACTATTGTGTTTAGTGAAGAAACAGGTGATGAAGAGGAGGAGAAAAGAGGAGAGGAGGACAGCGGCAAGGACGCAGGAACAATGGAAACAAATAGTCAGTCCATATAGTGTTTATGTGGTAGAATTCGATGATGTTATAATTTCAGATGGAGCGCAGAGGACTATTGATTGACCTTGCAGTGACATGATGGGGGTGCTCTACATGTATCTATAATGGTGGAATGTTTAGGAGTTACCGTGGTAAGATTGTCTGAAAATGTAAGAAAAAAAAATGCAAAAATTTAAACAGCACATTTACAGGAGTGAGTGATCAGTATGAGCATGGTCCTGTTTAGGGGTTTGATTTTCAACAAAAAGGTGAGAACGACGAACTGAAAAACTGTTGTCTAATGCTAGCAAAAGTGATTTTATGTGTTCTTTATGGCCAGATTGTATTGAAATAAAGCTCAGATTAGTCTAATAAAGTCTAATAAAGTAAAATAATGAAGTCTAATAAAGCCTCATACAGAGCAATGTTGATGATATCAGCTGCAAAGGATCCCTACAACTTTATGAGCGTCAGGGATTGGAACCACAAACCTGCCTTATTATTTTATTATTGCAGCTGACAACAATGACTTCAGTTTCCATTCAAACGACTGTAACTGTTGGGTTAGGGTCCTGCCAAGAGACAAAATGGTGTTTTTGGACAAGTCTCTGCTCAACTCTGTCTCACATTATTCACATTTATTCAGATTTTTGTGGACTGGCAGAAGAGTACTGGACATTCTAAATATTCCATAATGATTGAATACAACAGTGGATATTATGGGCTTTAAACAGTTACGTCGAACCCAGCAACTATGAGCAATGAGTTTGGTAAACCTAAAAAAAAGTTCTCACCAAGTTGCAGGTCAGATCTGTGGCGTGGCAAACCTGCTCACAATCAGAATGCATGTTTTTCAAGGTATTTTTGAGCAATGGAGTGACTGTAGCTCAGTTGGTAGAGTGTTTGTCCACTGTGGAACACACTTTCAGAGTCCTTGAGGGCTCCCCAGAGTGTTCAGGCCTTTAAAAAAGGTCTAAAAACGTTTCTTTTTAAAAATGGCCTATTAACACACTTTTATGACATGATAACCATTTTATGTAGTGTTTTCCTTTTTGCATGTTTTTTAAATTCTGTTTTATCTGTTGTGTAGCACGTTGAGATTTCGGTGGAACGTAAAGTGCATTACAAATTAAATGTATTTATTATTATTATCTGAAGGTTGGTGGTTTGAATCCCATTCTTGACATAAACACTGGCTGAGCGGATTCGCAGATGAATGGGTGAGTGGTTCCTTGATGTAAAGAGCTTTGAGTGCCTCGAAGGTGGAAAAGCATTTCCTTGGAGACAAGTAGGTGGCAGACCTTCAACCCTTACCCAGTCTCCACACTTTTCCACACTTTATTCCACTTTCACATTTAAATCTCCAAACTTCTTGAACCTCTTTGCATCTCTTTCACCTGCACAAAATGATCTTAAAGTCTTAAAACGGAACTGATCCAGGATAAAGTATTTAAATGAGCAGAACCTCAGGGCTGTGTTCAGACGAAGGATGGGGGGTTCGGTTTGACTATGGGGGTCTCGGATTAAACACATTTCATCTCCCCTCTTCTCCTCTCTCCTCTCCTCTTCTAATCCAGCTCCTGCTTTGTGCTTTTCACACAGAATGCATCTACTGTAAAACCTCTGCTTATTTAGAAAAGATTACCAAACTAATTTATATTCCAAATGCTTCTTTTCAAAGTGTGTGGTACAGGGTTCTCTACAGTTCAATACTCAGTCTATATTTAGCTCGCCTTTGGGTAAATTCTTCGTTCAAACTCTACTGTTGGAATAGTGTAATCATTTTAGACCTGGTTTGGTGCTGGTTTAGACCTGGAATTGTCCTGGTTTAGATCTGCTGGTACTTGGAAAACCTTTCTTTTCTTGGTGTGAAAAGTAGAAGAGCGTGTAGTCTATAATGAGTCCTCCTATACTACACAAAATGAACTCTTGTGAACTTTAAGCCATGTTATAATGCCGTTACCTCCTCAAAAACATACCTGGAGTTGTGTTTTGTTTCATTCACATGTTTGTAACCCTTTCTTATTAGTCTGTGTACATCTCCAAAGCTCAAACGGCTCTGTTCCACTTTGTGATAGCCTGTGATGTGATGTCTCTTACCTTTAGTTCAGTAAAGATTGGCAATTCCAGGTCTGAAATGATTCTAGTGAAGGTGTATGGAGTTTAAAAACACAGTGGAGCACTTTCTGTATTATCACATGATGAAGAAGAAGAAACACAGTCTAAATATGCAGAGTTTGCATGTTAAACACGTGTGAATGAAACAAACACAACTCCAGGTCTGTTTGTGATGAGGAAACAACATTAGAACATAAATCAGGAAATAGCATAATATGGAAGCAGTAAAAATCATACCAAATCATGGATATTTAATTCCTAATATAACGTTGCTCTGAGCCCCGCTGCTGTAGAGCCATATGTTGTGTGTGTGTGTGTGTGTGTGTGCTTGCTCTGGGCTGTGGTGCAGTTACAGGAGAAGACTTTAAAGGGGATGTTTTTCATGGATGTTGTTGTGACAGACGCCTGAGGACCTCCATCTGAGAAAACAGGACCCTGATCAGCCCACGGGCCACATCTGCTCTGCTTATATAATACTCACTCTGCTTTAATCACTCTCACTGCCATAAACATTACAGAGTCCATGTTTGGTCCAAATGTCACACATGCTGTCTGCTTATGTCTCTCCATGGAGATGTTAATGCTTTGCCTGAAATGTTCCGCAGTATGACCTTAAGCTCATTTTAAATTGGCATTCATTTCAATATACGTGTTTTGATTGGTCAGAAATACCTTAAAAACATGAACGCACTGCACTGATACAGCCTTTTTTAGTTCTGATACCGATTCTAATACTAAAGCTGTAACTATCTGCCAATACACGATACCAACCGATACCAGTGCAGAGAATGAAAACATTTAAAGCATTTATTTCCATTACACAAAAATAAGACAAAACAGATCCAAATGTGTTCTGTAGCTCTTATTTATCTCTCTAACTACTGGATAACTTTGTGTAAATAAAAGTTTAAACGTTATGAGACTTTCTGGGCCAACTACGATCAGTTAATACTCTTACACATCAATGCATCTGTCCAACCAGGATATCGATTGGATCGATATTAGGAAGCCAGTATCCGATCCAGCAAATGTTTCAGTATTGGCGCCGATATCTGATACTAATATCAGATCCCTAATCCTTACTGTGAGTGTGGTCACCTCTCCACAGATCTGACCTGTAACTTGGCCTGGTGCTGGTGGTGCCCTGGGGCACCACCAGCACTCACACTTATTCATACTGGCCAAGGTGGGTTAATTGTTTTGCCTAAGGACACAACAACAGTTCGTACTAGAGCCCCTGCTGCCCCACTGTGGCTCCTGATATTCCAGCGGTCTCTCATAATCAGTCCCAGCCATGTTTAGCTTCAGAGATCAGACGCGATGGGGCACTGACAAGGAGGACTTTGTAATCCCTCAGTCGTCCAGGTAGGATCCACAGCAAAAGAAAATTCTACTCTGTCAACTGGACAAAAGGATTAAAGAGCAGATGTTTCACCGCTCGCTTAAGTGGCTCTTTCAGTTTGACAAGGGAGTCATCTGCTCATCTACTATCTTTTCATTTATGGCCTCCCCAAATACATAAGCACACGGAGTGTCTTGCCCAAGTGCACATCAGACTTATCTAATCCAGTTAAGATCACACTCAGTAAAGTCCTGTGTGGATGTGTTGACATAAGAGTTTGTCGTGGTGTCCTGTGATGAGCACATGACCTGAGCCTGTGGGCTGTGTGGAGCCGACAGATGGAGCCAAGGCCCGGAGCCAAACAACAGCAGTAGGAGCTCACACAACTCTCACTCAGAGTCAATACAAACTATTACAAATGCATCCAAACGCACACATAACACACATACTCAGGGGCAGTGGCAAGAGTTCATGGTCCAAATATTGTCTTTATTAGATTTTTAAAGAATGGGATTATGATTCATGCTACAATCAGCTCATCTATTGTAACTTCGAGGATTTGCCATTTGCTTGACTCCTGGAGATGTATTTGTTTGACCTGGAAAACTTCACACTATGGCATTGAACTTACATATTTCCATAGAGACAAGCAGGTGGCACTGCAAGGCCAAACCACAGGTCAGATCTGTGGAGAGGCAACCCCGCTCACAGTAACAATGTATGTGTTTGAATGTAGAATTTTTGAACAATAAAGCAAATGTAATTGAATAAAAATGCAGTTATGTGTTTAATGCCATACTGTGGAACATTCCAGGAAAAGCAATAACATCTCCATGGAAACAAGAACAAGTTTCATAGTGCAGCTTTAAACTATGGGCAGTTTAGAGTGTCATGGCATCAAACTTATCTTACTCAAATTCTGATTATGTTTCTTTCATTCATCATCTATCATCTCAATACTACTGATACTTTGCAGTGACCTCATGCTGGGGGTGTACTGCATGGCCATCTATGGCAGAATGTTCAGCAGCCAACGACCTGATAAGCTTTAAGGTAGTCTGAAAACTCAAGAAAAAATGCAAAATTGATTCAAACAGCACATTTTCAGGAGGTTGTGATCAACACGAGCGTTCATGATCCTGTTTAGGTGTTTGATTTTCAACAAAAAGGTGAGTGAGTAACTGAAAAACTGTTGGCTAATGAAAGGGACTAGTTTAACAGCAGAAATCAGCTCACCTGTTGAAGTTCCATCTAAGTCAGTTCTTTGTGATCAGTGGTCAGATTGTGTTAAAACAAAGCTCAAATTAAAGTCTAACGAAGCTTCAGACAGAGCAGAGCCTTCAGTTAGCATCACCCCCCGCCCACAGGGAATGTGGATGACATCAGCAGCAAAGTATCAATTAAACCCAAGTATTTCTGCAGTAGACAAAAACGTTTTCATTGTGCCTGTCGTGAAAGTTTGCAAACGAGTGCAGGGGCTTCATGTTTGGATGTGACACTCTGACAGGATGATTGGAAAGTTTAGAGAAATATTCAAAGTGAGGCCATTTACACCAAATCTCTCACATTTTCATGTTTTCCTAAATTGCAGCTTCCTTCAAAACACCTCAAACAGACATCAGTCTTTGTAAAGTGGTGCATTTCACATTTGAGTTTTGGTGTATTATGCAAAATTGACTGCTTTTCCCCATGGAGATGTTATTGCTTTGTTCGGAATGTTTCACAGTACGGTATTAAACCTTTCAAGCTTCATGGAGACCAAATCAGACCAAGATACAAGTCAGATCTGTGGAGAGGCAACCCCGCTCCCAGTCAGAATGCCTGTTGAAGTGGTAGTTTTCAAGTTAACAGCGACCTTTTACCTTTAGTTCAGTTGAGAGTGGCAATTCTAGATCTGAAATTATCCAAATGATTCTAATGAAGGTGTAGGGAGTTTAAAAACACAGTGGAGCACTTTCTGATATTTGACTCTGAAGTTTGACTTGTAGCAGTGACTTTAGTGGATCCGATTTTGGAGGCTGGGGTTTTTTGAGGACGTTTGATGGTTGTTTAGTGAAGTGACCCAAAAAGTGAAATCCAGAAATGTGTGTGAAGCTGACCCAGTTACACTCCTCCACATGAGAGACTGAAAGAGAGAGAGGATAGAAGGATAGATAGGATGAAAAGAATGGACAGATGAGAGAGGGAGAGAAAGAGAATGAGATAAGAGAGAAGCTAGAGAGCCACTGGATAGGGAAAGAGATCAAGGTCAGATGGATAGAAGGATGGAGAGAGAGAGAGAGGCGGTAGAGAGAACAGAGAGGGAGGGAGAGGGGGGGTTTGGGAGAGGGAAAGAGAGAGAGCGTGATGAGAAGGAAAGAGAGAGAAAAATACTAGAGAAAGGCTAGAGAGTTCCTGGACAGAGAAAGAGATCAAGACCAGAAGGATGGAGAGAGAGAGAGAGAGAGAGAGAGAGAGAATGAGGGGGTCGAGAGCTCCTGCACAGAAGATCAATACCAGAATGCCAGAAAGATAGAAGGATGGGGATGGAGATAGAGAGAGAAGTGGGTACAGAGGAGGAAAGGGGAGAGAGCTGGAAAGAGATAAAGAAAAGAGAGACAGGGTGTGGGAGAGATGGGGGTAGAGAGAAGGATGAAGAAGAGAGCGAGGGAGAAAGAAGGAGAAAAAGGGGGTGGAGAGCAGGTGTGTTCGAGAGAGAGACAGAGCACAGAAGGAAGGGAGAGTGAGGGGGTGAGGAATTGAGGACAGGATATGAGAGGGAAAGAATGAGACCCTTTCTCTAGAGAGGGAGAGAGGAGGAAAGGGAGATGAGTTCAATGTGATCTAAGGTCAAATCCTGTGCTGAAGTGTAAAGAAGTGTATAGAGCTCTTAAACACTGCCAATGGGCATAAAAACAACTCTCAATAAATGAAATGTTGACCTCAGATGAATAAATAAAAATGCCCTTTTCCCATTTTAATATTTGATGTTAAATGAACATAGTCAATCGGTGAAAAAGGTAACCCTGTTTAATGTCGCTATTTCATATTTTGATTGAACCTTTGCCATTTAGTTCAAATTTTAAAACTTTGCTCTTCAAAAAGCATTTGGTTATTTTATAAGTATGTGAATTATTTATGTCATGGGCTGTGCTCTGAAAGTGTGGTGTCACAAAGTGGCCACTAGCTGGCAGCAAACTTCTCTCTAACTACTAACTGCATCCTCCTGGCATCAGGCAGACTGTGGAGCCTGTAAGAGAGAGATGGAGAGATGGAGAGATGGAGAGATGGAGAGATGGATAGAGGGATAGAGGGAGGGGGAAGAGGAAAGGGACACATCTGGAACATAGACTTCTGAGTGCATCATTTACATATTTCCTTTTGGACCTGTTCCTGACCAGTTACTCACTCTCACATCACAGATACAGATAGATTGGATGATGAAGTGTCTTGCCCAAAGACTCAAAGACCACAGGCATGCATTCATGGAAACAAGCCACAAAACCAAACACAGCTCAGGTCTGTGGAGAGAAGAGCTCATGCACTGAATATGACAATGGCACCTTCATGGAGGCGAGCAGGTGGTGGACCCTCTACCAGAAAAGTTATATAATGCACCTTTAATTCTACAGCACAATTATTTTGAGTTTGCTTATTTGTCCTTTCTCTTCTCTTGTATTATCTGTATTTGCTCCAGTCTTAATTTTTGATCCATGAATGAAAGTATTTGTAATTGTAGACCTGGTTCCTCATGTATTTCTCATACAGAGTTTGTGGTGATTACTTTACCTGATTTGCGTCGCCTCTGTGGGCAGTCCCCTTCTGTCATGGTGCTGTGGATCACGCCCTCACCATCTGTTTGATCCATATGTGGTCTGTGCATAGCATTTGTTTCATACATGCGGCCATTTTGTTGAACTTTGACCCCTTCCACACCTTATAATCGCCACATGAAACAGGAAAGGTTAAACGTTAGTATGTTCACCCCTCGTTAGCTTGTGCGTTCATTAAAACATGCTAATGACGGTGATGATGTATAGCCCAATCACACACAAGCGACAGCACTGGCCTTTGGGAGTAATCAGATTCACAAGACACCATTTTATTAAAGGAACCCGCCTTATGTAAAGCACTATCTTATGC
The DNA here is from genome assembly GCA_029959045.1 of Taenioides sp. WSHXM2023. Taxonomy (NCBI): domain Eukaryota; kingdom Metazoa; phylum Chordata; class Actinopteri; order Gobiiformes; family Gobiidae; genus Taenioides; species Taenioides sp. WSHXM2023. The sequence continues at coordinate 5,917,516 of CM057097.1, forward strand.
AAAAATGACCTTTCCACCATTTTTATCTTATATACATGGTATATCTAGCATATTATCTCCTTATGTAAAGGACTATTTTATGCAAAAATCAGGTTTTCTATACATAGTTTGTTTCATTTAGACTTTGGGAGTCCATTGGATTTGTTCTGTTATGTTTTATAAATCAAATATAGTATGTAACTGTTAAAGTCTTCTTGTCTTCATGGAGACATTGCTTTGTTCACCAACACAGCATTAAACTTATCTACCTTGAACATTTTGAAATTACAAAAGAAAAATACACTGAAAAACATGCATTCTTACTGTGAGCGGGGTCGCCTCTCCACAGATCTCACATGTTACTTAGCCTGATTAGTCTTCATGAACATACACAGATTAGATGGCAAACTGAGGAACAACAACAAACAATTCAGTTTATTTCTGTACCAGTACTTGAGCAATACATTTTTATAACTTCACCTATGAATTATAATGAAAAAAAAAAACAAGCAGAACATTTGTTTCATATATCAGACCAGTTTGTTTAGCGTGACATGTTTCTACTACTTGTTTGTAGTCATCATGAGAAGAGTCATGTGTGGGAAGCAAGACCTCCCCCTTGTCTCGGTTTAGTAGATTATGGGCATGTTTCTGGATTTCCAGCAAGACAACAACATTTTTGGAATATTTATTTCTCTTTATTTAACATAACTTTCTGTAGTTCTCTCCCAGGACTCAACAAGCATAAAAATACAATACCAGTAGTAGTACTTTACGATTTTTTCTGGCCCTGTACCATATATGGCATCAAAACCCAGTGATGAGTGATTTATGAGGGCAAGAAATGAAACTTTCACAACTAGAACAGACTCAGAAATGGCAGTAACCAGTCTTACACACAATGCAAATCCAAAATTTAAAGCATTTTTATTCTGTTGTATATGTTTAAAGTGATTATTACAACATTGGTGATTATTACACTCAGGAAATGTTTACAGTTTTCCATTGTAATTTCTTTTGTTGAGTTTGGTGGATAAAACTCACTTCCACTGCAGTATTGATTAATGGTTTCTGGCTGGTCCTCTTTTTCTTTTAGACAAACATTTCCTTTGAAGAGAAAACTGCACCACCACAAAACCACAAAACCTGGTACATTATTGTCATCCTATACTGTTATTCGATCATTTTGTCCCCTCAAAAACATTCTTCACAAACAAACTCAAGTTACATCTTTCATTATTATGATTCTGTCTTATTTTATTGTTAGAAATTCTCAGAAATAACAAAGCTTTATGAAACAAGAAAGTACAAGTCCCAATACAACTCCTGCGCCTGTGGTAAAGGGTATCCATGGAGAGATGTGAGTTTAATACCATACTGTGGAACATCTCAGCCAAAGCAATGACATCTCCATGCACTAGACCAAGAAGAAGAGGAAGAAGAAGAAGTAGGCTGATAGTACTTTTGTGTACTTTTCATCATTTCATCACAGCACAGCCAAGTGTCCAGGGCATGATTTTGTCCGTCTGTGATGAAAGATTGCTGATCATGGAGAAAATCATGAGTGATAGCAAAAAATCGTGGTTCGTAGGACAAAGATCAAACCATCATACCACCAAATTGTTTGATATTTTGGAGTCTTTGTGCAGAATGAGCCCTCCTCTCGCTGCGTCTGCGATCAATCTTTGTATCCAACAGTAAACACAAACAGTTCTCAGTAACAGCAGAAAAGCTCCGTCGTGAACAGAACCCTCTCTCCATTTTTGTCTTTGCAAAAAATGCTTAAAATACAACATATATTCAACTAGCATGTAGCGCTAACCACTGTAATTAGAGAAACGTTACCCACATGGTGCCTGGAGCCTGATAGTCACAAAGACAAATGTTCATGACTGATCGTGAACACCAAAACTGAGCGTGTGCTGCCTCCAGTGGTTACTAAATTTCAAGTACTATGTCACATCACACAGGACTGCCCTGATTACACCTGAGTTTTTCTGATTACAAAGGCCTGGCTGCAGGGGCGGAGTTTGAAGTGTGGATACCTGTTAAACCAGTCACCTCACGCTCTCCTTTCCTTTAGTCCTCCAGACCTAATTTAACACTACTCCTTCATCTATACAGGAGCTGTTCTTTTCAATAATAAAAAAACCCAAAACATATTAATATCATAAAATGTCTTATATATGTCACCCAATCACTTCACAAAACCATAAACACATTTCAAAGTGATTCAGACATGGCGTTTTTTTTTTTTTTTTCCGATGAGTCCTGCAGCTTCTTTTAATTGTTCATTTGGTGATCTCAGCATGGTTCCTCTGCTATTACACTCTGCACATAATTAATTTATTAAACCAGGAACTAAAGAAGTCCTCTGTGCCCTCTCGCCCTTATTCTCCTCTGTGGCTCTTTTAGGAACCCAGCTGTTTTTAAGTCCTAGTAAAATGCTTTGTAAGGTTTTAGATTTTAAATAAACTCGTTCAAATGCAAAAGAACAACAAACGGCAGGGGAGAGAGGAGCTACGAGGATAGTTTAATACATCTGACAGTGATTTACAAAAATAATTTGTGTATTTGAGAAAAACAGGCAATTTCATTTAAATGGTGTGTCTCATATAGGCCTGGGAATGCCAAAAATATATGATTAGATAACATTTTTGGATTTGAATGAAACAAATGATACAATATTTCATTTTTGCTGTTTTATTATTTTCTTTTCACAAAGTACTTACCGAAATGGATAGTGCTACAAAGTAAATGGCTGGCGTCTTACCTGCTGGCAGAGGTGATTGGATCCACGAGCAGCAGAAGGACAGGGAGGGTTGTGGAGGAATAGCGGCACAATCCCACAACAGCCCAGGATCTGTGACACATGTAGGGTCAGTCCTGAAGACCAAAGCAAAAGCGCACTTTCCAGGGGAGAGCCCAAACCCGCACGAAACACCTAAAGCACACACTCCCAACGAAGAGGAGGAGAGGGAAGCTGAGATGGTCATGACCGGCCGACAAAAACCCTGTACATGAGATACAGTATGTGGCATCGAGGTACAAGGACAACAGATGAAGAGGAGCAAAGACTGACCTGAGTGACGAGGTAGATGCACACATGGTTGGGGGAGATAGAACCTGAACCCGGTCTTTGTTCAGCACAACACACGACTATAGAAGTTATGCTCGACACCAACTTTGATTTTTTGTAGCAGAACGTTTCGAGCGAGTGTTTGGATGCACCGCTCTGCAAATGAAATCCTGTCTTGGTTCTACCTGTGCGTTTCTATCGCACAAAGTTCCGAGAAACAGCCGACAGATATCGCCATTCTCTATTATCGTTAGTGTTTTGAAAGCTGTTCACTGATTCATGAGGTTTCAAACTGCTCACCACTACACGCCATCACCTCAAAGCCCTCTCGAGACGAGAGGTGTGTGAGCGCGCGGGGTCCACCATGTCTCTGAAGACTGTACCAAGCACTTTAAAGACTGACATGCTAACATTAACTTCAGAACTTCAGTACACAGTTGACTTACATTGTATAAGCAGCTCTGGAGGTCAAAGTATCTGTACTGGGAAATAATCAGGGCCCTTAAAGTTTGTCATAAGCCACACATTTGTAGCTCGCACACGTTTTGCGATGAGTTTCCCTATAATTTAATTGCTTTGCTTGGACAATCTTTGAATATATTTTTTATAGGAATAGTGGGGCAATTTGTTTACATAGACGCTAGCAGTATAGAGCTTATTATTGTGCATTCCGGTTGTGTGGAAATGGTTGTGTCTCTGCATACTAACTCCAATGCAAATCCACTCTGTGCTGTTGGATGCTGAGCTCTTTCTCACCTGTCCATCACATACTGCCTTCCCTGTCTATCTAACCGCACTATAATAACGCCGGCGTGATTCCTGGTACATTTGTATTGAACTCTATTGCCTCCTATCATCTCCCACAGGTACGCCAATCAATGCCAAATGAGCCCATAGCTTTCACAGGAGGGAGGGGTCAAAGGGCACGCAGAACGTATGTGGATTCAATCATACCGGGAGATATAGATGGCTACACATCACGGAGACATGGGGTTTTCAGATTATACAGGATAAAAACAATACTATTATTTCTCTCCTGTAACAATACTATTATTAACAATAACAATACAATTGTTACTACGAACCACAAAACAAAAATACATTAAATATTAACTTTTGCAGAAATGGAAGTCCCACACAACTTTTTTGCCGATAACACTAAAAGAATGGTTCGATTTGGATGTTTATTGCATTGAAAAAACATAGAGAAACTTGTCTGTACTGTGAGCGGCTTGCATCTCCGCAAATCTGACTCTTACATGGCGTGGAGAGGGGCCTCCTCCTTCTTGTTTCCATGGATATGATGTTCCAGAGCATTTTGAGCTTTGGAGATGTAGACAGACTAATAATAAAGGGTTACTCAGACATGTGTGAATGAAACAAAACACAACTCCAGGTTTGTTTTTGAGGAAGACAATAGTCTAATGTGACTTAAAGCTCACAAGAGTCAGTTTTGTGTGGTATAGGACCTTTAACTATACATTTCAGTTTGGTTAAATCAAGAATAACTAACATAACATACTTCACTGTCTTAGTGTTTATTTTTTATTCCCTTTGTTGTATTTATTTATTTATTTTTTGAACTTTTTAGAAATTTAAAAAGAACACACTGCTTGTCATTTTCATCTCTCCTTTGGTCTCGCTCTCTGATTTGAAAGAAAATAAATGTTTTTGTGAAGAATTTCCATCTAAAACCAAATCTTGTTTAAACTACTGCTGCAATCCCATTTGAAAAAGCCATCACAACATTAACAAAGCTGCTACCACAAAATGAAGATTCATAATTACTGCCATTTGAATTCAGATCAAGATTATTATTAAAAGGGACAAATTATGTAAATGGTGTTTTGTGAGTTTTAGAGAAAGAGAGATAGATGCTTTATTAATTCTGAGAGAAATTCAAGTTTTGCTGTAGTAACATTTCCACTGTGTTTCTCAGTGTTCTTTGTGTCTCAGTCAAAGGTCTCAGTGCAGTTCCGCAGGAGGACTGGTCAGGGAGAGTCAGCAGATCTGTGCCAGGGCAGTGAACACAACAGGAAAAGCCTCATTCTTACGCCACTCTGAACGTCTTCTGCCACACTTGCTGCCACATATGGTGTAAAAATGTCCATAGCTTACAACAAAATGGATTCTGGGTCATGTTTGGGTTCAGTAAGACCTATAGTCATTTATCAACAAAAATTACAAATGGAAATGTGTTGCTCAAAATGTCAAAATGCCACTAAGTAGTAGTTAATGGACGTGTTTCTATTACTAAGCCATTTTAGATTAGTTAAAACGTTTTTCTTACAAACCCCCATTTATCTAAAACTAACCAAGTAGTAATTAGGAAAACATGTAAACCTGTCACATTCAACCTTAAGTCAGTATCTCCATTATAGCTATAACTTGCTGTAGACCTCTTTAAGCTGTGAGCGGTCACTGAGGTCAGCTGATAAAGGCCCTGACCACCGACCCCTGTGCTCTCCCCTGGGCTCTGTGCTACCCCCTGTAGACGGAGGTGGATATTATCTGCTCTGTGCGCTCTGGGGGTCATAAGTGAGGTCATTACTCCATATTGGGTGGACAGGGGCTGGAGGAGGTCGATAAAATGACTGCATCGCTGGGACCAGAGAGGTAAATAAAAACAGCTTTCACAAAAATGGGTTTGAGATGGAGTCTGAAGGAGAGGATGTTATGTAATGATTTTAATGTTGTCTTTTCTGCCTCATTTGATACATTTATGACTAAGCTAAGGCTCCCCGTTACTATATGTATTTTGTTTCTTGAAATCTCATTGAACCAGTGATAGCATAAGAGACTAGCAATCTGCAACTGCATACTGTTACTGGAAACATTTAAAGCTGAACATTGAAAGTGAAACATTCTGAATTTTGAGTAACTGCAGTCTGGTACAGTTACTTTTTCATTTGGTAGTATACCGAATACAGTTACTTTTCTAAAATCAAAGGAACACAGTACTTGATCATACAATTTAGGCTCCAAACTACACAGTATTAGTACAAACAATAGAAAACAGCGTGTTAGAGTGTGTGCAGTTTTGAGTTTTCCTTCTTCCTCTGAACTCTAGTGATAGGAAATGGAGATGAAACAGTGAAACAAATATATATAAAGCTGTTTTAATTCTATGTTTAAATGAAACTCCGTGAAAGTATTCTAAGTATTCACAGTGCAGTACTCTGATTAGACCATGTATCGGAATATGTTACAAAATCCATTTTAAAGCAGGTATTCAGTATTCTGTAACTAAATACAAGTAAGTAAGTATTCCTCCCAACACTGACCACTAGAGGATATCTACATTACTGCTGTAAAAAATTCAAATCAACGTACACACGGTAGATTTAAAAGGTACCATTCAGGCTTTTAATACTTCTTTAAAGTTTTTTATTGATCGCAAACCTGAACTAAAGAGCTGTATGCTGTGATTAGATTGGTCTGTCCCTGCTTCACTACTTTGTCTGAAAGAAGCTGTCTGTAGTTGAGCATGTGCAAACTCATGCATGTGAATACTGCGAAGCACCAAAGGATTTGTGAGCGCTAGAATCTATAGTTATATACTTTGAAAAGCTGATTTTTTATTATTATTTTGTGATGACTTTAAAGTGAGTCTGAACACCTTGACTCCACTCACAGGTACATTTCAAATAGAGGTTTTTGCACAGTTTTTCAACATGGTCACACACATATACACAAGTGTTTACTGTACATTTAAGATAAACATATGCATGCCAATATATGCGACACTGAAAAACATGGACACATAGAAAGCTAATGGCTTATAGAAGTTTATGGAAGCTTAGAGAATGGAACTTCTAAACTGGGTCTGGAGGTATAATGAACAGTGTGATTGGTCAAACAGTTATCCACACTTTAAACTCTGCTCTTGCATCCAGGTGTTTGCAACCAGAAGCACCTGTCTGTACTCAGGGCAGTTCTGTGTGATGTCATGTAGGACTTGAAGTTGCAGTAGCCAGTGGAGGCAGTACACATTAAGCAGAAAGCTACAAATGTACCCAGCTTGCACTAAAGTTACCAAAAAGGACTGGGAGCGGTATGCTATTAAAACACCATATGCAAAGTTTAGAAGCAAAAAACGCCATCTCCTCATCATCCTCATCACCTCATTATTCCCCTGGTGCATAAATAAATATTGTCTTTGAATTCTAATGCTTCTGCAGATCCACAAGTTGCACAGATCTCACATTTTTACAGTGAAAATTAACACGTCCCCATCACGTCTTCTGTAACGAGGAAAGCCTGATGCATTGTGGGAAAGTGTTGCGTGGGCTGCACTTGGGGTTTTCCTGTTTCTGACTGTTAACGAGTTCCCAAATTAGTGATTCGTCACCTCGGCAGGATTGTTAACACCACGTGCACCTCACCATCCGAACAAGCAGAAACTGAGAAGAAAAACTCTACTGTCAAACTGCAACTCAGAGATACTGCTCAAAACTCATGACTTTATAAGGAGTGTCACTATATACAACAAACTTATATTAAAACTGCACTATGTAACTTTTCTGCTTGTCTCTATGGAGATGTGACTGCTTTACCTGCTGCTGTTTTTCTCAGTGTTGTGTTAAGCTTTCAATTTTGCGTTGTCTGATTTAAAGGTGTTTTTTACAACTTGGAAAAACATGCCTCTCCACAGATCTGACCTGTAACTTGATGATGTGTCAACTGCTTGTCTCCATGGTAATACAGGAAGCATTCCACTGTGTTTTTAAACACTGTACACCTTCACTAGAATCATTTGGATGGAGCCCTGAAAGTTCTACTGAACTAAACTTAAAAAAGTTAACAGTTAACATGAAACTACCACTTCATGACATCACAAGGTGGATTTTGATCTTTGGAGGTGTAGAAAGACTAATAATAAGGGTTTACTCAAACATGTGTGAATGAAAGCGCAGATAACAACATTCTAACATGACTTAAAACTTAAAAGAGTAATTTTTGTGTAATCTAAGACCTTTGAAAACATATTGTGTTACGTCACATACAATGTAGTTTTATATTTTGTTCATTGTAAACTGTAATTTGACTCTATTATGACCAGACTTCATTATATAAACAGGTCCATTCCTCCTGCTCAAAATGGAATAATTGATTTTTACCATAGCAACGAGCAGATTTTAAATTACGTGTTTTATTCACTCTAAATATCAGTGGGACTTTCCTGCTTAAAGGTGCATTGTGTCATTTTTCTGGGTCCGTCAAACGCTTTTCTCCATGGAGATGTTCTTGCTTTGTCTGGAATGTTTCACAGTATGGCTTTAAACCTTTCTATCTTCACGGAGACCAAACCAGACCAAGTTACAGGGCAGATCTGCCGAGAGGCGACCCCGCTCATAGTTAGAATGTCTGTTTTTCTAGGTATTTTTGAGCTATAAAACCACCTGTAATTGAATAAATGTAAAGTAGAGCTGTTTAATGTCACACTGTGGAACATTCCAGGCAGAGCAATGACATCTCCATAGAAACAAGCAGGTGATGGACCCCCAGCCCAAACGTTAAACAGAGCACCTTTAAATAGAGATGTTTAATAGCTATGGAATATGATTTAATAATAACTGGAAAAAAGTTGTAATTTCCAGAGCACTAATGCAAAACTGGATTACAAATACAGGATTACTCAAATTAAAATATAAAATTGAGTAGGAACATTACAGAGGAAAAAACATAAAAAGTCTGTTTGGTTGTAGGGTTGGGTATTTTGAACTGTCTCTTCTGATTTGACACTACTGTATAAACTGAAATCATTTGAATAATTACGAGATCATTTGCAATAAAAACGAGGAAAGTCTATTTTGTGTAGCTTTCGTGTGAGTTTCAAATCTGATTAATCAAGACTTTAACTCTGGACTACGATCTTACAATCTTAAAAGGTCACAAAGGAAAAAAAAAAATCAGTCAGGATAAGTGAAGTCTAGTGTAACTGATTTTACCGTCTTAAAAATGTGAAAAGCAGATTTAGTTCCTTTGAAATAGTTTGCAGTGGTCCAAAGTTATTCCTCACTTGCCTTATGCATTCAGAGCATCCTAATTATTCACCGCAATGGCCACAATTAGCATGCAAATATGCCGTTCCTGATTCTCAAAACAAACAGGAAAATTCTTTATAAATAGATCCAGACATCATGCAGCGGACTTCTTTTGACTTTGATAAGAGCTGTTTATGCAATATATGAGAATAAGAACCATCGAGTTGAATTGAAATGTAGTGACAAAGTGAAAGCAGTGATTTCCTAGCATAAAGTTTTGAATAACTACAAAAATACAAGTTTCTTATCATTTGGAGCACTATGCGGCCCTGTAATCACCCAGAACCGCCTTTCAGAACTGTAATATTTTAGCACTAAAATCAAAATACAGGAGGAAAATGATTATAAACCCTATTTTGTATAATTTTATCATGTGAAATCTAATTAATGAACTCTCTGGACTAAAATCAGCCCTGAAAGACAGGAGGCCAGCTTTCTTACACTGTGAAAAACAGAGCTAGTTCTTTTGAAACAGTTTGCGGTTGTCCAAAGTGACTTACACATTGCAATTAAAGCATTTAGAACACCCTAATTATTCACCACGAGTTTATGAGCATCTTTCACAACTTTCAGAGACCAGTGCAGAGTTTGGGCATCATAGTAAATGATTTAATTTTGACCCCAAGTGCTGCTTATACAGTATATCTGTACTGAGGCAAGACACATTTTGGTTTTTAAAGGTCCTATATTATGCACGAGCTTTTAGCCATGTTAGAATTATGTTACCTGGAGTTGTGTTTTATTTCGTTCACACATGTTTGAGTAATCCTTTATTATTAGTCTGTCTGCATCTCCAAAGCTCAAAACACTCTGTTCCACCTTGTGATTTCAGGAAGCAGTAATTTTCATGTTAACAGCTCCTTTTTACCTTTTGTTCAGCAGTGAGTGACAATTCCAGGTCGGAGTGTTTTCCGTTTGAGAGAAGAACACAGCCTAAAAATATGCAGGACAAAACACAACTCCAGACATGTTTGTGATGAGGAAACGACATTATAACAGATCAGAAAAAATAGCATAATATGGACACTTAAATTATAAGGAAAAGGGCAAATAAGTTGAAGTGAAGTCTAGTGACGAAGTGAAAGCAGTGATTTGATATTGTAGTGTTATGAATAGCTACAAAAACATGCACTTCCTATCATCCAAAGCTCTTAGCAGCTACCCGCTCAGAACCGCCTTTCAGACCTGTAGCATTTTATCACATTTCTCTTTTACCGTTGGGGACATCCAAAACACAGTGTCAGTCTTCATTGTGAGCTTATGTAAAGACACGTCTGAACTCTTTAAGGCGCTTTCCGCTCTTTTAACAGTTCAACAAAAGACGCTGTCACCGATTTGATTCAAACGCCCTCCCCTTCTTCTCCCCCTCCTCTTTCTCTCCCTCTCTTTCTCCATAATAATCGCACATTTAAGAAGGTTGGAAATAAAAACGCCTCGCTCACATGTCAAGATCCATTGAATTCCTTCGACGTTTCGGGCCCTGAAGGTACAAATCTGACTTTTCCATTTGACAACGCCGTATGCTGACAGTCTGCGTGTTATATCGGATACTGTGATATGTGTCGTTTTGTATGTCATTGGAGGTGATGTCTCTTTAAAAGTCCTATTTAAAAAAAAAAAAAACATGGAAAACATTGAGCAAAATTGAGTCTTCTGAGCTTTACAACAAAACAAAACAACATTAGAACACAGATCAGAAAACAGAGTAATATGGGCTCTTTAAAGAACACTTTTTTGAGCTTTTAAAGAGGGGGTATTATGCAATTTGTTGAGCTTTCTATGATGTTACAACATTGTTCCCTCATCAAAAAACATTCCTAAAGAGGTTTTAGATGCATGCATGTTTCACTAATTTAGCGATCTCTCCTGGACCCTATTCCAACCCTCCTTACGGTTAGCTGTAAGATTCTAGCCAATGCTAAAAGGTATATTTTGTCCCCTCATCAAAAATACTAGATAGTAGAGTTTTTGCTTCATTCACACTTGTTTAATTAATTTACACATCTTCTCTGAGCACTCAAAAAAATGCTCTTTTTTCATTTTGCCGGTTTTGTTGTGTCATAGGTAAAAATCCAGACATTTCCTGTGCAGTTTTTAAGTTCATAAACCATCACCGGCCTCGCTCTTCTGTGTTGTGTGTGTGTTCACAGAGGTTTATAATGTAATAAAAGCAACTATAATGCATAATATGTGATCTTTAACATGTGGGTTTGGTACGTGAATAGTTGTTTTTATTTAATTCTTGGACCAAAAAGTTGTAGTCTGATTTCATAGCTGTTTATTTGAGGAGAGAAAATACCCCAGGTGAATATTTAACGTTTAATATAATCATAATTGTGTGATTATAAATACCAGAGGTGCACTAAAGATAATGTTATTAGACGGCTCAGTGTAAAAGTGTATTTATATAAAGGTAAATCGCAAGAAATGTGCAATATACTTTGAGTTTAAAGGGTTTTTGTGAGGAAGGACCACATGGGAAGAGGAGGTACAGCTCACCTTATAACCAGGAGGTTGGCAGTCCGATTCCATGCAGCACAAACCAGTGTTGAGTCATTGAGCCATTCACTTCACCCACCAAGCATGAATATACAATACAATTCTCCTCCAAGTAGTTTTATTTTGACAATTAGTGCTCTTCCGGTATTGTTTTTGTAATCTGATCTGATACTGATACTTGGCCTTAGTGCACTCGCAAATACTGATACCAATCCGATATCACATAGTATAAAAAAGCTACTCAATTTTGTCACAGTACAAGAGCAAGAAAATGAACAAGAATAAATGGCTTATGTGTTAAGAGTCAAACGCGTAATAGTCTTGATAAGGAGTTGTGCTGATTGAAGCACTTTTACTTTTCTACTTGGTCACTTTCTATCACAGTGCATAAATAAAAACAGCAGTAAGGCCTGTAGCACATTATTCATTCTGTAAGTCTGTGTTAGCCTGTTGTAGGGCCGCACTCCCACTTTATATTTCATATTTAAGTTGAGCGTCCACACCAGAGGCTAAATGACGGTATCAAAGAGGTAAAACAAATGTCTTTTCTGTTATTATTAGCATGTTTTAAGTTTATGTTTTCACAGTCTGTATCGAGAGTGGCAGTGCTTGAATCTACGGCTCCTCATTCAGGAAAATACAGAGTGGTATCGGATCGGTGATTCAGTCCCAATACTCACGATACCTGACCAATGTGTGGTTTCTGAGCTTTTGTTGATACCAGTATGGGTATCAGAACAACCCTAACAACTGTCCAAAAGGTTACTCAGTACTTCAGTAGTATTTATCTTATTTGGGTCACTATTTTTACTTCTAAGTTTAGCCTGTAGAAAAAAGGGTACAGTTAATCAACTTTTTTGAACTGAGGGGTTACATCGGCCTATATCCACTCTCCATCTGCTAAATTCAATGTTTTTCAGTTGTTAATTGCTATGGCAACAGTACCAGATTCTGATCATCCTAAAACCCTTGGACAGAGGTGGGTAGTACTCAGTTACATTTACTTGATTAACTTTTTGAAGAAATTGTACTTTTCTAGCAACTTAATTTTACTCCTACTTAAGTAATATGTTGGACACAGAGACAGTACTCTTTGTTTCTTGGACTGCGATATAATTTTGTTTTACTTTTTTTTCATTTTTGTGTCTACCCTTTTATTAAATGAATTATAAATTATGTATTATGCAGTGTTGGTTTGTTCTTCCATTTACATTAACCTAAAATTATAAATCAGATGTTTCTCTTAAAGTTACTCTTACTTGATTTGTAGTTTTTCCCCAGATACTAATACTTATAATAATACTTACCTGTGAACCACTACTTTGTATAAGTTACTCTTACTTGAGTGCAATTTCTGGCTACTCTACCCACCTTTGCAATTATTTGTTTATTTTATAATTATTTTGTCACTAGTTTTACTTCCACTTTTGTAATACATTTAGTGGCATGTGGTTCTATACGAAAAAGGATAAAATGAATCAGCTTGACCTTTTGCATGGCTCTCACCTTGACAACTGAGGGATTATGGGCCTATATCCTGTCTATCTCTGCTCTGATCAATTCAATGCATGCTCTTCAGCTTGATGTTCTAACATTCTGAAGACTTTTTTCATTCAAAGGTATAATATTTTGTTAATCGCTATGGCAATCGTCCCAGATTCTTATCTTTCTGACACCCATGGATCCACATTTCATTTCTCCGTCTCTACAGAATCATATTTTCCATTTGGCTTGACTCCAGCCCTAATCATTTCCTCTCCTCCATGTTTTACTCTCTGGGCTCTCTCAGATGACACTAACAAACCTCCTCATCCATGAGCCCCATTCACTTTGTCCCAATAATCAAAGCATTCCATCCAGAGCTCTGTGTGTGTGTGTGTGTGTGTGTGCGTGTGTGTGTGTGTGTGTGTGTGTGTGTGTGTGTGTGGGTGTGTGTGTGTGAGTGTGTGTGTGCGTGTGCGTCTGTGTGTGTGTGTGTGTCTGTGTGTGTGGGTGTGTGTGAGTGAGTGTGTGTGTGCGTGTGCGTCTGTGTGTGTGTGTGCGTGTGAGTGGGTGTGTGTGTGCGTCTGTGTGTGTGTCTGTGCATGTGTGTGTGTGAGTGAGTGTGTGCGTGCATGTGTGTGTGTGTGTGAGTGAGTGTGTGCGTGCATGTGTGTGTGTGTGTGAGTGTGTGTGTGAGTGAGTGTGTGCGTGCGTGTGCGTGTGTGTGTGAGTGTGTGCGTGTTTGTGTGCATGTGTGTGTGTGTGTATGTGTGTGTGTCTGAGCATATGGCATGTGTCAGTGTGTGTGTGTGTGTGTGTGTGTGTGTGTGTGTGTGTGAGAATGCGTGAGTCTGTCTGTGTGTGTGTGTGTTTATGAGTGTGTCTGTCTGTGTGTGTGTGTGTGTGTTTGTGTGTGTTTGTGTGTGTTTGTGTGCGTGGGGCCATGGTCAGCCCGGAGAGAGCACATCCAAATCTTTAGTTTTCACATCATGTCGCAGTTTGGAGGAGTTTCCATGACAACAGCAGAGGCTAACAAAGAGCTTGAAGTAGCACTGAAAACTAATGTTGATTTTTAGTTGTTTTCTGTGAGTTTAGTCTCACTAAAGGGGATAATCAAGTGAACTAGACTAATGGGCTTTAATCAATCATCAATGCCAGTGTTCACTCTCTGGTATTTGATAATAGATCTTTTTAAAACTGATCTTCTTTTGTCTTGCATGTAATAGGCCTATCTAAATGCAAAATTTACTTTTTGCACTGGTCATAACTTTGTTCCATCAACCAAAACATGCCGGGAGTATTTTATTTTATTCATGCTGGTTTCAATAATCCTCTATTAAAAAAAAAAAAAAAAATTCTACCTCTGAGACATCACCAAAATATGTGGTTTGAATTTTCTCAGGATTGTTACGTCACAGATAAAAACCATGCACAGTTTTTAAATAATACATTATTATTATTATTATTATTATTATTATTATTATTATTATTATTATTATTGTTGTCGTTGTTGTTAATATTAATAACAATAGACTCGAAGACACTTCACATCAAGACAAACACAAACACAAATGAAAGAAACATAAACAGGAGATGCAGTTATTTAAAGGCAGTTTTGAACAGGAGAGTTTTCAGGCCTTTTTTGAAGATATGATTGTGGATGAGTCTCTGATGTCTCCAGAAGGTGGTGGCAGCAGCGGAGAAGGCCCTGTCCCCCAAGGCTTTGTGTTTAGTCCGGGTGAAGGGAGACAGGAGGTTGGCGTCAGCTGATCGGAGGGCACGGGTGGGGGTGTGGTGGTGGAGGAGCTCAAAGGGGTAGGTGGAGGCCAGATTATGGAGAGACTCACTGCCAGAAATTACTCTTTCTTAGCATTCCTGCGGTCAAATCACATTCATTACAACGTCGTGCGTAAATGAACCTGTTTGAGCATATCATTTATCAGTTAGAATGATTGTTTTCCTCATGGTAATTCCCTCTGCTGACAGTAGATGGAGCCCTACACCAGATTCTAGTATGGGGAACTCTGAAGCTGGGAAATAATGTCTGCGTTTTTATGCAAGGTGATTATTTTAAGTTGCGTTTGCGATGACATGAGATGCCAACGCAAACGTTCTCAAGAGCATGTTTAAAGGCCAGACAAATAATGCATAATATTATTTAGCTTTTTAATCCGTTCTTATCTGGTACGTGCAGCAGGTTAAATCACCCTCTTTTTGAAATTCCCTTATAAAATCCCACAGCTTGTCTCCATGGTGATAGATTTGTTTAATGCCATACTAGGGAACAGTCTTGGCAAAGCATTAACATCCTTCTGGCAGACCCTCAGCCAGAAAAAGTTACACAGTGCCTCTTTAATGACTCGAAATACTAAGTCTCATAAACTTTATACTTCCATAGACTGGTTTCCTTGGCAGCAGTGTGTTTTAGTTGAAGTTTCCAGGACACCGCTTGGCTGCTCATTTCAGTGACTGTAGAGAAGTGTACATTAGAGCAGTATACAGGGTTGTGGGCACGATTCCCACTCGGCACTGCGCCCTTTGGCAAGCACACTTTTTAAGTTCACAGGAGAAGGTTCTATTTGTATAATTAGCATGATTCACACAAATGTTACACAAAGAAATGAAAACCGCCACAGTCGCTTTGAGCTGAATTCGGTAACACTTATTAACAAGCTGATAATTTGCATATTTGTAAGTGGTAAATTCATTTGCATTTATTGAGCTCTTATTACTTTTAATATGCATAACCACATTCCGCTGCTAACTGAACATTTAGTAACACATTTCTATTAATAAACTTGTTACACAGGAGTAAGGCTATATTCACTTTTTTCCCATGTACGTATTTGAACAAAATCTGTCTAACCCCCGTACAGATGAATTATATAAGCAGCCCGAGGTCAAAATAAGTCTGCTGTGTACTGTCTGCATCTAATTATAAAGCATGTTATTGTTTGCTAATCAGGAAGCGTGTGTTAGCATGATAGTTGTTATTACGTAGCTTTACCATGATGGCAAAACCCTAACCCTAAAAGGAGCTTGTAAATATGTTCAGAACGCATAAGGTAAGTGAGGAATAACTTCGGACCACTGCAAACTGTTGAAAACTAATTCTGTTTTCATGTTTTCAAGAATCAGGTACTTTCAGGCTTAGTTGGCTTGCCTCTCCGCAGATCCGACCTGTAACTCCTGGTGGTATCACTTGCTTGTCCCTATATATAGATACTGTACTGTGGAACATTATATTGGCAAAGACAAGCAGGTGGACACTCAACCAGAGAAGTTACACACAGCACCTTTAAGTTTACCTCAAGTTTTAATTGTGTAGTTTTCAATATTTTACTTCAGGACCAAAAAATTTCAACTCAAAATACCTTCCCGCAGCAGATCTGTCACTCCACATGCATTTTGTTTTGTTGGGTCAGCTTACAAACCCAAGGATGACATTTTCTGATCTATTTTCTGATGTTAAAATGTTGTTTCCTCATCATAAACATACCTGGTTGTGTTTTGTTTCATTCACACACGTTTTACACACAAACCCTGCAGATTTAGGCTGAGTTCTTCTCTCAAACTGAAACACTCCGCTCCACTTCATGATATCATGTGGTAATACGCCTCCACGCAGCATCACTATTATCATTTGGATCATTTCAACCGTGGAATTTCCAACTTCTACTGAACAAAAGGTAAAAGGTAGCTGTTAACTTCAAAACCACAACTACATAACACGGTGGAACAGTGCGCTTTGAGCTTTGGAGATCTAGATATAGACTAAATTCAAATCCAAATCCAATCCAAATAATGCAGGATTACTCAAACATACATGAATGAAACAAACCACAACTCCAGGTTTGTTTTTGAGGAGATAACAACATTAGAACATGACTAGAAGCTCAATTTTGTGTAACATGGGGCCTTTAAAGCAGAGAGGACATGCAGGACAAGATAAGAGTTAAAAGGACAGATACAGGTAAAACTCAATAAGAACAAAACCCATGTCTCTAAATGTCTTCTCTGTCAAGTCCTTTATCTCCCCCGTAATACTGCAGCTATCAAACCATTCGCACAGTTGGAATTACCTCCTCCTTTCACTACTTTTCAGTCTCTTTCCAACAGGGCTAAATGTATTGAAGCAGATGGAGAAATGTGCGTTTTTGTTGTTTTTGAAGTGTTCCATAAATCCTCACCTGTGTAGTGTAGATTTGTACTGCGGGTGTTTTGTGTGAGAGTTTTGCAGGTACAGTAACAGATACAGAGAGTGAGAGTCAGATGAGAACACAGTAAGAAATACAGTGCATCTTGGGTTATTGTTTAAGACAGTGGTGGAGAATCAGAATTCCTGGAAAAGACAGAAGATAAAATGGAGGAAGCAGATAAGTGTGATAGCGTTTTTTGTTTCTTTTATTACTGTGCCATGGATTTAATCTCTTTTACCTATATTTGAGATCGCTGTGCCTTTCTAGTTTAAACCGTCAGAAAACACTCCATTTTTCCATTTTATAACAACCAGAAACTTTATTAGTAAGTGGCAAAGGTATAAGGTATAAAAAGGAGTGTCAATGGTGCATAACGGCATTTTCTCCTGTAAAAGCTCAAAATACATGTAAAATGTGAAAGAGCTGCTAAATTTAACACTCTACAAAGAGGTGCTCCACTGTGTTTTTAAACTCCATACACCTTCTCCAGAATCATTTGGATAATTTCAGCTCTAGAATTGCCCAGTATCTGAACAAAAGCTAAAAAGGTAGCTGTTAACTTGAAAACTACCGCTGCATGACCGTGTTGTGGCCATACCGACTTGTCAAAGCCTGATCCCGTCAGATGGGCCTGGTTAGTACATCGGTGGGAGAGCGCTGGGAAAATCAGGTGCCACAGTGGGGAGCCTGTTGTTGTGTCCTTAGGCAAGACAAATCATCCACATTGCCTAGTATGAAAATGGTGTGTGTGAGAGTGTTGTGGTGGTCGGAGGGGCTGACCGAGTGTGGAATGAATGAATAATGAACTCTAAACCGTCTTTGAGTCTCCAGAAAAGCACTATATAAAACTGATCCATTATTATTATGACTTCACAAGTTTGAGCAGAGCATTTTTAGCTTTGGGCTCGTAGACAGACTAATAATAAAGGATTACTCAAGCATGCGTGAAGATATGTTTTTGATGAGGTAACTAAATTAAATCTCACAAGAATCAGTTTTGTGTAATACTCTATAGGACATTTAAACCACTCAGCTTGTTGCCCTAGAAACCCGAGTGAGCCCCTGCTGAGTCCCTGCCTGGACACATTCAGCACACCTGCAGTTGAAAATGAACAAAAAGGAAAGTGGAGAGGAGTGAACGGGGGGAAGGACACAGGAGACGGGGGCCTGGAGTGATGAGGAGTCCTGGATGTGCAGTAAGTGTTGAGCACTTCCCTGAGGCATGAGGCTGCAGCTCGTGTGGTGTGTGTGGCTCCGGCTCCGTGCTGGTGCTTCGGCTCAGGGACGCACAGAGGGCCCCGGACAGAGCTGCATTAGACCTGTCACGATAACACATTTTGAAGTGCGATATATTGCTACAGACGTATACTGCGATAAATGATAATATTGAAACTACTTTTTTATGTTTTATTTTATTTTTATTCATAGTCTCTGTGATGAACCAATCTGCATCAAACCAGACAAACATCAACACAACTAAAATAATGAACATGAATATAAACAATAATAATATTTAACAAAAAAATGACAAAAGATTAATCCATACTGACCAAAAATGAGACGAAACATCAAAATAATACAATAAAATAAAATAAAATAATAATAATAATAATACAAAATAAAAAAATACAACAAAAGAAAATTCTGCATTTTAACAATATTCATTTTAGCTGTCTCCCATCTGTACTAAATAATGTTGGCCTTTAGAATGTTGTGATGTCATTTGAAATCCAGTTATTGACTTGGGTGAGACCTGTGGACTTGACTCGGACTAGACTCCGGCTTGACTAAAACACTGCAAGGAACTAGTATCGATACTTGATACCAGGATGATAATAAAAAAACCCAATGCAATTTATATATTAATTTTATACAGGAAAGGTTCACTTCTGACTTTTTTAGTATCGATATATGCTTTCGATACTAATTTTAGTACTAATTAGTATCTGATTTTTTATACTTTTGTACTACTTTTTGTACAACTCTACAACTCCATAATATATAAATCTAATCCATTTTTCTCCCCATCTCAATTCTTTTGTTATACAACTGACACAATAACAATAATGCAAAATAATCCAATCCCAGAAAACCATTTTTAAATAGACAGTATTGTCAAAAGGCCTGAGCTGCAACAATTAAAGAGCACAATGAAACAATAACTAGCCATAGAAGTTAATTATTCAACCCTCTACAGCTCAAATCGTATTGTATTACAACCAAAACATCCAGAATCTTCCAATTTTACACAGAACCACTGAGCCGCTGTCTCCTCCGCCACATGTTATATACAGATATCAGAGTCACACGGTCCTTGAAACGCTTAACCACTGTGTACGTACACTCTCGTGCAGTCTTGTACATTTCACAGCTGCAAAGGTCAAAGGTGAAATGGCGTTTGTGTTGTTTGTCACTCTGCACTCGCCATGCCAAGGTTACCACGGGAACAGCCATGTAAACAAACATACAACACGCCAGGGTCATGTGTCCACCCTGTGAGCTGAGTAACAGATAGAAATGAAACTAACTGTCCTTCCTGTGAATATATGGTGCACCGGAAGGACAGTTAGTTTCCTCCTCTGCACCGTATATTCACCGTCCCTCCTCTGCACCGTATATTCACCGTCCCTCCTCTGCACCGTATATTCACCGTCCCTCCTCTGCACCGTATATTCACCGTCCCTCCTCTGCACCGTATATTCACCGTCCCTCCTCTGCACCATATCTTCACCGTCCCTCCTCTGTACCATATCTTCACCGTCCCTCCTCTGTACCATATCTTCACCATCCCTCCTCTGCACCATATCTTCACCGTCCCTCCTCTGCACCGTATATTCACCGTCCCTCCTCTGTACCATATCTTCACCGTCCCTCCTCTGCACCATATATTCACCGTCCTTCCTCTGTACCATATCTTCACCGTCCCTCCTCTGTACCATATCTTCACCGTCCCTCCTCTGCACCGTATATTCACCGTCCCTCCTCTGTACCATATCTTCACCGTCCCTCCTCTGCACCATATCTTCACCGTCCCTCCTCTGTACCATATCTTCACCGTCCCTCCTCTGCACCGTATATTCACCGTCCCTCCTCTGTACCATATCTTCACCGTCCCTCCTCTGCACCGTATATTCACCGTCCTTCCTTTGTACCATATCTTCACCGTCCCTCCTCTGTACCATATCTTCACCGTCCCTCCTCTGCACCGTATATTCACCGTCCCTCCTCTGCACCGTATATTCACCGTCCCTCCTCTGCACCGTATATTCACCGTCCCTCCTCTGCACCGTATATTCACCGTCCTTCCTCTGCACCGTATATTCACCG
Organism: Taenioides sp. WSHXM2023; assembly: GCA_029959045.1. Lineage (NCBI taxonomy): Eukaryota > Metazoa > Chordata > Actinopteri > Gobiiformes > Gobiidae > Taenioides > Taenioides sp. WSHXM2023. Next base: position 5,938,128 of record CM057097.1, read on the forward strand.
TCCCTCCTCTGTACCATATCTTCACCGTCCCTCCTCTGCACCGTATATTCACCGTCCTTCCTCTGTACCATATCTTCACCGTCCCTCCTCTGCACCGTATATTCACCGTCCTTCCTCTGTACCATATCTTCACGTCCCTCCTCTGTACCATATCTTCACCGTCCCTCCTCTGCACCGTATATTCACCGTCCCTCCTCTGTACCATATCTTCACCGTCCCTCCTCTGCACCGTATATTCACCGTCCCTCCTCTGCACCGTATATTCACCGTCCCTCCTCTGCACCGTATATTCACCGTCCTTCCTCTGCACCATATATTCACTGTCTTTCCTCTGTACCGTATATTCACCGCCCCTCCTCTGCACTATATATACACCGTGCTTCCTCTGTACCATGTTTTCATTATCCCTCAGCCCTTGGTTTGCATAGACTTCTGAATACTAATTTCGTACATTCAATGCCAAATATCAAACGAAATGATATATTCCGAATGCTTAACACATTTTAAAGTGTAATTGCTTGTTTGAGCCCGGTCGCTGCTGCCCCCTGGGGTCTGTAAACATTTAAATTCACTTTGGTTTAATCTGGTGTGTTCCAGCCGCTTTAGGTGAAGTCAGGAGGGTGGGTAATTTGTGGTTGTGTTTGCGTGTCCTCCCAGACACCGAGCCCAAACACATGGATCAAACACAGACGCTTTCTGCACTGAAATGTTTACGCTTTTATGGAGATAGGGACAACACTGAGCGGCACTGATGAAAACCACACATCTGAATCTGACAACATTTTAACCAGGAGACAGACAAATGTGTGAAATGATCTGTTTGAAAATAAGTATGCTGGGTTTCAGATGTCATCACAGCACTTTATAGGCCAAAAAATGTAATAAGCTAAAATTAATATTGTTATAAAGCAGATTTTTGTTGTGAAACAGTGAGTTCCAGGGTCTATTCACTAATAGAAATGAGTAGATTAAACATGTTTTCATTTGTATAGAACATTTAAAAGGAAAACACATTGTTATTAAAGGAAATCTGACTTTTGCCCCCATCTGGGTCTATCACATTCTGGAATCTAACCAATATAGACAGGTCCCTGGCCAGCCAAGATTACATACTTCTTCAATACTTTATGAAGATGTAAGTCTGGCCACTGGTTGTATCTCCCTCAGTTCAGATGGGCGTGACTGACAGCTGGATTAGCCAATCAGGGACACACATTTTCCGTCAAAACAAATATGGCTGCTTATGGGGAAAAAAGAAAGGGAAAAAAAAAAATATCACAAAGGACTGAAAAAACATCACAAACTCCTCCAGAATCAATAAACTATGGAGTAAACTTTACTCTGAGGTGAGAAAAGTTTGATTTTGTTCAAAATGATGGGTGACCACTGAAGTAATGCATTTCACACGCTTCACTGAAATAAACAAACCTGAGTGGACAGCTCTGTTTGAGTTTGGCCCTAATTGGTAGTTTAGCCAGCTCAGTCCTTGTTATCTTGGACTATGTCATCAGAGGTATAATACTCCCTACAACAGAAGCATAGCTAGACTGGACTAGACTGGACTAGACTCAATAAACTTCTACAGCAGTGATGATGTAACCACTTTTTCCTGTTGACTCCATTGTACTTTGCATGAAATAGAATGTTGTGATGACTACTCGAAACCATGGTGATAATAAAAAACACTCAATCACAACAGAATGTCATTTTTAACATAAAAAAATACAGGTCCATGAGCGTATATTAGTCTATGTGCTCTTATACTTGTTACAGCTCAACATCATCCTAAAGCTATTCAGGAAAGGTTCATTTCTGTCCCGTGAATGTGACTTATTTAGTATCGATACCTGCTCAAACGAGTATTATTAGTATCTGAGTTTCGATACTTTTGACGAAGCTACAAGCAACCAACCCCATAATATATAAATGTAATCCACTTTTCTCCACATCCAGCCTCCTCTCTTATATAACTCAGTTCCACAGTGTGAGCCAGCCAATGCACAGAGGGACCGATTTGAACCATGACGCTCCTAATCCCTGAGTCTTCATTTCATTTCTGGACATGAAACAGAACAGTGTCTCCGGTTCAGCCTGGGTCACTAATTCCTTTGAAAAGTGTACTAATGATGCCACACACAGGGTAGAGTTTTTTGAAATATCCAAACCACGATAAAAGAAAATAACAATTCAAATTCATTTTTCATCTGAAACAAGCGCTTCAAACGGGTACAATTTTAGTTTCATTAGACCAGGGACTGTGTGAGGAAAGAGGACGAGATTTCCAATGATTACAGGAGAAAGCGAGGAGGTGTGGAGATGAAATTTGTGTCTTTTCGTAAGTTAGAGGCTCTGTATCTGTTTCTTCTGTTGTATTTGAGCAAAACTTGACTTTCCCCAGTACAAATATATTGTTTAAACAGCTCTTGAGGTCAGCTGTGTACTGTCTTTGTTGTCTGATAACCAGGAGGTGCGTGGTTAGCATGTTGATTGTTGTTAGCTTAACTTTTATTAGCATTTATTTGTTACGGGTGTTTCTATTGCTCAAAAATACAGTTATTCCTCCTGTGAATAGGGGCGACTCTCCACAGATCTGAGTTGTAATGTAGTGTAGTGCTGTGACCTGCTCGTCTCCCTGGTGATAAGATAGGTTTAATCTATTCTGTGGAACATTCTAGACCAAGCAAAAACATTTCCATGGAGATAAGCAAGCAATAGACTCTCTGCTAGAAATTAATTATGCAATGCACCTTTAAAAGAGTTCTGAAAGTTGTGAAAAGTGATTATAAACTCTGTGAATAACTTTGGACCACTGCAAACTGCTTCAAATGAACTACTTTTTCACATTTTTAAGCCAGTGAAAACTCCTATCTGCCTGTAATCAGCAGAACCACAAGTAATCTAACCAACACAATTTCTGATTCTGCTGCTTAACAAGAGCCGGATATATTACACTGACCAAATTGAAGCTGTTTTGACAAAAGCATGGCCAAAGCTGACAAAGTTGAAGCTAGACAAAGGTTCTTCACACATGGGACATATAACATGGTCTGGTGATGCTTGGTTTGCTTGTTTTCATGGTGTTTGTGCCATATTTTGGAACATTCTGGGCAGTCTCCATACATCTTTAAAATGGCATTGTGTAACTTTGCTGGTGCCGGGTCTGTCAAACGCTTTTCTTCATGGAGATGCTATTGCTATGTTATGGTTTTAAACCTTTCTATCTGCATGGAGACCAAACTTAGACTTAGACTTAGACAAACTTTATTAATCCACAAGGGAAAATATTTGGACACAGTAGCTCACGCATCACAATATATTACAATTAAAATATTAAAGAATTGGTAAACTTCTAAATAAGTAGCAATAAAAAATAGCAAGAGATCAATAAGACATAAATTATATAAATGTATGTACAATAAATAAAAAACAAATATTGTAATATAAACACAGTATATCACAGTTACATACAAGAGGTCATAAAGAAACAGTGTAAAGATGATACGATGATTGACAGAAACACAGGCTTATCTGTTACATAAGAGTGAGTATATTTGTAGGGAGTATTACTTGTTACATAAGAGTGAGTTGTTGTACAGTTGTAGGGAGTATTATCTGTTACATAAGGGTCGGTTGTTGTACAGTTGTATGGAGTATGGTATGAATGTAGTCCTGTATCTCTCACTGTTTGAGCAGAGCTGTAGCCTCTATAGTCTGGTGCAGTGGGTGAGTTGTTGTACAGTTGTAGGGAGTATTATCTCCTCTGTCCCTCTATAGTTTGGTGCAGTGGGTGAGTTTAGTGCAGTGGATGAGTTGTTGTACAGTTGTAAGGAGTATTATCTCCTCTGTCCCTCTATAGTCTGGTGCAGTGGGTGAGCAGGAGTGTCCATGATGGAGAGCAGTTTGTCCAGTGTCCTCCTGTCCCTCACTGAGACAAATGTCTCCAGCTCACAGTCAATCATGTGACCAGCTTTACGGATCAGTTTGTCAATCCACCCAGTGTCCCTTTTACTGGTGCTGCTCCCCCAGCAGACCACAGCGAAGTACAGGGCACTGGCCTCCACAGACTGGTAGAAGATCTCCAGTAACTTGCTGCATGCATTGAAAGACCTGAGCTTTTTCAGGAAGAAGAGTCTACTCATGCTCTTCTTGTAGACAACATTACTGTTGTCCCTCCAGTCCAGCCTGTTTTTTATATGGACTCCAAGGTACTTGCAGTCCACTATTTCCACCTCATGGCCCTGGATGGTGACAGGCTCCACTGGTGTCCTCTTCCTCCTGGAATTAATCACCAGTTCCTTGGTCTTGGGACCACTCCACAAAATTTGCAATCAGTGTCCTGTACTCCAACTCCTGTCCATCTCTGATACACCCTACCACTGCAGAGTCATCAGAGAACTTTTGTAGGTGGCAGGGCAGCTGTACTGGAAATCAGAGGTGTACAGAGTGAACAGGAACAGACACTGTACCCTGGGGAGCTCCAACATTACTGACCACAGTATCAGAAAGGGTGTCCCCAGTCACACATACTGGGTAGTCAGTAATCCAGGAGACAATGGAGCAGCTGACACCCATCCTGAGCAGCTTCTCACTCATCAGAAAGGGCTGGATTATGTTAAAGGCACTGGAGAAATCGAAAAACAATCCTCACAGAGCCCTTAACACTATCCAGGTGTGAGTGTGCCTGGTGAAGGAGACAGATTACAGCATCTTCCACGCCTAAATGATACTGATAGGCAAATTGTAAAGGATCCAAGGATAGTGCCACCAGGGGCCTGAGCTGCTCTCAAACACTTTCATGACATGAGATGTCAAAGCAACTGGTCTGAAGTCAATAAGTCCAAATGAAATAGGCTTCTTGGGCACTGGGCACAATGCAGGAGGTCTTTCGTAGCACCGGTATCCTTTCAAGCTTCAGACTCAGTGTGAAGAGACAGTGCAGAATCCCAGTGAGCTGTGCTGCACATGTCCTCAGCACGCGGGGGCTGACTTGGTCTGGTCTAGGAGACTTACATCGATGAACTTTCTCCAGCTGTCCTCTCACCTGTGCAGGTGACAAGACAGTGGGCTGGGTTCCTCCGTGGGGGTGGGGGTAGGTGTAGGAGCAGGGGTGATGGGCTGATGAATGGCCGTCTGAGTTGTGGTGAGGTTGTGGTGCGTCTGGGAGGTGAGGAGACAGAGGTGCCAGGGTATGAAAAACAATTAAAATGGAAATTGAGTAGATTTGATCTCTCTGGGCTATTGTCCTGCTGCTTTGTTTTGGTGTTGAAACCCGTGATGGCCTTCGTCCCTTTCCACACGTCTCTGGTGTTGTTTTGTTGGAGTTTTAATTTTGCCTCCAGCCTCTTCCTGTATGCTTCTTAACTATGCCAGACCAAATTACAGGTCAGATCTGTGGAGAGGCAACCCCGTTCACAGTCAGAATCCCTGTTTTTTGAGGTATTTTTGAACTATAAAACCTGTAAATGAATACATGTAAGGTAACATTTTGAATGTATTTATTTATTTAGTTTATTTATGAAACACGGACAATGCATTAACCTTAACAGGAGAGATGCATTGTGCCAGGTTGTAGCACCAGAGCTAATTTCCACCTGCAGTCCCTGGTGCATGTTTCCAGAGGAAACCCACCCAGACACGGGCAGAACAAGCAAACTCCACACAGAAACCTGGGGATAGAATATGGAACCTTCTTGCCCAGAAAGGCACGAGTAACCCTGGATTGAACCCGGAACCTTCTTTCTGTGAAGCATGACTGCTAGCCATTCAGCCACTGTGCCGCCAATAATAATAATAATAATAATAATAATAATAATAATAATAATAATAATAATAATAATAATAATAATAAATAATAATATATCTGTTAATAAAGTATTTTAAAGAGGGTATTTTGCTTCTGTGGGATATTAACACATGACATATTTAGATCACCATTTTCACCTTTTATGGTTTTGAAAATGCTATATTCGCCAAAAACAACACGTTAACATATTTTATAAGTTTCTTTTTTGAAACTCTTAGTCCAACCTTGCTGGGTGCTAAGTCAGACCCCCCCCTTCAGAGCACTATCACAACTCAACGTGCATTCCGCTAATGAAACTATTGCACATCACATCAGGTTTGTGAAGTTGTAGTGTATTGTTTTGTATCATGCATTTGTATATTTATGGGGAACCTAATATTATTTCTAGACAAGCAACCATTCACTACACTGGTTGACCGATTTAGTTCACTATTGTTTTCACAAATGTTTAATATTAAACTCACACAAACATCTCTCCACTTTCCTCTTTGTGTTCATTCTTGAGTTTGAGTTTGAGTGTTATTGACTGAGCTTGGTTCTGACTCAGGCGGAGCAGCGTGTGAAGTCTTTCTAATCAGAAGTCCACAGGTGATTTGGTGATTACTGCTGCGCTGACGAGAGGGAAGTGCTAATCAAGCACCAATCTGCAAAACTGCTACAACCATCAACAATCCAACTCTCAAGGGTTTACTCACAGGAGTGTCACGGAATCTAGGACTGCCTTTAGATACCACATCAGAATCAGGACTAAACCAGGACTAAACAAGTCTAGAACTATCAACAATCCAACTCACATGGGTTTTACTTACAGGAATGTCACGGAATCTGGACTATAGGGACTGCTTGTAGAAACCACATCAGAATTAGGACTAAACCAGGAGTAAACAAGGAATCAACCAGGACTAATCTGCTACAACCATCAAAAATCCAACTTTCAAAGGTTTAGACTCACAGAAATGTCAGGAAATGTGGGCCTTTAGCGTAGGGACTTCCCTTAGATACCAAATCAGAATCAGAATTAAACCAGGACTAAACCAGGAGTAAACAAGGACTGAACCAGAACCAAACCAAGTATATATCAGGACTAATCTACAACCATCAAAAATCCAACTCTCAAGGGTTTATACTCACAGGAATGTCAAGGAATGTAATCCACATTCCTTGAGGGACTGCCTTTAGATACCACATCAGAATCAGAACTAAACCAGGACAAAACCAAGACTAAACAAGGACTGAACTAAGACCAAACCAAGTCTACATCAGGCCTAATCTTCAACCATCAACAATTCTACTCTCAAGGGTTTTACTCACAGGAATGTCAGGGAATGTGGACTATAGGGACTGCATGTAGATACCACATCAGAATCAGGACCAAACCAGGACTAGAACAGGACTAAACCAAGTCTACATCAGGACTAATCTGCTTCAATCATCAACAATCCATCTCTTAAAGGTTTAGACTCACAGGAATGTCAGGGAACGTGGACCATAGGGACTGCCTGTAGATACCACATCAGAATCAGAACAAAACCAGGACTAAACCAGAACTAAACCAGGACTAAACAAGGACTGAACCAGGACCAAATCAAGTCTACATCAGGACTAATCTACAACCATCAAAAATACAACTCTTAACAGCTCTCAATGGCTTTACTCACAGTAATGTCAGAATGTGGACTATAGGGACTACCAAGATTTAACAAGGACTTGACCAGGACTAAGCCATGACTAAACCAGGACTAGAACAGTACCAAACCAAGTCTACATAAGGACTAATCTGCACAACTATCAACAATACAACTCTCAAGGGTTTAGACTCACAGGAATGTGGACTGTTGGTATAGGGACTTCCTTTAGAACAGAACTAAACTAATACAACCATCAACAATCCAACTCTCGAAGCGTTACTGCACAGGGCTGCCAGGAAATGTGGACCGTTAGAACCTACCTTTATGACAAAGTGTAGGCACCACATCAGAATCAGAATAAATGAGGAACTAAACCAGGACTAGCCCACAAAAAATCCACATCAAGAGGGTGTCGGCTGGTACTATCCCAACCACATTTCCCTGAGTTGTGTAAACCCCTCTATGGATAGCTGCAGATCAGAGAGTAGCAATTTTTTTTTTTCATTTGTGCCAAAATGACTATGCCGAATCCTATGTGTATTGCTGGTTGAGAAAATAAAATGGAAGAACCAAGTAAGTACAGAGCAGTGGGTGTGTGAAAGTGGGGACTGATCTGCAAAATGGCGTCTTGAAAATAAGCGATTAAAGATTGCGCAAACATGCATGAATCACTCCAAATACGAACTTTGAGAGGGTAAACGAGAAAGGGAAACAGCTATAATATGGTTAAAAGTTCTGAAAAGTCGATTTTGCAAAATAGGTTTGCTTTAACAGACATATATTTTACAATGGCACAGAGACCTAAATTCCAGGTTAAGTGTGAACAGAGCTGACCTGCCAATGTTCTTGGACTGGTGCATGTCTGAACAGGGCTTCCTGCTGAGAGCTCTAGCATTTTGTACCCTGGAGTTTCCTGGTATCTATGTATGACTAGGGCTGATGATTTGCTATTGTTACATTCTATTCCCGTTGCTTCATAAACTCTTCCTTACCTCCATGTAGCTGCAGTGTGTGTGTTCCTGACTGGAGAGCCTTGTCCCACGGCCTCAGAGCTTATCCTTCTGTTACCTGCGTCGCCCCTGGATACGGACCAGCGTTGCCCCGGGATACGGCACTGATCTCCTCGTCTGCTCCCATCATGCCTTGCTCTGTATTCGGGACACGCAGCAGCAGCAGAAGTGAAGGCACGTACGCACACACATTTTAGAGGTGCTGTACAGAAAGGGACGTTCAAAAGGGACAAAGTGTTTCTGCAGATTTCGGAATGCTCTGTCAGCTGATTGCTACAGTGCCTTCCAGTGTTAATGTCATGTCAAAATGTGTGCTGATGTAGGCTGTAGAAGTAAGCTGTAATTGTGGCTAGGGCTGGAGATACGCCATTATATACATCACGATACATCTACACTGCTTTATATTCTTTTTTACAGGTAACTACAACTATATGTGTCGTATAGTAGGTGCGTGAGGAAATGTATGCTTTAAAAAGAGAACACTGAATCATAATATGACAATATCACCAACAGGACAGACAGTAGCTCAGTTGGTCCTATTGGTTTAGTGTTGGTCCTCTGAACTGAAGGTTGCCGGTTTGATTCCCACTGCCATCATTAACATTGTTAGTAGAGCAATCAGATGCCCTGACCTTGCTTGTTCGATCTCAACTCCTTCACATGAAGTGTTGCTGTGTAACTGGTGGTTCTTTGATTAGGGTGACCAGATTTTCAAAATCAAAAACTGGGACACCCCTGGTTTGGCGTGGTTGGCAATAATAATATAATATACATAATAAAATTGTGAAATGAGTGCGTAATTAAGGAATTATTGTTCTGCACTCAGCCTCTTTATGACTTATTCAGGACTAACATGTGAGGCAGTATAGTCACATTTTCTTTGTTTTTTGGTCATTTTTAAGCAGAATTTCTGTATTTTACCTAAACAAATGACAATGAATGCCTCTCTTTACTGTTGGCAGGTATCAAATTGGTCAAAAATAGGAACAGAGACCAACCAGAGACATTTCTTGATGAAAACTGGGACAAAACTGGGACAGTCCCAGGTAAATAGGGATGTCTGATCACCCTATCCTTGATATAATATGGTCTGAGTGCCTTGAAAAAAAAAAATAAAAAAAAAATAAAATAAAAAGCATATCTTTACACTATTTTCACAGTGGTCCACACCATACACAAGTTACACCAGTAATACATTATATTTTACATTTTCATGTTTAGGTGTTTAGTTTTCAACAACAAAGGTGAGAGTGACTAACTGAAAAACTGCTGGCTCATGCTCGCTTGTGACTGTAATGTTATTTGAGAGGGACTTGTTTAACAGCACAGATCAGCTCAACTGTTATAGTTCCAGCTAAGAATGCTGTTGTCATCAGTATCAATATTAGATCTTAGTCATGGAAGAGCAAGCGATTCAGAAAAAGGAGAGTGGAGTGAAAGAGCCAGCGGTCACACAGTGGTTACACAGGGTCAGTTAGAGTTTGCTCCGTAATGCTTTGCTCTGAGCAGTAGGGGGTGCTCTATTGTGAACATGGAAAATACTGGAAAGAAATAATCAAAGTTGCATTGAGCTGCTGGATTAGGCTAGAGGGCATGCTCCTATTTTTATATTCCAGTCTTTCCTTTCTTGGTTCAGACTGGGGTGGCTGGTTTTTAGGTTTTTGTCTAAGAAAATGTCATATAGTTGCGACAGAGCAGAGTCCTGTGGAGAGAACCAATGAAGTTAACTATTATTCTCTAAAGGTCCAGAGCTGTGAGGGCAGAATAGAAAAAAAAAAGTATATACTCTGTGAATGTATTAAGTTTAAAACCACTCCAACATGCAGGAGAGTGTAATCTATGAATTTACAATATGTGTCGAATCATTTCACAAAGCAGTCATCATCCGTGACAAACCGAGCATGAAAACAGCATTGAAACATATTAGGATTGAAAAATATATATACTGTGCTGCATTAGTATTACACAGTGATCTCTCTATTGATACTTCGCAGCTGATGGCATCAACATTCCCTGGGGGTGTGATGCTAACTGGAAGCACTTTAAGACTTTCATCCGCATTTTATTTGAACACAATCTGACCAGAAAGAGCTGGTTAAATTGGAACCACTACAGGTGAGATGATTTGTGCTGTTAAACAAGTCCCCCTCAAATAACTTTACAGCCACAAGGTAGCAAACAGTTTTTCAGTTTGTCACTTTCACCTTTTTGCTGAAAACCAAACACATAAACAGGACCATTAAAGTAATAATGTTGTGAGGCTCCTGAAGATGTGTTGTTTAATTCATTTTGTATTTTTTCTTGATTTGAAAACTTTTTTGACTGTATTTGCTAATGTGTGTAACCATGGTAACCGCTGAACATTCCACCATAGATATACATGTAGAACAACCCCAGCATGATGTCACTGCTATTCCAAACAATAAAGTATTAATAAAATAGTGCTTTATTCACTCCCTTCAAGCCACCTGAGCTTATTCATACTGTATATCATATTCAGTGAGTGAAGTGTCTTGCCCTATGATACAACAACAATATGCACTGTCAAAATAAGGTCAGAACGGACCTATTTCAGGTGGGGAGATGAGTGCAATGACTAGAGGCCCATAAAGTCTGTAACATATGATGTGCCAGTGAAGCTGTAGTCAATTAAAGGTGAACTATGTTTGAACCATTCTGGTGGAGGATCCATCACCTGCTTGTCTCATGAAAATGTTCCCCAGTACAGTGCACATTTATGTTATTATTATTAAGTATTTCATCTATTACAGTTCTCTTTTATGTTTGTGATATGGCGGGTTCAAGCATTATCTCTGAACTGAAGTTTTAGCCGGTGCAAATGGGTGTGTCCGTAGATATTATCCATGACTTTAAACTTCCCATATAACATTTAATGATTTCATGGCATGTTATTATTTCTTTTGAATGGGAAAAGTCCTCACAAAGTATTTTAAAACAGTAAGCAGAGATTAGTGATGGGATTTTCAGCTCTTTTTGGATCTCTTTTAATATTTACTTATATGCAAGAAGCCGATGTGAGAACTCATTTTATCAACAAACTAATCACAGAGTGGGAGTGTGTTTACCCTTTGAAATTATGCATGATCTAAATAAACTGTTGCGCTACAATAAGAATAATGCAACGTGTAATAATGCAAAAAGCTCTCACTCATGTTGCCTGCTCTGTTTCTGTGCTGATTCTTGTGTTGTTGCCTCCACAAAAACATGCCTGGAGTTGTGTTTTGTTTCATTCACACATATTTAACACATGAACCCTGCAGATTTAGGCTGTGTTCTTCTCTCAAACAGAAAACACTAAAATTCACACTAACACAGGGAGTGCTAAAACAAAACAAGAAAACACAACTCTGGATATGTTTTTGAGGAGAAAACAACATTAAACATGACTAAAGGCTCACAAGAGTCAGTTTTGTGTCATATAGGCACTTTAAGTCACATTCCATCTGCTGTAGTTTGTCTATGAGGCACATGTCTGAACAGAAAGAACATGAATTGACAGAAATTAGCCCATTTTGGTACATTCTGTCTCCCTTAGTTAAGTGAGTGCATTTGAAAGACGCAGCATTAGCCTCCCCAGTACTCTTCATTTATATAAGATGATATTATCAACCATATTGTATACAGAACAATAGCTCTGATTGTTACTTGTTCCTTCAGCACAGTCTCTCTTCATGAATGTATTTAAAGCCATATTAAATACATTATTATATCAATATATTTAAAGCCATATATAACTTTTTGACAAAAATTAGACTCAAATATGGATGCGTTTATAGCACTGAAAAACATAGAAAACATGCATCCTTACTGTGAGCTTGCATCTCCACAAACCTTACTCTTATTTAGAAGGAGGCCTAGAAATATTCCTAATGTTCCACAGTATAGCATCAGACTTATCTTTCTCCATCAATAATGTTTTAAGATTGGTTTGTATTTCCATGGAATTATGCAGTTGAGTTCAGAAAGTTGCACACCGCTGTGACACCGGGCATGCAACATCAAACGTGTTCTATCTCCCCTGAAATATCTGGAATTTCTAGCCTCTTATAAAAGCCTAGAGGTGTACCAGTATTTTGTTGCTAGGTGGGTCAGATGTGTTTATGTAGGAAAAGCTCGCAGTAACGTCAAGGTTTTGATCGGAAAGGTAAGTGTTTTCCAACTCGCACAGAACCATGTCACTCGCCATAGGACTGACATTTTCATTATTGCTTTGCTTAACAACAACGATGTCTTCTAGAGTTAATCGTTTTTTGCGAGCGCATCTTTCTAACGTTCGCGAGTATCTTTTCATGGCCGATTCTTTCGAAGTTTGGCTCACAGAACTCTTCGACTCGTGCCCCATACTGATCGTAGGAGCCCATTCTGGGTGCGGGTTTTCCTGGCTAAATGAATGAAATTTTAGTTCAGTAAGTGTGCTTCTTTTATTAAATAAGCAATGAAAAAATCTAAATAGCAAATACCTCAGTGAAAGTGACGTGAGCAAACTTCAGGTGTCATGATGGTACCATTCGAAATCTCTTCGCGGTTTATGTTTGCAAGCCATTATTCCGGTCTTTTTTTCCATTATTCCCTTGTTTGAGCTCCCTGATGAGTAATTTCCAGAGGAACAGTGAAGAAACTAATCCCGTTTTATCCCTTTCAGAACGGCTAGACCAGCCAAATACACAACAAAACCTGCCCATGTTTCTTTGATGCTACTGAACTGAAGTCAATCGCCTGCCCGGTGTCATGGCGGCGTAGTTACCATTGCTATGGGGGTCACGTGATGGTGCAAAGCCTCTATAGTAACTCTGATTTTATGAATGAAGCTCCTCATTTAGCTTCAGGATAGACTGGTGTATGAACCAGACTGTCTGAGCCTGACCGTGTTATAGTGTGACACACAGTGCTACGCCTGGATGGAAGCAGCACATATTTTGTCTGTAGAACATGGTTTAAGAATAAAAAATACCCCAAATGAAAAGCAAAGGGAAGTGCTATAACTATAGAATGAAAATATAAAAAAAAAAAAAATTGTAGACACATTTTGATAGAAGAAAGAGAAGAGTGAATTTATAAACTTTTTGGAGCTCTACTGGAATGTCCTGGTATGGCATTAACGTATCCATCTTGCATGTGCTCAAAATCATGGGTTGTTATTGACCTAAAAACTTGCATTCTTACTATGAGTGTGCTCACCTCTCCACAGATCTGAACTGTAACGTTGCCCTGTGGCATCTCCTGCTGTCTCCATAGAGATAAACTTATTTAATGGAATACTGTGGAACATTCCAGGCAATATCTCCATGGAGAGAAACAGATGATGGACCCTCTACCAGAAAAGTTACACCATGCACCTTTTAAGTCTATACTCAATCACTAGAATCATTTGGATAATTTCAGACCTGGAATTGCCAATCTTTAATGAACTTAAAGGTAAAAGGAGCTGTTAACTTCATGACATCACAAGGTGGAACAGAGCACACAGCATTTAAAAAAAAAAATTGTAAAGTGTATGAGAAAAATGAATAGAACCTTTACTTTGGGAATCAGGAGATGGACGGTCACTGTTGCGTTGCATAGGCCAGTACTTCCTAGTGACCGTAAACGTGAAACAAAACTTAACTAGAACTTTGCAGACTCATAATCCTGTTCTACTGCTGTTCCAATCACCATTTTAAAGAGCAGAGTGAAAAGATGAAAACAACACCGAGCTGTGTGGGGGTTAATGATGAAAAAGCCTGAGAGGAAGCCATTACATGAGTGTGGAATTATGAACACATTAGGACATACAGAGAGGGAGATAACAGCTGGGCCCATACAGCCATCAGGAAAAGACCAGAGCTCCTATTGCGACGGCAGCTATTACACGGAGTAAGAGCGTTATTAGGACCAGAGGGAGCGTTAAGAGGAGGAGGAGGAGGAGGAGAGGTATAGGGGAGGAAGAGGAGAGTCAAGGCCAGTCTGTGCTGGAAAAGTTGCCACGTGTTGAACTTCTGCCGAATGCAAGAGCTGTGATTGGTAGAGAGGGAGAGCAGGAGAGGAGGAGAGGAAGAGGAGGAGAGGAAGAGGAGGAGAGGAAGAGGAGGAGAGAAAGAGGAGAGGGAGAGGAGAGGAAGAGGAGCAGAGGGAGAGAAGGAGCGGCGGAGAGGAAGAGGAGGAGAGGAAGAGGAAGAAAGGGAGAGGAGGAGAGGGAGAGAAGGAGAGGTGGAGAGGAAGAGGAGGAGAGGAAGAGGAGGAGGAGAGGAAGAGGAGGAGAGAAAGAGAAGGAGATGGAGAGGTGAAGAGGAGGAGGAGAGAGAGGAAGAGGAGGAGAGGGAGAGAAAGAGAGGCAGAGAGGAAGAGGAGGAGAGAAAGATAAGGAGATGGAGAAGTGGAGAGGAAGAAGAGGAGAGGGAGAGGACGAGTGGAAGACAAGGAGAGGCAGAGAGGGAGAGGAGGAGAAGGAGAGGCAGAGAGGGAGCGACGGAGAGGAAAAGAAGAGAAGGGAAGGAGAGTACCACAGTTTATAATCATCAGACCTTAATAACGAGGGAGGTGGGTGTGAGGATCTATTGGAGTGAGTGGAGAAAATAAAACTCAATTCAGGATCCTACAGTATCTTGATATAATTCAAAGCTTATTTTAAAGGTGTACTGTGTAACTTTTTTAGTGGAGACTCCCTACTTTTTATTATTTGCCTGGAATGTCCATAATACAGCATTCCACAGTTTATTTTACATTTTTGTTTTCTTTAATAACAGTTTTGCTCTGTTTGTTTTATTTTAACAGAATCTGACCAGAAAGATCTGTTTTCGCTGGAAGTACAACAAGTGAGCTGATTTGTGCACGCATAAAATTACAGTCACAAAGTAGCAGCATTCGCCAGCAGTTTTCAGTTCATCACTTTTACCTTTTTATTGAAAATCAAACTCCTAAACAGGACCATGAATGCTCATGTTCATCACAGGCTGCTGAAAATGTGCTGTTTAAATCCATTCTGTGTTTTCTTGACTGTTCAGAGTATCTTAAAACCTTTTTGACAGTGTGCATTGTGTCACTATACTAACTCGTAAACATTCCACCATTAGAGATACATGTAGAACTCCCCCAGCATGATGTCACTGCACAGTATCAATAGCAGACCTTAATAGGAGTGAATAGGCCTTTATATCTAGGAAATAAACTGTTATGGAGCTACTTCTTCAGTTTCTCAAAGTTTGGCTGTGGTTTGGACAGACTAAACTAGTTCTCACCAGAGGAGTGAAGAAACAGAAACTGTCACATCTGTGGAACCGTTTTTAACTCCAATTTACACCGAGTTTGTGGCATCAGAGTCAGCTGCCAAACTCATGGTTACACTTTTATTTTTATTTGGTTTATTTTTTGGCAGCGCGGAGCAATAGTTTACTTTAGTGTTGATGAACCAGAAGTTAGCACATGCTCACAGCCCAGTGTTGTCACTGTCATCACAAAGCATTTAAAGGGCCCAGATTTTGCTATTTTCCTGTTCCTCCTTGTGATGTCATCTAGTAATACAGGAAGTGCTCCGTTGTGCTTTTAAACTCCATACACTTTCACTAGAATCATTTGGATCATTTCAGACCTGGAATCTCTACTGAACTAAAGGTAAAAGGAAGCTGAGTTAACTTGAAAAAGTTAACTCAGGTAAAAGTTCAGCTGACACCCTCTCGATCATTCATAATTTGTGATTTTTGTTATAGGAAAAAAATACAGGGCACTGGCTCTGGTGTTCAAAATGTTCCCGTACTAAGTGAGTTGCTAAGTGGATGATAGCCTTAGCAGTGATCGCTGTGTCTATAATTATACGTCTTATATGTCTGCGGTTTAAACTACCTAATTCCTTTCACCTTTTGAATATTAGACAAAATATTAGAAGTCTTTTTCATATTTTTTGTCACTTGTTTGCTTGTGCTTAACGGTCTTACATTACACCAAATTTAAGCCATGTTAATGTCGTTACCTCCTCAGAAACATAGCGACATGGAGTTGTGTTTTGTTTCATTCACCCATGTTTGAGTAACACTTTATTATCAGTTTGTCTACATCTCCAAAGCTCAAAATTCTCTATTCTACTCTGTGATGTCATGAAGCTGTAGTTTTCAAGTTTCAGCCATTTACCTTTAGTTCAGTAGAGCTTGGCTGAAATCATCCAATTGATTCTAGTGAAGGTGTATGAAGTTTAAAAACGCAGTGGAGCACTTCCTGTATTACCACATGACATCACAAGGTGGAACAGAGTGTTTTCTGTTTGAGAAGAAACAGAACTCAGTCTAAATATGCAAGATTTGTGTGTTAAACATGTCTGTCTGTGATGAGGAAACAATTTCTGCACTTCTTAAGATACTGTACATAAAGCCGTACATGGTCGCCTGGCAACAGTCCACAAAAGACCGATACTGTGGGAAAAACGCTTTGCAAGGTCACTAAGGGGTCGCAACAGTACTGCCATCTCTTCGGAAACCACAAATTATCAGCTGCAACACAAAAGCACAACACGCGCTTGCTCATTTGCGTTGTCGTGCGGTCATATAAATCATAACAGGGCCTAATGAGAGAGGACAAGGTTAGCTGTGCACATATGGAGAGTTCCAGCCGTGTTCTGAACCACGGCGGACCCTTACGGACCAAAATCAATACAAACCCAGGCATCGCTCCATTACTCACCACCATCGCATACAGCTAATGCACCGTACAGTCAGATATGCTCCATCTATCACCCGGCCCATAGGAGCACACCAGCTCTGCAGCACCGTCAGCCAATCACGTCCACCGCCAGCTGTGATAAGCGCCCCCGTGGAAGCAGTGGATGATGGGAAAAAAAGTCTCGACGGGCCAAGGTCAGCGCCGGGATGGACCGAAGTGCGCCAGTGTGCCGGTTCATTTTGTAATTACAGATTGAGCAGTGTGTAAGGAGACATGAGGAGTGAGAGAGGAGGCTCAAGTATGTGCAGGATTTAAAGGGAAAGGGCCTGTATCCATTTTTTAAAATATAATCATTCAAATCCACTTCATTTTTATAGCACATTTTATCAACCAAACAGTTTTGAAAGGGCTGCACATATAAAGATAACATAAAAAGCAAAAAAAGGTATAAAAATGGGTATAAATGCTCAATTTAACCTTGCCAGTCCTAAAACCAGTAAAGTCAAATAAAAGCAAACCCATAAAAATAGCAATAAATACATAAAATCAATAAAATAATATACAAATTGAAATAAAAGAAATAAAAAAATGAAGGCCCGGTCCCTATTGGTTTTAAGTCTTGCTTTAAGCACCACGAGCTGCAGCTGGCCCTTGGACCTCAGAGCTCACAGGGGACTAAATCTGGATGAGGTCCGAGATCTGAGGTCGCACTTTCACATCTGCAGTTAGTCCAGAACTCTGCAGCACGACTGTTGACAGGAACCAAAAAACGAAAACATATACACAAATTCTTGCATTTTTGTACTGGTTTCCTGTTCGATTTAAAATTGAATTTTTTAAAGATTTTATTGTTTGTTTTTAAAGCTTTGAATGGACTGGCCCCACAATACGTCTCGGAACTAAGACGAGACTTAAACCCAAGGGGGACAGGGCTTTCGCTGTGGCCGGTCCCAAGGTCTGGAACGCTCTGCTTCCCCACGTCCAAACAGCCCCCCCTAGTGGAGTGTTTTAAGTCTCGTCTTTAAGCCCCACTTTTCTTTTCTCTGGCTTTTAACGCCTCATGAGCTGTGTGGTCCTCTGTGTCTTTTATTTAATTTTTTATTTGATTCTTTTTTACATTTTTAGCTTTATGCATTTTAATACTTTTTTATTTATTTATTTTTTTTTAATTTATGATTTACTGTTGTTTATTTTATTAATTCGTCTGTGCACACTTTGGAAACTGTCATGTTTATAAAATGTGCTATAGAAATAAAGCTTTAAAAACAAACAGTAAAATCTTAATCAACTCCAAAGCCAAGCTGGTGCAACAACGGTAAAATCGAGGTAAAGCGTTTACGTTTTTTGGTTCCGGTTAATAAGCAGTTCTTGATGTCAAAATAAGTCTGTGGTGTGCTGTCTGCATCTGATTATAAAGCGCTGTGTTGTTCAAGAATCAGGAAGTGCACGGTTGTTAGCATTACAGCGACGCAAACTCGGCTCTGGCCTCTGAAAGTTGTGAAAAGCGCTTATAAACTCATCGTGGTGAATTATTAGGATGCTCGGAATGCAGAAAGTAAGTGAGGAATAACTTTGGACCACTGCAAACTTAAAAAAATAAAAAAAATAGATAAAAAATTAAAAAAGGCATACAATTACTCGAGGTGCTGTGTCTGATGTTCAGAATCAATAGCTGGCACAGTGAGGGTGAAAGGTAATAATAAGGGAATTTTGAAAAGAGCAGCAGAAAATAAAGTAGATTCATATGCGCCGGGTCCATGGCTCAATTACACCAATTTCTCGATTAATTTGTGAGTCAGTCTATAATCTTCTGCCAGTGCACTTTTTGTGTTCTGCTCATTTTCAAGCACGGTTCTCTGTATTTTAGCTGAGGTAATAACAGTATATTCCCCTCTTTTCGCGGGTATCAAATTAGTGAAAAATCAGAATAAGTGGGACATGTCCTGTGTAAAATGTGTGTGAAATTGGAACAAATCACTGGTTTTGGATAAGTCTGCTGGGACAGAAGACACAGGGCTCAAAACTCGGACTGTCCCGGGTATAAAGGGACGTCTGGTCACCTTAATTTAAAGTGCTCTATGTAACGCTTTTCTGTTCGTGTCTCTGTGTTCACAATGTTCCACAGTATGGCATTAAAAAGATCAGCCTTGCATTTATTCAGTTGCACGTTTTATTGTTAAAAATACATAGACATATATACATTCTGGCTGTTAGCTGCTTTCCTTCTCCACAGATCTGACCTATAACTTGGTCTGGTCAGCATCATCTACTTATATTACACTTTACTGATGCTTTAAGCCATGTTAGAATGTTGCTACCTCATCAAAATATACCTGGAGTTGTGTTTTGTTTCATTCACACATGTTTGAGTAATCCTTTATTAATAGTCTGTCTACATCGCTACAGAAAATAGCGTAATATGGGCCCTTTAGTGTAGATATATTAGTTTAATAGCATACTATCAAACATCTCCATGGAGACAAGCAGATTATGGACCCTTCACAAGTAAAGTTACATACTGCCCCTTGAATGGCCACTTTTCAAAATGTGCTTTATAATGATACTATATACTTGGTAATATGCTGTTGCCTGGATACCTCTCCTCATGCTATCCTATACATCCATGAGTTTTAACTGTTGACATTTACAGCCCGCAGCGTTAAAAGCCTCTCCAGCTCCATCCATTAGGCGCTTCACCACAGAGCTGACTCGTAAACCTGACAACGGCTCCGCAACCCCCTGCGCCATAGCAAGCCTGACATTTACTTCTTCCCATTTAAGCCATAGGAGCTCCCGTACCCACACACATACGAGTGTGTGCTCAGACTCACAGTGTGACAGCTGAAATGCGCTGTTGTGTTTTTATGTCTATGGAGAAAGCCCTTTGGGTTTAAGAGGTTTGAATTGGCTAACCTCACATTTCATTATAGTCCAGTGAAGTGGATACACAGGGAGAGGGGGGGCTACATTAGGGCCAAGAGGGATGGTGCAATGGAGGGATGAATGAATTGGAAAAATATGTAATTGCAAATTTGTTGTGTTTTAATGATCCTATATTACTTTAAACCATGTTAGAATGGTATTACGTCATCAAAAACATACCTGAAGTTGTGTTTTGTTTCATTCACACATTTCATTTTTAGTCCGTCTATATCTCCAAAGCTCAAAATGCTCTGTTCCACCTTGTGATGTCATGTAGTGGTAGTTTTCGAGCTAACAGCTATGTAACTTTTATCTTTAGTTCAGAAAAAATGGGCAATTCCAGGTCTCAAATTATGCAGATGATTCTCATGAAGGTGTATGGAGTTTAAAAATACAGTGGAGCATTTCCTGTATTACCACATGACATCACAAGGTGGAACAGAGTGTTTGCAGTTTTAAAAAACATATTAAAAATTCTTAATTTTAATATTCATAACTTTAGGCAAATTAGATCATCATTGCCAGAAAATGCAGCTAAAATGTTTCTCCACAGCATGATTTTTTCTCACACTGAATCCTGCATTACTAACTGGTCACTGACAAGCATGACAACCTTAAAAGCAATAGAATCACTTTTTAAAAAAGCTTTAAAAATATTTGACAGAAAATCTTTATCTTTTCATCATTGTCTCATACTTCAGAAATATAATATCTTAAGTTTTGAAAATTTGAGAAAATTTAAACTAACCTGCTCAGTGTATAAGGTCTTAAATGGACTCGCTCCAGCACCTTTGGGTGAGTTCATTATGCCTAAATTCAGTACTAGTGGTAGAGTAACAAGAGCCTCTACCAGAGGCGACTGTGTAACACCTTATAGATGCACAACATTCAGTTATAGAAGCACAACATTCAGTTATAGAAGCACAACATTCAGTTATAGATGCACAACATTCAGTTATAGACGCACAACATTCAGTCAGCAGGTGTTTTCAGTCAAGGGAACAGAAATCTGGAACAACATCCATCTGTAATAAGAGACTCTACCACATTCAGTACACTTAAAATTAATCTGAAATGACGGCTTAAGAGAAATCAGATCTGTGATCATGTTACTAATGCAGGATTTGTGTGTTTGTGATGAGGAAACAACATTATAACACAGATCAAATATATCGTAATATGGGTTAATCTGAGTTTTGTTTTAACACAGTCTGACCAGAAAGCGCTCGTGTAGTTGGAAGTACAACAGCTGAGATGCTTTGTGCTGTTAAACAAGTTTTTATTTTGTCACTCTGACCTTTTTGTTGAAATTCAACTTCCTTAACAGGACCATGAACGCTTGTATTGATCACAGGCTCCTGAAAATGTGCTGTTTCAATCCATTTTGTATTTTTTTTTCTTGAGGTTTCAGACCATCTTAAAACTTTTTGACAGTGTTCACCTTTGGTAACAGCTGGACATTCCGCCATCCACATACATGTAGAACACCCCCAGCGTGATGTCACTGCAAAATATCAATAATAGGATTCTGTTCAAAGTTCACATTTTAAACACGTTCAGAAAAATATAAAAATATGCACTGACAAACTAATACAAGAATCATATTTCAGAACATGTTTGTACAGATCTATGCAGAATAACACAGGATATTTGATTGTTTGTGTACTTCTAAAATTTACTTATTGTGTCGGTTCAAATTGTAATCATGCATCTGCAGTGCTGTTAGATCAGTATTTGCACAGCACTGAGGCGGGACTGTGTTCTAGTCAAGTACTCATCAAGTTTCAATGGTGTCTGAGAACGGGAATTCAAGTGGAGCGGAGTTCGGAGGTTTAGGATTTTTAACCAAGTTTCTAATCAATTTAAAGTCCAGTTCTCTCCCTTATAAAAAGAAAAGTCTAAATAATTACTTTTGATCAAAATAAAACAATGAAAAGGCCTAGAATGTTCCACAATATGTCATTAAACCTGTCTATATTGCATTCATTGAATTGATATAATGCAAAAAAACAAAAAACAAAAAAAAGAACATGCTTTCTTACCATGAGCAGAGCTGCTTCTCCACAGATTTGACTTGCAACTTTGACTGGTGACGTTGCTTGTCTTCATGCAGCGGTATTAAGGGCACCAGACAAAACAAATACATTTCCATGGATTAGATAAGCAGATGGCGTACCTTCCTCCCAAAAGGTTACACATTGCATCTTTAAAGTTAAACATTTATCTCTCGGTGTGGAGGAGTAGCGTCTCTACCCCGAGTTCCTCCCAGGTGATGTGGCTTCTACACTTTCCGCGAATAGCAACACTACAGGAGTACTATGTGCAATTATATTATACTTTGTGTAATTTAAACTTTCTTGCAAGCCAAACAACTAAATGAGATAGAGAAGGGTCTGTACCCAATATTTTTTTCATGTAATGTGCTATTGTTTCCAGATCAGGAAGTCCGCTGCCACATGCTAGTTATTGTTAGCATTCCAATGACAGCAAAACTCTGCTTTGGCCTTAAAAAGTTGTTAAATTAAAATAATAATAGGGTGTTAGGAATGCTGCAAACTGTTTAAAATGAACTCTGTGTTTTCCACATTAAGACAGGTACAGCGTCTTTAATTTTTAAAGTTTTTATTTATTTTTTTTTTTTTTGAGTGATAGGGGTAATGACAATGTATTATTGTTGTTGTTGTTGTTATTATTGCTATCATTATTTTTTGTATTCTTTGTATTTTTAATTTGTTTTATAATAATAATAATAATAATAATAATAATAATAATAATAATAATATAATATTGTATAATGTTTCTTAAAGCTTAAAAAAGTATATAAAAATAATAATTTTTTAAAGTGCACTGTGTAACTTTCCAGTTGGAGGGTTCACATCGTGCTTGTCTGGGGAAATGTTATTGATTTGCCTTGAATATTCCACAGTATGGCATTAAACAGATATCCATCGCATATCTTGTTTTCATTGCAAGTGTACTTTGCAGCCGATGTCATCACTGTTTCCTAAGAGTGTGATGCTAACTATAAGCACAGCTCTGTCTTAGGCCTGTTAGACTTTAAGCTGAGGTTTATTTTAACACACACTGACCATAAAGAACTGAGCAAGCAGAACTGCAACGGATGAGTTGACTGTGCTGTTAAACAAGTCCCCCTCAAATAACGTTACAGTTATAAGCTTTTCAGTTTTAGTTCACTTTTTGTTGAAAATTAAACCTAAACAGGACCATGAACGCTCGTATTGATCACAAGCTCCTGAAAATGTGCTGTTTAAATCCATCCTGTATATTTTTCTTGAGTTCTGAGTATCTAAAAACATTTTTGGCCGTGTTTGCTAATGTGTGCTTTGTGTCGCCATGATAATTGATGAGCATTCCATCATAGACATACATGTAGAACACCCCTAAATGTAAATTCTCATACTTTTCTCCATGGAGATAGAGATGTTTAATGTTTTTCTGTGGAACAATTCTGAAGAAAGGTTACGCTGTGCACCTTTCTTCCTTCCCATTCTTTTATAATAGCCATGTTAACTTCAGTGCAAAAACTTGAATAACCAGACACGTGGATCTATTGAAGTTCTTTATTAAAATCATCTTTTCTATTTCTGCTTGTGTACAGCACAGAGTATTGTCATAGTCCCACACGTGTGACTGAGGCTGAAGGACCACGGAGCCACATATTAAAGTGTTTAGTGTGAGCTACAGACAACACAGCATCCATCGCCCCATAGTCACTCAGTACAGCAGGGAAATACAAGGCCCTTAAACAGAGGTGTACAGGCAGAAAACACGCCCCCTTCAGGCTAAAACGGACCTCAACCAGGGCTTACTTAGTCTGTGGAGTTTTAAAATGTTAAAGAATTCATAAACATAGGGAAACGTAATGTTTTTAAAGACCACATTTCACAAAATTGTATAAAACATTCAATTCGTTGGGCATTGTCAAAAGGAACTGTATTCACAATTGAAGTAATACATTATTTTAAC
Source organism: Taenioides sp. WSHXM2023 (assembly GCA_029959045.1). Lineage (NCBI taxonomy): Eukaryota > Metazoa > Chordata > Actinopteri > Gobiiformes > Gobiidae > Taenioides > Taenioides sp. WSHXM2023. The sequence goes on from CM057097.1 coordinate 5,962,124, forward strand.
AATAATGTTGAGGGATTTTACATTTATTTAAAACTAAAGCCTTGGTCAGTCCATCTTAGCCACTGCTAAGCCTAAACTTTCAACATGATTTCATATTGAAAAACTGAAAATGGAAAAGTGTCATTTGTGAGACTGTATATTTTGAGTTGTAGCCTACAGCACAGCAGCATGATACATACAGCACAATATAAAGTCAGATATTGAACAGTTTGCTGATGGGTAACTGCATGTTTTTAGAGATATAAGTAACAGCTACTGAAGTATGCAAAAGAACGCGTTAGTGCAGTGGGCTACATGTGATAAGAGGTAACTGCTGTACACTACACTGCTGTAAACTGAAGATGGACTGGGGAAAGCTGCTGTTTTACTTAATTAGCTATAGTTTGTTTTTGTTTTTTTTTGTTTTTTGTTTTTTGTTGCCTGAACCAAAGTAAAGGCCCCTCTGGATCCTCTCGCCCAGCACTGCTACAGTGACACGGTCGTAGACTCTTGCACCACTCCAGGTCAGGTCAAACGTTAGCATGAGCGGATGGTCTTAAGTGACAAAAACACAGTTAAACTGGTCTCTGTTCTGCTGAGGGAGTCTGACGCGACAGACACAAGACACTCTCATCAAACTCAGGACAAAGATCTTAGAGCTTTGAAATATAGTATTATATTTATATATTATATTTTAGGTCAAATAAATAGATCCACTTATACTCTTCTTTTTTGTAAAAGATTTACAATTAAACACACACAAATACAATGGATCGACCTAAGAAAAAACAGGAAGAGGGGAGAGGAGGAACGCACTGATTGGCCAAAACATTATGACCACTTTGAGAGGTTTTACATGCGTCACATTACTGAACTTAACACTTATGAGTGTTTCATGTGGATAGTGATTATTTAGTCTGCCCTACAGCTGTGGTGGCAGAGTGGTTAGCCATGGCCTCACTTTGGGCCTCTCTGTGCTCCTACTCTGCTCCTGACACGTAACCAAAGTTGGGATATTAAAGTGTACCTTTACTTTTACCTTAACTGTAGGTGGTCATAATGTTTTGGCCGATCCTTGAAAAACACAGACTCTGGAGGTCTGAGCTCTTGCTGCAGCCGTGTGATCACAGAGCTCACAGCCAGGGGGCGCTCTCACCTGTGTTTGGACTGAAGCTCAGTTTCACAGGTCACAGAGAGCACAGGACTTTAACAAGTAAAAGTGGTTGTCGTGTGAATACAAATGATCCCTCAAAGGCTGAACAGCTTCCAGCAAAGCAAAGCAAAGCAAAGTACAGTTTGAATTTAAATGGCCCCTCAATACATTTTTTATTGTAATAGAAAATTATAATAACAAACATCAAGATGCTAAAGGTTTTGCTAATGCTACCCACTTCCACACATACTGTATACAGCCATTTCATTGTCATTTTTTTCATTTTTATTATTATTTTTCTTTTATGTTAAACAAAGGCAAACATACTCTAGGCTATAGCTCCATGGTCAAAGCAGTAGTTCTGTGGCGGTCTATGGCTCAGATGCAGTTCAAACAGGAGCTGAGCAGACGGGCGCGAGGAGGCTGGCTCAGTTTGACTTTTCATCAAATGAAACTGGACTAAACCAACTATTTCAACATTGGCGATTCACTGCTGGTGTCAGCTCTGTTAAAATCCCATTTGCACATGTATGGACGAATGCCTTGAAAATGAAACATGTTTTATAATTATTCTGGGAACGCTCAATTCAGATAAACAAAATGTTGGATGTTAGTGATAAATGGATGAATTTGGAGTGTTGATTATGGCAACTTTGACAGATAACATGTAATTGAGTTTGTTTTTCAGCCCAATCCAAAGCTTGGATAACACAACGCATCGGGCAATAACAAAGCAAAAACAATAAAAACCAATGAACTAATTAGTAACATGTGTAAAATTGGTGTAAAGTATAACCATTATAGTTAAAAGTTGGGTATGTCGTCTGCGCTGTGGGTTTAAAAAAGGTACGGCAATCACAACAGAATCTGAGTCACCAGGTTTTGCTTCATTTCTCATCTGAACATTGATTTTGGATTGCTGCAGGTGCTGGAGTTTAAGTTAATTTTCAAACTTTAGTCGTAAGATCTGGCAACCAAAACGCGAGGCTCATGCAGCTTTCTTTTGCTTGAACCAAAACACCAAATGGCAACATAAACAGATTATCAGTAAAAGCAATATTTGATTTTAACATGTTTACGTCATATAGGACATGTATAGGTAATGTTTATGTAATCTCAAATAAAATACTCAAAATATTTAAATGCCAATATGAAATACAGTCACATTTGCACATTTCCATCCCATATTGTGTCCTTGATATGATTTCACGCTATTAGCTATTTGCCGAACAGTCCCCTTGACATTTGGCGTTTCTACAAAGAATATGTGCCTAAATGAGGTACTCGCTGCTTCTTCAAGGCAATTGAAAATCCTCTATAATAAGAGCATCATAAACATAACAGGGCTGTGTGGGCATCAAGTGCACTTCACCTTCTCTCACGATTTAGGTGGTTCAGCTAGCGGCTCGTTAATTAGCCTGAAAAATGCTTATAGTGAATGTAAAAGAAAGACAACGACAGCCCTCAGTGACGCCAAGACTGGTTAAGACTTGGATAAACTTATGCAAATGGCCCTGGTTTGTTTGGGCTGTAAAATAGACAACATTTATGATTTTTCTTTTCTTACTGCTGCATCTCCCGTCCTCTGCAAATTAAATGCAAACAATTGCAGACCTGACAGAACATATGGCAATTAGCTTAAGGCTAACGTTATAGGCTATATTTCCATGTGACTCACTGCCTTGGTGATTGTAATCTCTAGCTAGCATGTTCAACAATAATACTGGTCTTTAAAGAGCAACTCACCCCGAGCTTTGGAGCATGGTATACGCCTTGTTACATTATCACGCTTGAGTTAAAAAAAAAAAAAAAGTGAAACTTAATTTTCCCTTTGGTTTGGATAATACTGTCTTTGCATTATATTTATACAAGAATACTAACATGTTTGGGCGGTAGGACTGCTGTGACGTATCTCTTTTCAGCTGTTGTTCCAGACGTGGTCAGTTTGACAGATCTGGCAGCTCTATCAGACTCTGGAGAAGTGAGTCCCAAACATAAGCTGAAAGGTCCTTTGTCTCTGTTGATGGTTCATGTGCTCCGATAACTGATTTCAATAACCTCTCGTATCCATCCAGTCCTACTGCCGAAACATATCAGCTCATTTTAAACTTACATTTACAGCTAGTAAAAAAAAAGAAAAAAAAAAAGAAAAAGTGAATTATTCTCTTTGCATTTTTTTCCAGTAGTACAGAAACATGTACAATGCTCATATTCAATTTTAAGGTGATGAAAACCCTAAACGTGAACTCTTCACCCACCTGAGCATGTGTGAGTCATGATTAAAGGTCACCGTGCATGGAGTGTGAGCATGTGTATCTGGAATAGTGCTATATAAGACGAATGCATTATCATCATCATAACACTATAACCGGCTGAAAAGCTAATAAGCCATCTTGAGTTGGTTCAGCCATGAACAACTTCGAAATGACTCACTGATTGCTCCTGTTTGAATTGTTTTTATGGGTGGAGTGAGCTGCTCTTTAAACTACAATATTACACTTCCATTTATTTTATTATAATCTTTCATTTGGCTCCTGCAGGACAAGCAAAGGCAATCGCAATCAATCCTCCATACATCTCTCTTATTTCCATTATCAAGTGTCTAAAACGTTGTTGCTCTTATTGGCACCTGGCATTACATTCAGCCTAGAACAGGGAGGGAACTGAGAAGCCTCCATAGTTGTAGATAGGTAGTAAAACTATATTCCGTGTGTGCGCCCCCTAGCCTGTAGTGGTGTAGCACAGTGCTTACTTTGTTTTTGACTAAATATTGATATATAGATACATAGATTATTACAATAACAACAACTCCACAGAATTCAAAGTAAAATATGCTTGTATGCCGGTTAATGTATTGCTTAAGAAAAAGTTAAAATCTTTGCTTTTGTGGTTCGTATATGAGAAGGTGGTGTTTGCGCATGCCCGTGGTGTGTTGTGATAGTAAATGAACTGGGGACACAGCAGCTAAAGTTATACAGATAGGATGTACTGTATGTCAAGTCACAGTAGACTTTACCCTGTTATCAAGAATATTACAGACACGGAGAAGCACAAACGCACATAAAAACACGGTTAGGAGAGGAGTCGAGAAAGACGCCGAAAAGGACAGAGGTAAAAAGTGAAAAAAAGTAGATAGGAGAGAACATTTGTGAAGAAGACCAAGGAGAATCAACAGGGTGGTTGTTGTTGTAGCAAGATTGCATGTGGAAGTTGCACTGTGTTGTCACGATACTACAATTTCAAACTCAATTTCAGTACTAAGGAGTAGCCTAGTATACAACCCTACATTGTATGACCTCACTGGCCATGTATATGTAGGCCAGTGAGGTCAATGAACTAAAAATATGTCAGTCAGAGTACATTAGAAATATATAATCTTTCTTCAGTTTGAAATGAAATATGAGCTTGTTGTATTGTGTCTTCAATCACTGCTATAAAGAAGATAGTAAATCCAATTTGTTTTGAACCAACAAATGCAAGAAATCTTTTCATCGAAGTAATTATTTTCTGATTTGGAGCAATTCTCCAGATTTTGTGAACAAAAACTTCTGCCTTTTTCATTTTTTAAACTCATAAACTTGGCCAGTCCTCTTGATCACAGCAAGCTGTTCTGACAAATGTTGTGGCAGTGTTTTGCAAAATGACTCTGTTTTAATAACCAACATGATCCTTTGGGTGTAATATATCTTACAACAATTTAGTTTCAAATAATTCAGCAGTTAAAAGAATTCTCAGAGAAAACTCTTAATCAACCACCACATCCAACCTTACTACAACAAACATTTTAGCTGAGACATGGCACTGGTCAACCTCCTCTCCCACTAAACAAGAACGTATAGAACATACACAAAGATGCCTGGGTCAGGCCTCACAGTTCTGCGGGGATGTAAACAGTTTATCAAGGAAAAAGGAACTAGGTGTAAGTGATTGGTTTAAGGGAAAAATATGTTTCTTTAAGAAGTAGGTATTCTGTGTTAAAGGCTTCTGAGAGCAGTCGTCCGACAGTACAAAGTCCCTCTGAGAGTTCGCTAATAAAACGACTGCTCGAGGTGAACGTCCAAAGCCCTTAACTGAACGTAGAAAGGAGTTCTCTTCAGTTTCAGGCTTGTTTGAGTGAAACAAGTTCAGAGAATGCACATTGTTGCTGTGGTCTTTCACATATTGAAAGATAGTGACCATCCCCGGCGGGTTAGTTTGGCTTTTAGATTTCTTTGTGCAGAACTATATGAAAGGGCTCAGAGTTGTTAATTATTGAACTAACTTAGCTGCCCTGCCTTGGTCGATACTGGGCCGGCTAAAATCCAGTTCACCTGCTGATAGTGAAAGCCCATCAAGGCAGTCGTGTCCAGTCCTTTGTGGTTCAGACCTCACTCTCCACACTAGAGAAGTGTGCTGAGCCCCGACGCGAGCACATGCTCTTGGCTTTTAAGGGTAAATGTGGAGACTGGGGGAACCTCTGGGGCTGAGGGGCAGAGCGGAGTCTCTGATACTGCAGTTTGGCACTTGCCGAGGCCATGGAGGAGGAGGGAGGGGCGCCCGGTGTGGAGGACACAACAGAGGGGGAGGAGACAGAAGAGGAAGAGGTGGGGGGAGCGTGGATTGGATGGGACGTAGATGGAGGAGCAGGGAGAGCTGGGACAGGAGGTGGTAAATTCGGGATTAGTCCAGAAGGTGGCGACGGCTGCCTCCCTCTGTCCCTATCTGATCTGCCCCGCTGTTGCACGCTGAGGTTGGACTGGCTGCCGGACTTGGACAAATTTTGGGAGCGATCCGGCTTGGACGATGAAGAAGAGTCATGTTTGGGTTTCAGGGGACCTCCACCAAAGCTCTGGCAGTGGTGGTACAGCTCCTCCTGGCTGCGGGAAGTAACGCGGGACCATTTAGCATTAGAGTGTGGGTGGTGTCGTGGAGACTGGCAAGAGGTACAAGCGGCATGCCCTCTGCTTTTATCCTTATACTTCCGTTTGCTTTTCTTCTCGTCTTGTATATGCAGTTTATCCACGGACCAGTATCGTCTTGGAGGGGGAGGAGTTAAGGGAGGAGGAGGCCAGTGCGAACCCGATCCCCAACCTCTCTCACCTCCATCTCCCCCTCCTCCTCCACCAGAGCCCCACCCACTCTCTGCAGTTCCCCAGCGATCCCCTCTTTCCAAAAACAGGTCATCTCGACTCTCTACGCTTCCGATTTTTTCTCTAGAAGGATATGTACTAAAGAACCACCCACCTCCTCCTATCCCACCCACCGCTCTGCCTTCATGATCCTCCCAGTACCTCTCAAACTTTCCAAATTCTCCAGAAGAGCCGTCATCATCCGAGTATATCCCGACTACCTTATCCCGCTCCTCATCTGAGATTGATCTTCCCCCTGTACGTCTTTTTCCTCTCTCTCCTTTCCGTCTCTCCTGATCGGATTCATCTTCTACATCTGACTCCCATTCATGAAAGGACAATCCTTCTTTTGAATGCACATCTCCTCTATCACTCCTCCCTAGCAATGGTCTTCTCTCTCCCTCCACTCCAGTTCCATCTCTATCTGAACTTTTACTTTTCCGTCTTTTTGAGGATACCGGCAACAACGGCAGAAAGGCAGACGGGATGGAGTCAGACGTTTGGTTCCCTCCTCCCCAAAATTTCACAGAAGTTGTTGGCTTGCTGCTAGAACTCTGGTAATGCTTGCTATTTCTCCTCCTAAGATGCCTATCCTTTCTGCTCTCTTCTCCTTCATCCCTCTCTTTTTCCTCCTTCCTGTCCTCTTCTGCCGGAGGTATATTCCACCCATAACTCCGAATTGAACTTTCACTTTTCTTCCTAAATGATTCTCGCCTTAAAGGTGGGTACGAAGTATAGTCTGGTGGGGCTGCTTTTTGTTCCTCTCTCTTCTCTCCTTCTCCTCCCTCTTGCTCCGATCTCTTGCGTTCCCTCTTTCTCGTCTTATCATCTTTTTTCCTCTTTTTTTTTGCCTTACGCCTCTTTCTCTCCCTCTCTCTCTCCCTCTCCTCGCGTTTCTTTTTCTTCCGTCCTTTCTTTCTTCGCTTTCTCTCTCTTTCCCTCTCCTTATGATGTCGCTTCTCGTCTCTAAGCCCCGCCCCTCCTTCCCCTGCTCTTGTATTCGTCGACTCCCTCCTCCCTCTCTCTCTATCCGCCCAAGACGCCCACCACTCTTGCAACTGTGCTAGCTGGCTACTTGTACGCTCCCTTACGTAATCTCTTTGGAGGCGTGGCTTTCTTGGAGGGACTGGTGGAGGAGGTGGACTGCAGGGGAGCGATCTCGAAGACATGCGTCGCGAGCGTATCTTCCTTCGAGAACCAAGCAGAAGGCTAGACTCCTCTGTTAGCAAATCTGAATCGTAATCATCATCAACTGTAAAATCACCCGCCCTATACCGGAAACTAAGAGAAGAATTGTATGAGCTTTCACTAGAACATGAAGATGGAGAGTTTGATCTGGAGAGGGAGGCAGAGGAGGAGGAAGAAGATGATGAAGACTCAGAAGATTCAGACGAAGACGCGCTTGAGCAGGTCGAGTAGAATCGGCATGGCGATGATGGTGTGGTTGGCGTATGAGTTGGCGAGGATAGTGGGACGGGCAGCGGCGGAGGAGGCGGGGGTCTTCTGCTACGTCTCCCTTCATTTGGACCATACCTTCCTCCACCCCTTCTCCCCAAAGGCAAAATATTCTCATACAGCGGACCACCTGAGCTTTTCCTTCTCGCTTGCGATAAACTACCTCTCCGCCAAAATGGAGGCCTGCGTGGAGATGAAGGTAGCGGCGGTGGTGGTTTCGTTATCATTAGTCCCAAAGCTTGTTGCGAACTTTTACTGGGTCTTGTCATCCCTGACGCTTTCACCCCTCTTGAATTTGCCGCGGATTTTTCTTTCTGTTGTTCCGAGTTTGCTCCCAACTCCGGATCAATAGGTCCATAGTATCTTTTGTACTCCTCTAAACTGGTATCTACACCCGCTGCAGTTGGAACACCTCCTTGTAAACTCCAGTGCTGCCCGATGTTTGGCTGATATTGAGATTGAGATGGTATTTCCGTTATCCCACCAGCAATACCTCCAATTCCAATACCACCACTGCTACTACCGGCACTCAAAACTTTTTCCGGTTTTGGCCTATTCCAGCGATCTACAACAGCAAGTCTGCGATCGTGACGAGGCAGGAACGTCGAACAAGGCATAGGTCCTTCTAGTAATGGACTATTGGAAGGTCCCAAAGCCATTGCAGAGTGTCCAGAAGTAGGTGGAGATCCCGGGAGCATGGTGGTGTAAGTTTGGCCTTGCTGCTGTTGGGGGTGGAGTTTTTGTTGCGGTTGTTGTTGTACCATAGCGATAGCGGTGGTGTTGTTGACAGTAGCAGTCACCAGGTGTTGTTGGGGTATACTGGGCATGCTGGTCACAGAGTGGTATTGCGGCAGAGAGCTCTTACTGCCCCCTGGTGTCGTCTCATCTTCGAACTGGCAGCAGCTGTACATCCCCTGAGAAGAGATAACAAAGAGACTGTAATTAGTGTGTGGTCAATGTAAATTTTGATGACAATTTGACAGGTGTCAGCTACTATCGCTCATGGACCCATCTCCAGGTGTTGGTCTGGGAAGAATTTACCTATAGTGCATGCGAATTATTGGGGGAAACATGCAATCTCCGCACAGAAAGGCCTGAGTGAATCAGTAATCAAACCCGAAACCTACTTGCTGTACTCTTAAATCTTTGTTTGCGCTAATATATTACTAAGTATACTTTGACTAAAAAGGATAATCAGTTTTAACAATGATTTAGTCTTCAAAGGTTTTATGAAAATCGTCAACCAACAAAATTGAATGTCAGTCACTGTAGAGGCATTATATTTATCCACCCATCCATCATGTATTCATCTATCTCCCACATATAATCCTGCAGTCAGTACATTGTAAAATATTCATTATTCATTTTCTCAACATATGAAATTGCATGCACCTAAAGCCTTGCACACTGTTTTGGATGATGAATAGTTGCTATTATTCTCCTAATATTTGAGTCTTTTTTTAAAATTGATTTTTAGGTAAAGTTTAAATAGCTAATGTAATCAAGGTCTTCCCTGACACTGGTAAGTCAGAGGAAACTCAGAGCAGCAGAAGAAAACTGTGAACGACAAATGAGCTGGTCATTATAAACCCGACCACCGCACACAGAGGCAGACACACACACACGCACACATACACACAGACAGACACATACAGGCTGGGGAGGAACAAGGACAACCAGATATCTTTTCTTTTAGTCCTTAAAACTTTTTCTCTTCTAGTTTTACTTATATAACAAATATCATTATAGGGTTATGTCACTAACTTAGAGTAATAAGAGTTAAGCTATAACAAGAGTCAAAGAAAATAAGCTATAACAAGTGGAGATAAGTCAGTTCAACAGATAATAATTTGTTCAAACAATAAATCGAGTAAGGGGATTGAATGTGTGTCCCTCAGCAAGATGTCAATTAATTAAGTAGCACAATTTACTCGTCCTGCTAATCCTGTAGTTTAGACCTGTACAAACGTGTTCTTAAATGCATGTGATTCTTGTATTAGTTTATCTGTTCATATTTCAAAAGTCTTTTCTCAATTGTAACTGCGCATGAACATGTTTAAAATGTACATTTCAAACAGAATCCTAATATAAAAACATAAATAAATTGCTCAAGGAAACAGTGACAATATTCACCTGTGGCAGCTGGGATAGAACCATCAATCTAGATGATAAATAACTGGATCTGAGCACTCTACCAATAAAGTTCACGCTGGGAGCAGGATTTGAACCACAAACCTTCAGACGAACACTCCACCAACTGAACTATGGTTGCACAATAAATTGAATTGCAATGCTTAGAAGAAAAAATGTCAATTAGATGTTTTCAAAATAGTTCAGCCCTACTCCTTATTCGTTTATTAAATTCAGCACCTGTTTCTAAAAAAAATAAATAAATACAAAAAAAGATCTGCTCCTCTCTGTTCCTCCTCCACACTGAGCACCAGAGGAGATAAACTTTGGAACAGCCTTTTTTAACCATCAGGGGGCGCTGCTGAAACACTAGCGCACAGTGAAAATCTGCTAAAGACACGATTTGCACAAACATTTACCATTAACTAAACTGCAGCACCTTCCAGTTTCAATTATTATTTTAACCTTTATTATCTTAAACTTGCTTTTCTTGCTGTGTATTATGTGTTGCGGTTTAATGCTGTATGTAAATGTTTGGCCAACTGTGGTGTTTTTTAGATGTGCTATACAAATAAATTAGACTTGACTTAACTACACTGAAATCCAGCTTGACTTTCTACCCCAAATTTAAACGCCTTCCAAGATAAAAACCTATTACCGCCACAATCAAACTACATCATATTTCGATTTGAATAAAACCTCTGAGATCGGCTTCTATCCCTGTCTCTATCCATCTTTATTTATCCTCACTCAACTTTACACAACCCAGACCTCTTAATACACTCCCCCTCTCCGTCTCACTCCCCGGTCCACTCTCTCCGTCATGAATAAAAGATCATCCCCAACTCGTGAATTAGCACTTTCTTACACAGCCTTTTTCATTTAAACACCTCCAAAGATTTATCCAACATGAAATAACCCCATCCCATATTCGGCGTTCAGATAGATAGATGGTTCTCAATTAGCAGCCTGAGGAGGGGCCTTTAAATTATCTACGCCGGCCAAAGATTCATTAGAACTATAGAGATCCTTCAGCGTGTTTGATGAATGCGTTGCTGGCTTGCGTAAATCTAACCCACACCCCATTGGGAGGTGGGTCCAACATGGGGGGAGATGTTTAAGTAATAATAATAGACATTTCCTGGTGTATGATTCAGCGGTTCTGGCTACACGCGAGGCACAGCGGTGTGAAATTAAACCTGGAGAAATCAGTGACTGGGTTAAAGGGATTGGACATAGTGGCTCACAAACATATAGAGAGATTTAAGGGAGAGAGGAAGAGGGCAGAGGAGGGCACGTAGCATGGTATATTTATCCAGAAAGCTAACATACTGCAGTAGATAAGAACTGTGTTTAGAGGTGGGAGGTGGAATGGGGGACAGGATTTACAGGTGCACTTGGATCAGATGAGAAGCTTATGGAGAAAATAAGAGGGAGAACATAAGGTGACCATAGGACGAAGACTGATATGATGAAGGTCTGGCTGGAGTGGGTGGATATAATGGAGCTGACGTACCTTATACGTGTCACTAATGGGGAACAATGCATTTGTTTCTTTATTTGGCTAGAGTAGGTGTGTAACTGTATCCTGTCTCCCTGATTTCAGGTAGGTTTGATTGACAGGCAGATTAACCAATTAGAGAAACACATGGTCCGTTCATAACAAAAGAGAAATTCTATTCTGTCAACTGGACAAGAGTTTTTGATTGAAGACATTTCACAGCTCATCCAAGCTGCTTCTTCGGTTCTGGCCAGACGCTGGTGGACACTGCCTTATATCTGCCTGAAGGGAGGAACTAACGACACTGAAACTAACACACCTTGTTTCCTTTTGCTATGGATCCTACCTGGACGACTGAAGGATTACACAGACATGGTCCGTTCATCAAGTATAAAAGAAGAAGAAAAAAAAAAAAACAGGACAGAGAAACAGCTGATTTCAACAAAACCAATGATGAATGCACCAAACTCATATTTATCTCAGATAAAATACATTATATATTTTGTTTTGAATGTTATGAGAGTTTTTCGAGAGGAGATGTCTTCTGCATTTGAGAAACATGCTACAAATGAGCGGCTGTGGTTGGACAAAGGGTTTTCATGCTCTGGTTCCAGAGCTTTCTGGATTTGAACAGAATGTCAACAACATGTTTCTAACCCTAAACCCAACGCAGACCCTTAACTCAATATCTTGTTGTAATGAAAATACTTACTAACCATAACTTAAAGGTCCTACATTACGCAAAACTGATTCTTCTGAGCTTTAAGTCCTGTTAGAATGCTGTTATCTCATCAAAAACATAACTGGAGTTGTGTTTTGTTTCATTCACACATGTTTGAGTAACTCTTTATTATTAGTCTGTTTACATCTCCAGAACTCAGAATGCTCTGTTCCACTTTGTGATGTCATGTGGTAGTCAAGTTAACAGCTACCTTGTACCTTTTGTTCAGTAGAGATTGGCAATTCCAGGGCTGAAACTATCCAAATGATACTAGTGAAGGTGTATGGAGTTTAAAAACACAGTGGGGGACTTCCTGTATTACCACATGACATGGTGGAACATAGTGTTTTGTATATGAGAGAGGAATTCAGCGTAAATCTGCAGGGTTTGTGTGTTAAACATGTGTGAATGAAACAAAACACAACTCCAGGTGTGTTTGTGACGAGGAAACAACATTAGAACAGGTCAGAAAATAGCGTGATATAATCCCTTTAAAATAAGCGTCTATATCTGGTAATTGAAGCAACTTTCTCTCTGACGTACAACTCCACACTGCTGGGATGGGAAATAATCCTCTGAACCAGTTTTATCTCCTTTCTTCAGGGTCCAACTTTTGCAGCTTCACTTTGTGCATCAACCCTGACTCAGCCCCTCTCCACCTACTCCTGTCTATCCCTCTTCAACCCCTTTTCTTCTACCTCTACTCCTCTTCTCCTCCTCCTGTATCTCCCTCTTCTAATCCGTTCTCTTCCTCCTCTCCTCCTACTATCTCTCCTGTCACACCTCTCCTCCATCTCTCCCCCTCATCTCAAATCATTGACTTTTTTGTCCTTTATGTAAGGTTGTAATATATCTCTCCTCTCCCTCTCCTCCCTCTCTCCTCTTCCTTCCTGCCCTCTCTTCTTCTCCTGCCTCTACTTCTCCATCCCCTCAGCTTCTCCCGTACCTCCCTCTGTTCCCTCCTCCTACTGTTTCTCCCTCTTTTCCTTCTGTCTCTCATCCTCCAGTCGCTCACTTTCTTCACCTCTTGTTCTCTCTCTCCTCCCCCTCTCCTCCTTCCATGTCTCCTCCACCCATTCATCCCTTTCTCCTCTCCCTTCCTCCCTGTCTACTCCCCCTCTCATTCTCCTCTCCTCTTTCTGCCTCTCTCTCTGCTCCTCTTTTCCACTCCTCCAAACTCCATCTATTCTCCCCTTACCCTCCTATCTCTCCTCCACCTTTTCTCCCCTCTTTCCCCCGCTTCCTCTCCTCCTCCTGTCCTTCTCTCTTCTTCTATCTCTTGCTCCCTTCCCCCTCTCCTCCTTCTGTCTCTCTTCCTCCAGTCTCTCCACCTCGTTTATCTCTTTCCTCCTCCTCTCCTCTTTCTGTCTCTCCTCCCTCTCTTTATTCTCCCCTTGTCCTGCTATCTCTCCTCCACCTTTTCACCCCTCTCTACCTCTCTTCCTCCACCTACTCCCTCCCCCCTCCTCCCCCTCTTATTCTCCTATCTCTCACTTCCTTCCCCCTCTTCTCCTCTCATCTCTCCCTCTCCTCCCAGCTCAGTCCTTCTTCCAATCTCTCCATCACCTTTATACCACCTCCGTTCCTGGGCTGAACAGACCGCAGACCTGTTACACCTCACTGCTCCCTCTTTCTCCTCCCTCTCACCGCTCTCTCCCTCTCTTTCTCTCCTCCACTCACACTGTTCTTTCTTTTATTTGTTCTCAGACACTCCATAGCCGTGCCCTTGTGGTTTGATAACAATTGACCTCCACTAAAGGTGCACTGACTTTTAGTGGAAAAGCGCCCCCAGAAACAAACCTATGGAAGTGGTCTTTGGAGAGAATCCTTTAGGAGTTGTGACACATGTGAAGCTTGAGGTTTGAATGTGGTTTTCAGTCTGGATCATTTCAGAAAAAAAATTATAATAAAAATGCAAGCAAACATACAAAACAAAAGAAATATGTAATCTTTCAATTTCTTAAAAGAGTCTTTTTGTCCACCATCTGATACAAGGATCTGGACTAGTTTTTCTCCAAACTGACAAATAAAAAAATAACCCTAAAATTCACAAAATGTTAATAGGACTTTTGTATCACTGACTGTTGATGGAAGTGGGATATTTAGCTATAACCTGGCTTGGAACATCTCAGTTTTTTATGAACTTAATGTCTCTGTATATTTTTTTTAAATAAAGACTTCAGCTAAAGGGGCACTGCGTAACTTTTTGGTTTGAGGGTCCGTCACCTGCTTGTTTCTCTGGATATGTCTTAGAATGCTCACACTATGACCTTAAAGCAGCTCTACCTTACACTTATCCAATTATAGCTCAAAAATACCTAGAAAAACAGGCATTCTGACTGTGAGCGGGGTCGCCTCTCCACAGATCTGCCCTGTAACTTGGTCTGGTTTGGTCTCCATGAAGATAGAAAGGCGTAATACCATACTGTGAAACTTTCCAGACAAAGCAATATTGTCAAGACCCAACAAATGCAGAATCTACTGTCAGATGATCCCACCAGACACCAGCTATACCTATTCTTATATTTACCAAAAATAGTCCAGGTGGGATTTGAATCTGCTGTTTCTCTGTGTAGAACTTGTTTCCATGTATAAAGATGAGTAGATCAGACAGCAGAACAGGTGAAACTACAGAGCCTCAGCATCACAAAGCCATTTTGTCTGGTCCAAAGGGTTCAGAAACAGATCTAGTTTGAATTTGAGCTAATTTTAGTCAAGTGTTTGAGGAAAAATAAGTCAGAACTGTAAAAGTTTTTCTAATAATCCACCAGAGTCAAATCATAGTACAAAACTCTCATTAAAAAGGTTTCTTATATAACCCGGTGTTTTTACACTGAAACTTTGCATTGTGTAACTTTTCTGGTGGAGGGTCCATCAAAAGCTTTTCTCCATGGAAATGTTACTGATTGGTCTGGAATGTTTCACAGTATGGTATTAAACCTTCAAATCTTCATGGAGACAAAACTAGACCAAATTACAGGTCAGATCTGTGGAGAGGTGACCCCGCTCACAGTCAGAATGCCTGTTTTTCTAGGTAGTTTTGAGCTATAAAACCAGTTGTAATTGAATAAATGTAGAGTTGTTTAATGTCACACTGTGGAACATTCCAGACAGAGCAATGACATATCCATAGAAACAAGTAGGTGACGGACCCCTAACCAAAAAGTTACACAGTGCACCTAAAGTAAATAAATAAAAACAAAGTATTCCATCAAACTTAACAAGTCCAGGCTTGATTTGACTTGTTAAGTGACAACATCACAGAAAATGGGCCAAAAAGTTGATGTTTTTTATGATTTGACTAAACGAGAGAGAAGCCACAGCACGCACCCGCTGTTTGATTTGGACCAAGGAACTTTTCCGGTCATTCTGATCTGAGGAGCGGAGGAGGAGAGAAAAGACGCAACTCCCCCCTCCTCTCCCGGTCACTCTGTGGGTAGAGAGGAGGATGGCTCCGGAGTGTGGAGCCTGGTTAATGTGGGCGGGGGAATAAAGTTGCCTCACCCCTTCCCGATGCGCGGTCATATGTGCGGAGCTTAAGTTCTGCTGTGCATAAAAGTAAAGCTGTAATGGACCTCTTTACATGTACCCGGCCAAAGTGTTTGCAGTTTGACAGGAAGCAAGAGACGAGGGAATGGAGAGAGAAACAGACGTGATGAAGGAGTGAACAGACAGAACCCACTGTCATCATCAGAGTCCAAACCAGCGTCTGTCTAGGCTTTTATATGGTTTGGTTATATGGTTTGTGCCTTTTTGATAAGTGCAGCGTACACACACACACACACACACACACACACACACACACACACACACACACACACACACACACACACACACACACACACACACACACACACGTGTCCTGTGCGTACACGTGACTATAAAAGTCACTTTTTCAACTGTATCAGACAGAGACAGGTGTTCTAACACAGGTGTGTGAGTGCACGTGCTAAAAGTTTTGATTAAACTATTTCTTTAGACATTCTTGGAGACAGAGCTAAAATAATCTTGACAGTTAGCCTGGTCCTGACCAGGTTTGTTTTCGGGTGCTTGTTACTGCCGTAATTCAGCGTCACCTCTGGTTAGTCACGTTGGTGGAACGGAACTGAGGATTTGACAAGCCTGGATTTCCCAAATAAGCCAGGCTTTCACTTTAGTTCGCTTCATATAATACCCCCAGGTTGTTTATTTGATACTTTGCAGCTGATGTCATCAACATTCCCTGGGGGTGTTGATGTAGAACACCCCCAGCATGATATCACTAGTAAAAATAAATAAATAAATAAAACTGTTCTCTACTTCTGGACAACAGGATGTCTCTCTCTGGCTGTGTTTTGTGTCCAGTTCGACCCACAGTTTCATTTGTTTCCCTGTACAGATTCTTGGCTCAGCCTGGTCCTTCCTGGATAAATATTTCCAAGCCCTAGAGTCTGAAACGCCGTGTCCCATAAGGGTGCAGTGTGAGTGGGACAGCTGCTGTGAGTGATGGCCCCTCCTCACCTCTGCTCCACTGAAAAACACCGGGCCCAGCACCAAAGGGAAACTCAGGGAGCAGATAGATTTTTGTCTTCTACTCTAGTGACAGATGAGTGTACGGCTGGAAGATGGATCAAGGTAAAGGTGCAACGTGTCACTTTTCTGCTAAAGGGTCAGTCACCTGCTTGCTTCCATGGAGATGATATAGCTTGGCCTGGAACGTCCCACAAAACTGCATTAAACTTATTTTTCTCCAAGGAAACAAGCAGGCAACACCACCAGAGCAAGTCAGATCTGTGTAGAGGCAATCCCATTCACAATAAAAATGCATGTTTTGAAATGTATTTGTGTTCCAAAAAAGGTAAATAAATAAAAATAAATACATTCTGGTACTCCTTGGTCGGCTATGACAAAATAGAAATGTGTTTTTGCTATTCTAAAACATTTTTGCAAAATAGCTCTATATAGGAGTAATAAACTACCAGCTACTTTATATATTCACAAACAGACCTGGGGTTGTGTTTTGTTGCATTCACATGTTTTACATACAAACCCTGCATATGCTGAATTCTTCTCTCACAAAGAAAAAAAACACAACTCCAGGTATGTTTTTGAGGAGGTAACATTACTAAAAACTCACAAATGTCAATTTTGTGTAATATAGGACCTTTAAACTATCCAAACTATCCATGGCTCTTGACCGGAAAAAGGTGGCTTGCCCTCTCCAGGTTGATGGAGAGTCCCTGCCTCAAGTGGAGGAGTTTAAGTATCTCGAGGTCTTGTTCACGAGTGAGGGGAGGATGGAGCATGAGACTGACAGGCGGATCGGTGCAGCATCGGCAGTGATGTGGTCGCTGTATCGGATTGTTGTGGTGAAGAGGGAGCAGAGCCGAAAGCATGGTCATGAGCTTTGGGTAATGACCGAAAGGACAAGATCACAGATACAAGCGGCCGAAATGAGTTTCCTCTGCAGAGTGGCTGGGTGCTCCCTTAGAGACAGGGTGAGGAGCTCAGTCACACGGGAGGAGCTCAGAGTAGAGCCGCTGCACCTCCACGTCAAGGGGAGCCAGCTGAGGTGGCTCGGGCATCTGTTCCAGATGCCTCCTGGACGCCTCCCTCTGGAGGTGTTCCGGACAGACCCAGGACACGCTGGAGGGACTATGTCTCTCGGCTGGCCTGGGAACACCTCGGGCTCACCCTGAAGGAGTTGAAATAAGTGTCCGGGTGAATGAAGTCTGGGAGTTCCTGCTTAGACTGTTGCCTCCATGACCTGGCCCCAGTTAAGCGGAAGAAAATGGATGGATGGATGGATGGATGGATGGATAAACTATCCAAAATCATTATACACTTTGAGTATTAAAGTATTATTTCTGCTCTAGTGTACTCTACATCTCTTCAATAGATCCCATCTGTACCAGTTTGAATACAGCATGAGGACTTGTTTTTCAAATGTAAAATGTGAACTGTATTATTTATTACAATTATTTGTCTTGTTTATTTGCAGAGTTGTATGAATAAAACAGATTCAAAATGGCTGGCTTTCCATTGCTGTGTGGTTAATTAACATTTATTGTGATGGGACCACAGTTAGATTGGATGCACAGTCCTAGCCAAAATTCAAATCAATATTGGCTCTGGCTTGTTTACAAATGCTGCCGCGGTAATAGCAACATTTAGCGCAATGATCTTTTTCTATTTGTACTAAAGCGACCAGGTCTCCGGCGCTTCCTGGAATAATTGTTCCAAACTCCCATATTGATTATCTTTGTATCCTCAATCGTATTAAATTTAGATTCAATTACTCGCTTACATGTCTCATTACACAAAATCAATATCGCATATGCTAACAGTAGTGTGGATTCTAGCATGCTAAGCGCTAATGGGTTCTAAACATAGACTGAAACTCTCACAGTCCAGTCTACACAGCAAAAACTAAAATCTAGTCACGTTAAGATGTCTTGAATTAAGAAAGTTTTATCATGATTTGAGTAATTTTTACTTGACTAATAAAATTATCTCAAATGAAACAGAAAACGCACACCAAAGTTTTTGTAGAGGTGCAAGTGCAAGGAACAGCCATTCAAAAGTGAAAAAAATGCATAGCACACTCAGATGGCTGATGTCCAAAAGCTTTTTTAAATTTTTAAATAACGTTTCGGCAAAAAGCCTTAGATCATTTTTCTTGTTTTGGACCACAATACACAAAAGTCACATTAAGTCTGTGACGAGCCAGAGTCTTAAGTTGGTGAATCTAGAAGTGCTCGCTTTTTGACAGGAGCATTTCCAGATTGCTACCTCTAGGGGGCAGTTTTACATGTTCAATGCCAATATAGAGAGGCTGCAGTCCCATGACCCACTTTGTTTTGGCCGCCATATTGACGGTCTAGCTGCTAGTGACGCTATCATGGCGAACATAGCAAGTGCCAGTAAACTGATCAATAAAACCTCAGAATTTCACCATACAGAACACAAGTCCCATCTAGATGCAGCCAATCGATTAAAATACGAGGAGAAGCTTAAAAGATTCAATATTTCTGATCCATAATGCCCAAAACAACACCCATGATCACTCACAAGGAAAAACATCTTGATATCTAGATCTAACACATGTACATGTATTCATTCGTTTCGATGTGTACCTTGTACGCATTATTATCATAAAGTTTGCTTCTAATCTGTTATAAGAATACATGTATACAAGCCTTTCCAAAAACTATGTTAATGTGATAGTGATTACAAGTCACTGACCTCCAACAAAGTGTAGACTACAAAGCCTGCTGTTTTTTGACAGCTGCCAAAGCGGATTTCCTCGTTGCGGTTTACCAGTGTCAGGGTTGTAAATTCCTCGGTTAATCGCCGTTATCCACTTGTCTCGTCGCTCAACCTCCACGGGTATTCGGTACAACTGAATCCCCTTGTCTTGATCTTGTGTCTGATTGCAATTTTGTGCGCAACACTTTTCCGGCATGATGATAATGATAGAATTTTGTAGGTTAAGTGAGGAGTTTATAAGTAAACTTTACAAGTGGATCGGAAGTGTACGGAAGTGGATCGGGTCAAGGCTGTGACGTCATATGCAGGCTCTCTATAGTATCTTAAGAAAGAGATAGGATGGTTGAAATTTACAAAATGAGCTGCCACAGGGTAGTTCATGTTTTTACATCTGATGTTACTCCTGTGCTCTGCAGTATGTGGTTTTAAAGCCCTGCTTGTTTTACCCACTTAGGCTTTACCACAGGGTCAGGTGATTTTTTCTTGTTGTACAGCGGGCTCATCTCACTGGGTGACCTCACTTTGGGACCTCCCATTCGCTGGTGAGGGATATGAGCACCTGGGCTGGCAACTATTTTGTATACTGTGGTCCAAAGCAAGAAAAATGATCTGACGAAGGTTTTTTGCCGAAACGTTATTTAAAAGTAATAAAAAGCTTTTGGACATCGCTCATCTGAGTGTAATAAAATGATCTACCAATGTACTTCAAATATGAAAATACATATGGCAACATTTGTGATAAGAAAAACAACTCTTTGCAGTTAAAATAAGAAACACAATCTAATGTTGCTTGAAATAAGAAAAACACTTATTCCATCGGTAGATCATTTTACTTGTCAAGTTGAATCTACTCAAATGAAGTAAAATGTCCTTAATTGAAAACATTTTAACTTTTTTCAGTGTAAAAGAATAAATAAATAAATAAATAAATAAAAATAAAGGTTAGCTTTCCTGTTTTATGAATTACCAGTAAAAATAAATGCACTGCTGACCACAGACTGTACATGGACAGAGCCAACCCGCTAGCCGCTGCTTTCCAAATAGGAAATGAACATGGTTGCACTTCCAGCTCCACCACTGTTTCCAACTAACTTTACATTGAAAAAAATGTCACCCCTCTTTCTGTAACCGCTGCTGTGAGCCTTGCTATTTTGTCCATAAATAATTTCCTATTCCTAATACGGAGCTCCATATTCGCTCCTATAATTGCTAGCCATGTGAACTTCATTTGACTAGAGCCGAACACATCTTTATACATCTATGCTGCCAACATGCTACCATAGAGCTAATCATCAGCGGTGCCTGGTACTCACTTAGATTTTACTTGAGTAACTTTTTAAAGAAATTGTACTTTTCAGAGTGCTTCTCTAGCTGCATACTTTTACAACTTGTGAGATATTTTTTTATTGAAGTAATAACTACAAAGTTGTGGTTCCTCTTCCCAAGGTGAGTAAGTCGACAAGTGACAAAAGCTTCACGTTGACAATATGAAATGATTTGAACAGTTGTATTTCTTGCACCACTTCTTCAGATAAAATTTAGATTGTCTCATTTTTGTGCCCAGCCTTTGAACATACCAGATGTTTAGTTTCACACTGCATTAACTTCAAATTATACATCCCGACAGTTACTCTTACTTGAGTAGTACTTTTCCCAAATACCTTTTAACACTTACTGGAGTCATTTCTAACTTACACTTCTACTTGAGTAATATTATGTTGAAGAAACATTATTCGTACTACAGTTTTTGGCTACTCTCTCTTTCTAAATATTACACTGGTAAACTTTGCACATTAAAGGCGCACTGTGTAACTTTTCTAATGCATGGTCTACCACCTGCCTGTTCCCATGGAGATGTCAGTACTATGTCTGGAATGTTCCACGGTATGGCGTTGAACTTACCTTAGGTCATATCTGCGGAGAGGCGAGCGTGTTTACGGTAAGAATACATGTTTTTCACTGTGTTTATTTAGCAATGCGGAACGTTTCAGTCAAAGCAAGTTACTGTACCGCCATGGAAACAAGGAGGTAGCTGAGCTTCATCAGAAAAGTTCCATATTACATTTTTATTACCCACCATCATGAACAGCCACGCTCTCTTTAGACATAACGGCGGCATAATGAGCTACTTTTACCCGTATTTATCGCCACAATCTCACCAGGGAACCATCGTTTAAGAGATTATAGCCAAGAGATCAAAACTGTTACCTAGCAACCTTGTAGTACACTGGGCCAAAACTCCTCTAATGTCTACGGGAATTATTATCTGACAAATAAAAACATAAGAAAACGCCTTTATTTTGTTAAGGTTTTTAAATTTTGTCAAACTTTTGGATAGAATTCTCCCAGTGTGATGTCATCAATATAAAACTCTCTACTTCCTGTGATTTTCAAACTAATTTCAATATTTTCTTTACGTATTGCTTCTTGATTAGTGTCAAATTAAGATATATTTGTGTTATACCACCAATTTCACACAAGATAAGAAAATCATCAGAAGGCACTGTACCTTATTTTCACTGCCTTAAAGGTCCATTGCATACGTTTCCTGTTTTTTCTTTGTCTGAATCTTCCACAGTTTGGCATTATACTTTTTCCATGGAGAAAAGCAGAAAATGTCACCAGATCAAGTTATGAGTGAGATCTATAGAGAGGCAAGCCCACCCTCAAAAAAGAATGCATGTTTTTCAATGTATTTTCAAGCAATATATACACACATGTAACTGAATAAATACTTGATGAGTTTAATGCCATACTGCGGAACATTCCTGGCAACCCTAACCCAGGCAAAGCGATAACATGCAGTAGTGTAACCGCAACCAGACAAGTTGCACAGTGCACCTTTAAAAACAAGAAAAAACGAGTGAGTTTGTTTGAAAAGTTATTCCTCACTTACCTTATGCATTCAGACTATCCTAATTATTCACCACAATGAGTTTATAAGCATGTTTCACCTATCTAAGTGACCAGAGCAGTCAAGGTAACAACAACTAGCATGCTAACACGCACTTGTACAATATATCTGTACTGGGGGAAGACCAGTATGTTCAGACGTCCCTCTTTAGCCAGGACAGTCCCACTTTTATACAAGAAATGTCCCAGGCGTAAAAAGGGCATACGTTGTCATTTGTTGAAGGCACACTATGTAACTTTTTGGTTGGGTGTCCATCCCCTGCTTGTTTCTATGGATATGTCACTGCTCTGCCTGGAATGTCCCACAGTATGACATTAAACACTTTTACCTTACATTTATTCAATTACAGGTGGTTTACTAGTTCAAAAATACCTAGAAAAACAGGCATTCTGACTGTGAGCGGGGTCGCCTCTCCACAGATCTGACCTGTTACTTTGTTTGGTTTGGTCTCCATGAAAATAGAAAGGTTTAACGTCATACTGTGAAACATTCCAGACAAAGCAATAACATCTCCATGGAGTAAAGCATTTGAAGTTAGTTGAAAGGCAAACAAGCTTCATGTAAGGAATATGAGAATTAAGGCTGCGTCCCATTACTCTGTCTTACCCCTTCCCCTTTATCTACGTCTTTGTCTTGCCCCTCGATACCGAGCTGTGGTACGAATGTTCCCCTAAGGAATGGGACACCACTTGATTACCGTTTGCTTCTGTTAAGCAAATTGACTTCACACTGATTTCACCTAAAAAGTGCCACGTCAAGGATTATCGGGTACCTCAGCTCGACAAAAAACGAGCTTGTTTATACATGAAAGTTCGATGAAAACGATAACGTCGGCTAAACAGACATTACTACAATGAAAACCGCAACAACAGTTCACTAAAAGTAACATAGAACATAAACGTCATAATTGTAAACCTGCTAAACTGTTAATTGATATTTACAACTGCTGAAAATACTCACATTTATGAGACTCCTTGGCTGGTCGATGTGACGCTCCATCCTGATCCCAACACCTGCCTGAGTTTGTAGGCCGACCCCTTCGTTTCAAGTCTGGTCGTTTCAAGGGGTATGTAGCCCTAGGTCGTGGCCCTAGCCCTTGATCAAAATTAGAATCGGGACACCCCTTGCCCTCACATGAACGCCCAAAACCCCTTCGTAAGATGAAGGGGTAAGACAGAGGAATGGGACACAGCCTAAGTCTGTTATTTCCTAAAATTACGTTAAGGAATGTTATGGAATATTTGTTGTTGTTAAAGTTAAGTTGTCACAGTACATTTTTAGAACTACAGTTGTTGCCTGACCATGTATTGATCACTCTCTTTGACATGGACCTCACACCTTTTGTCCAGAAACACAATGCACCTTTAAGCTAAAATACAGAAAATAAAATAAAATAAATAAATACATAAATAAATAAAAAATGCACAGACAAAAGTCCATTTTGACTCACAAGTGAGTCGAGAATGGATGGTATTTTGATATTTCTTTATACCAACCATCCCAGATTTGAAGTTTGAAAACCCTATAGGCAAGACAAAATGTGCTCAAATACATGGAGAAAAAATGTGGTACCGGCTCTTTAATCCTGGGATAAATTAGGAATAAACTGTCTGTAAAAATCCATTTAGAACTAAATTATTAAAAACTGAATCACAATTTAAAACAGATTATCACTCTGTCTGTTCATAATTATGGGAGCAGTAGAGCAAAAACATGTGTGGAATTCCGGGCCTACATCTCACTCCACTGTCGTCTGACCTATCTCCACCTCTGCACAAACTCAAGTGATTCTGATTTGATCTTTCATTTCTCAGATCGGTCACGTCTCTCAGTATTTGTCCACAGGCGTCCACACATTCTGCCTTTTAGAATTCTGCGAGCGCAAAAAGACAAGATGACAGCCGGGTGCTCAGACTCTTATTAATAAAAACATTCTAGCCCCAAACCACATTTTTGTCTCTGTGATCTCGACAGTCCGTCAGCGTGTTTAGGGCTGTCCTTATTTCACACTGTGCACCATGTAGACACATCAGCTCTCCAAAATACTCACTTAAAGATGCACAAAATAATATTTTATGGTGAAGGATCTGCTGTTTGTCTCCATGGTTATATAGGCAAGTTAAAGGTGCTGCGTTACACAAAATGGACTCTTGTGAGGTTTAAGTCGTGTTATAATGTTGTTACCTCCTCAAAAACAGACCCCCAAGTTGTGTTTTGAGTCGTTCACACGTTTGAGTCTTCTTTTATTATCAGTCTGTCTACATCTCCAAAGCTCAAAATGCTCTGTTCCACCTTGTGATGTCATGTAGTGGTAGTTTTCAAGTGAACAGCTCCTTTTACCTTTTGTTTAGTGGTGATTCCAGAGCTGAAATTATCCAAATGATTAAAGCGAAAGTCTGTTTTTAATGAAGAAACAACACTGTAAGAAAATAGCACAATATGGACCCTTTTAAAGCTGCCAAATCTAAAAACATATTTGGCCATCTTTGTTAATGTGTGCATTGTGGCACCATGGTAACAGCTGAACATTCTGCCATGGATATACATACTTACATGAAGTACATCCCCAGAATGATGTCACTGCAAAGTATCAATCCTCCCCCTCTGTAGTATTCTATATCCTCAAAGGGTTTATTTCTGGTGTAAGAATGTTCCATAGATTAGATGAGCTAAGATCCCTGTGTGAACCAAAGTCATATACAGTACACGAAACAAAAACACGAAACAAAAGTGCACAAGTCTAATTTACCCAATCAGCTTCTTTCTTTTCACAGCAACTTCATGTATGTACTGTCCTCTTTGATCAAAGTATTTATTATATTTCAAAGGGTCTATATTACAATATTTTCTGATCTCTGTTCTAATGTTGTTTCCTCATCACAAACAGACCTGGAGTTGTGTTTTGTTTCATTCACACGTACAACACACAAACCCTGCACATTTAGGCCGTGAAAACACTTGGCAACCCTTGTGATGTCATGTGGTAATACAGGAAGTGCTCCATTGTGTTTTTAAACTCCATACACCTTCACTAGAATCATTTGGATGATTTCAGCCCTGGAATTGCGAATCTCTACTGAACAAAAGGTAAAAGGTAACGGTTAACTTGAAAACTACAGCTTCATGACATCACAAGGTGGAACAGAGTGTTTTGAGCTTTGGAGATGTAGACAGACTAATAATACAAGATTACTCAAACATGTGTGAATGAAACAAAACACAACTCCAGGTTTGTTTTTGAGCAGGAAACAACATAACATGGCTTAAAGAGTCAATTTTGTGTAATATAGGACCTTTGTTTTTGTCTTTTTTACTTTACTAAATGTTGAATCTAAACTTTGAATCTGCTAAAATTACTACTACTACTACTTAACTACTGCTACTACTACTACTGCTACTGCTACTACTACTGCTACTGCTACTACTACTGCTACTGCTACTGCTACTACTACTACTCACCCTGCTCAGAGCCAGGAGAAAGTCCATTCCTCCAGACCTCCGGACACAGTGCCGGAGTTTCCAGTAGACCAGGTGCTCCCAGGCGAACACGAGCAGACTCAGCCCCATGGCCACGAGCAGCATGTAGAAGACCCCCGCCATGTTGTCTATGTCCAGCTTACTGCTCATCACCTGCAGGGGGCAGCAACGCGCGGCGGGGACGGCAGCGGGACATGGAAAACAGATAAGAATAGGATCAGGGTGGTTTTATTAATGCACAGACATGACACTATGGTCTGTGTGAGTGTCTAGACCGGTAAAGGGAAATAAAAGCACATGAGCGTTCTGACACCATTATTTTATTTAATTTCATTGAATTTCTTTTCTTTACTTTTTATTCAAGGATAGTGCATATTATTCAACAATTCAAAGTAAATATGCCAATTATACAGTTTTTTTTTTTTTTTTTGTTTTGTTTTTTGACGTTTCCTGGTACAATATTGTCACATTATCCACCCCAAATTTCAATGTATATTTCAACATATAAAAAAAAAGGTAAACAATGCAGGAATCCTACTGTTTGTCTATGAATCAGGGCAGCGTTTCTCAAACTGTGGTATGTGAACCATTGGTGGTGTGTGGGCTGCCTGTGATGATACTTGGGGCAGTTCTAGTATATGGTAAATGTAGACACAAATGTACTCATATTTTTTTGGTTATTATTCTTATAGAAGTAGTTTAGCCATGATTTAGTCCTATTTTACACCAGTTTTAATCTTCATTTTGAACTGATACAATAATGTTTCAAGAATGACTGGTTTAGAGCTGGTGGAACTTGGTGTGAAAAGTTTAAGATCCACAGTGTAGATTTGGTTTTTGTTCGTGATTTAGTCCAGAATTTGGTTTAGGCCATTCAAGTGTTGGTCTTGTTCGCTTTGGTGTTAAATGTTTTGGAATTACTGTTTGCTACCATTTAAAGAGCCCATATTACACTATTTCTGATCTGTTCTAATGATGTTTCCTCATCACAAACAGACCTGGAGTTGTGTTTTGTTTCATTCTCGCATGTTTAACACACAATTCCTGCACCGAAAACACTCTTTTTATACTTTGTGATGTCATGTGCGCCACTGTGTTTTTAAACTCTATAAACATCACTAGAATTTTGATGATTTCAGCCGTGCAGTTGTCAATCTCTACTGAACACAAACTAAAATGTATCTGTTCACTTGAAAACTTCCCCTTCATGACATCACAAGGCGGAACAGAGCATTTTGAGCTTTGGAGATGTAGTAATAATAATAAAGGGTTACTCAAACAACTGTGGATGAAACAAAACATACGTCCAGGTATGTTTTTGGGGAGGTAACGAGTCGATTTTGCATAACCTACTTCCCGGTGCCCTTTAGAACTTGTGTTGTTATTGTTACTTTATACACCTCAAATTGCAATGCACATTTCCATACAGAAGGAAGTCGCACAGGTATGTGGAAATCCTACTGTTTCTCTATAAAACACCAGTTGCTTTCACGCTCGGTTAGCTGCTAGCTGTCTGTCACATCCAGCTCAGTGTTCTGCAGGTTCACACAGGTTCACACAATAACAACTCCACCTGCACCTCTCCTAAAGTCACAGGAACTGAAAAGAAAAGATCATGGTCTATTATAGTCCTATTGACCTGGTTTCTGAATACACACTTCTCCAATACTTTGCAAATACGTGAATCTGGTCACGGGTGAATCGCCCTGAGTTCAGGTGATTGACAGGTGGATTAGCCAATAAGAGACGGACACAAACAAAAAGGAAAAACAAAACAAAACAGTGAACTAAAATGGACTATAACAACAATATAATGAAAATGGACTCAAAAATTTTACATACTTTGTAGAATCAATGAGCAAAACACTAAACTCTGAGGTAACAGACGTTTACTTTTGTTCAAAATGATGGCTGACCAATGAGCTCCTTTGTTTCACTTACGACACTGAAATAAACCAAACTCAAGAAGCAACAGAGTACTTTTCCAGGAGGATACTTTTACCACTTGAAGTAACTCTTATGTGAGTAAGTTCTGATTCCTCTTCCCATTCTGAGTAAGTCTATAAATGACTTGCTTCATGTTAACAATATGAAATGATTTGAACCTTTTTTTTGTCTTTTCTATCTATCCATTGATTCTGTGCGATATTTCATGTTTTGTCCTTCAGATTAGATCGACTTCAAATTATAAATCAGATGTTGCAGTGCGTAACAGTTACTCTTTAAGTAACTCTTACTACGTCTACTTGAGTAATATTATCTTGAAGTACTCTACCTTCCCCAGCATTCTGAACTCACCAGGCAAACACATATCTATATCATAATACACACTGTTGTTGTTTCAGACACAACCTAAAACACGCAGTAAGTGTAAACTGTTGGAGAACAAGTAGACGTGGATAAATGACACAAGAAAATGAGCCGTAATTCTCACCGAAAACCAATTTGTTTTAGAGACACTGGGGTGAAGTTGATTACAAACAGGACACAGTGGAGGGCTTTTCCTGTCAGAGTATGTTACACTAACCATCTATGTGGCTCACCTTAAAAACAAGAGATAAAACTAAACAAACCAGGTCCCTTCCTCTTTCGCCTCACCACAGAACGGTTTTGGGTTCAAGTACCGATCTGTCTGGGCCTTTCTGTGTGAAGTTTAAATCCATTTTGTTTTTTTTCTTGAGCTTCAGACTATTTAAAAAAGTTTTAGCAGTTTTTGCTAATGTGTGCATTGTGTCACCATGGTAACTTCTGAACATTCCACCATAGACATACATGTAGACCCTCGCAGCGTGATGTCACTGCAAGTAGGTCATATCCTCCAGCTGAGGTAGTCCTGACCAAAACTAACTCAGGATCTGGAGATGATCTGAACCAGGACTGAACCAGAACTGAATCAGGTCTAAAATCAGCTCTAGACGAGGACTAAACCAGGACTGAATAGGTGTAAGTTGAAGTGAAGCACAGATCAGTCTCTACAGCATATATACTGAACCAGGTCTGAACCAGGATGAGACCAGGACTAAACCAGGTCTGAACCAGGACTAGACCAGGGGTGAACCAGGTCTGAACCAGGACTAAACCAGGACTTAACCAGGTCTGAACGAGGACTAGAGGAGGGGTGAACCAGTAAGGTCTGAACTAGATCCAAACCAGGACTGAACCGTGACTGAACCAGGTCTGAACCAGGACAAGACCAGGGGTGAACCAGCTCTGAACCAGGACTAGACCAGGACATAACCAGGGGTGAACCAGTAAGGTCTGAAGTAGATCTAAACCAGGACTGAACCGTGACTGAACCAGGTCTGAACCAGGACTAGACCAGGACTTAACCAGGGGTGAACCAGTAAGGTCTGAAGTAGATCTAAACCAGGACTGAACCATGACTGAACCAGGTCTAAACCAGGACTAGACCAGGGGTGAACCAGGTCTGAACCAGGACTAGACCAGGACTTAACCAGGTCTGAACCAGGCCTTAACCAGGACTGGAGCAGGGGTGAACCAGTGAGGTCTGAACTAAATCTAAACCAGGACTGAACCATGACTGAACCAGGTCTGAACCAGAACTAGACCAGGACTTAACCAGGTCTGAACCAGGCCTTAACCAGGACTAGAGCAGGGGTGAACCAGTGAGGTCTGAACTA
Source organism: Taenioides sp. WSHXM2023 (assembly GCA_029959045.1). Taxonomy (NCBI): domain Eukaryota; kingdom Metazoa; phylum Chordata; class Actinopteri; order Gobiiformes; family Gobiidae; genus Taenioides; species Taenioides sp. WSHXM2023. The sequence goes on from CM057097.1 coordinate 5,991,451, forward strand.
GATCTAAACCAGGTCTGAAGATCTGATGAGGCGTCCCAGTGGCATTGAAACATGGGTCATATGCAGAGGACTAATAATAATATGGATAATAAAGCGTACCCTGACCCTAACCGTGTATTCCCTCTCCGTGCATGTGTATATACCGGAGAAAATGGCATTAATTTAAAGTTTCCAACGATGGCTTCACCCCTGGTCTAGGTGAGGCTGGGGTGATAATGAGTCATGAGCCATGCAGAGCAAGTGAGAGAAGAACTTATACAGTTTGGAAAGAGTGAAAATGAAACGTGGAAAAGTCTGCCTATAAGTTAAATAAAACCTATTTTTACCATATTTCAGCAAATGCAATTAAAAAGTTTTATTACAAAAAAGTGATTCATTATTCTTTTCAAACCATACTTTGCAGCTGATGTCGTCAACATTCCCGAGGGGGTGTGATGCTAACTGAGGGCTCCGCGCTGTCTGAAACTCTGTGATTCAAGTTAGACTTTAATCTGAGGTTTATTTTTACCGCAATCTGACCAGAAAGAGCTGATTTAGTTGGAACTACAACAGGTGAGCCGATTTGTGCGGTTAAACAAGTCCCTCTCGAATAACATAACAAGCTTCTGAAAGTGTGCTGTTTAAATCTGTTTTTTCTTGAGTTTTCAAACAATCTTAAAACTTTTTTGGCCTGTGTTTGCTAATAGGGATGTAACAGTAATGGAAATATCATCATATCGTATCGTCAAAGGTCTCACAATAATATCGTGGAGCATCACAATACGTATATCAAATTATATAGTCTCTTTGCTTAAATTCATTGTTGGTGCAGAAACAGCTAAAAAAAACAAAGAGACCTACATAGACCATGATCCTTTGCTCCATTTCAGTGCAGAGTACATGAAGAAATAAATGTTCTAAGCACTTTTAAATTGTAGTTCTTTGGATTAAGTAGCAAATTCAGTTTTGTTAGCCTCCACAAAATATTGCAATACATATCGTACCGAGTGAAAATATTAAAAAGAGAGATTTGGGTATCGTTACATCCCTATTTGCTAATGTGTGCGTTGTGTTACCATGGTAACTGCTGAACTCTACGTCAATAGAAATTCATGTACAGCCCGATGTGCGATGTCACTGCAAAGTATCAATACTCCAACAAAAGAGAAATGGTTCTGATGAAAACTACTGACTAACAGATTCTATTTTAGTCAGTGAAAAGTGTCTCTTGTGCTCGACTCCATGGAGGTCAGTGCATTTGATCCTGTACTGTGGAGACGCAAAGCACTGGCAGCTCCTTAAGTGATGCACCTTCCTCTCGAAAAGTTACATAGTCCATCTTTAAAAATATCTGAGTCGTACCTCGATCTTGTCATTGTGGCAGATTCCGGACAACCAGAGCCTCTCCAACATGTCAATCTCATCTGAAAGAAAAGAGGAGAAAGAGAGAGGGTCAGAGGAGAAGAGGAGTGTGATACAGAGAGATTGAGAGAGAGGTTCAGAGGAGGACATGAGTGTGATACAGAGAGAGAGAAAGAGAGAGGTCAGAGGCAGAGATGAGTGTGATACAGAGAGAGAGAAAGAAAGAGGTCAGAGGAGGAGATGAGTGTGATACAGAGAGAAAAAGAGAGGTCAGAGGAGGAGGGGAGTGTGATACAGAGAGAGAGATGGGGAGAGGGACAGAGGAGGAGAGGAGTGTGATACAAAGAGAGGGAGGAGGACAAGAGGGCAAGAAGAAACATTACAAGTGGAGGCAATTAAAGAAGTAAGATGGAACGCTTTACATTTAAGTTTTACAGTTTAAGCTCCAACTTTTGTGGAATATCTGTTGGATTCTCTTGTGATTCTGAAGAATTAAAATTACAATACAAGAAGCTTCCACCCCAACCGCCACACACTCACATTTGTGTAAGGTGGAGGAAGTGTCTTGCCACAGCATAGTACAGTGAGTGTGGGGATTGCGCTACCAACCTTATGAGCATATGCAAAATTGTGCTGCATAACCAACCTTTTTAAGGCGTAACTTGCTTGCTTGGAGATAATGTTTTGGAGCTTTCTATCATGTTGTAACATTGTTCCTTCATCAAAAACATGCAACCTGAAGAAATTTTAGATGTCATCCATGCACGTTTCAGTAATCTAGGGATCTCTCTTGGACCCTATTCAAACCCTCTTTACAACTGTTCATAAATATACAAAAACATGATACAAAACTGTCCACTGCAACTCCATGAATCTAATGCGACATGCAGTAGTTTCATTAGTAATTAGATTGTGTTGTGATAGCGCTCTGAAGGGGCAGTGACTTAGCAGAGGGAGCAAAGAGAGAGGGGACTCAGAGCATCAAAAACGAAGGTGAATCTTATAAAACTTGTTACTACGTTGTTTTTGGTGAATATCAATAGTAACATGGTGATCTAAATAGCAGTTAATACCTCACAGAAGTAAAATACCCCCTTGTTAATGACATATTGTGGGACATTCCCAGCCAAGCAATAACATAATACATCTTTAATGTAAAAAAAAAAAAAAAAAAACACATGAATTTACAAATACAGTTTTATTTCCTTGCTGTGAGCCTGTAAATCCGACTCCTAAACTCCTCCTTCACATCAGCGGTCTATTGTGAACAAATGCGCGTTATAATAGAAGTGCTCAGTACCAGTGTTCAGAGTATTATGTTCGTTATGTCATGGGATTAGCAGGATTCAGACGAGCAGGGGATGAGAGGAGGGGATTTCTGACAGTCCGAATGTTTGTATGAGTCTGTCAGAGTTTGACGACGGGAGGCCACGCACGAGGAATACACGAGTTTGTCCGTGGATGAGACGATGGCCGCCGCGCTGGGCTAATCCATACAGAGAGCTTTACACACACTTAATTAACCCCGGGGTCAGCGGGAAGAAGTGCTGAAGCAAAGGAACGGACGGAGAAAGCAACTGTACGGCTCAAACAAACAAGATTTACAACTCAAACCCACTTAAACTTACGCACAAGAAAGAAATGTGTAAAAATCTCTTGGCGTTTGGATGGAAATTTCATCATTTATGTTTATTTAACTTAGCTTTGGAAAAACTGCGCTCCTCCCACCTCCTCTCCATCGCTCTCTTCTTTCTCTCTCCTCCATCTCTCTCTCTCTCCTGCTACCCACCATTTCTCCCTCCTCCTTGCTCTTTTCCCTCCGCCTCTTTCTCGTTCACTCCCTCCTCTCCATCTCTCTCCTCTCTCTCCTGCTACCCCCCATTTCTCTCTCTCCTACCTCCTCTTTCTCCCTCCCCCTCTTTCTCTCTCTCTCCTCCTACTAAACTACTGGTACTAAACCATGACTAACCAAGGATTAAACCAGGCCAGATTAATACAGGTATAAAGACTAAACCAGGACCAAGGCCTAACCCAGGGACTATATTAGGTCTAAACCAGGACTAAAGCCTAACCCAGGGACTACAGTAGGTCTAAACCAGGACCAAGGCCTAACCCAGGGACTACAGTAGGTCTAAACCAGGACTAAAGCCTAACCCAGGGACTACAGTAGGTCTAAACCAGGACCAAGGCCTAACCCAGGGACTACAGTAGGTCTAAACCAGGACTAAAGCCTAACCCAGGGACTACATTAGGTCTAAACCAGGACAAAAGCAGATCTAAAATGGACCACTACAGGCCTGAAAAACCTCACAAGAGCTGCACAAGACTGGGACTAAAATCTAACCCAGGACTAAACCAGGATTGAACCAGGACTAAACCAGGTCTCCACGGACTAAAACAGGACTAAACCAGGACTAAACCAGGATTGAACCAGGACTAAACCAGGTCTCCACGGACTAAACCACGATTGAACCAGGACTAAACCAGGTCTCCACGGACTAAACCACGATTGAACCAGGACTAAACCAGGTCTCCACGGACTAAACCAGGACTAAACCAGGCCTAAATCAGGAAATAAGCAGATACTGACCACAAACTGGAAACACTGAACCATACCGAACCAAGACTAAACCAGGACTAAACCAGGTCTAACCTAACCAGGACCACACCAGGTCTAAACCGGTGACATACAGGACCTCAAGTTTGATACCAAATAATAATATAATGTAATCTTACTCATATTTTGTTGGAATTTTAACATTTTCCATCCTCCATTTTCTGATCTCTGTTCTAATGTTGCTTCCTCGTCACAAACAGACCTGGAGTTGTGTTTTGTTTCATTCACATGTTTAACGCACAAACCCTGCAGATTTAGGCTGAGTTCTTCTCTAAAAAAATCCCAATCTGTTCCACCTTGTGATGTCATGTGGTAATACAGGAAGTGCTTCTCTGTGTTTTTTTAACTCCATCATTTGGATAGTTTCAGCCCTGGAACTGCCAATCTCTACTGAACTAAACGTAAAAGGTAACTGTTAACTTGAAAACTACCACTACATGACATCACAAGGTGGAAGAGAGCATTTTGAGCTTTGGAGATGTAGACAGACTATTAATAAAAGGTTGCTCCAAGCATGTTTTTAATGAGGAAACAACATTATAACTTAGCCTAAAGTTCACAAAAGACAATTTTGTGTAATACAGGACCTTTAATCTGTCATTTCAAAACGCGCTGTCTGCCCGTATAAATATACGTCCCCATTCTCAGGCCCAGTGAAGTACCTTCTATGCATTTACTTCAACTTTCAATAGTTCTAATTTAATTCATGTATTTTGTATTACCATGCCGTCTTCTCATCTGAACAGTCTGTACTGAGTCACGGAAATGTTCCATGGGTTTCTCTGACGCCAGTGCGCTCTCTCTGCTTTGTGTGAAACGAGACTGGTTCTATTCGCGGAGTACTTGAGCAATACACTTCCTGAATGAGAGGTTCTCATTAAAGGCAGTGTGGTTGTTACCTTCCTGTGCATGGGACAATTTTATAAAAAGCAGATCTTTTTTGAGAACAGATATCTTTTCAGTGTCTAGCGCTCTACTGCAGCTTTTTGATTCACAAATGATTTTTCTGTTTTGAATTCAAACAATTCTCCTGCAATTACAATTACATACAGTACATTTGAAAATCAAGTTTAAAGGGTCCATATTACACTATTTTCTGATATAATATTGTTTCCTCATCACAAACAGACCTGGAGTTGTGTTTTGTTTCATTCACACATGTTTAACACACAGACCCTGCAGATTTGGTGAAAGTGGTGTGTGTATGGGTGCTGATGGTGGTCAGAGGGGCAGATTGGCAGCCTCACTTCCATCAGTCTGTCCCAGGGCAGCTGTGGCTACACTTGTATCTCACCACCAATAACTGTGGAGTGAATGAATAATGTTGCAAAGCACTTTGGGTGTTTTGAAAGTTGCTATATAAATCCATTAACTTGTCTTAAAGCTCAACAGCATTTATTTCCCACAATTAAACTGTTAAAATTAAAATTTCACTGTAAAGTATCACTTTTTGATGAACAGTTTGGTGTTGTTAAATGAAAACTTCACATTTAACGTCTCATCTCTCTAAGTTTATATCATACTTCAGATCATTGTCCAGGCCAAATATGAGTCAGGTTTGTGGAGATGCAAGCCCACTCAGATGCATGCTCTTCAGTGCAATAAACACTATTTTAGTCTATTTTAAGGCAAAAAGTTACATACTGTGGCTTTAAGTAAATTATGTAACTGCGACTAATGTTAACTATACTATTTCTGGCTAAACTGACAAGGAAATAAGTCAGTAAAATGCAAGAATAGACAGATTCTTGCATTAGGTTAGCCATCCTCTTTTTCCTCATTATATTACATTGAATCCAGCCTGTGTGTTGTTTCAGTCTCTCCGTCACTCTTTCATCATCCCTCTCTTTTTGGGGACAATTTTTTCCTCTTTTTTCCTGGTTCTGTCTGCTCTCTCACATGCACCTGGGGGAATACGCTACTCCAATTATCTTTTCACTCCTCTCAAATGTCTCCTAAAATGAAAGAACATGTACTAGAAGAAAAACACATAAAACCAACTAAATTTTAACATTTGGTCTAACGCAGTGTGACTACGTTCATACTTTGATACCAGTTGACAAATTGAATTTCTCCTTTTGCCATCGCTGTTTTCTGATCAACGTTCTAATGTTGTTTCCTCGTCACAAACAGACCTGGAGTTGTGTTTTGTTTCATTAACACATGTCTCAAACAGAAAACACTTCACCTTCCACCTTGTAATGTCACGTGGTAATACAGGAAGTGCTTTTTAAACTCCGTACACCTTCACTAGAATCATTTTGTTATGGAATTGCCAATCTCTACTGAACTAAAGGTAAAAAGTACTTGAAAACTACCACTTCATGACATCACAAGGTGGAACAGAGCATTTTGAGCTTAGGAGATGTAGACAGACTGATAATAATAAAGGGTTACTCAAACATGTGTGAATGAAACAAAACACAACTCCAGGTTTGTTTTTGAGCTTCAAATCATTATAACATGATTTGAAGCTCACAAGAGTCAATTTTGCATAATATAAGACCTTTAAAGTGATGTAAAGCAATGAAATTTAAGATATGGATTAAAATAAATTAAGGTTAGACAAGCAATATTTTTAGGAATTGGATCTCAGTAGATACTAGGGATGGGACGAGACACAATTTTCACGGCATGAGACACACCACGAGATTGGGTCCACGAGAACGAGACAAAACGAGATTTTGACATAATTTATAATAAATAAATAGTGCAGTCCATTTCACAATTCTGGCTTTACTATTTTTATTTATTTTATGTAATACTTTAGCATTCATGGTAGTACTGCTTTTTAGTACTTCCACTCTAAACTCTTTTTTTGTCCTAGCCAAATGTAAATTCAGGGGAAAAAATCTCACAAGATAATTTTCCTCTTGTGTGCACAAACTTGTGGCAATTTTGTCTCGCAAGATCTTGTGGCACGAGATCTTATCCCATCCCTAGTAGATCTCAAATTCAACAATATTTTCCGCCTGATCTAAACCAAATTTGGGATTTGAGTGCAACTTTTCAAGTATGTCTGACACCAGCTCGTATCCGTAGAGATGTCATTGCTTTGGAATAAGATCCAAATGTTCCACAGAATGGCATTAAACTTTTCCATCACCACTGAGTCAGGAGATACCATCCAGCCTGAAGTTACAAGTCAGATCTATGGAGAGTTGAGCCCAATCATTGTAATCATAGTATATCCTTTTATATTTTGAGGTCTTCTGTTAAATAAAGGTTAGATTAAAAAAAAAAAGCAATACTGTGGAACATTCCAGGCAAAGAAATAACATCTCCATGGAGACAAGCAGGTAGCAGACCCTACCAGAAAAGTTACATAGTGCACTTTTAAAGCTTAAGCTAACACATATTGTCTCTATGTTCTTTTGTGATAACAGTCAAAATATATAAATAAGCTGTTCTCTTTGTTTTGATTTTTTCTTTAAGTACATTTTCAGAGGCTCCATTTTCTTTTCAGTCTTGTGTTTTACAGAGTTGTTGTTGCTCAGAGTCTAAAGTGCAGTTTTCGGTGTCAGATGGTGAAAATGTGGAACCAGGGCGCCAGATTGGGAGAAATTACTCAACTTTTGTGAGTGGCAGAGGTAAAAGAAAGAACTCTTTCACAGAGTCTAAGCCATCAAAGAGAGAGAGAGCGAGAGAGAGAGAGAGGGAGGGATAGAGACGGAGACAAATAATGACTGAAAGGAGAGAAGAAGAGATAGATAGAGAAAGATAGAGAGAGAGGGATAGAGAGACAGAGAGAGAGCGAGAGAGAGACAAATAATGTTTGAAGGGAGAGGTATGGAAAGAGAGACAAAGAGAGATAAGGAGGTAAAGAGAAGGGGAGGGAGAGAGAGATAGGGAGGTAAAGAGAGTGAGAGAGGAGGGGTGGAGAGGGGGAGAGAGAGGTAAGGTAAAGAGAAGGACAAAGAGAGAAATAGGGAAAGAGAGAGGGGGCAAGGAAGGAGAGAGCAGAAAGACAGAGAAGAATAGAGAGACAGAAAGAGGAGATAAGGAGGAATTAAAGATAAGCAAGACAGAGGGAGAGACAGAGATGGAGAGGTAAAGAGAAGGAAGAGGAGAAGAGATAGATGTGAAGAAAGGAGAGATATGAGGGTCAAAGAAGGAGAGAGGAAAAACAGATAGAGAGAAGAGGAAAGATGATTATAAATAGTAAGAGAATAAAGAGTCAGAAAGGGGTGCAGAGAGACTTGGAGGTTAGAAAGGTAAAAGAGAGAGAGAGGGAGAGAGAGTGAGTGAAGAAAAAGAGAGAAAGGGCAAGAGAAAAAGAGTAGGCTATGAATGAGGGAAAGAGAGAGGAGCTTTTGACTTTAAAAAGAATTTTAATCATAAATCAGGAGAGCTGCTTTTTTTTTTTTTTTCTTTTGTTGTTTTTGATTGGAGCTTTCAATACAAAATCTGTCTATTTTTACAACCAGGTATTATGAGGAGGTATTAAGCTTTCTACCATGTTATAACCTTGTTCCCTCATCAACAACAGGCCTGAAGAGCTTTGAGATGTCATCCATGTTTGAGAAATTTAGTGATCTCTCCCTGGCACTATTCAAACCTTACTTACGGTTACCAATAAGTCATATATGCTCCCACACAGCAATTCTCCCTAAATATCCAAAAACATGATACAAAACAATACACTACAACTTCACAAACCTGATGCGATGTGCAGTTGTTTCATTATAATAAAAAAAAAAACAATAAAAGGTAACATGGTGATCAAAATATATGTCTTCGCTTTTAACAGGCTCTATTCACGCTTACATCACAAAACCGGAAGACATTTGCAAACATGCGGATGACGATTTCCTTTGGGCTCCGTTGGCGATAGTAACTCTGACAAAATCTGGGAAAACTCAGAAAATGGCCCAGTTTTCTTCATCTAGACGACAGTGAATTCTTTCTTTTTTCCTTTAATAAATTGCCTATTAGTTTGTGTATTATAATTAGTTTACCTTAAAAAAAAAAATCAAAAAGATCAAATGTCGAAGATGCGATTAGAGTCACGTCCCCCATGGAAAGCTTTAGCAGGTTGTGAAGGCGCTGCTGCTGAATCCACGGTTTGATCACATGCCCAGTGTCGGGAACTACACCGGAAGTCGTCATCCGCATGTTTCCAAACGTCTCCCGGTAAGCGTGAATAGAGTCTATAGCCCATAGAAGTGCCATACCCCTTCTGTAATGTATTTTCTCATACTGGACTTCATTACGTACATGTTTAATCAAGATAAAGTGCTGATAATTACACACGGAACAATTAATCAGAATAATCACGGCCAGTTGAGTATTAAAACTTGTAATTTTGATCAGAGTTATCTGGACTGTACTGACTCTAAATATAGTTGCCAAAAAAACTTTTATAACCAAGACAGCAGCTTTAATACATCAAAATGTCAAATATTCTCTACCCAGAAGTCTGTAGTAAGCATATTTCATCTTCCTCTGGTGACAAATGTTTTTAAAATGTCAATACAGAACAGAAATAGATAGAAAATTCGCTGACTCGTGTACTGCAAAAATAATCGTTATTTGCAACCCACAAGTCTGTTTGTATTACGTTTTGTTTCAGTCACACATGCAGATTTACGTTCTTCTCTCAAACTGAAAACACTGCGTTCCACCTTATGATGTCATGTGGTAACTCAAACATATGTGAATGAAACAAAACACAACTGCAGGTATGTTTTTGAGGCGGTCACAACATTAAAACGCGGCTTAAAGCTCACAAGAATCAATTCCATGTATGTTCACTGTGTACTGTCTGCAATTATAAAGCGTTTAATTGTCCAAGGATCAAGAAGTGCTCTGGTCTTTGAGAGTTGTGACAGTAAACTCATCGCTGTGAAGAATTAGGACGCTCTGAATGCATAAGGTAAGTGAGGAATATAACTCTGAATCACTGCAAACTGTTTCAAATGAACGTCACATTTTTAGGACAGTAAAAATCAGGTTCAGCGCCCTTCAGTGCAAAAATAAAAGTATGTATCGCTTTTATTGATCGATTGATTTGCCTTTCATCTCTCCAAACCTGCTTTTCAATGTGGACTTTGGTGTGAAACTAAAAAGTACCAGTTTCGGAGCTGTAGACTTTGTGTTTTTCCGCACAAATTAATCCAGCCTTCACCTCCCGGAGACTAAATGAGAAGGCGACGCTTTTGGAGAGGTAATATGAGCCACACTCTGTTCCAGTCTGGATGAAAGCTGTTTATTTCCACTTTTATTTTCCATCATTTTTACATTTGTGATTTTGTGTTTCTCATCAGCGGTAGTGTGTGAGTGGGTGTTGGTGCATAGCTCAGGTGCAGGGTCTGGTTTGAAACAGTTTTATTTCTGTTCTGAAGTGAGATATGGCCAACGGGGACCAGAGGGGACTGAGAAAGCTGTTTGACTGATGTGTCCTCTGCTACAGCTGGGGTGTTATATACAGTGTGTGGTCAAACAGAGCTAACCCGTAAATGGACAGAGCTAACCCGCTAGCCGTCGCGTTACAAACTGGTAGGGAACATGGGTGTGCTTCTGGTTCCAGTGACTCTGACTCCAATTCTCTACTTTACTGAAAAAACGTCAATTCTCTCTTTAACTGCTGCTGTGAGCCTCATCATTTTGGTCATAAAATGTTCATTTTGTCTTTTTATGTACTTTAACTTCTTGGGTTCTTTTTTAAAGACTATACAGTAACAGTGACGGGAGGCGTGGTCAGTCTGAGCGACCTACCAGGTCAATCAGGCTGACCACGCCTACAGGAAGTAACAACAGCTGATATACGACACGTATATACGGAACTGAGCAGCACCTTCAGCGGCCGACTGAGGCACCCTCAGTGCAAGAAGGAACGCTACCGCAGGTCCTTCATCCCCACTGCTGTCAGACTGTACAACTCCACTGTGTAACACATGCAATAACCTGTGCAATAACCTGTGCAATAACCTGTGCAATAACCGTGCAATAACCTGTAACCATGTCACCTCATCAGTAACCGCCTCCACTGTCCTCACATTATATATTTATATATTTGTATATTTGTATTCTTTTACATATATATATTATATAAGAGATATGTTTTATTATATATTTACATTTCTTTCACTCCCTGTACATAAGAGCTACCTGATGTTGTAAATATGTTAATATTTATTGCGATTTTATTTTTTATTTTACTTATTGTTCTGAGTGTTTGCACAATTTTTCACAACTTTTTGCACTATACTGTCCCCTGACTGTGAGCTTCTGTCACGAGTGAATTTCTCCTCTGTGAGATCAATAAAGTCTTATCTTATCTTATCTTATCTCACCACCAACAGCAGGGACAGTTCTGAAGACGCAGCAGCAGCAGCCGAAACATGTCAACAAGGTAAATACACGTTACTGTATTGTCTTTAAAAAAGAACCCAAGAAGTTATGATCCTGGTGTTTGTATTTCGCTAATTTGTTTGTAAATCAAGATTTGAACTTTTAATAACAGACCAATCAGGTGCCTTGTTTCCCCGAGGACACTCTGTCTACATCTTCAAAGCTCAAACTGCTCTTTTCCAACTTGTGATGAAGTTTTTAAACAGCTACTTTTTACCTTTTGTTTAGTATAGATTGGCAATTCCAGGGCAGATATTAGCCAAATGATTCTACTGAAGGTGTATGAACTTTAAAAACACAGTGGAGCATTTGCTATATTACCACATGGCATCACAAGATGGAACAGAGTGTTTTCAGTTTGAAAATAGCGTAGTATGGACCCTTAAAATGTATTGTAGTAAACATATCCATAAATGCAGTACAGGTACATTTAAACGACCAAACCCACTATCTTTTTTTAGTATTTAGCCACCAGACTTGGTCCTTTTGAGTTGTCCTTATATTCTGGAAATGACAAGTGTCGCATTATTAAAACAGAGCACAGATCATTAAACTGCAGTGAGTGGAGCGGGCTCTGGCACTGGGCCCTGGTTTACGCTGTAGCTCTTGTAGCTGACATGTTTCTCACAGCAGCCTCCTGAGCACCTCTGTTTATCCCTGTTCACTCACACTATCTGTCTATGTCTCTGGGAGAACCAGCCGCGGGATCACTGCTAACTGCACTAAATAGGCTACATTGGCGTGACATTGCAACATTCTGTGCTACTTGTGCATGGGGTTCAGAATGATGGAAATTATGACAGTTGCCATAGTGATTAACAATTTAAAATAAATGTTCTTGAGATGTGTGTACCTGGCTGGCGTTTCCGAAAAACTACAGAGGATCTTCAGACAACATGAAATCCCAGTCTATTTCAAACCCACAAACACTTTAAGACAAAAACTGGTCCATCCTAAGGACAAAACTCCGAGCCACAAACAAAGCAATGTGGTCTACTCCATTCAGTGTAGTGAAGACTGCAGTGAGCGCTACATTGGAGAAACAAAACAGCCACTTCACAAAAGGATGTATCAACACAGACGGGAAAACCAGGGTGGGCCGCAATCTGCCGTACATCTCCACCTAAAAGCCACAGGCCACTCCTCTGAGGACAGCGAGGTCCAGATCTTGGCCAGAGAAAAGAACTGGTTTGAGAGGGGAGTTAAAGAAGCTATTTTTGTCAAGAAAGAGAATCCTTCCTTGAACAGAAATGGGGGTCTCAGACATCATTTGTCTCCCATCTATAACTCTATCCTCAAACCTAAATCAAAACAAACAGAGAAAACAATGGGACTAGCCAGGACATGTCCAGAGGTGTGAAAACACCCATCATGGCCCTGAATGGATATGCTAACTACTCCCCCACTCCCACTCCATATTGAATAGACTCACATGACTAACAGAAACTGTAAACAACTCCATATTGAATAGACCCACCTGACCAACTGAAACTGTATTTAAATATGTGTTGTCTCAGAGTAATTTTCATTGTAATTAAGCTCCTCCCTTCAGGCAGATATAAGGCAGTGTCCGCCAGCATCTGACCAGAACTGAAGAAGCAGCTTGGATGAGCTGCGAAACGTATTCAACCAAATAAACTCTGTCCAGTTGACAAATTCAATTTCTCCTTTTGCTATAATTTAAAATAAAACACTATATCCTCAAAATGCTGCATATCACAGAGAGCTGAAGTCTATTAAAACTTGAGGTGTGTTTTTGCTCATGGTTTATGGTTAGTCTCTGTAATTCTGCATCTTCACTAGAATCATTTGGATCATTTCAGTCATGGAATTGACAATCTTTACTGAACTAAAGGTAAAAAGAGCTGTTCACTTGAGAACTACCACTACATGACATCACAAGGTGGAACATTTTGAGCATTTTGAGCTTTGCAGAGGTAGACAGACTAAGATTTCAGATTACTCAAACATGTGTGAATGAAATAAAACACAACTCCAGGTATGTTTTTGATGAGGTAACATTCTAACATGGCTTAAAGCTCATAAGAATCCATTTTGCTCCACAGTGGTGTATTATTTATTCAATTTCAGGCGTTTTCATTGCCAGACTTGGCACTTGGCTTGGGGGTGTCATCTATTTGTCTCCATGGAGATTGCCAAGTTTATGCCATTTTGTGGAACAGTTCAGGCAAAACATCATCTTGGAAAAAGGTTTGAACCCCCCAGCTAAAAACTTACATATTTCTACTTTAAAAGTCCAATATTTCACAAAATTAACTCTTGTGAGATTTAAGACATGTTATAATGGTGTTACTTCGTCAAAAATAAACCTTGAGTTGTGTTTTGTTTAATTCTCACGTTTAAGAGACCCTTTATTATTATTCTGTCTACATCTCCAAAGCTCAAAATGCTCTGTTCCACCTTGTGATGTCATGAAGCGGTAGTTTTCAAGTTAACAGCTACTTTTTATATTTTGTTCAGTAGAGATTGGCAATTCCAGGGCTGAAATGATCCACGATTCTAGTGAAAGGTGTATGATGTTTCAAAACATATTGGAGCACTTCCTGTATTACAACATCACAAGATGGAACAGTGTTTCTGTTTTAGCGAAAAAACTAAACAAAACAAAACACAACTCTGGGTATGTTTGTGATGAGGAAACATTAGAACAGATCAGAAAATAGCATAACCTGAGCCCTTTACTTACAAAACCAGTGAAAAATCTCCTATTGAGCTCCACAAACCTCCATCTGAAATGAGCACATGAACTTGAAGAACATCTTGAACATCTCACTGCTAACAGCTCTAAATTGTTCTCCCCTTCAGCAAGCTATTTCCAGTGACCGATTGTGTGTTAACCAAAGACCCAGGGAAGCGCTGACAAAAGATGCATTATCCAGAACAATTACCCATAATGCATCTGCAGCGGGTGGAGAATTAGCATGTTGGCTTGGCACCGGGGGCGATGCTAAAGATGTTTGTATGTTTGTTAGATTGTAAAACACAGCTGTCCGTCGCGCGCTGTGGAGGAGTCTGCGTGATGGCCAATGTCTTTTCTGTCTAATGCACTTATGCCATTTACATGCAAATCACACACATAATAATAAGTCCACATTATCATATGAAGGACAAGCTGCTGTTCCCACCGGCGCATTTTACCAAACCTGAAATATATGCAAACACCGGGCTCTTTTAATGGATTTAAAACACATGTTGTTACGAAATGGTATTTTGTATAGGTTTTCTTCCTACAATAAACACACAAAGCTCTACGGTATAAAGCTGCACTATGTACATTTTTGGGTAGAGTGGCCATCATTGACACTAACAGTTTCAGTGGAGAAGTTATTGCTTTGTCTGTAATGTTCCACAGTATGGCATTTAAAATCTAGCATACGTTGGAAAACACAAACTAACGCAAACAAACTGTGTGAGCTGGCTTGCCTCTCCTCAGATCTAACCTAACTCTTGTTCACCTGCTTGAATTCATAGTTCAAAGATAAGTTTAATGCTTTACTGTGGAACATTTCAGATAAAGCATTAGCATCTCCATGGAGAAAAGCAGGTGGAAGAAGAATGTTGAACTTTGTGCCAGTTTTTGTTTCATGTCGACAGGCCCAATGGTAATTACAAAGTTATGAACCATAAACCAGGTCAACAAATCTGTAATCTGACAGTTAAACAGCAAATTCTACCATAAAATTTCGACTTGCCCCTCTAAGCTGGCTCACACAAGACTGATTTCTGTGTCTGTGATGGCGCCCACCGTCCCATTGTGGGGCGGTGCCTTGTAATCAGGGGCACCAGGGCCAGAGCCATCGTTCATGTCCTCTCCTCTCCACAGAACACCGAACAACCTGCGTCTCTACGGTGTGTTGCGGCTCTTGAGCTGGGGGGTGTAACAGTGTCATGAATTAAGTTCTACACATTATGAATCTGGAACGGCGCTCGCTGAAAGAGATCGGAAAACATGGAGTGTCATGGCGACTATTTGAATCTGATTGGTGGTAGTGCCACAAGAGTAGAACAAGTTGAAAAATCAAACTTTAGAGAAGAGCACAAACATCTTCTGTCCACAAATGCACAAAGCTCTTATCTCCTGCACATTTTTCACAAACTAAATAGTCTGTGTTGATGTTAAAATAGGTTGAAGTACGCCTGTCAGCGTCATTATGTTTGTTTTGGTTCATTTGCCTTTTGCACAAACCTCAATGCTGCGATGTGACTGGTCCACCCTGCCCCTTAACCTTACAGCGGGAGTATCTCAAGACGGATTCTCACGAGTTTGTGAACTGTGAAAATATCGGGAGAATCCATCGTGCTGTGCAAGGTTGTTGTCCCCCTGCTACTGTGGGGTTATTGTCCCCCACTCTAAAGATTTTAGAATGTTAAGAGTGCCATAAAGTTAATATTGCACCTCAGGAATCATTTCTCATGATTGGTTGATGATGATTAGGACTTTGACTTTGAAACAACTGAACATGTGCAGTTTTATTTGGCCCATAAAGGCGATAGTGGAGGTGAAGTTCAGGGTGTGTCTTTAGAGTAACGGTAGATTATGAGTCGACCACACGGGGCACTGTTCACACACAGAGAGTCCATTACACTGACAATACCACTCCTCTGGCTCCTGCGTTACTTTAACTCCAGTACATAAAGCTCCATCTCACATCTCATTATGGTCTCCATCTGAACACATTAGACATATCGGGCCAGTGGAAAAGCGGGACTGCTTCATCCGGTTTGGACAGTTTTAAACTTTGTGTAGGCGAAGAATGGAAGACCCAGGTCATGTACTGAAGTGGAAAGTTTAATTTATAGTACCACAGTATTTGTTTTTGTTTTGACTCAAACTAAATAGTGTATTACATCTCAAGTTTCATTTTGGTGTCCGGCAGGTGGGAAAGTTCAATTCAGTAAAAGGACGTATTTGTTGCTATATTGTATTGTATTGCACCTGCTGTTCAAAGAAGCAATTCAACGATAAATGATCATATTTATAACAGCACTTTGTAACTCAAGAGAGACCTCAAGAAACCCAAGAAACCAGTACTCACACATAAACTAGCATATGCAGACACTGGTAGTTAGACAAATTATAATACACAAATTAATAGGCAATTTATAAACGGAAAAAGAAAGAATACAATGACATCTAAATGAAGAAAACTGGGACATTTTCTCAGTTTTCTCAAATTTTGTCAGAGTTACTATCACCAACAGAGCCCAAAGGAAGTCATCATCAGCATGTTTCCAAACGTCTTCCAGTTTTGTGATGTAAGTGTGAATAAAGTGTTGAATCTTTGGTTGCTCATAGTGCAGTGTGTGTATTTGCTGATTTGTGTTTTGATGTTACTGGATGGAGAACTAGATCTGGTATAAATTACGGCTGTACCATCTTGAGAGTTCGGCCTTGTTAGTACTTGGATGGGAGACCGCTGCAAATACCAGGAGCCACAGTGGGGCAGAAGAGGCGATAATTCAAACTATCGCCTTAAGCAAGACAACTTCCTCCACCTTGCTAATGTACAGTGGTGGGTGAAGTACTCAATTTTGTTACTAAATGTACAGATACAAAGGTAAAAAGTTAAACATGAAAAAAATCTACTTAAGTAAAAGTATTTAAATAGCAGTAGAAAATTTACTTTAACAGGAAAAAGTAAAAGTATTTCAGACAAGTGTTGTTAATTTGTTAAAATGTAGTGATATTGATAAAAAAAATACATATATTCATAGCAACTAATCAGTTTAATTTTTCTTATGAATTTTGTGTATTTAATTTTATTTACTCAAAGCCGAAGCTTGAAAAAAAAACAACAACAAAAAACATGTCAGGATGTTACCAAAAACATGATAAAATAACCCCTAAAATCAAACGGAAAATACTTTTTACTTTTCAGTCCAGTTCAAAAATGCATTAGAATAGAAAGTAAACATACCTGCCTACTACTTTCTACTTTTACTGTGAAGTTAAAGTAGAAAGTATCCTCTTTAAAATGTACTTAAGTAAAGTACAAATACCTAAAAATTCTACTACAGTACTTTACTACTTATACTTCATTACGTTCCACCACTGCTAATGTCTAATGTATCAGTAATTGTTGGCACGGAGTATGGACTGGATAATGCAATTTAGTACTTTTAATTAAGTACTTTGGGTATTTTGAATCGCACTACATAAACTTGATGTTGTGTAGAACTGTGTACGTGTCCTCACCATCTCCGACGAGCTGGAGTAGGGCCAGGTCCAGAGGTCTCTTCCAGCGGGAGTTCTTGTGCAGAGCGATGCCATAACCCGTGGTCGCGAACACCTTCCCCGAGCCGATGGTCATTACCTGGAGGAGACAGAAGAACAAAGCATTCAAATATTGTACCATGAGAACATCTTTGACCTTAGAAAATGCTTGTTTGGTAATATTTTTGCTAACTTATTTTAAAAAGTGATGCAGTATAAATGACAAATACAGTATGTGTCTAAAGGTGCACTAGCTAACTAAAGGAGTAACTTTTCTGCTTGTGTCCATGGAGACGTTTTTGTTTTGCCTGCATGTTCTACAGCACGGCATTAAACCCATCTATCAAGTGACACCACAAGACCGAGTTACAGGTCAGATCTGTGGAGCTACAAGCCCACATGCAGTAAGGATTTGTCATTTTCAAGGTCCTTTCAAAAAACAAACAAACAAAAAAAAAAACCTATAAATAACTGCAAGACGCAATCTGGAAAGTTCCACAGTACAAAATTAAACATGTCTGTCACCATGGAAGCAAGCATGCGACAGTATCAAGGAAAGTTACAGGTCAGATCTGTGAAGAGTCGATCTCCACTTGCGGTGAGAATCTTTTTTAAAGGATAAAACCCCTTTAACTGAATAGAGGCCAGATGGATACATTTAATTCCTTACTGCGTTACGTTCCAGGCAAAGGAATAACATCTCCATGGAGACAAACAGGCAATCAGAAATGTTACAGAGTGCGTCTTTAAGTGATGCTACAAAAACTGCAAAACCAACGTGTGCAAAAGCATTTTTATAGCCTGAATATAGAACCTAAGACCTTTTACTAAACGGCACTAGCGATACCTACACTCCATCCTTGTTGGCGAAATGATTCATACTTTGTTTTTAATTTCATTACTGTCAATTCAAGTGAGTAATGTTTATCCACAGAATACGAAATCCCTGAATGAAATGCCTGTGTTAATACTGAGCGGAGAAATGAACACGGGTCTTGGTTGGTTTTGTTGTTAATTACTGCAGAGGAGGGAGTGAACGAGGCCATAGGGAGCCCAGACCGCCTACATCTTATTACAAATACTAGAGCGCTGCAGTGTACCACCACATCGTACTTTTGTCTTATAAATAAATCAGCTCCAACACTGCGGTAAATGACAACAACAAGCAGCTCCGCCACCAGGGGGCGATTAAAGAGGAAACACATGGCTTTGTTTCTGCATGAGTGGGATGTTTGGTTTGGATTTAAAGGCGGTGTAACAGATTTTAACTGTCTTAAAAACGTGAAAAACAGAGATAGCTTATTTGAAACGGTTTGCAGTGGTACAAACTTATTCCTCACTTACCTTACACGTTCTGAACATTCTAATTATTCACCGTGATGAGTTTACAAGTGCGATTCACAACTTTTCAGAGCATAGTTTAACAGCAACTACCATGCTAAACGAGAACTTCCTAATTCTCTTCCTAAAACACGTTTTAGAATTAGATGCAGACTGACTTATTTTGACCTCAAGAGCTGCTTATACAATATACAGTATCTGTACTGGAGGAAGAAACATTGTGCTCAAAACATGGGGAAGTACAATCATGTACAATCTAGTACATTTCATTCACACATGTTTAACACACAAACCCTGCATATTCAGACTGCATTCTTCTTTCAAACAAAAAACTCTATTCCACCTTGTGATGTCAAGCTGTTAACCTGAAAACTACCGCTTCATGACATCACAAGGTGGAAAACAGCATTTTGAGTTTTGGAGATGTAGACAGACTAAAGTGTTAAACCATATAATGGCCACGTTTACATGATGTTTTTTTTTTATTCTGAATTAATTGTTCCTAATTAAATAGTTCATAATTAAATTATTCTCCTTCGAGTTTATATGGAAATAATAATTCCGAAATGAGGTTTACATGGAAACACGTTAAATCGGCTTTATTTAATTCCACTCAATGTTTGGGGGTCGGGAAGGATTCTGATTGGACAGGGACGTATTTATGTCTACCGGAAGAAAACAATCAGCTGCTACCGGCTTTTTGTCATCTCGGTTTGGTTAGTGTTTTTATGTTTTCTGCCATCCACTCTTTTCATTATTTGTAGTTCTTCCAGCGAACTTATTAAAAAAATTGTTTTGGTTTGAGACCAACGTTTGGTCCGGGCTGCCATCTTGCAGTGCGTCATCGCGTCAGAAGGACGACCCAACGAGTATGCGCCGAATAACCAGAATTATTTTTAAGCGAAATAAACTTTTACATGATCGAGGAATAAATTAATAAACCACACACTTAATTCAGAATTAAGTTTAATTCCAAATAATCATTTTCAGTAGGAATTAAGTGTTTACATGGTCTTTTTAAAGCGGAATTAATTTTTATTTGGAATTAACTCACTTTTAATCGGAAACGTGGCAAATATGACCCTGACCTTGTTCTGATATAAAGTTATTGTACTTGTACAAATATTCATGAATGAGTGTGGAAACATTTGCCTGTAGAAGCGAGTGTAAAGCTGCAGTTTACCTTACAGCCCTCGTCTTTCCGGGCCATGTAGTTCAGAACAGCGGCATCGTAAATGAATGCATCCAGCTTCCTGTGGAGGAGGAGAGAAACAAGAAGAGAGGGAGAGAAAGATATAATAAAAATACAAGCAAGACACAGCTCAAATCACATCTGAAGGACTCAGAGAGGGGAGGAAGAGAGGAAGAGAAAGACAGAAATGTATAATATAGATACAAGCAGGATGAGGGAGAGAGAAGGACAGAGAGAGGGAGAAAGAGAGAAAGAAATTTACAATAAAGATACAAGCAAGATGGAGCTCAAATCCCATCTACTCATCAACTCAGAGAGAAAGAGAGAGAGAAAGGGAGACAGAGAGAGTGAGAAGGAGAGGGATAGAGAGAGAAGGGGAGTGGGGGATGAGTGAGAAGAAAAGCGAGAAAGATACAAGTAGCATGCAGCTCCAATCTCATCTACACAGAAGATAGAGAGATAGAGGGAGAAAAAGAAAGGGAGAGAGAGGGGAGATTGAGAAGAAGAGAGAGAAAGAGGGATTTATGTTAAAGATACAAGCAAGATGTACCTCAAATCACATCTACACAAGCGAGAGAGAGAGAGAGAGAGAGAGAGACAGAGAGAGAGAGGAAGGGAGAAAGAGAGAGGAGGATTAGAGTAAGAAGAAGAGAGAGAAAGAGGGATTTATAATAAAGATACAAGCAAGATGCTGCTCAAATCACATCTACACAGGAGAGAGAGGAAGAGGGGGTGAGAAGGGTTGAGAAAAAGAAGGAGAGAGTAGGGCAGATGGGAAGGAAGAGAGAAGTGACAGAAAAGCGGAGGGAGTGATGGGTGGAAAGAGAGGAAGAGGAGAGAGGTTGGAAGAAAGCGATAGAGAGAGAGAGCAGAGAGAGAGGGTGGAGAACGGTAGAGCGAACTGGGAGAGAAGAAGAGAGAGAAAGCGAGGAGGAGAGAAAGAATAAAGGAGAGTGAAGGGAGGGAGAAGAGAGGCGGGTTGAGAAAAGGGGCTGGAAAAGAGGAAGGCGTAGAGAGGAAAGAGAGGAGGGGAAGGAGAGAGTAAGAGAAATGGGGACAGAAGTGGAGAGAGGGGAGAGTGAAAGTGTAAATAAGAGAGAGAGCAAGAGAAGCAAAGAGAGAGAATAGATGGAGGAAAACAAGCGATGAAGGAAAGACAGAAACCTAGTGAGAGATGGAAAGATAAATAAAGATAAATAAAGAAAAGAGAGGGGGAGGTAGAGAGAGGAAGGGAGAAACAAGAGATGGCAGACAGGAATAATATAAAACCACAAACAAAGTCATGTATCCGTGCCTGTCACTTTTTTCTCTTTTTTTCCTTCTTTTTGGATGCTTTTCACAACAAAGTTTCATTTTCCCACAAAAGAAACATCACTCTCTCTCTCCACATGTCCCCCAGTCATTTTAATACAATAAATATCTAACAGTCGGAGCGTTACAATGGGACCAGATGTAACGTTATGTAACACGGCAGGAGACTCTGTGGACAAATATGGACCAAAGACATGGGAGATGTGATCTGGGAGTGTGTTTGGACAGTTAATGCTGCGTCAGTACAGGACAGCAATATAATGAGATATGGATCTGGTCTTTTCCAGTGGTCAGTGATGTTTGAGTCTAAAAGAAAAAAAAGAAAAGAAATGGGAGTGTGTTTGTGTTAAATGGCCATAACTAAAAGTATTTATTCTTTTTGTTCAGGAGTCTGTCTGTCTGTATGTCTATCTCTCTCTCTCTCTCTCTCTCTTTCTCTATATGTCTGTCTGTCTCTGTCTCTCATTCACTCTGTCTCTCTCTCTCTCACACTGTCTCTCTCTCTCTCTCTGTCTGTCTCTTTCTCACTCTCTGTTTGTCTCTCTCTCTCATTCTCTCTCTCTCTCTCTCTCACGTTTTCTTTCTGTCTGTCTGTCTGTCTGTCTGTCTCTCTCTCTGTCTGTCTGTCTCTCTCTCTCTCTCTCTCTCACTTTCTCTGTCTGTCTGTCTGTCTGTCTGTCTGTCTCTCTCTCTGTATGTCTCTTTCTCTCTCTGTCTGTCTGTCTCGCTCTCTCTGTCTGTCTTTCTGTATGTCTCTTTCTCTCTGTTGGGGTCTCTCTCTGTCTGTCTTTCTGTGTCTCTGTCTGTCTCTTTCTCTCAATCACGCTGTCTCTCTCCCTCTTTCACTCTCTCTCTCTCACTCTGTCTGTCCCTCTCTGGCTGTCTCTCTCACTCTCTCTCTCTCTGTCTGTCTCTCTCATTCTCTCTGTCTCTCTCACATTCTCTGTCTGTCTGTCTGTCTCTCTGTCTTTCTGTGTCTCTGTATGTCGCTTTCTCTCTGTTGGGGCCTCTCTCTGTCTGTCTTTGTCTCTCTCTGTCTGTCTCGCTCTCTCAATCACTCTGTCTCTCTATCTATCTGTCTCTCTCTCTCTGTCTTTCACATTGCCCAGTCCTCTCACTTAGTAACATTGCACACTATAGTATTAACACTTTCTTTCTTTTAAATTATTTTTCTTTTAATAAGACACCAGTAGAATTGAGTTCAGTATTTGTGTGATTAAAACTCAAACAGACACTAGTGAGATGTGCAGCACACAAACCCTTTCTCTTTGATTTGATGCAAACAGAAAAGCAGAGTAGTGCTCCTCGGTGGAATACCAATTCACTCAAACACATTTAGTTTCATTTTGTTGTTTTCCCTCAGAGCGTCTTTGTTACCTCTGCAGTTAAAGTTGGCTAGAAAAGTGTAATTTCACTATAAAGATATGTTTACATGTTGATTTAAACCAGCACAGCTCTAAACACATCAAGTCTGTGAAATCCTGTAGCAACCAGGGACAATATATGTACAGGGAAGGACTTTTTCTGACAGTTTAAACTTTAACTTAAATAAAGATGTTGTACTTTAGTTTTATTTGTCTGAGTTTAACTATTGTGTACTTTAGACAGGTTTTAGGCCTATTTGCTTGTCTGCTTGGTTAATTTGATGCTCATTGGTTTAAAGGCGCACTATGTAGCATTTCTGAAAGAGAGAAGCCACCATTTGCTCATTTCCATGGCGATGTTATTGCTTTCCCTGGTTCTACAGTATGGCATTAAACTTTAAATTCTCTTGCATTTATTCCATCCCATATGTTCTGTATTGGTAAAATACCTTGAAAAACACAATTTGTTATTGTGAATGAGCTTGCCTCTTCATAGATCTGAATTGTAACTTAGCCTGGTGGTGTCATGTACCTGTCTACAGTAGAAGTTACACATTACACCTTTAAAAACACAGAGGAGCACTTCTTGATCGCCACCTGATGACATCACGAGGTGTAAGAGCTCTAAAAAGTTTAAAGACTGTATAAAGAAGTGGACTAAGGGAGTTTGATGTCACCCATAGCGTTCGGCTCCAGTCAAATGAAGCTCATGAGGCTAGCAGTTATAGAGGGGTGACAGTTTTTCAATGTAAAGTCAATTAGAGCCGTAGTAGATGGAGCCGGAAGCGCCCCCATGCTCACTAACAGTTATGGAATGTCAAGTTATGTATGTCATATCTGCTGCCCATGTCCAACCAGGAAGTAAAATGATAAACTTCACTTCAAAGCTAAAATTGGTGAAAACAAAATTAGTTTTTAGTAAGAGTGGGACAAGATACAATTTCCACAAGACGAGACACAAGATTGGATCTACGAGAACGAAACAAGATGAAGATTTTTGCTGTCATTGTAGCACTGCTTTTTGGGATTACAGCTTCTCAAAAAATGTAACTCACTAGTACTTAATCCCACGAGATCATTTTCAGCCTGAGTGCACAATCTCGTGGCAATTCTCTTGTCCCATTCCTAGTCTTAAAGGTGCACTGTGTAATTTTGCTGGGGGAGGGCCCGCCACTTGCTTGCCTCCATAGAATGTTATTACTTGCCTGGAATGTTCCACAGTACAGCATTAAGCTTATCTATCTCCATGGAAATGAACGTGATGTCAGCAAGCCCAGTTATAGGTCAAATCTGAGGAGGTTTTTCAAGTTTTTCAACATATTTTAGAGAAATAAAATCACCTGTAATTGAATAAATGCAAAATGGATATGTTTAATACCATACTAAGGAACATTCCAAAGAAAAATGGTGTCATTTCTATGAAGGCAAGCCTGAAAGTTGCACAGTGCACCTTTAAATGTAATCATGCTAACTACCTTTTGCTGAAATGCGTTGTCTAATCTGTCATAAGCCATTTAAGCCTCCAAACTTCCCCCTCGCTCTCTCCTCCCCCTCTCCCAGGAGCCTGTCTCCCTGTACACCTGTCTGTGCACCTGTCTGTGTGAGTGTAAACCTGACAGGGACAGACTGAGAGCTGGAGGTACACCATGTTCTTCTCATCTACAATAATGACGGCGTTCAGACAAAGAGCATGAGCTTCAAGTCCTGTGCTTTCTTGACGACTTTTGTGTGGAGCTTCTTTGTATGTTTGGTTCATTCTCCATGGAGATGTTATTGCGTTGCCTGGTCCCAGAGTATGGCATTAAACCTCAATTAGAGGTGTTTTTATTGAAATACCGAACATGCATTTTTACTGAGTGAGCTTGCCTCTCTATAGATCTGACTTGTAAGCAGGTGACACTATCAGGCAAAACCTTTAAAAACCAAATGCCACCTGATGATGTCATGAAGTGGAATTTTTGGAGCTTTTCTGAGGGATAATTCTAACATGCTAAAATGACAGTCACAGATAAAAGTGCTTTTTTGACACAGGGTTAACTGTTATACTGCTGAAGCTCAAAAAAAGATCTTTCACACCATTTATGTTAAAAAAATAAATCAGTACTTTTTGAAAAATTCCATAACCTTTATACCCTTTGACAGCTTGAGTGATAAAGTACATCAAATTTTGGGGTCTGGCCCATGGACTAAATGTAATCCTGTTTTTTTGGTGGAGCAGCTGCTTGTCTCCATGGAGATGTATTTGCCTTGAATGTTCCAGAGTATGGCATTAAACCTAATCTATCTCAGTGACTACAAGCAGGTACGTCACTAGGCCACGTTACAGATCAGATCCATGGAGAGGCGAAGTCGCTCATAGTAAGAACGCATGTTATTTACGGGCAATAACAACACATGCAAGACTACTAAGTTAATGTAATTCAACTGAACGCAATAACATCTCCATGGAAACAAACACAAGTCTCACACCACACCAGAAAAGTTACACAGTGCACCTTTAAAACAGCTGTAAACTCAATGAAAAGATCTTGAATCTCCATCCAAATGAGTTTTCCTGAAGTATTCCCTCAGTAAATCTGTGGTAAACGACAGGTGGGATGAGAGATGGTGAATTAAACATCTGATAATGAGACAGCGAGATGATAACCCCGCAATGCATCATGGGACTTCTAATCACACGCTGCGTCAAATCAGCCAGAAAAGTACTGCATGGCTCGTCTCACTAAATATTTGAACTACTATCTGCGTACTCCGGATACTTGTAAATGTGATGTACTTTTTGCCCCTTGAAGCAAATTACAGCCGTGTTGAGAATAAGTCGAGGGTTTGACAGCGCTGAGGAGGCACATCCAGCACTGCAGTCTTCATTTATTATTAAACACCAGTGCTTTTTAGAACACACTTTTGGATTTAGCAGAGTAAGTTACAATACTTAGCAGCTGATCTCAAGGTGAAAATGGGAAGGTAAGTTCAACTATGCGAGGAGCAGGTTTGCAGAATAGTCCTGTTCTCTGTAATATAATGTTGGCTAGCTCACTATTTAGCTGCAGGCGATTGAAACAGGTTAATGTTGAAAATAATGTTAAGAAATAGCTGTGTGTCCTTAGGCAATGTGAGCTGGAGTGTTACGGTGCACCAAACATGACATAATGATATTTTTTTTTACATTCCAACTAGGTGTGTAGGCCTTTAGGCATTTAATCGCTGGAGTCTTAAAGTGTACTTAGTTCGGTGGTGTAAGCGTGAGTGTCGGCCATAGAACCCGCAGCAGTTGTTACTGAGCAAGGCATGGTTCTAAAGTCCTAGTGTGAGTGCGTTCGTAGTTGATCAAAATGTGTTTTAGCCATAGACTGTATAAAGAAGTGGACTAAAGGAGTGTGTCACCCATAGCGTTTGGCTCCAGTCAAATGAAGCTCATCGAGGCTTGCAGTTATATAGCAGATTTTAGAGCCATATTTGGAATTCCGACCGCAAGTATCATAGTAACCAATCCAAAAGCCAATCAGGAGCAAGGCTGTTGAAAATTCCCATTACTAGCGGGGAGCAGGCACTTAGCAACTGTCAATAAAACTTGTTGCTAAGTGTAGTTAAAACGAACATTTTAAGACCAAAATAATGTAACTCACTGCAGCAGTTACAGAAAGGGGAAACCGTTTAGATAGATAGACAGATAGATAAATAGTTCATCAGTATAAAGTGAATTGGAGCCAGAATTGATGGAGCCGGGAGTCCGCTCATGCTCACTTTGGAACATGGCAGGTTAACTATGTCCATTTATTATACAGTGTATGGTATTAGTCGACTAAACAGAATTTACGTGAGACAACAGCAGAAGTGAGAAGTTAGTGAGTGAGTTAGCTGAAGAACTGCTAATTTTTGGTATTTAAATGTACAAAAAAGTCATATTAAACTTATGATTCCCAAATTGAATCTGTCTTCGTGTTTCTTAATCTGTCTTTGTCTTTCTTATGTAAATTGTGTTGAATTTTTAGGTGCGCTATCCCACCAGATTAAGTAAAAAATGGAGAATTCTCAAAACCTTTCATACGCACTTTTAAAGCTCCTCATTACTTCTTAGTAGTTTATGTACTATTTGCATTTTAAAACACCCAAATGAAACGACTGCTCTGCTACTAAATATTCATTCCAGGTCCTTGGGTTTCATGAGACAGTACTTTGGTTCCTGCATAAACCACTTCAGTCTGGGCTAATTAGGCAGAACTATATGAATTTTCTGGTGGAGGATCTGGCAACTGTTTGTCTCTACAGAGATGTTGTCGTGTTGCCAAAAATGTTCAACAGCAGGGCATTAAAAGCGCACTGTGTAGAATTTTCCACAGTATGGCATTAAACAGCTCTACATTATCTAATTTATTCCATTTTTTTTTTAACAATTTATCATTTTTATTTTTTTTTAAGGTGACCCAGTGTAAAACATAATTACAAATAAAAATAATAACTTTTATCTTTATCCAAACATGTTTTCACGTCCATATATATAGTTTTCTTTCTCAGAATATTTTATTTTACCTATTCTTGACTCCCATTTGATCATAATTCTTATATCTTTCCTTCTTTTTTATTATCATATTCATTTAACACATTTAATCTTATTGGTTTAAATTCATTATTTAACATTGGCATCCTATTTTTTTGTTAACATATTAATTTAGCAGTTTTATATTATTAATTTGAACATTTATTCAATTACAGGTGGTTTTATAGCTCAAAAACACCTAGAAAAAACATTGTGGCAATCTGACTGTGAGCGGGTTCACCTCTCCACAGATCTGACCTGTAACTTGGTCTGGTTTGGTCTCCATGAAGATAGAAAGGTTTAATGCCGTACTGTGAGACATACCAGACAAATGAATAACATCTTCACGGAGAAAAGCGTTTGACGGACCCTCCACCAGAAAAGTTACACAATGCACCTTTAAACATATCTTTCTACAAGGATACAAGGAGGTAATGCTATCAAACCAAGTTACAGGTCAGATCTGTGTAGAAGCGACCCCACTTACAATAAGAATGCATGTTTTTCAAGGTATTTTCTTAGCACTATATAAATACAAGATGGATATGTTTAATTGCATAATGCGGAACATTTCAAGCAAACAATAACATCTCCATGGAGACAAGCAGGTAGCAGACCAACCAGCTAAAAAGTAACACACTGAACCTTTAATATCAACACAGACAAAATGATGGTTAGTCAAAATTGTGAATAAAATCTGTTTCCGTGGTAACACCAGAAGCCTTCCCCTGTATCATATATTCACCGTCCCTCCTCTGTACCCCATGTTCTCACCCGGTTTTGAGGTTGTCGATGGCGTCCTCTACTCCTCTCTGGTTGTTTCGGATCATGTACTGGTGCATGTTGGGATAGTTGGATCGGATATTCTCTTCCGTGCTTCCATTTGGGACCGTGCCGAAGCGCAGAGGGGGGTACTGTTCCGTGGGGTGCTGGAACTAAGGGAGAAAAAAATATATATATGTAATAAAAGTGAAACTAAAAAACAGCTCTGACATTGTTAAAACCTATACAGATTTGACATTGTTAGACATTCGAAGACCTTTCAGTGACATTTTTGAATCACACATTATCTGGATTAGTTCACAATTTTGGAGCATGTTCGAAAAATGTTGCTCAAAAGTAAATAATCAAGAAATAAGAGATTTTGATTTTGAACTGAGCATTTAACCTTTTTTATTCTGTTCTGAACTAACCTCTTTCTTTCGCTCTAATGAACCATGAGAAATAGCTGTCTAGGATAGTAATATTATATTAATAGTAGTAGTATTATAGCAGTAGTTAGTAGTATTATAGTAATAGATGCTACCCATGCTCATGTAACAAGGTGTCTGATAAAAAAACAAAACAAAAAAAAACAATCCCTGGTTGTTGCTTCTTGATGGTTCTCATGCCTTGTAAAAAAAAAATGTTTATTTAAAATCATAGCAAAAGAAAAATACAATTCTCTGAACTGGATAGAAATTTGAGAGTAAAAGTTTTAGAATAAAAGTTTTAGAGTAAAAATTTTAGAGTAAAAGTTTCAGTGTAAAAGTTTTGGAGTAAATAACTTGTCCCGTTGACAGAATTATAATTTGTCTTTTGCTATAGCTCATACATGGAAGACTGAGAGATTACAGATATATTTAAAAACCTTCACATAAATAAAAAAGTCAAAATTTAATAAAAATAAATTGTTATAATAATTTCCCCCCTTATAAATGAGTTGTTACATGAATATTGTGAAATGTTGCCACAAAAGAATTTGACAATTCTAATATAATATAGTGATAATAATTGGACCCAGAGATGTGTGGTACAATCCTGGTTCAAATCAGATTTCAACAGTGTCCTTGAGCAAGACACATTGTCCACATTGCCTGTATACATTTCATTGTGTGGTTGATGGGTGTTTAAAATTTCAAATAATATAAAGTGTTTACAAATTTTTTCATAAATGCATAGAGCGTTTTGTCAAACCTTATTTTGAAGTTCCAGTACTTTCCACTTCGATAACTGCAGCTATAACTCTGAGTCCTCTGCCTTTAACCTTTTCAGCAGACGTACAGTGAATGACCTCTGACCTATGACCTTTGCCCTTTGGCCCTGTGACTCTTACCTTCTTATCGGAGAGGCCGGACACTGTGTCGATGTACTCCTCCTGGATCATGAAGGCGGCCAGGTTGGCTGTGTACGAGGCCAGAAAGATCACAGCGAAAAAGGCCCACACCAGCACCTGAACGACGGAGGAGAGGAGAGAGGGAGAGATTCATTTTAACAAAGGAGGGAAGGAGAGAGGGGAGAGTCCTACAGCAGACAGAGAGGAAGAGAGAGTGGGAGAAAGAGAGAGGGGATCTAGGGGGATCTATTAGTGTGAATGTTAACAAAGAGGAGAGGGAGAGTCCTACAGCAGATAGAGAGGAGAACAGAGAGAGACAGGAGTGGGAGAGAGAGAGTAAAGGATAGGAGAGGAAGAGAGAAGGAGAGGAAAAGAAAGAGAGGGAGGGAGAGAGGAAGGAGGGAGAGAGATGGGAGGGGTCTATTACTTTTAATGTTATCAAAGAAGAGAGGGAGAGTTCTACAGCAGATAGAGAGGAAGAGAGAGACACAGGAGAAGGGGTGGGAGCGCGAGAGAGAGAGAGAGAGAAGGATAGGGGAGGAAGAGAGAAATAGAGGGAAAGAGAGTCGTTTATATAGCCTCATGTCAAAGAAATGCAGAGGAGACAGCTTTATGCCTAAGTCTCTGTCACAGGGAGGAATCAAGCGACAGGAGAGACAGAAAGAGAAAGAAGAAAGGGGAAGAGGAGAGAGAGAAGGAGAGGAAGGGAGAGACAGGAGGGAGAGAGAGGGGAGAGTCCTACACCAGATTTGAGAAGGCATTATGTAGATGCAGAGAGTGAGAGAGGGAGGAAGAGGAAGGGAAAAGGAGCAGACTGAGAGAGAGGAAAAGAGAGAGACAGAGGGGAGAGACTGAGGACCGGGAGTGACTTCAGTTGTACCGACTGTATGTTGTAGTAACATAAATGTTAAAATGTAATTGAAAATCATGAGTCATGTTAATAAGTTATTACTGATAGCAGTCATAGTAGTAGTAGTACTACTAGTAGTACTAGTAGTAGTAGTAGTAGTAGTAGTAGTAGTAGTAGGTGACGGATCAGAATACAACAGGTTTAGATGTTCTATTTCTATTCATCTGTTATATTTAAATTAACAGATTCTGTTAAACAGTTTTCAGTATAATATAGTAGTACTAGCACAACATATATTAGAAGTAGTAGTAGTAGTAGTAGTAGTAGTAGTAGTAGTAGTAGTAGTAGTAGCAGCAGCAGCAGTATCAACCAAAGTTACATTTGTTGAACCCTTGTAGACAAATGTTGTTTGAAATAACAGTATATTCATTTAAGAGGGGCAGTTGCAGTTGGTAGTTCAAAGTTCTATAGATGATTTTCCAAGGAAAGAGAAATACAGCGACTGTTTGTCCTTTTTCAAATGCTGAGCATGTGCGACATCACTCACTTCCTCCACAGCTCCCTAAGTAAAAACAACTCTTCCCGCCTCCTCCTTACAGTAGAAATCATGCTTGTTTACAGCCGCTGTGCTTTCAGAATCACTGAATTAATTAGTCTGCTTCGTCTGCTTCAGCACACGCCATCGCTGGAAGGAATCTCCAAGAATCACCTTAGTTTGGCTTCGTTCCTTTTCCCCTTCTCTTTTTCTTTCAGCGACCTCAAAACCTGACTTTCTTTTGCGGCTAACTGGTAGTGGATTCTCGTTTGCCTTCGCAACAAACTTTGAGCAACCTGCGAGGAAGCAACAGTTGGAAAAAGTTGCTAAGAACCGTAAACAGGTAGTCTCGTTATCTATTGGCTAACTCTTTTTTATTTTGGTCATCATAATTACAAGGCTGCTGCGATTTGAACCAAAAGAAAAAAAAAAAAAATCCTCCATACAACCTTTAAATCCCTGTTACTGGCAATGCATCCGGTCAGTGTGTCCTTGGGCAAAACACTTCATTGTATTTGTGGACGCATTGGCAGTACTTCTTTATATAGCAGTGGTAAGGAATAGTCTTTATCTCACATGAGTTGCCAGTTCAAACCCCTTTATTGCGTTTGTTTTTGTGTCCTTGAGCAAAACACTTTAACTTCAGTTTGAAAGGGACACATTACGGCCTTATTAGTTATAGTTATTATTAATAATAGTAGAAGTTAATCTATGGTAAAAGATAATTTTATATTAATACAGATATGGAGGGTTTAATTGCCAAAGCTGAGAAGGTAAATTAACTCATCTGTTATTCTTCTCATTATGTAAATTATGCAAATGAACTTTTAGTTGGAAATCAAATGGCGTTCTTCATCACTGACTCTAACACAAATAAATACGTCCCATCATGCACTGCGCCTGGACGGGTTGTCAACTTTTGTGAGCGCTTTGTGGAGCTAAACTTCAGAGAGAGACTACGGGTCTGAGACGGGGAGAGAGAGAATGGAGGGAGGGAGGCAGGAGGAGAGAGGGAGAGAAAAAGGGTAGGCAGGAGGGAGAGAGGGAGGAGAGAGGAGGAGGGAGAGAGGAAGAGAGGGACAGACAGAGAGAGAGGGAGTCTGGGGGTAGGAGAAGACGGAGAGAGATGGAGAGAGAGGAAAGACAGGGAGAGGAGGACAGGAAGAAACAGAGAGAGAGAGAGAGAGACAGGAAAGGGGAGAGAGGGACAGAGAGACAAAAGAAGAGAGTAGTACAGCAGATCAGAGGGCTTCATGCTTTAGTTCCTTTCACAGAGGAGACAGGGAGGGAAAAAGATAAAGGGAGAGAGAGAGAGAGAGAGAAGGAGAGGAAGAGAGAGACATACAGATGAAGGGAGGCAGAGGGGAGAGTCCCACAGCAGCTCATCTAAGACCATCTAAGGAGAGAAGGGCGAGAAAAAGAGGGGAGAGGGATAGAGAGAGACAAAAGAGATGGAATGGGGAGACAAGAGGGAGTGAGAGAAAGGTACAGAGAGAGAAAGCATATTCCTAGGAAGGCTTTATCCCGTGTCAGAAGAACCCAGAGGAGATAAAGAGACAGGGAGGGGGAGAGAAAGAGGGAGGACATGAGAGAGATAGAGAGAGAGGGAGAAAAGAGATAGAGGGACTGGCCAGATGAAGAAAGAGGCAGGGAAGGGGAAAGATTTGGAGCGAAAGAGAGAGGGAGAGTGAGATTTAAGGACGGGAGAGAGAGAAAGAGACAGTTGTTCAAATATGGAAGAGGTGGGCTAATATACACTCCTTGAGGGAGTTGAGGTAACATTATACGCCACAGTGTATTTTTAATGGACATTTTTATAACACACACATCCACTCTGCTCTCCACCTGCACTATAACATCCAGGTTTGTCCAACAACACAGTCAGTATGCAGGGAATCGAACCAGCAACCCCAACGATAATGATAATGCTTAGAAATGTGCTACAACATGCATGTACTGCACAGACACACTAAGGCAGATCTGAGACGGGGAGAGAGAGACAGAAAGAGGAGAGAGAGGAGAGGGGGAGAGAGACAGGAGAGGGGGACGGAGGGAGGGAGAGAGAGAGAGAGAGAGGAGAGGAGAGAGGCAAAGAATGAGACAGGAGAGGGGGAGAAAGAAAGAGCGAAAGTGACAGGAGAGGGGCTAAGAGAGAGAGAGAGAGTGGAGGGAGACAGAAGAGAGAGAGAGGCGAGGAGAGGGGGGGCAGGAGGGAGAGAGAAAGGAGAGGGAGAGAGAGAAGAGAGGAGAGAGGGAGGGAGGGAGCCCGCCCCACACCCGCTCCCCCCAACCCGCCGGGCACCACCCACTCTGGAGGAATTTTCTGATTTTTGTTAGGGGCGGAGTAAAGCTTTGGGATGGTGTTTAATGACTCTTTAAAAATGTACTACAACATGCATAATCAGGTATGGAGACAGGCAGACAAATTCACAAAACAAAAGACTTAATTGTATATTTTGAACAATTACTCTGCATGTTTTGAATAATTTTATTATTCAAAATCAAATTCATTGTCAGAAATTGTCAGTTGTCAGAATATGGTTTCGAAACACAGTAAGACAGCCTGTTTTTTTTTTTTTTTAGAGGTGTAAATGTGCAGTTGACTTGCTTTCAGCTCATTATAAACACATGATTGCGTCTCTTATTTCTATTGTCAATCATCGGTTTTATAACGGCGTGTTTTTCAAAATCATTAAATCACCAAATTACCTGGAGCGGACCACAGCCGCCTCACACACATTTATGGTCACCTGCACGCTCCTCTTCTCTTTCTCTCCTCCTTTCTATCTTCCTCTGTCTCTTTCCCTTCCACTATTTTTCTCTAAACTTATCCTTTCTCCTTCTTTCATTCTCGCTCTCCTCTCCTACACTAACTCTCGCTCTCCTCTTCTCCACTCTCTAACTCTATCTCCCATCCAATTTCTTCAGCCTTTTTCTCCTCCTTTCTTCTTTCTTTGTCCTCTCTTACACACTCTCCCTTTCTCATCTTTTCCATTCCCAACTCTTCTGTCTGTCTCCTCCTTTCTTCTCTCTTTCTCTCTCCTTTCTTGCACTCCCCCCCTCCATCTCTCTAACCCTCCCTCCTTTCAGTCTCTTCTGACTTTCTCTCCCCTTTTCCTCTCTCGCTCCTCTCCTACACTGCCTCTCTTTCCTCTTTTCCTCTCTCTAACTCTCATTCCTTTGCATTGTCTTCTGTCTTCCTCTCCAGCTCTTCTTTCAATCTTTCTACAATCTTTTTCATCTATCTTTCTCTCCTTCTACAGCTTTTTCTCTCTCCTTTTTCCCTTTCTCTCTCTCTCTCTCTCTCTCTCTCTCTCTCTCTACTCCCTTCTATAATTGTCCTTCCTTTCTCTCTTATGTCTTGCTCTATCTCACTCCCTTTCCACTCTTCTTTTCTCTATACCTGCTTCTCCTCTCCAAGGTCTTATTTTTACTCTCTCTCTTCTCCCGACTCCTCCTTTGCTTTCTTTTCTGTCATTCTCTCTCTTCGCCTTCTACTACATCCCTTCTCTCATTCTCCCTCTCTTTCTCTCCAGCTCTCCTTTCTCTTCCTCTTTCTACAACTCTCTCTCTTCTTTCTCTCTCTATCTTCCATCTGTCTCTCGAATTCTACACCCCTTCTCTTCCATCCCCTCAATGCATCCCCCTTTCCTCTCTCTAACTCTCCCTCCTTTGCATTGTCTTCTGTCTTTCTCTAAAGCTCTTCTCTCCCTCTCTCCATCTCTTTCTTTCTACACCTCTCTCCCTCTCTCTTGTTCCTCTCTGACCCCGATTGGTAAAGCCCATTGAGTGCTTAATGACCTCTTAAAATGATTGCCTCTGTTATAGACGAAGCACTCGCTCAGGAAAATACAGTAGCACCTGCACCTTCTCACCTCGTGGAGTCTGAGGGCAATGGTAGAATAGAACTTTAAACAAGACATATTGTGCTTTCTGCTATAGACTGGAGTTATAGTCTATAGTCTATCTCTTGGACATTTGAAACCACAATATTCAACTAAAACAACTTAATCAAAAAAACAGGTTCAATGATTTCCAGCTTAGAAAAATTATGAAGCCCAGTGGGAGTTGGCGTCATCACAACAAAGTCCCCTATGGATATCTGCTAACACGCTAACAAATAGACTACTGCCAAAACGACTACTTAACGCTGTCGAACCCTGCATGTACCAGTGAAAAAAAAATACAATTGGAGAATAAAGTAAGTACGTCACAGTGGGCGTGTACTGGTTTTGGTGAAAACGGAGGTAGACCGGAGCAATGACGTCTATGGAAATGTGTCCTACTGCATTTGATCCATTCTTCAATGCTTCTAGGGCATCTCAGGAGCAATGGGTGCGAGGTCCTGCACCCGGGGACCCATCTCCGTGAGCTTGTTTGACCTGGGTCACGTCTCATTTCTCTTTCCTTGTATCTTTCTCCATGATTCTTTTCCTCGATCCTCCGTTTTGGTCAGGACTACCTTAGCTGCAGGAGTTGACCTAGGCCGTGTCTCAATTCTCTTTCCTTGCATCCTTCTCCTTAATTCTTTTCCTCGATCTTCCATTTTGGTCAGGACTACCTTAGCTGCAGGATTTGACCTGGGTCACGTCTCATTTCTCTTTCCTTGCATCCTTCTCCTTGATTCTTTTCCTCGATCCTCCATTTTGGTCAGGACTACCTTAGCTGCAGGATTTGACCTGGGCCATGTCTCAGTTCTCTTTCCTCGCTTCCTTCTACTTGATTCCTCTCCTCCATCCTCCATTTTTCAGCTGTCAGTCAAATGTGTTATTTTAAGTGTTGTCCCAAAGAAAATCACTGAAGGAAGGAGTAAACATGAGGGAGGCTTCAGGAGGCAGACATCAGATAAACGAATCAAACTTTATTTGTCTCAGTTTATATCCTCTGTCCTCGCTGTGTCTCCTCTATGGGTGGGACTTCCTCATCCATTTCATGCAGAATCGAGTAGAGGAATCAAGGAGAAGGAAAGAGAAATGAGACGCAGCCCCATTGTGCACGTTTTGGTTTGAAGGTGGAACAGGGAAAACAAATGAAAAAGAAAACGCACAACAAAGTTCTTGTAGAGGTGCAAATGCAAGGAACAGCAAATTAAAAGTGAAAAATTGCATAGCACACTCAGATGGCCGATGTCCAAACATTTCGGCAAAAAGCCTTCGTCAGATCATTTTTTCTTGCTTTGGACCACAGTAACCAGGAACAAGCAAACTCACAGAAATCTGGGATCAAACCCGGAATCGAAACCGGAATCTTCTTGCTGTGAAGCGTGAGCGCTAATCGTCATTACTCAGACATCCACAAATCACTCTGAATACAACTTCAGATGGTAAATGAGAAGAGGAAACCATAACGTGGTTGATTTTACACCTTCTTCTTTAAATGTCTTCACACCGAGAGCACTCAAGGACTTCCACACTTATGCACAGGCGTTCAGAACAACAGACGACGGGCCTTTCTCTGCGGGTTCTGTGTTATAACCATGAGGAAAACTGGCAGATGCACAAATAACATGGAGCGGATGGTGCTAACAACAAGAGTGAGATGCAGGGGGTGGAAAACGTGGATGGAGGTCCTGTGGATAGAATGCAAACTGGATAATAGCTATAATAAAAGTTCTGCTCGGAGCCAATTACCTGTTCTACTTTTGTGCTTTTTGACAAGCACTTCAAGCAGTTTGCGATAAAAAAAAGTTTCCTTTGCTAGTGGAATTGTTATTGCGAAATGGTGGTAAATTACTTCGAAAACATGTACTGACTAATAATGGATTTCGAATTATAACTTTTACAGAATGTGACTACCATTACTTCTGCGTGTATGAAATATCTTAGTACTATCACTACTACTTCAAAAATAAAGTATAAAATAAATCCTGCTACTACTAAAGCTTCACTATGTAGCGTTTCTATAATGGTCTGCTACCTGCTTTTCATGCCATTATGTTACCTGGAATGTTCCATAGTATGTTATTACAAATAGCTTGCATATATTTAATTATAGTTGGAAAATACCTTGAGACACTGGTTGTTTGGTTTCCATGGAGATCGATAGTAAATAGATAAGTGCAATTCCATAATGAATCTTTATTATGCGCTACATATAAAGAAAATGCAAAATGCAAAGAAATAACATCGTCATGGAGACGGGCAGGTACACGTTATTTGGTAGATGCAAATGAAGGTTGAGAAAAGAGTATCAAACCATAGCACATTAGTGTATTACAACTACATCTGCATCACTACTACTACTACTACTATTACTACTACTACATTTGCATAACTACTACTACTAAAATTACTACATTCACACTACTACTACTATCAGTACTACTACTACTACTATTATTACTACTACTGCATCTGCATAACTACTACTACATTTGCATAACTACTACTACTACATTTGCATTACTACTACTACTAATACTACATTTGCATCACTACTACTACTACATTTACATTACTACTACTATTAGTACATTTGCGTAACTGCTATTACTACTATTACTACATTCACACTACTGCTACTACTACTAGATTTGCATAACTACTACTTACTACTAGTACTTACTACTTCTACTACCACTATTACTGTTACTCCTACTACTACTACTAGTACTACTACTACTACTACTAATACTATTACTGCTACTACATTCACATAACTACTACTACTACATTTGCCCAAATTCTACTCCTATTACTACTACTACATTCACACTACTACTACTACTAGATTTGCATAACTACTACTACTGCAGTACTACTTCAACAGCCTCACAAAGCTGTCAGTCAAACCTTTGCAAAAGAAGGTGCCTGATTTGTCTGCTATTAAAGGTCATATCTTGATTTACGGACAAAATAGTGAAATAAAACACTAGGATCATGTAGAGCGGGTTAATAAAAACATTTTACAACTCACTACTAGTACTTACTACTTCTACTGCAACTATTACTATTACTACTACTGCTACTACTGCTACATTTGTATAACTACTGCTACTACATTCACATAACTACTACTACTGCATTTGCACAAATTCTACTACTACTACATTTGCATAACTATTACTACTAATATTATAAATTCACACTACTACTACCACTACTACTGCTACTACTACCACTACTACCACTACTAGCACTACCACCACTACCACCACTACTACTACTAGTACTACTACATATGCATAACTACTGCTACTACATTCACATAACTACTACTACTACTACTGCATTTGCACAAATTCTACTACTACTACTACTACTACTACTACTACTACTACTACTACTACATTTGCATAACTATTACTACTAATATTACTACATTCACACAAATACTACTACTACTACTACATTTGCATAACTAATACTACTAATACTACAGCTACTTCACTGTAAAAACTATAATTCTAAAATAAATACAATAAAATAAATACTTTCTTCTTCCTTCTCATTTTACCGGCTCATCTTCTCACCATGATTTTGCTGGTGGTTCCTCTGGGGTTCTCCACAGGCACAGAGTTGTTGAAGACCAGAGCCCAGAGGAGCCACACCGACTTCCCAATGGTGAACTTTGACCCCCCAGACTCTGCACACAAAACAAGACAACACAAAACATTTGAGCAACACCATTTGAATTACACACATTATTCACAATCAACTGGCAAAATCAAGATAGATGTTTACTGACTTAAAATGCAAAAAAGAGAACTTAATAATAATAATAATGGATCACATTTATGTAGTGTTTTTTTAGGCACTCAGAGACACTCAAGACAGAACGCCAGATTGAGTTTATACGCTTTTTTCACAACTCTTGAACTTTGGCATGACAGTAAAGCTAACAACAACTAGAATGCTAATGTGTACTGATTATCGGACAATAAAACACTTTTTAATTAGAAGCAGACAGCACACAGTCCAACAGCTGCTTATACAATACAGCTCAAATATATTCATAGTAATAATTTTGGAAATTTACAAACTCGTGTCACACTGTCTTTGACTTTGGGAGAGAAGAAAAATGGCAGACAATATAATGGAGCTCAATATTTCTGTAATGAGATTTAAATGGATTTCAGTAATTATGCATTCGTTTGCTGGACTATATTAGATTGCGGGTACATTTGTAAATATTGAATAATTGTCTTCTTGCTGTTGTGTCGTGAGTTGTTGATTCCCCTGAGAATTAAACTTTT
This sequence comes from Taenioides sp. WSHXM2023, assembly GCA_029959045.1. Lineage (NCBI taxonomy): Eukaryota > Metazoa > Chordata > Actinopteri > Gobiiformes > Gobiidae > Taenioides > Taenioides sp. WSHXM2023. Next base: position 6,030,416 of record CM057097.1, read on the forward strand.
AAATACTGGATCCACTCAGTTTTAATAACTTCACTTTGGTATAATGAGAAACCAGTGTTGACAGTCAGAAAGACTACTTAATTGAAGTCCCTTTTAAGTGTATGTGACAGATTTTCTTGTTTTTCTAATTATGACTTGGGCTGGTGGGCTAGTGTCTGTGGTCATTATTTATCACTGCCACATCAGTGATCAGTGATGTGGCAGTTTGTGGAAAATAAAAGTTGATAAGAAAAGTACAAAAATACAGGAAGTGGTAGTATAACACAATACCTTTACCTATGAGCACGGAAAATTCCATCCAATATGCAAGGACAATTTACCCACAAGGAAGGTATTTTCTGATAATTTAAACACTTTAACAAAATTTCTATTATGTTATCTAATTATTTCTATTACTATTTCTATTAGTCTCTATATAATATAAAACAGAGGGAAATTCAAGTTTTGCTTTTACACTGCAAGTCTCAGTAGCCTTTGTGTCTCAGTCAAAGGTCTCAGTGCAGTTTAACCGGAGGACTGGTCAGGGAGGGTCAGCAGATCTCTGTCAGGGCAGTTTGAGGAGAAGAACACTCCTCTGGACCAAAGTGTCCCTCCTCTGTGTCCTACAGCATCACAGCAGTGTCCAGGGGGGGAGCCCGATGAACACAACAGGAAAGGCCTCACTCTTACTCTGCTCTGGTGTTTCAGTTGGTGATGAAATGGGCCATTCACTCTAAGTATTTCCTCTGGAAGGTCTTCTGCCACATTTGTTGCCACAAATGGTTTAAAAAGCCTGTAGCATCTCAAATGTCCATAAATGGCTACTTAAACATAAAGATGTTAGCTGTGTTTTAGTGAAAGTTCAGCTCTGTAACATGTTGTTATACATGCTCTAATAGTATTATATAACCTTATAATTCCAGTATGTATATAGAGATGTTTACACTGAAGTCAATAAACACAGTTTTTCTTCTCAGTATTTCTTCTCATATTGTAAAAAAGAGCTCTTTATGGAGATGTTATTTGCTTGCTCTATTATTTTGTTCATTTGAGGTGTTATCTCTTCGTCTCCATGGAGATAGAGAAGCTTGTAATGCTCATAATGCTGGACTATACTGTATTAGACTGCGGGTACAACATTTTGAACCTTCACCAGAAAAGTTACATAGTGTATCTTTAACATTGATAGATGTGTTTTTCACTTTTTGAATATGATTCAAATTGGTGACAGGCTTTTGAATGAATACAATAATTAATCAGCTGAAATATGTCAAAATTCTGTCTTTCTTGTTGATCCCATCGCATCTCATTCTGCACTTCAATATTATCACCTCATTCATTTCATAACAAATAAAAATCCCCCATCATTATCGCAAATGATTTTTCTCTCGGTGGGCTGATGGTTTCCGTGGAGACATGACTGCCTTCACGCTGTCACTGTTTCGTCAATTAAGCACAAATGCACTCAGAATGGAAGGAGCGGACTGTTGTTGTGACTGGGAAATGTATAATAAAGAATAAAAACAGTTGAGATGATTTGCGTTTGAAATCAGCCTCCCTCCGTCTGCTCGCGATGGAGACACAGAGCAGCTAAAGCAGAGGAGAGGGGTGGGGGTCTGATTGGCTTCTATGGAGAGACAAACCTACTGAGATCAACAATGTTCCTCACACATGAACTTTGAGGAGAAATGCTTCAGTTGTTGGATATTATGTTAAACTGACTAACAGCTGCTATAAATTCATTTATTTTCGCAATTTTCATAATGCTATATCTGGTCATGAGCTTTGGGTAATGACCAAAAGTACAAGATGGCAGATACAAGCTCCTCACCCTTAGAGATAGGGTGAGGAGCTCAGTCACATAGAAGGAACTCAGAGTAGAGCTGCTGCTTCTCCACATGGAGAGGAGCAGCTGAGGCTAGGGTATCTGTTCCAGATGCCTCCTGGACAGATACCCTAGTAAATTGTTTTTTTGTTATTTTGCTAGTTTAGTTTTCTTACTTTGTTGTTTATTTGTTCATTATTTTGTTCTGTAAACCACATCAGACACATGCAGAAGTAGTTTGGTGTTACTAAGTGTTGTTACAGAACTTTTCCGAAGTTACAATGCCGGTCCTTGATCACATTGTTTACACACAAGACCACACCACTACTACGACTACTAGGCTGAAGCCTAGTAGCTTTAGTAGTATTAATAGTAGTATTAGTAGTAGTCTCTTACTTTTGGCGCTTTGTAGGCTGCGGTTGTACCCCACAGGGCTGAAGAACTCAAAGATGAAGACGGTTACCGCAACGACAGACAGACACATGACAAACATCATGACCCACACGGCCGGGCTGTACGGTTCTGCAAGCACAGAAACAAGAGAAACAAGTCAGGAACATAGGAGAGAAATAGAACGTACACATTATAACAACATGAAGACCTAGTTTACCAGTCACTTCAATCAAGCAAAAGTGCTCAGTGTAGAACCTGCAGTGTTTCCCAATTAGGGGTAAAAAAAAAAAAAAAAAAAAAAAAAAAAAGGTTAATAATTAATATAATTTTATATCATTTATATTTATAGTGCATATTTCATCCTTGCATCATCCGGGCACTTGCACCGGGGCCTTGCACAACTACGCTGTGCCACTGATGAGGACTAAATTCTGTCAGTGCCTATTGGGTTTTCACCCTCATAGTTTTCATACCCTGACATCTCTTCATTTAGGATGGAGATTCTGTGCACACACAGCTAAAATGTATATCAATAAATATACATGTGAAAACACAGATTGGTCCTAAACTTTTTAGTGTCAAATAGTTTCCTCCTTCAGTCACACTTGTGCAGATGACAAAAGAATCTGAGGAAGAATGGGCTGCATAAAGGCGCACAGAGAGAGGTGAGTCAGATCCAAATGAATTCACTCAATTCAGAGTGCTGAAAGTTCAGGGTAGGGCAGATTCAATATTAAATAATAAGTGGTTTAAGTGATAGTCTGAGTCAAGACTATCAAGCTCGTCTTGCTGCATTCTGGTACAGCAACCAAATTTTTTAGGAGTACGCAGTACCGGACCGTACCGGCTTACTTTCACCCCTGATTTACATTGAAAATGGGGAATAATACACTGAAGATACATTTTACAAATATTTACAGTAGCTAAAACACAGAAAATACTGGACTCTGAAAAGGTAAGAATAACTATTTTACATTGTATTTTGATGAGACAAGTTTGCAATTAAATAAAAGTATCTTTGTAGTATTTTCGAGTTCATCACAATATTAAAATAAACTTAAAAATCACCATCATTGTCACCATCAGCTCCTTGATCTAAAAAAAAAAAAAAAAAAAACTAAACTAAATAAATTAAAAGTGTCTCTTAATAAGAGACAGTGGATGAGATCGTCTGTGTCCTCGGGCTAAAATTACCTAATCAAATGACTTCAAACTTAATCAAACTTCGCACAGATTTGATCAAAAACAAGAGTCTAAAGGAAAAGTTCTCAGACAGATGTGAGGACAAGGAGGGTATGATGATGACTACGGTGACGAAGGCATTCTCAGATCTTCCTCACATTTTAGAGTCTCCGCAGGGCGTCTGATCAAGAGCTGCTCTGATTAAAAGCAATCACAACAAGGGTCACGGAACTACTGCCACTCAAAATGAAACTTTTCTCAAGAATATTCATCAAGTGAAGTTAAGCAGGTAGTAAGTATCTAAGATCCTTCATATAAGCTGTATAGTGTATTGAAAATGGTGTCACGGTATCATAGTGATTAGCACTCCTGCCTCACAGCCAGAGGGTCCCAGGTTCAATTCCCAGATTACATGGGGTCTTGTTTATGACTTCTAGACCAGTATTTAAGAGATGCTGCCGATTGGAAACTTCCAAACCAGGACTAAACCAGGACTGAACCAGGAATAAAGCAAGTCTAAACCAGGACTAAAGCAGGATTAAACCAAGACTAAATCAGGATTAAAGCAGGTCTAAACCAGGACTAAAGCAGGATTAAACCAGGACTAAATCAGGATTAAAGCAGGTCTAAACCAGGACTAAAGCATGTCTAAACCAGGACTAAAGCAGGATTAAACCAGGACTAAACCAGGATTAAATCAGGACTAAACCAGTACTAAACCAGGATTAAGCCAGGACTAAACCAGGACTGAACCAGGAATAAAGCAGGTCTAAACCAAGACTAAACCAGGACTAAACCAGGTCGAAACAAGGACTAAACCAGGACTGAACCAGGTCTAAACCAGGACTAAACCAGGACTGGACCAGGACTTAACCAAGAATAAACCAGGATTAAAGCAGGACTGAAACAGGAGTGAACAAGGTCTAAACTAGGACTAAACCTAGTCTATATCAGGACTAAAACTGGTCTAACCCAGGATTAAATTAGAACTTAATCAGATCTAAAACCGGTCTAAACTATAAACTAGGATTAAACCAGGTCTAGTAGTATATGAGGACTAAACCAGGTCTAACCCAGTACCAGTCTCCTAAAGCACCTAATCATCACAGTTGAACACATCTTCGTTAAGATACTACTGAGGTCACAGCTGCCCTGGCGCTGAGTGACAGAGATGTGACTGCGAACCTGCACCAGTCACCCAACTACATAACCTCTGACAGAACCCACTGGTCACACCTGGAGTTATCAAATGAAATAGAAAACGCACAACAAAGTCCTTATAGAGGTGCAAATGGAAGGAGCAGCAACTTAACCGTGAAGAAAAAAAATAGATAGCACAGTCATTTGGCCCATGTCCGTTTCAGTAAAAAGCTGTAATGAGATCTTTGCTTGTTCTTGGTCCAAAGCAAAGGTAAAACAGGTTTACTTCTGTGTCTACTCTTTCGAATGTTCTGTTTCCTTCTCTAATTGAGCTGCCCTTTTCGACATTTCCTTATGTATTCAAGTTTTCCTGTAATATTCCTCATTATAATTGGTATCTTCAGCTCGCAGCCCCCCACAAGGGCTTCAGCAGTGCAGCCATGTCTATCTATAGGACCCTGTTGCTGTGAGCTGAGTGTGCATGAGTGTGCGTGTGTGCATGAGTGTGCATGTGTGCATGAGTGTGAGTGTGAGTGTGTTGTGATATAGATCAGATATGCAGTGGTTTGTATGCAGCAGGAGCACAGAAGCAGAGAAAAGCGTGAGGCTCCAGTATGGACTGAATACATTACATTTGTTACACATACATGACATTATTCCTATGGATTTGGAACATTAAAAAAGAAAAAAAACAAACAAACATGTATTTGGGTTCTGTATCGCTATCATCTCTATCTCTAGCTTAATACCCTAGTATGTAACTTTTAGCTAAAAAATAGACTAAAATGTTCTGTAGTTTGGTTTTAACTTTCTATTTCCATAGAAATCTGTACCGTTAATACAGTTTACGCTAACTCAATTAATGCAATGACTTTTTTATTTTATTTTTTTATTAATTATTTCCAGCACAAAATAATAGTCTTCCTGATGATGTGGTCTTATTCTGACAGAGATGAAGACCATTCACAAAAAGTACAGTCCTGTTTAAGTGATTTTGTCAGTATCAGTAATGTTCAAATGAGAATTTGAAGAGTGTGTTGATTTGAGGGAATTGTTTAGAAAAAATCATTTCGGTGCTTTCCATAAATGTAATACAATTCTAAAGAATGTTATTATTGCTCATTTAGTCCAAATTAAAGTTAATTGGAGAACTGTTCCCAAACAAGTGCTGCAATTTTCAAACGCAAAATCTGCACAAAAACAAATGGACCAAGTTTAAGGCTGTAATCATAAGAAATTATTGTAATAATAATTGTTCATTATCACTAGTTTAAAGATTCTGCAAAGTTTTATTTATTTATTTATTTTTTTTTCTGAATGAAACTTGTGTTTATTCAAGAACTTCTACCAAACAATACAGCAACTGCTACTGCCACCTGATCGTTACTTCTACCACTTATTATTACTACTTCTACTACTACTACTACTGCTGCTGCTGCTGCTTTTACTACTACTGCTACTACTACAGATATATTTGTTAAGTCTTTGTTTATGCCCCTCAAACTTTTCACAGCAATTACCACCAAATAAAAGTTTTGGCTTTCGAAGGACCATGAGATCTAAACCAGGACTATAACAGATTATTCCAAGTCTAAAGGGGAAAAACGTGGATAAAATAAACTCTAAAGAGCAAACCCACAAACTGAAGAGCTGTCCAAAACCCACTTGAAGGAGCTCACGTACCAGTGCCACCTTTTGAGAAACACCGATTTATGCTTCATTAATGCTACGTAAAGGCCCCATATTACGTGAAATGGACTCTTTTAATGCTGTTATCTCCTCAAAAACATACCTGGAGTTGTGTTTTGTTTCATTCATACATTTTTGGAGTTTGAGTTATTAGTCTGTCTACATCTCCAAAGCTCAAAATGCTCTGTTCCACCTTGTGATGTCAGCTACAGCTACCTTTAACCTTTAATTCAGTAGAGATGGGCAATTCCAGCATTGAAATCATCCAAATATTTCGAGTGAAGGTGTATGGGCATTAAAAACACAACGGAGCTTCTTGACTAATTTGGACCATTCCTCCCTATGAAAAATTCAAAATGAGTCCTTAATTAAACCAATTACTAAAGAAGAATTGAATCAGGCTATTATGAGATTGAAAAACAACAAAAGTCCAGGGAGTGATGGTTATCCTAATGAATGGTACTGGGTTTTCAAAGAAGACCTAGCAACTTTACTGCTGGACTGTTTCAACTGGACACTTAAACATGCAAAAATTCTGCCATCTTGGAAAGTGTCCAGTCATACTAAAATAAGACAAAAACAGAGTATTGTGAGTCCTACTGTCCTATCTCCATTTTAAACGTTGACTATAAACTATTTACGTCTATAATCACCAGACGATTGGAGCTCTTTCTTCCAGACCTGATATATGAAGACCAGACAGGGTTTATAAAGGGGCGTCAAACACAAGATAACAAATGTCGCACACTGCACACAATTAATGAAGTTAACAAACAATAATATTCCAACAGCCTTAGTAAGTTTAGATGCTGAAAAGGCTTTTGATAGAGTCTCCTGTAAATTCCTCTGCAGCTTTGAAAAGAATGGGTTTTAATAATACCATTATTGAGTGTATACAGGCCTTGTACCACAAGCCAATGGCTAGAATTAAAATAAAAGGTGATTTGACAGATAGTTTTGAACTATTCAGAGGAACTAGGTAGGGTTGTTGCTTAAGTCCCGCCCTATTCGCATTATTTATTGAGCCTCTTGCTCAGCGTATACGACAAAGTAAAAAAAATGAAAGGAATTACTCTATCCAAGGAAGAACATAGAATAGGATTATTTGCAGATGATATAATAATATATCTTCAGAACCCTGACTATATGTTTCCTGAACTACTAAAAATTTTAAAACATTTTGGTGGAAAATCTGGGTACAAATTAAATATTTCAAAGACTCAAGTCCTTTGTATTAACTATAGCCCAATAGACTTAATCAGACAAAAATCTAAACTCAAATGGGACTCAGACAAACTAAAATATCTAGTTGTATATTTGACCACAAACCTGCCAAAATGGGCAAGCCTGGTTATAGATCTCAGTTCGAGGATAGAGGTCATAAAAATGAATGTGTTGCCTCAATTATTGTAATTGTTTCTCTACCGGTCCATACACCAGACAAACAATTTGCAAAGGGGGATAAACTTGTGAGTAGATTTATTTGGAAGGGAACAAAACCAAGAATAATATTCAAAACACTTCAGCTGGAGAAAAAACGAGGAGGGCTTGCTCTCCCTAATTTTAAAGATTACTTTCTAGCTGCCCAGTTGAGATATGTTGTTTACTGGTGTTCCCTAGAATATGACTCAAAATGGAAACATATTGAGTTATATTATTCTACATGTCAACCGCAAACAAGATTGGGTGACAAAATAGGAACACAGTCAAAACAGGTGAACCCTATTATTGAAACAACTCTCAAGGTCTGGTGAGATGTGGTGAATAAATACAAAATCGATGGAAACTGTAAATTATTGGTTTGGCCAGCTTTCTCTTCAAAATTCAGAGGTGGTCAATTGGATAGTACATTTATAAAACGGGTTAACAAGGAAATTACAGCCATGTACACATTAACAGATGGAAAAGTCTTTAAATCTTTTGAAAAATTACAACAGGAATTTGACCTAGATGACTTGTTTAGGTATTTCCAATTAAGACATTTTTTACAATACAGAAATTATCATTTTACACAGGCAGGCAGTGAATTAATAGAAATTCTGACAGGAGCTTATAGAACAGCTACCTTAAATAAATATAAATGTTTACAAAATGTTAATGGGAATAACACAATGTATATTAAACAAAAGTGGGAAACAGAGTTAGAACTTGAACTGTCAGAGGATGATTGGTACTCTATACGTCTTTTACGGCTCACTTCCACCTGCTCAAGACAATGGAGAGAATTTGGTTGGAAAAACTTGGTGAGGTATTTTATTACTCCACACATCAAAAGTAAGCAACTGAAAACCCCTCAGCACTGCTGGAGACGGAGTGGCGATTGGAGTGACAGTCATTCTCATGTGCTTTGGAAACTAATTAAAATTAAATCTTTTTTGGAGAATATTGCAACTGTAATGGAAGAGGTACTTGGATATAAAATACCCAATGACCCACGGGTTATGTACTTGGGCTTGTTGCATGAAAACAATATTCGAAGTGACTTCCACTTATTTAAAGTGATGCCCTTGGCTAGGTAGAAAGTAATATAAAGGAAGTGGCTGAAGAATGACCCTTTGAAATTGCAGCAATGGATAGATATAATGGAGGAAATTGATGTGATAGAAAAAATAACTTATTATTTGAGACTGAAAGCTGGTAAATTTGAGAAGCAATGGTCAAAATGGTCTATTTACAAAACTCACTCCAATGTATAATGTATCTTATTTTTCTATTTGTTTTATAGAACTCTGCAGATTGTGTGTTCTTTTATGTACATTTGTTAAAACTTTGAAAAAGCACAAATAAAAAGTTAAATGGAGCACTTCCTGTTTTACCACTTAGCTTAACATAGATCTTAAAATAGCATAATATGGGCCCTTTAAAAACAACCCAAGTCAATATGCTGACATATAGAGTGCTAATATATAGAGCCGTGATGGTGACAGGGTTAATCTATGGGTTAATAGGCTTTTTCTGGTATTCCTCCACCACATCCGCACTGCAGTTTATCACTCCCTGACAACATTATTTACCCTTCTCTCTCCTTTCTGTTCAAACAAAACCAATGACCCCAAACCTGACCCCACGGCGTCAGCCCTGTTGTTAAGGTCCAGTGACTATAGTCCATTTTTTTAAGTTCACAGCACAAAGACTCAGCTGAAATGTCACTAGCCACATTTGCGTGGAATTCGGTGATGTGGTGCGGTTAAATTAATAAATTAACATGAGCTTTTCATTAACTTTTCCATATAGAACACTCTACCTCTGCCCGATGTGCGTCGCTAGCGTATAGAGTGGACATTATGTAAATATTAGCTTCATGCATTATGGATGTGAAGTGCAGTCTGGAGTCTCTAGTAGATAATGGTTATGTGGAAGCCAATGGGGGATGCTGCAGTGGTGTAACATGGTAATATACAATAAGTGGTGAAATAGAATGTTATTTTAAATGTCAGATTAAAGCGGTTCTTAAATATGGCATTTTAGTCGACATAAAAATTAAATGGTAATTCCCAACGGAGACATCACACGTGCAAGTACATTAAAAATATTAAGTGTACATGAGCAATAAATACAAGCACACTATAGACTATGTGCTATGCTACTGCTACTAGTACTATACCAATACTGCTTTAACGTCACCATTGCTTCTACATGAATTAGAAGCACTACTATACTACTACTACTGCTACTGCTGCTGATACTACTATAGCTACTACTACTTCAACATTGCCACTCCTACTAAGATAAATTAGAAGCACAGACAATACTACTGCTACTACTACTACTACTACTACTACTACTACTACTACTACTACTATTATACTACCACTTCAACATTACTAATAGATGCATTAGAAGCACAGGCAATACTACCACTACTACTACTACTATGACAACTACTACTGTATTGCTATAGCTACTACTATAGCTACTTCAACATTACCATTGCTACTAAGATGAATTAGAAGCACAGACAGTACTACTGCTACTCCTGCTACTAATACTAATACTTACTAATACTGCTACTACCACTACTATTACTATTACTATACTACTACTATACCACTACCACTTCAACATTACTATTGCATTACTATGCATTAGAAGCACAGGCACTACCACACTACTACTACTACTACTACTATTACTACTATTACTATTACTACTACTACTACTACTACTACTACTACTACTACTACTGCTGCTGCTACTTTTTTTGCTAAGCCCAATTTTGTGTCAGTGTCAAATGTATTTTTTTTTCTGTTTTAGAGTTTAAAGATGTCCTATGTAACCAATGTAGAGTCCATCACATGCTTGTCACCATAGAGACGTTACTGCTTTTCCATGTGCCACAGCATGGCATTAAAACTATCTGAATGGAGATATGCATCTGACACCACCAATCACATCACAAGACAAGCCTGTTGTTCAAGCTACAAAACATCAATTTTGCATCATACCCCGTCTGTAAATGAATGCAAGATAGATCAATTCCATATTGTACAACGTTTTAAGAAAACAATAGCATCTCCATGGATACAAGCCGGAGGAAGATCAGTACATATAAAATACAGTAAACATGAATCTATTATGGTTGTAGATAGTTTGAAAAAAAAAAAAGTAATGTCCTATATTACACAAAATGGATTCTTGAGATCTTTAAGACATGTTATAATGTTGTTGCCTACTCAAAAACAAACTTGGAATTGTGTTTTGTTTCATTCACATGTTTAAGTAATCCTGTATTATTATTCTGTCTACATCTCCAAAGCCCAAAACGCTCTGTTCCACCTTGTGATGTCATGAAGCGGTAGTTTTCAAGTTAACAGCTACTTTTTACTTTTCGGTCAGTAGAGACTGGAAATTCAAGGGCTGAATCATCGAAATGATTCTAGTGAAGGTGTATGGAGTCTAAAACAGAGTGGAGCACTTCCTGTTTTACCACGTGACATCATGAGGTGGAACAGAACTCAGCCTAAATATGCAGGGTTTGTGTATTAAACATGTGTGAATGAAACACAACCCCAGGTCTGTTTGTGATGAGGAAACATTATATCTCAGAAAATAGCGTTATATTGGCTCTTTAAGTATATATTTTAGAATATTTTTAGTTATTCAGTGACATGTCTGCCATCTTTTTCAGTCTAATTTACATAATGGGATTGTCTTTCAGTTATAGAGCATATTCTAGGTTTTATGACACTTTTAGTCGTACCGCTAAGTTTTAATTACAGCTTTTGGCTCAGCTCCACAGTCACTTTTTCGATTATACTTCCCCAGTCTGTCTCCCATATCCTGCCCCAGCCCCAGTGGGACTCTGCTAAACCAGGACAAGTGGGAATACGGGTACTTTAGTGTGTGAGGGGAGACTGAAATTGGAGACAGTGAGCTATAGGGAGGAGTGATAACAGAAAATTCGAATATCGCAAACCACAAGTCTAAAAATCTGAGAAAGTTTTACAGATCTGTCTGAGTGACTGCTTCTGTTATCTCAAAATAACATATATAGGCTGACAGCTTTCACATTGTCTATATTTAAGTGCTCACAATCTCAAACTTGTCTACCTCTTTTGAACGCTGACAGCACTTTTTATCCAGGAATTGCTCAAACATTTAAAAGTAAGTGAGTGTGATCACACAATGTTAAAAACTAACAGCGTTATTTTTAACAGAAACTTTAAGTTAAAGGTGTATTGTGTAACATTTATGGTGTCTGTAAACATCTTTTTGCTTTGTCTGAAATGTTCTCTTTGTTTAAATGTCCTATATTACACAAAATGGACTTTTGTGAGCGTTAAGACATGTTAGAATGTTGTTACCTCCTCAAAAACATACCTGGAGTTGTGTTTTGTTTCATTCACACGTGTTTGAGTAATCCTGGTTTATTAGTATGCTCAAAATGCTCCGTTCCACCTTGTGATGTCATGTAGTGGTAGTTTTTAAGTTAACAGCTACCTTTAATCTTTTCAGTTCTAGGGCTGAAATGAGCCAAATGATTCTAGCGAAGGTGTATGGAGTTTAAAATCACAATGAAGCACTTCCTGTATCACCACATGACATCACAAGGTGGAGTGTTTCCCGTTGAGAGAAGAATATGTGTGAAGGAAACAAAACACAACTCCAGGTCTGTTTTTGAGGAGGAAACAACATTATAACAGATCAGAAAAGAACGTAATATGATTGTCTAATGTTTTTAGCATTATTGTATTGTATATTTTATCTGACAGTTTTCTATAAGAACACTCATCTAACCGCACTTTCCTTTACTGCTATACATGCATACATTTGGCAGCTGGTAGTTTAAATTGTACTCTATAAAACAAGCAGAACTAGACCAAAAGCTTTCTATATATGTTTTTATAATGGCTTAACAACACCTTATAGTGATACTTTGCTTTGACATCAATCTGGGGGTGTTTTACATGATGGAATGATGATACAATGTTCAGCAGTTACCACGGTGACACAATGCACACATTACACACAGCTAACTTTTAAAACCATCTGAAAACTAAAGGAAAAAAACACAAAATGGACTTAAGCAGCACATTTTCAGGAGCCTGTGATGACGCGTTCATGGTCCTGTTTAGGAGTTTCAACAAAAATGTGAGAGTGATGAGTGAGAGACACAAATCGGCTCACTTGTTGTAGTTCCAGCTCAGTTCTTTATGGTCAGATTATGTTAAAATAAAAATCTTGAAGTAATAATAATACATTGGTTTTATACAGCTGTTTTCACGGTAAACAAAGACAGAAACAAGGACAGGGCAGACAGTTATGAGGAGCAGCCATGTGTGGGGGCTGCAGGCTGTGAGGAAACGGTCTTCAGACAGGGTAGTCCCTACAGTTAGTATCAATTAGTATCAACATATAGCACAGTACAGTAGTAACAGCTGTAGTCTGATTGACAGGTAGGATTTCCACATTAAGCCACCTCTCAAATGTGCTCTTTTCTTTTAAGCGTTCCTTAAACTTTGCGCACATGCTGTCCCTGTCCTCCTCTGCACTTTTTACCACAGCTTTATCCTCTTGTGTCCCTGTGCCTGTTTCTCCTCTTTCACTGCAAAAAAATCCATCCAAACTGACACTACAGGCTCCTCTTTACTCCAATGTTTTCTCTCTCTCTATCTTTGTGTCTTTTCCAATTTTCTCTCTGAGTCTGATTGTTTCTCTGAACTTTGACCTCTCTAACATTAACTCTTCCTGGTTCTGATAGTTCCCAATAGTCTGTTCAGTCTTTACCCATAAAGCACACACACACAGACACAGCGAAAAGAAGGTCCACAATATAGATGCATGGTCTAAATGGGTTGAATAATGAGTACTTTGAACTACAGCACATTTGTTTGTTACTCTAGATTACTGTAATCTGACTTCTTTTAAGGTATTTCTGTTTGTTTTCAATACTGAATCAATTCATTTCCGGAAAAAAAAAAAAATCAAAATAAGAAAACTTCACTGCATAAATCACCTCAATAAGCCTTGAAACACAGTCTATAATACTTAAAACCATTAGCAATTAAAATAATGGCTCTACAAACTAAAGCCCCACGCAGCGTTAAAGGCCCTCACCAGATCCTGCCTCTTTCCCCGCCTACTTCACCCCCTTCCCCAAATCACTGTATATTTGTGTCACTCCATTCATTCAAATGAGACCACTTCTGTCATTGTCACGGCCGCACGGTTGGAGATAGAGGGATGTCCTCGTTGGGTTTTTTGTTCAATAAGAAGTGGGGAATATGTGTAACAAATTCTGTCTATGACAAATGGCTTCTGTCTAGAGAGACATTTGTTTTGTTTTAGGCTTGGACGTAAAAATATTCTGCAGTTTAAAAAAGCACTATGTAACAGTGCACTGTGGGTGAGTGGCTAACAGTCAAGCTACAGAAAGAAGGGTCTTCTTTGAGGAGTTTGCATGTTCTTCTTCTGGTCAGTTTCCTCTGGACAGTCCGGTTTCCCCCATCAACCTTAAACATACATCAGGTCAAACCCTCCAGCTAATGTTGTTCTGACCAAGACTAGCTCAAGATCTGGAGATGGGTCTGAGGCGTGGGACTGTGCGGTCACTGCTCATGAGGGGCAGCGGCATTGAAGGATGGAGGACAGATGTCCCTATATGGACAATAAAACATACGTACTCCCCTTTACCTTTCTGGTTGCTGGTTGTTCCATATGCTTGTGTCCATAGATGTCATTTTATAATCAACTGCTCTACAATTCTTACTGTGAGTGGCATCGTCTGTCCACAGATCTGACTTGTAACTTGACCTAGTGGTGTCACCTGCTTCTGACCATGGAAATACAGTAGATCACTTCAGCCAAACCAATATTATCTCCATGGAGGCAAGTACAAAAACCATAAAGGTTACATATTTTAATTCAGAATATTGTTTTTCCCTCATTTTCATTAAGTTTAGATTTATTCAATTTGTAGGTCCGAAAAATTCATGCAGCATTTTTGCAGTGCAGTTCTAGTGAAAGTGATTGATGGTACAGTGATGTAGTGTTTTTTCACAGATTTAAGTTAGTCTCCTAAAGCCAGTCTGACAGATGGAGAGATGAGAGGGACTTTAGCAGGAGCCAGACCACTGAAGAGGGCTCAGACACAAGACACTACTGCAGGATTCACTAAAGAGCCGGGAATAATAGTGTGCTTCGAAGATGGTACGCTTCGCAAGATATCCACAAGCTGAGAAGATTTTTTTTTTTTTTAAATGTTATGTAATTACGCACTATGGATTTCTGAGCAATTAACACAAAAAAGCTTACTAGATTAAAGTGCGTACGAGTAATTATTCTCTCATTTCTAATTAATTTGGTGGTGGAAGGGGCTTGGACCCGATGGGAACAGGCTTCAGACAGGAAAATCTCATGGGCCCATCTGTGAAAGTCTGAACTATTTCGGATCAAGTTTCTATGATTTGCTGCCTACACCATCAAACCTTTTACGCTGAGGTCTGACAGGCTCCCCACAGTGCATGGTTGCTAGGTAACCGTTATGGCATTCCCTAATGTGATGCCACGATTTCCAAGCAAGAAGTCAAATTTGAAACATAAAAATAGCTAAACCAGGTAAAAAAAAAATAATAATAATAATGTATTGGTCTTAAGTTGTTTCAATAAAATAAGTAGTTCAATCTGTCACAGGCACTTAAGTTTAAAGCCGTAGTGTGGAACATTTAAGGCAAAGTAATAACATCTCTATGGAAACAAACAGCTAGCAGTGCCAACGCCTGAAAGTAACATAATGCACCTTTAAGCGGCTTCTCTGTCAGCATACATAAACAAAAGTGAAATTATTTGTGATACTTTGCATATTCTAAAAGTTCTAGAGTTCTAAAGTTCTAAAAGCTCTTTCAGGTCAGACTGTGTTAAAACAAAACTCACAAAGCATCAGATAGAACAGTGCCTACAGTTAGCGTCACACCCCCAGTGAATCTTGGTTTTCATAAACAGTGAATCTCCCACAAAATTATGCAGACCCCTGTTCTTCATCTGAACCATGGCGTCAAATTCTACAACTTTAACGCTGCCTTATTTTGAGGTAGATCCATTTTAGCAGAGATTGAAAATTGGACCAATTTGGAGGAATATATTGGACTTTTATATTCCTCGGTTTCATTCCAACATGTTTTTCTCAGCCCAAACTCTCACACTGTGAATATCTGAAATGACTCAAAGTGCATTTCTGAATCTGAAGCTTTTATCAGCAAAGCGGCCATCTTGAAGGCTAGCTCTGTACTTTTGGAGAGGAGGAACAAAGCATCACGGCTCCAGTCAGTGCGTGTCTGAACGGGAACATATTAAAACTGAATCTGGGTCACTGCAAATCCCAGACTCTTTTTAAGTGAAAAACAAAGAGAGTGAAAAATACATGACACCCTCACACTCCACACTGTGAGGTCAGAAGGTGGAGCTGGAACATCACAGGCAAACCAGATATGAGGATTTCAGGATTAAGCAGGGTCGTTACACACAGTGAACTCTATTAACTAATGTCTCTAATGTGTCTAGTATTTTTGGCATGAGGGGACGTGCAAAAATAACATCGCTCTGACTTAAATGGAGGGTCTGCCACCTGCTTGTTTCCATGGCGATGTCACTGCTTTGCCAAGAATGTACGATATTAGGCTTATATCTTTCGCATGTATACTCTAGCCTAATAAAAAGCGACATAAAAAACATGCACCATAGCTCAAATCCTCCAAGACAAGATCTGGAGATGGGTCCCAGAGCAGAGGGCAAATTTTTCCTACAGAAAAAAATTAAGTGTATACCTTAACTTAACTCCAGTAACTAGAGTTTGTCCAAAGTCCAGTGTGAGGCTGCAGCTATAGCAGAAATCTCGCCTAAGGCTCCAAATGAGCTCGGGGCAACCTGTGAGGAGCAGTGAGCGCCCGGGGACCCATCTCCAGATCTTGAGTTAGTCTTGGTCAAAACTACCTTAGCTGGAGGATCTGAAATATGTTGCATGTTTTGGGTTGAGTGTTTTGAGTGCCCAGAGGAAACAGACACAGACACAGGGAGAACATGCAAACTCCACACAGAAAGGATTGTGAACCCAGCTGAACCCAGAACCTTTTTGCTGTGAGGCGAGTTATAGCTACTTCCACCTCCATCGTGCTGTCATTTATCCGAATAATTCCAGATAAAAATATATTGGCTGTTAGAAATTTGAGGAAACCTTTATTCTAAATACAGGTAGTTGTATTGCTGAATAAAACATTCTTATTGTGAGCGGCCTTGCCTCTCCATAGATCTACTCAACCAGCCATCTAATTACTCTTACTCTTCACATTCCTGGGTTTCAGCCGCATGCCCAGGGACGGATTGGCAGTCTTCTGTGCATTCTGGACTTTTCCAGAACGGCCATTGGTCAGCCGGCCCTTTTTTTTTTTTTTTTTTTTTTTTTGTCGACCGGCCCTGTTCAATAACCAAAAGGTAGAGTTTAACACCGAACAGCCAGAGGGCGCTAATACAATAATTTGTCAATTAGTCAAACATAGGCCTACATTCTTTAAGTCTAAAAGCCAACAAAGAAGAAAGAAAAGAAGGAACTGAAT
This sequence comes from Taenioides sp. WSHXM2023, assembly GCA_029959045.1. NCBI lineage: Eukaryota > Metazoa > Chordata > Actinopteri > Gobiiformes > Gobiidae > Taenioides > Taenioides sp. WSHXM2023. Next base: position 6,047,672 of record CM057097.1, read on the forward strand.
TAATTGGTCAAAGTCCAGGGCCGTTTTTGGGTGCCAGTCTGTCCCTGCACATGCCCTAATCATACTGTGAACCACATTTGTTGAATGTTGGTCTATTCAAAATGTATAAACCTAGAATATGGTGTCTTAATTTGCAAATTGCCATGGCAACAATCTTAATTTTTCATCCCTTAAAACCCACAAATAAGGCGCAGGCACTCCAGAGATGCTTGTGTGTGATTGAACTCCTGTTAAGAGCAGTGTTTGAAAAGCTCCCAGACATATTTGAGCTGGATTTTCCAAGCTTTAACTTCAGTCATATTCTTCTAACAGAATTTACCCAAAGAAGCACTTCTAAAGAGTATTATTAAAGAAAGCTGAATGTGTGAAAGGCCCCTGACAATTGTTACAAACGCACAAGTCACAAAGGCCTCACTTAAGATAGAAAAGCTCTGAAAGTTAAATACACTCTTAACTTTCCCCCATTCATAGTCCAATAGCAAAGAAATGGCTGTCAAAAACCACATGGAAGTTAACATGGAAAATTACAGAACCTGATATCATGTTGTACAGGATGTGCTTCACTGTGTTTTTAAATGCCAACACCTTCACTAGAACCATTTGGATCATTTCAGCCCTGGAATTGCCCATTTCTACTGAACAAAAGGTAAAAGGGAACTTCAATGCTGTTTCTCTATAGCCACAGCTGCCTTGGGGATGAGTGACAAAAATGTGGCTGCCAAACTGTACCAATGGCCTTAGGTTGGGTTCATGTTCAGAATTTAATGATCTAAAGGCCTATCTAACATTGCGAGTTGAACAGTTGAACCAGATTCTTATTATTTGTTAGAGATCGGATCCACAAATCAAAGTCCTTTCAACTGACAAGAACGTGTTTGCAAATGAGTAAAGCCACCGATTTATGAAGCTCTTCTGAAAACATAAAACACTAACCTCGCCTGACGAATCTGCAATCTGACTCTAGAATTCTGACCTGTCCTCCAGCTAATTTTTAGTTGTTTAGAATGTCCCATGAACCCAGCCAGTATTCATAGTTTTCAGTTTCTTGTTCATGACATCACAATGGGGGTGTTCTACGCGTATCTCTAATTCAGAGTTACTATGGTGACACAATGCGTAAATGATCAAAGACTGTCAAAAAAGTTTTAAGATTCTCTGAAAACTCACAAAACGGATTAAAAAACACACATTTTCACAAATGTTCATGGTCCTGTTTAGGTGTTTTCAACAAAAAGGTGAAAAAACTGGAACTGTTGGTTAATGCTAGTGTGTTACTTAGACTTGTTTAACAGCACAAATCATCTCACTTGTTGTAGTTTTATATAAGTCAGATCTTTATAGCCAGAATGTGTTAAAACAAAACTCAGATTAAAGTCTAATAAAGCCTCAGACAGAGCAGGGCCTACAGTTAGCCTTACATCGCCAGAGAATGTTGAGGACACTGCAAAGTATCAACAGTTGACATTTTGAGGATTTTTTTTTACCATTCAAAAGATATAATGTTTTGTTGTTAATTGTTAATTGCCATGGCGACGCTCCTTTTCATCATTCTGAAACCTGTGCCATGTGGTAAATGGGTAAGTCTATTGCCCAAGCACAAAATGACAATACGAACTAATCAGAACTCACAACAAATTGCAAATGTTCCAATTAAAATGGCCAAAAAAAAAAAAAAAGCCATCATGATAGCGTCCATGTTTTGATATGACATACTGTAGGACTGGTAAACAGCTTTGACAGACCCAGAGTGAAGTGAGCGGCACGTTAAAATGATGAAATGTGGATGCAACTCTTTGTTTACTCACAGAATGGTGTTTTTGGTGCAAAGTTCCACATGAGGATGCAATCTCACAAGTTTAAATGAAGCATGGAGGAGGATTTAGAGGCAACTGGTGCACTGTGGATCTCAAAACATTACCTACGTATAATGCAGCACTTCTAAACAGTAAAAAGTAATAGGAACGATTTTTGACTTTAAGAAAATATATGGTGTCATTTTGATCCATTTTAATTAAATTTAAAAAGGTCATGTATAATATTATTTTACACAATTATCATGTGCAGACAGGAAATTTAGGGGCCTGGGGCAAGACACCTCACATGTCCCCCCTCTGATATTAATTAATAGGACGAGGGTAAAATTCGGGGTCCCAGACAACGACCTCTTTGCCCCCTGTCGACTCCCCTGTGTGCAGGCAATTCATTTCTTTATACATCATAATTTTAAATTTGAAAAAACTAAATAACATTAGATATAGATATTTTAAAACACTTTCATGAACTTACCCAGAAAAGCGGAGGGGGACACAGTGCCGTTGCTACGGGAAACCATGACGCTGATCCCGGTCTCCACAAACGGGACAGAGAACTCCACGACCTCTGACCTCTCCTCGTTTATGGTCAAAGAGCCGATCGCCATGTCCGCCCGGTTCGATACCACCTGGAGAGAGAAACAGACAGACTTGTTGTTTTTTTTTAGCTTTCTACCGTGTTATAATGTTATTCCCTCATCAAAAACATGCCTGAAGGTTTTTTGAATCATTGGTGCATGTCTGAGTGATCTTGCAGTTTCTCCCAGGCCCTGTTCAAATCCTCCTTTTGGTTCGGTACACACAGCGGTGGATGAAGTACTCAATTTTGTTACAGTACAGATACAGGGAGAAAAGATGACTCAAGTAAAAATAAAAGTATCACATGAAAAAATCTACTTTACTAAATCTGTTTTTTTTAGAAGATTTTTGGAACAATTAGAGCATCAAAAGCAGTGATTTTAAGTGATTCAATTGGTTAAGTGAATGCCATCATTGTGCTCAAGGAAACAATGCTCAAGGACACAATGACGGCATTCATTTGTGGGAGCTGGAATCGCACCGCCAACCAGTGAGAATCAGTGGATCTGACCGCTCTACCAATAATGTTTATGTCGTTCTGATCAGTAGACAAACACTCAATTCAGTGGATTTCTTAAATTTTCTAGCTGTTTTGTGTTTTTGTGTACTTGCTTTGCTCAAAGTTTGCTCAAATTAAATGTGCTAAAAATAAGTCTCCATTTCAGCAGGTCTTCAGCAGTCCAGATCTAAAATGAAGTGGAGTAGAAAGTAAAGATACCACTGTAAGTATCCACTGTAAAATTGACTTAAATACAGCTTTTAGGTATCTACTTTACTTAAGTATAGTACTCTGCCCACAAGCCGACTTAACCAGGAAGATCTCTGCAGCGCTCCCATTGCAGAGACTGTCAAAAACGAAACTGAAACTAATTTGACTTTTTAATGCGCTGTTTTCTGTGAATAGAATTTTTTAAAGGTAACGTGTATCTCCTCTTTAACACACTAGATTCATATAGTGCTTTTCACCTATAGACTTTACATTGGAATAGAGGCTGCCAGTCTGAGCACCACCAACACTCACACATTTACTGTTGATCTACGTTATAAAGTTGTTTCCTCATCACGAACAGACCTGGAGTTGTGTTGTTGTTGTTGTTGCATTCACACATGTTTAACACACAAACTTTGAAAACATTTTTTTAAACTTAATACACCTTTACTAGAATCATTTGGATAGAACCAATTTCCGCTCTGGAATTACCTTTTCTACTGAACAAAAGGTAAAAAGTAGCCACTACCACTTCATGACATCACAGGGTGGAACAGAGCGTTTTGAGCTTTGGAGATGTAGACAGACCAATAATAAAGGGTTACTCAAACATGTGTGAATGAAACAAAACACAACTCCGGGTCTGTTTTTGAGGAGGTTACAACATTATAACATCGCTAAAAGCTCACAGTCAGTTTTGCGTAATATAGAATCCAAGTCTAATTGAGTCCTTGGTTCAGCCTGTTCTTTGGCCTGTCTTCACCTGTCAGTAAATGTGTGCTAATGCTAACGATAATCCCCCTGTCTTCTAGTCTGGCAGGTGCAGAGACCCATGCGACGACAGGGGGCAGCGGAGGACACAGACCAGAAGTTAGTTTGGGACAAGAGGGGTCAGAGAGGGGCTGGATCTGGGCCAAAGACTGTCCGTCTGAGAGAGTTGGACTGCACCCAAATCAGCCCAGAACAAACTGATCTCAGTGTCCCGCTGTGAACGCCCCCTGTGGACACTAATGGAACTGCAGCAACTGAGGTCAGAGCAACTTTAAGATACTGAAACTATACTGAGAAGTTTGTCCAATGTCCACACTTACACATGTACAAATAAAATGCAGATGGCAACAACAACAACTTAGCCATCATGTCCAATGTTTTTGTAGTCAAGAATAAATCAGTATTACAATTGTCAGTAAAACCTATATTTGATGTTTATGAAATTTTAAATCAATATAATGCGACCATACCATACTACACTATTTTCTGATCTGTTATAATGTTGTTTCCTCATCAAAAACATACCTGGAGTTTGATTTTATTTCATTCACACATGTTTTACACACACATCCTGAGTTCTTCTCTTAAACACTCTTCTGTGATGTCACGTGGTAATACAGGAAGTGCTCCACTGTGTTTTTAAACTCCATACACTTTCACCATAATCATCTGGATGAGTTCAAGCCCTGGAATTGCCAGTCTCTACAGAACTAAAGGTAAACTGTACCTGTTAACTTGAAAATTACCACTACATCCATTTCACTAAAACTATGGAAACATTCTTTACCTTATATCTATGACCAAGAGTTTTGACTATTGATTATTCTCAAGAAAGTACAGAGAAGTGGGTGGGCATAGGGGGTTGGTGAAATTACATTTTTGGAGCACCCAAGCCTCGAATGTAGGACAAAACAGGATTACTCAAACATGTATAATGCAATCGAAATACAGCTCTGTGTAGTCTAATTATGAGGGAACACTGTCAGGGTTAAAAGCTCATTGAAGCCAATTTTACATAATACGTCCCCTTTAAGCACCATTCAAGTGAGTCATTCACCTGCTAAATGAACTCACAGACCACAAAAAAGCTAGAAAGCCAAGCAGAATTTTAAATAACCGTATTTTCCACCTGTAATTTCTAAAAATGAGACGGTCTAATCTGTCCTGTTATTACGCAGATTGCGAAATAACGAAATATAGCAATTTCACTGGCCGATATGGGTTCCAGCTTCTATTAGGCAATAACTTCAAAAGACAGGATATTTTGTTTTGAATTGCTAATCACTGTGGCAACTATCCTAATTTTTTATCATTCTTAAACTCCTGGTTAGTCATCAAATGAAATGATTAGGTTCAATTCTTTTCCTTTTAGGCAGGCTTTTAGATAAAAATATTGTGGAATCAGCGACGATAACATGCACACACAAACTCTACAAGTACTTAGGGCTGTCAGAAATATTGAAAATCAAATACTAATCAATACTGAAAGTAGTATCGAAACTAGATACCTTTCCTTTCCTGAATAGCTTTAGAATGATCTTGTTTTTGAGGATGTAACATTATAACATGGCTTAAAACTCACAAGTGTCAATTTAAGAAAGAGTGTTTTTTAATATCATGGTTGTATCGGAATCGGTATTGAGTTCTTTAGGATCGAAATCGTGTTTGAAATTTTAGTATGGTGACAATACTACAAGTAATACATACATAAAAAAAGTCTCCCAAATAAGTACATGACTAAAGCTTGCGTACTTTTTATTGTTTTGCACAGCTCAGTTTGAAAATCTCTACGCAACAGGGTCCCGAAAATGAGAGGTTTAGTTCACCACACACACACAAAAAAAAAAAAAGTCTGAAAGTATGTTTTATCTTGTATGTCACTGACCTTGGTCCCCGCTGAATTCCGGAGACAAATTTCGTTTCTTCAAAATACACTTCCTCAGTGATTTTAGCCTTCCTTTTTCTCGATAAATCTGTACTTTTATTTTTACAAAGAGAAACATTTTAAACTATAACAAATGTCCCGCCGCTAATGCATCTCCAGTCCAGACATTGTCCTTGTTGTTTGGTGAAATCAGTCCTTTGAGACCTTGCACTTTGCTTCCTCTGCTCCTCTTTGTCGCCATCTCCTCTGTGTTCAGTTATGATTCACTCAGGTTTAATGTTTCGGCGTGTTTTTGTGAGTGAACAGGTGCTGCTTTCAGACTTGGTGAATTTGAATGGCTGAAGAGGCCCGTTTGAATGCAGTGATTAGTAATGACTGCACAATGATCAGGTGTGGTGAACAAGGCTAATAACTATTCAAATTGGTATTATATTTGCAATTTTCTCTTTTTAAATTAAGATCATGTAAATTTTAAACAACTTCCGGAGCATTCATATTTGAGGCTTAAAGTTCCTCCATCTAACTTTTCGGATGGGGTGTCTACCACCTGCGTGTCTTCACTGAGATGTTCCACAGTATGACTTTAAGTTTGAAAGATATACTATCTATCTAGCATTAAAGGTTACTTTTCTGGTGGAGGGTCTGTTACCTGCTCGTCCCTGGAATGTTCCACAATATGAAATTAAACATTTCTATTTACATGGGGACAAGAGGGCTATCCATTCATCCATTTGCTTCCGCTTTATCCGGGGCCGGGAATGCGGAGGCAGCAGTCTGAGCAGAAAAGCCCAGACTTCCCCCACACTTCCCAGACATTTTCTCCACCTCTTCCGGGGGAATCCCAAGGCGTTCCCAGGCCAGCTAAGAGACATAGTCCCTCCAGCGTGTCCTGGGTGTTCCCTGAAGGCTCCTCTTGGTGGGACATGCCTGAAACTCCTCCCCAGGGAAGCGTCCAGGAGACATCCAGAACAGATGCTCTTCACGTGTCTCATTTTGACCACTTGTATCCGTGATCTTGTCCTGTCGGTCATTTTCCAAAGCTCACGACCATAGGTGAGGGCAGGAACGTAGATTGTGTGATTCCGATACAGTGACTGCATCACTTCAGACGTTGCACCGATCCACCTGTCAATCTCACACTCCATCCTTCCCTCACTGTGAACAAGACCTCGAGGCCCTCTGCATAGAACTGTGTATATAACCTTATCCCACCTATTGTGAACTGGAACCTTGACAAACTTACTCACATTTTTACACTTGCCTAATTTATTGCAGCTAATAACTTTGAACAGAAGGAAGTTACTTATCGTCTTATCTCTTCCACTAATGACGACACTTATGATAATACTTAATAAATTTTCCTCACTGCAGATTTATCAAAGGCAAACGTTCCAGACTTTAAGCCCGGGGAGGGGGGGTTGTGAGTGTATAATTATGTGTTTAACAGAAGGTTCTGTGTACTTGAGAGAGTGGGACCTGTATGACGTCGCCGTGGGAGACCGTGGGAATGATATTAGGCTCAGAAGGTTTTAATTGTTCTGCTCTTCAAAGTGTCGCTGATTAGTTTAACTCCAGTTGTAGCAGCAGGAAATGCAGAGACACGAGACTGCGGCATCATGGGATAAAATCTATTTTCACTAAAATAGCCTGTGTCTGATTGTACTGGTCGGAATGTCTGACAAAAATTATATGAAGTCATAGCTTGTTTGGTAACACTTTAGTTTAGGGAACAAATATTATCGGATACGTAGTAGTAATGATAGTAAGAGGCATACTAAGTGGTTATGGGAGGAAATCAATCGTCACTAAATGGCCTGTAGTGATTGTACTGGTCGATATAGTTCATTGTGTGTACTGAACTAAAACTGCGTCATGTTATAGCTTGTTTTATGCCAAACCACTCTGCTGTATTCATACTAGTTGACAGAGCGCTCATTTGTAAGCGGGAGTAATACAGCAATCTATTTATATGGAAAATGGTCACATCCCATGGCAACAGAGTGGTTGGCTGCTTTTGTGGCTACCTGGTTCACACACTGAGCAGCTGCTGAACCTTTTTGTTTTTTGTAGCTCAGTTTTTAACATCATGTCATGTCACAATGGTTTGTTTTTCTCTTATCCATGGAGACTGTGCAAGAGGCTAGCTAAGGAGCTAGCGATGGACATTTGAGATGATACAGGGTTTTCATATCATATGTGGCAGCAAATGTGGCAGAAGACCTTCCAGAGGAAAGACTTTGAGGGAATGAACCATTTCATCACCAAGCTAAACACCAGAGCGGAGTAAGTATGAGACCTTTCCTATTGTGTTCATCTGGCGCCCCCTGGACACAGCTGTGATGCTGCAGGACACAGGGAGGGACACTTTTGGCTCTTCCACAGGATCTGCTGACCCTCCCTGACCAGTCCTCCTATTAAACTGCACTGAGACCTTTGACTGAGACACACAGGCCACTGAGAAATGCAGAGTAAATGTTATTGCAGCAAAACTTGAATTTCCCTCAGGACCAATAAAGAATCTCTCTCTCTCTTTATATTGCACTTCAAGGCACTTTACATCAAGAAACCACTTGCCCATTCACACAAACACTCACTGTCAGGATCCACTCTTGGTTTTTGCCTTCTCGTCCTCTCTGCATCTCTCCCTCCCTTCTGTGTTGTGTCTGTGTCTCCACCTTACCTGGACGTTACCAAACCATGTTTGGCAGACGGCACACCTGCCATCACCCCATCAGCTGCAATATAAGAAGTCTGGCTCTTCACCCACTCCTCGCCAATTCGTTGTTTCAACTACCAGTCAGTGAACACTTGGCTTAGTCTTAGCGTTTGGATTTTTTGTATACTTTGTGGACTTACCTTTTCCTGTGTCCAGGTGTCTACCTGCCTACCTGCCTACCTGCCTACTTGGCCGCCCGCCTGCCTACCCACCCGCCTGCCCCTGTACCTACCTACCTGCCTGCCTATCTCCTAACAATATTCTACAAGATCACTGTAAACCACTTACCAGCTTACCTGTTGTGACTTGTGTTTCTGTGATTCTTAGTAAAACTGTGGCACTCATAAGCCAATGTACAGTCAATTATATTGCTAAAGAACACAACAACAGTATTCATCTGTAAACCACTGGATCTGACAAAGCAGGATTTGAACCAGTGACCTTTGGATCAAAGGGTGAGTCTACCAACTGAGCCAATGTAGGATTAACCATCCAAGAAATCACATTCCAGTTCATAAACAGAAATGTCATTTTTAAAAAGAACTACGGTGCAAGGATCCTAAGGGGCGTCTTTATAAATGTCAAGAGATGTGGACAGGCTAAGTGCTTAAAACTCAAACCTTTTTAAACTTTTAAAGCCAATTCTGTTACTGAATTTTTAACCACCCAACTTCATACACGAGTCTGTTTTGTGTGTTCATTCACTCCATGTTATGTGTGTGTGTGTAGTTGCACAAGAGTTGAAAACTGAAACTGTATTAATATGTATCACTACCAGATCTTTAGCTGATTCACACACTACACCTTCCCCTTTCAGTCCCACTGAAATCCTTAAAGGCCCAATATTACACAAAATCAACTCATGTGAACTTTAAGCCCTGTTAGAATGTTGTTACCACCTCAAAAACATATCTGGAATGTGTTTTGTTTCATTCACACATGTTTGAGTAACCCTTTATTAGTAGTCTGTCAACATCTCCAAAGTTCAAAATGCTCTGTTGCACCTTGTGATGTCATGAAGTGGTAGTTTTCAAGTTAACAGTTAGTTCAGTAGAGGTTACCAATTCTAGTCCTTAAATCATCCAAATGATTCTAGTTCTTTTACAACGTGACATTACAAGGTGTAACACAGTGTTTTCTGTTTGAGAGAAGAAGTCCAAAAATGCAGTGTTTGTGTGTTAAACATGTGTGAATGAAACGAAACACAACTCCAGGTATGTTTTTAGATCAGAAAAAAGTAATATGGGCCCTTTAAATAGTGCAATTTGGGCCCTCAAAATCTAAATAAAATAATTGGTCAGCTAATACATGTTTTGGTCGACTGACACCATCAACCAATTAAATTACTAAATAACTAAATCACACACTACACCTAAACACTGGCAAAGGAGGTGTCTTGCCCAAGGGCTTGAGGGAACAGTAGCCTGGCCAGTGCATCCATTATAAGCCCACAGCTCCACCAAAGATTTTTGCCCCCTTTTTCATTGGATATTCAAAATGAGACTATAATTTAAATAAAAAGAAAAAGAATTCCATATTAGGTTTTATTAATTATTAGAGGAGCTAACTACATTTAAACTTTAAAAAGGCAAATCAAACATGGTAGCTCACACATCACAATAAATATGATAATAAAGCGCAAAAATATAAATTCTAATAATGCATACAAATTAAGTAGAAAAAAATAGCAAGATTGTCACATGTTAAAGGTGCACTGTGTAACTTTTCTGGTGGAGGATCCGTCTAATGCTTTTCTCCATGGAGATGTTATTGCTTTATCCGTAATGTTTCACACTATGGTATTAAACCTTTCTATCATCATGGAAACCAAATCAGACGAAGTTACAGGTCAGATCTGTGGAGAGGCGACCCCGCTTACAGTCAGAATGTCTGTTTTTCTAGGTATTTTTGAGCTATCAAATCACCTGTAGTTGAATAAATGTAAAGTAGAGCTGTTTAATGTCATACAGTGGAATGATATCGCCGTAGAAACAAGCAGGGGACAGACCTTCAATCAGAAAAGTTACACCATGCACCTTTAAGTGTGCATGCCCTTTGAAGAACTTAGCAAACCCATCCTCCAAGCAAAAATGCCTGGCACCACCCTTGCCAAGAACACAACAGAAGAGCGCACAATTCATATCTGCGTGAAGTCGTGTGAAGTTCTAACCTCATACACCGAGGCCACAACTGTTGAAATGAAAAATGAAAACTAAAAAAAAAAAAAGTCCTGCAACGACAAATAAAAGTTCTATTTGATGATTGATTTTCAGGCACAACAAACTCCAAATGGGACAAACTGAATGGCCGTGTAGTGCTTTTGTTTGAGAACACCTCCCACAGAGTTTGTGAGAAATGACAATGCAGAAATACTTCAGTACCAAAGAGGCCCTGACAAGAGAACTGGTGAGAATATATAAAAAAACAAAACACCGAAACACCAGGAAAACATGAGAGATTTATGCCTTACAATGAAAATATAATTGAAATGTTCAGAAAGGATTGTATCAGTCTGGTGAAGCTGTTAGAATTTTAGATGCTGAGAAAAGCATTTGATGGACCCTCGTTCTTACTTTGTCTGGAATGTTTCACTGTATGGTCTTAAACCTTTCTATCCTCATGGAGACCAGACCAAATTACAGGTCAGATCTGTGGAGAGGCGGCCCCGCTCACAGTCAGAATGTCTGTTTTTCTAGGTATTTTTGAGCTATAAAACCACCTGTAATTGAATAAATGTGAGGTTAATGATATTTCCATAGAAACAAACAGGTGACAAACTCTTAACCAAAACGTTACATGGCGCACCTTTAATATCAAACTTTGGAACATTCCAGGAAAAGGAGGAACATCTCCGAGTTGACCCACCAGAAAAGTTACAAGTGAGGTCTGTGGAGATGCAAGCCTCCCCCCAGCATGGGTCCATGTTTTTCAATGTTAATTTAGTTTTCGGCTGAAATCTTGTGCGGTGGGGCTTTAAAGCTGCACTGTGTAACTTTTCTAGTGAAGTGTTCGCCGCCTGTTTTTCTCCAAAGATGTTCCACAGTATGGCATTAAACGGGATTTCGATAAATGATCTTCTAGATGATCTTCAAGGTGATTTTATAGTTAAAATATACTGAGAAGAATATGTTCTCTACAGATTTGACGGCTTCTCACAACTTGTCCAGAGGAGAGTTTTGCAGACAGTAAATCTAGCATGTTAATGAGCACCTTCTGATTATTGGACAATAAAATGCTTTATAATTAGATGCAGACAGCACAGACTGGACTTATTTTGACCACCTTTTAACTTAGAGGTAGATATAGTTCTCCATAGAGATGTTATTGCTTTGTCTGGAATGGTTCACAGTATAGAATTAAAGCCTTCTATCTTAACTGAGACCAAACCAGACCAAGTTACAGGTCAGATCTGTGGAGAGGCGACCCCGTTCACCGTCAGAATGTCTGTATTTTTGAGCTATAAAACCACCTGTAATTGAATAAATGTAAAGAGGAACTGTTTAATGCTATACTGTGGAACATTCCAGGCAGAGCAATGACATATCCATAGAATCAAGCAGGTGATGGACACCCAAGCAAAAAGTTACACAGAGGACCTTTTAATGCCATACTGTAGAACATTTCAACATGATGAAGCAAAACACAACTCCAGCTATGTTTCGGATGAGGAAACAGCTTGATTTCATGATTTAAACCTACTTACTATTATAATGAATAACTGTGGATAATTTATTTTCAATAATTCCACAGTAAATCCCACAATATAACTGACAGAGGAACACTGGCATCAAAACAAACCCAACACGCCCTGTAATCTATGCCAGCTCATCTCTCCTCTGCTCCGGTTCAGTCGCGTTTACAACTATTTGAAGTGGGATAACACAAATTTCACGGGAGCTCTCAAAATGAAACCAAACCCTATCTTTCCCTTTTCTATTTCGACAACAAAAGGACATGCATTTTAGGAGCAGTGATCGTGGGCGTGAACCAGGGCCGACGCGCAATTAAATGGCTTCACTATCTCGCCGGCCACATTGGGGAGGGAAAACAGGCGTCATGCTGAGATGTTTGCAGCCAACACGTCCCATAAGAAACGCATTTGATCTTTGCACTGAGCTAACGGCTAGTGCTGGGGCTTTATTCTAGAACTTCAAACATTGCAGAGACAGATATGGTAAGGTATGTTTATATTTGGTGCGGAGTACACACTGAGTTAATACTGATACCCGAAACAAAAAGAATATTTGAGTTCTATGATTCTAGTCTAATTCAGGATAACGCCTTATGCAAGTGGAAAAAAAGACTAAATTATAGTTTTTCATGTATTTTTTTAAAGGCCTTTTCGTTGAGAAAAGAGCGACTGCCGGAGATTGAAACTTTTTCCTTCTGAGTTTCTGATGAATAAAATTGCTTTCTAACCAGATGAAGACGCTGCACGGTGGACTTTGACAGTATGAGCTGCTTTAAAATACATCTCTACTGAGTCCAAACTGCCTTTTACTATATCAAAAATGTCAAGTACAGAGTCTTTAACAGCTTGAAATAGGCCATATGTTTTGATGGGCACCCAAAATGTTCTGATCTATGTTATATTGTTGTTTTTGAGGAAGTAACAGCATTATAACACGGCTAAAAGCTCACAAGAATCAATTTTGAGTCATATAGGACCTTTAATGACTAAAATCTAACTTGTGACTGAATTATACTTTAAAATCATAAAGCCGATCTCAGCATTTCACAAAAAGATGTTTTGTAATTGTTTGTGGAATTGTGAGATGTGTGTAAAGAAAAACTAGACACTCTCTTTATGCAGTAGGATTGGCTAATGTTATACGTATTATGCACTGGGAATATAATATATTTGATGGGAAAAAAAAAAAAAAAAAAAAAAAAAAAACATTCCAAGGTGCTGTGATATTCATTCTCCCACAAAATGAAGGATTTTTATCTTACGAGAGAACATAGATTTTCTCATTTTTTGCTGTCTAAGTTTCCAATAGATCTTCAGTGAGAGCCCGATTCTGTGACTATGCTCCACTGATGTTTTACCCCTGAGGCATTCAATTTTTCTGAAATAAAATTTGATCTTGACTCGAGTGCTGTGCATGGATAAACAGGAAAGAGTCGTGCAGTACTTTTATTTCAAGCAGTTGGCCGTTTGGTGAGGTACTATTCAGCTGAAGAGGGCCAGACCACTTTGGGAGGTATACTACTCCCAAGGGTTTGGCACAATTCACTTAACGGCGCTGTAACTGATTTTTACCATCTTAAAAATGTGAAAAACAGAACTAGTTCATTTTAAACAGTTTGTGGTGGTCCAAAGTTATTCCTCGCATACCCTACTTACCAAGATGAGGTTATAAACTATTTTCGGTAAAGCTTATAACAACTCGCATGCTAACAAGCACCTCTTGATTATCGAACAACGGAACACTTTATAACAACACACAGACAGCGACATAGACTGTATAAAAAAGTGGGCTAAGGGAGTGTGACTTCACCCACAGCGTTCGGCTTCAGTCAAATGAAACTCACCAAGGCTTGCAGTGATTTGGAGTCGTTCCATATTTGGAAAGAGGAATTCATTTACGGACAAAATAGCGAAATAAAAACACCAGGATCATCTACAGAGGGTTAATACGGACATTTTAAGACCAAAATGAGGAGCCTCCCAGTAGTAATTATGAAGAAAAGGGTGATGTTTCTTCAGTAGAAAGTGAATTGGAGCCAGAGTCGATGGAGCCGGAACCATGCCGATGCTCTTTTTTATTTTTACCTCAAGAGCTGCTTCTACAATATATCTGGTACAGGGCTTTCAAGACAGTTTTTGAGGGATCTGATCAAAATCAAACCAGTGGAGACAATCCTTATGCTGCTTTCTTACCTCTCCCACCATGCCGTTCCACTCCCCATCAATGTTTTTGCCATGGCGACCGTTGGTGACGAGGTAAAGGTCGTAGGTGAAGCCCACAATTTTGGCGAGACGTTTGAGGACATCGATGCAGAAGCCTTTACAGCAGTGCTTCATGGGAACGGCGCCCTCCATCACCAGGCTGCTGAGAAACATAGAACACATGTACACATGTGTTTTATATGATACTCTTATTTTCATATAGAGGACTGTGAAAAGCTGGTCACTCTATACACAACAAACTAAAGCTTCCCTGTGCAACTTTTTAGCTAGAAGTGGACTAAATAAAAGTACGTTGTTTTAATTTGGATGTTTTTATTGCACTAAAAAAACATCCAAAAAGCCCACTCACAGTTTACTACTGTGAGTGGGCTTGCGTCTCCACAAACTTGACTCCTACTTGTCTCAGCTATAATATTCCACGGTATGGCATGTTGAATGTTCTGCGTGGTTTGAACTTTTTATTTCCATGGAACCATCCAGGTGAAGTGCCACATCCAGAAAGTTACATGGTATTGCTTTAAAGTTTTATTATTTAGACCTATTTAGTTTTTGGTACTTCCCATTTCATTGGCAGAAGGACAGTTTGGACTCAAATGCAGGTAGTCATAGCTACTCTCTGTGGACGCTGGCACAAATCTTGACTTGCGACCAATCCTGAGACAAACCGGTAACGCCGACAAACCCAGGGCAATATACTAAGCCGTTGTTTAGGGCCACAACCACTAGGGGGGGGTCACATCCTCAGAGAGAACCGCCGGGGCCTAACCAAATTTACTCCAATTCATTTGGAGCACACAGCATGCATTTGAAATAAAGAGAAAAAGGCTTTGTGCTTTAACCTTGTATTAGTTTCATCAAACAATGAAACGGCTCCTAGAAGAAAGTTTAGGGCTGAAGGGCTGAAGGACAAAAACTAAATAATTGGAGCCAGAAAAGAGAGCGCAGGATAAAGCGAAGCGAGTGTTTGTTTGCTAATAATGACATGCTAAGTTGGCGTGCTAACATAACCATTGATGGTGAATTGATTTTTTTAGCCATAAATCCATGAAGGACCACAACCAAAATCATGTTTAGGGCCATGAAATGCCTTGAACCAGCCCTGAGGAAGAGGAAGAGTAAGAGTATGTTTTTCCTCCACATTTTTGAACAATGAAAACACATGTAATTGAATAAATATCATAGAGACAAGCAGGTGGTCGAAGCTTCACCAGAAAAGTTACACAGTGTATCTTTAATTTACAAAAACAAGTACTGCGAGTTAGAATTTGCATGTACTCCAATACAATCCCATTCTGAAATTCCCAAATGGACAGTTGTATATTCCGTTTCATAAGAGGGCGAATCCACGCGACCTATAGACGGATAGCATTAATGAATCTGGAGTGCTTTGCCTTATCTCAGACTGTCTGCGGTTCAGAGCAGCAGACAGGAGCAGACAGGGCAGACAGGAGCAGACAGGAGCAGCCTTATCAGGGGCAGACGCGGGTTTACCTCATCTGAACTATACCATCGTCTGCTCAGGGACGGATTTCAAAGACGGAGCGCTCCAGTCATGTTTTATGTAGGATTTAAGACACTTTGGAATCGCAGTATCGCTCTCATCGGAATATTAAAAGATCCTGTGATTTACGCTATAGCTGCTTTTTCTTTCGAGCTGTTTCTAGGGTCTACGATATGAGATTAAGTTCAATTCTAGGGTCTACGATATGAGATTAAGCTGCGAAATTCAATAACTACGATTTGTACTGCGATACCAATAGTGTTGTGACGTTTTAATATACTTTTTGTCGCAGTATGTTTACCTAATTTAAAGGTGCACTGTGTAACTTTTCAGGTGGAGGTTCCGTCACCTGCTTTTTACACTTATTTATCTCTACGGAGACAGCAGGTGACCAGGTTTCTACCATGTCAGATTGGTGGAAAGGCGAGCTCACTAACAGTAAGAATGCATGTTTTTAGATGAATAAAAACCCATGTTTTTGACTCAATTCAAGATGGATACGTTTAATGCCATTCCGGGACATTCCAGATAAAGCAGTATCATTTCCGTGGAGACAGAAAAGTTACACAGTGCAGCTTTAAAGCAAAAAAACATGCATTAAGTTACTAGTTAAACATCAAAACATACAGAGACTAAACCAACACCAAACCAGACTTAAAAAGAACGTATTTTACTTCTGTGGGGTATTAATTGATACGTATTGCATACCCCTTTGCTCTCCGTGCTAAGTCACTAACATTCAGAGCACTATCACAACAGAATCAGTGTGAATTTTGATAACGAAACTACTGCACATCGGATCAGGTTTGTGAAGTTTTAGTTTATTGTTTTATATCCTGCTTTTGTATGTTTATGGAGAATTGTCATAGGCTTGTGGGCGGAGCCTTGTACAGACTCGCACTGCTAAACGTAAAGAGGGTTTAAATAGAGCCCAGAACAGATTGCTAGATTACTTAAACATGCATGGATGACATCTAAAACCTCTTTTTTTTTTTTACATTATAACAGGATTTGGATAATGAAGTTGATTTTGTTGTTTATTTTAAGCAGTAAAACATGGAACGTAAAAAGTTAGGTAGTCCATAAAGTCGTTCTTAAAGCCAGAAAATGACCTTTAAAGAATCGTAATAGCTCTTTTAGTCTGGCAGATTAGCTGGACATGCTCATTTGAAGTATTCCCACTTTTGAAATTGTGTTTTTGTCTGTTAATGTGGAACCTGGTCATGCTTCGTTGTGCAATTGGATCAAGTGAACTCTGGAGCTGAACATGTATTTTTATATTAGACTGAGGTAAATGCCAGTACTTTACATTGTCTGAGGTTACATGAGATCTCTAAATCTGTTTAAAGTCATTTTTGGAGCTAAAAGATCATTAAATTGAAATGCAAGCAGTAAAATCATTTAAATCTTTCTGATCACGGTCCCTCTGATTCATCACACCAAATTTGCATGTCGTTTAAAGTTGCATTGTGGAACTTTTTGGGTGGAGGGTCCGTCAAATGCTTTTCTACTCTGGAGCATTTCACAGTGTGGTATTAAACTTTTCTATTTTCATGGAGCCCAATCCAGACCAAGTTACGGGTCGGATCTGTGGAGAGGCGACCCCACTAACAGTCAGAATGCCTGTTTTTCGAGGTGTTTTTGAGCTGTAACACCACCTGTAATTGAATAAATGTAAAGTAGAGCTGTTTAATGTCATACTGCGGAACATTCCAGGCAGAGCAATGACATATCCATTGACAAGCAGGTGAAAAGTTACACAATGCACCTTTTTCAATGTAACCTCATTTTTAAGGTCTATAAACCCGATGTTACTCAGACGATGTGAGCTTGTAAGCGCAGCCAGTGATTCATTATCTTAATAACCTTTAGATGGGTTCCAGCCAAAGCGGCCATGTTGGACAGGTACAGCGAGCCAAATGACCGCGTTCTGAAGAGAGATAAAACCCAATCTTATACAGGCGCTCGCTCCTCTGATGAAGATGTAATTGCTTTGTCCACAAGCAGATGAAGCCACCAAAGCAAGCTACAGATCAGGTCTGTGGAGAGGCGACCCCATAAACAGTAAGAATGCTGTTTTTTTGGAACAGTTTTTCAGCAGTAAACACCTCTAAAACACCTGTAATTGAATAAATGCAACATCAATGGTTCAAGGCCATGCCGGGAAGCAGTCCAGGCAAAACAATAACATCTCCATGGAAACAAGCAAATAGACTCGCACCAGAAAAGTTATATATATTATATATAACATATATTATAATGTAAAGTATAATATATGTAACATATATTATAATGTAAAGTATGGAACTGAAACTCACTCCCACAACAATCAGGAACTTGGACTCAATACAGGGCATACTTCAACTACTTCAACTTCACTGCTAAAAACTCACCTAAACAGGCACGTCCCTGCTTTCCAGCATTGTTTTTCACTGTTTTCTTTTTGTTTCTAAATCAGCTTGAAAAAGTGCGACTCAAATACTCAAATTAAAGTTGTTAAGTAATGTCACTTTCAGGTCCAACCAGAAATTTCACAGCTGACTTTTGGCTTTGATTTTGTTCCTTATTCATCAAACCAGATACAGTTAACTCTCAAACTGTGTCAAATATGTAAATAATGTAGTAATAATCTATCATAACATAGGATTACAAGAGTGTGCATCTCACTAACTCACCACTAACGCTCTTAGTCTAGCTTCTTACCTCAGCCTCTCTCGTACACTTTCTGTCAGTTATAGATCCATGTTTGCTTTAAACAACTGCAAACCTTTTTAACATGAGATGTGCTGTCAGTAAAAAAAGAGGAAGTTGTAACATGATCATTGTTTTCAATCTGCTGATAAAACTATTTTCTGACCTGTGTTCTAATGTAGTTTCCTCATCACAAACAGACCTGGAGTTGTGTTTTGTTTCATTCACATGTTTAACACATAAAATCTGCATATTTAGGCTGAGTTCTTCACTCAAACAGAAAACTCTCGGTTCCACCTTGTGATGTCATGTGGTAATACAGGAAGTGCTCTACTGCATTTTTTAAACTCCATACACCTTCATTAGAATCATTTGGATGTTATTTTGTTCATCTCTACTGAACAAAATATAAAAAGTAGCTGTTAACTTGAAGACTATCACTTCATGACATCACAAGGTGGAACAGAGCATTTTGAGCTTTGGAGATGTAGACATACTAATAATAAACATGTGTGAATGAAACAAAATACAACTCCAGGTCTGTTTTTGAGGAGGTAACATGACTAAAAGCTTCCAAGAGTCATTTTTGTGTATTATGGGACCTTTAACATTTCAGAACCATTTCCTGTCCCCTCTCTCCTCCCACGTGCCCCGGGTGTAGTACCTGGAGTTGATGGGCATGCGGCAGGGCACAGAGTCCCTGATGCAGGAGCTGGTCCCTGGGTCGGCGGGCTCCACGATGACGAAGGGCCTCTCCTCCAGAGTGACCACCCGAAGGTGCTGCGCATCGTCCAGAGGTTTCAGGAAGGACCCATAACGAGACCAGGGGTGGTACCGCAGACGCAGGTGCCCGTTCTCCCACCAGCCCACCTACGGGAGACAGGGAGGGAGAGAAGGGGGAGAACGAGAGACAGGGAGTGAGAGAGGAGGGAGGAAGAGAGAGGGAGGAGAGATGGGGAGGGAGGAAGAGAGAAGGAGGGAGAGAGGAAGAGAGACGGAGAGATAGGGAGGGAGACAGGAGGGAGAGAGGGAGAGGGTGGGGAGGGAGAGAGGGGGGAGGGAGTGAGAGACAAGGATGGAGAGAAGAGGGAGGAAGAGAGAGACAGGGTGGGGGAGAGACAGAGGGAGACAGGAGGGAGGGAGAGACATGGAGGGAGACAGGATGGAAGGAGAGACACAGAGGGAGACAGGAAGGAGGGAGAGACATGGAGGGAGACAGGATGGAAGGAGAGACACAGAGGGAGACAGGATGGAAGGAGAGACACAGAGGGAGACAGGATGGAAGGAGAGACACAGAGGGAGACAGGATGGAAGGAGAGACACAGAGGGAGACAGGATGGAAGGAGAGACACAGAGGGAGACAGGATGGAAGGAGAGACACAGAGGGAGACAGGAGGGAGGGAGAGACACAGAGAGACAGGGAGGAGGAGAAAGGGAGGAGGGAGAGAGGGGGAGTGACAGGGAGGGAGAGACAGAGAGGGGGAGATGTCAGTATTTCCATTTGGCATGTTGCAGTTTTGTCTCATTTTTTCACATTTTCAAATGAACACGAGAAGCTAAAGCACAAATTACCTAAAACATAAAAGGTAAATGGTCACATTTTTATACAGCGCTTTTCCACCTTCTAGGCACTCAAAGCACTTTACATCCAGGCACCACTCACACAACAGTGTACACCAGGGGTATCAAGAGCCACATCTCTAAACACAGATGAAGCAGAGGGCTGATCGAGGGCCATAGACTGGTGCTCAGTACAGCGAATAATTGAAATATGCATGTTTAACATGTTAAAATGAGCTATCAGTCCTTTATTTATGCTAATATCCACAAAACCACACAATAAATATTAAAGACAGTATTTTAATAATATATTAAAATATTGTCTTATCAAGGTAGATTTTCAAAAAAACTTGCAGTCAAAAAGTACTGCTCAAGGTAATTTGGGCCAATTCACCTGAAAGCCTGAGGGCCAAGAAAAATTTGTCTGAGGGCCGCATTTGGCCCATGGGCCATAGTTTGGACATGCCTGGTGTACACAGACACTGGGGAACAAGGTGGGTTAAGTGTGTTGCCCAGGGACACAACAACAGCATTCATCTGCAAGAGCTGGAATCACACCACCAACCTGCGGATCAGTGGACACACACTATACCAACTGAGCTACTGTGAAGCAGAGTGACTAAAACATAATATAAGATAAGATAAGATAAGATAAGATAAGATAATCCTTTATTTGTCCCACAATGGGGAAATTGCAGTGTCACAACGCAAGTTACAGAAACAGTAGGAAAATAAGAGCATCAAATCAAGATAAATAATAATAAGTATTTACAATCAACTAAAAAAGTGGTTAAAGTGGTTAAAGGTCCTGACGGTGTATTATTCATGGTGTACTTGGTCTCTTATTTAGTAGTAGTAGTAGTAGTAGTAGTAGTAGTAGTAGTAGTAGTAGTAGTAGTAGTAGTCTTATTTTGTTCAGTGGTGGCTGTTTGTCCCAAGAAAATGTATTTTCCATGGGAGACAATAAAGGATTATCTCATCTTATTTTGCAATCTTTCCAACCAGCATACCATACTGTAGTTGTGTGTGTCACAAGACACTTGACTGTAAAGATAAAGAATTGTGTAACTGTAATAGCCCGAACAGAAACTTTAGTGGTTTAAGGGGAACAGAGTAAAGCTGAGCCGATTTTCCAGCGCAAACCCAAGTGCATTTGTTTCACCATCACCAAAAATAGAAAAATATTTACAAAAGACAGGGACAAGGTTAAAAATCAGCATGGCAGCAACCCACACCTCAACCTGGAGAAGCTGAGGCTAAGGCAGGTGAATACAGGCGAGTCATTTCAATGTTTAAAGTTATGTTTAAAGATACTTAAGCAGTATCAAAAGCAGTGCTGACAAATATTCAAATTACAAAAAAAAAAAAAAAAATCTTTATTAATTGTGACAAAGTGGGCTGTTGTCCCTGTATCCTCACCTTAATTTCATCTCATATTTGTTATTTTTTCCATAATCAACTGAACTGCTAGATAGAACTATCCCGGGTTTGTTTTATTTAGTTTAGTTTAGTTCCTTTAACACAACACAACACAACACACTCAGGTTACTTTAAATATATTTTATTTGGTATTTGGTTAAATCTATTCAATTTAGTTAAACATGTCACTTCTCTACTTACCTGTTGCTCCACCTGGTCTGGAGACAAAAGAGGACGTGCCCTGAGACGGACATATTTAAAGCCTCTGGGGGGAGGTTTTGGGCCAGACCATGTGGAGGGGAGAATTGGTTTCAGTTCCTTTTGTTTGTGAGGTTTTGTACATTTGATTTGGATGTTTTAGTGTTTATAGATTACACTTTAAGTTAAAGAGGACTTAGGCCCTTGTTGTAGAGCGAGAGGTAACTGTAGAAGAAAATGAAGTTGCCTTACAGCCGACCTGATGAGGACTCGTGGAATTACCTGGAGGGAGGAGCTTCCTGTGGGGAGGACTATAAAAGCAGGTCAGCTTAGCCTCTTACGAGTCACATCAGTGTAGCCGGGTACACGTGGGGTATTTTTTTGTTTGTTTGTTTGTTTCTTTTATTTGTTTCTGTTGCTTATGCCTAAGATGGAGCACAGTTATTTTTTGTAAATATGTAATTTTTTTTTTTTGTTTGCCACAATACCACGGTGAATTGTTGAATAAATCTTTGGGACAAATGCATAATATTTTCAGAGTCTGCCTTCTGCTTAAGACCACTTTGGCCAGCTTCCCCATTGAATTTTGCAGTGCTTTAATTATAGGAAAATAAAAAAAAAAACAAAAAAAAAAAAACATAGAAAAAGCTAAAATATTTGTGCACGCCTCCTCCTAACGACATGGTTGCCTGCCCCACAATTGCACCACAATTACTCACTTAAATGCACTTTTACTTCTTCCATTTTCTGCTACAGGTCACTTTCACTGCAATGCCCAATTTCCACTCAGTTCATTAATAAACATTTTAAAACTCTGCATGGTTCTGTCATTTTCACATTACAGTAATAAAACGATGATAAAATGGCATTCAAAATCGTTCAGTGTAATAAAATGTCTGATTAAACTAAACTACAAACTAATATCAGACAGACAGGAGCAGACAGGTGCCGACAGGAGCTCAAACACAGCGATCTAATCCAGTTGCGCAGATGAAGTCATGATAATGTGATAATTGTGTGCAGGCTCAGTACATTAGTGTCACTTCTGATTCACACGTGTGTAATGTCGGACCTATAGAACTCCTGTCAGATCATATGAGCTGATTTAATATTGCGTTCCATTCTTTTTTCACTCTTCGTTTATTATGATTCATGACAAATTAAATGAAAATCACTTAATTAGAACACAATTATGAGCGTGCGATCCTTTTTCTCAGCTATTAGAACAGTTTTAAAGAAAATATAATTGAAATAAGTTGAATAGAGAAACATGGACAGGATTAGGGATAAGTTAAGGCCGCCACAAACTACAGGAGAATTTGGTAGATTCTGCGATTTGCTTCCCCCCGAGTTCAGGGAGGCGTGACCCGACTTTGTGTGTTCGTGTGCGATTTTGAAGCCGCTGTGCTCCTCGTGTGTGTGCGTGTGTGTGTGTGTGAGACACTCTGAGCTGCTCTGTCAAATCAGAACCAACAAACATCAGCAACGCTACGATAACAGCCGATAAAACAGAGCTTCAGGGGCAGAGGAGTGAGGGACGCAAGATACAAACTCAGGAAATAAGGAAAATAATTATTACTCATCTCTTGTAAAGTGGTAAATATAAAGTGCAGCATCTCATCCACATTATCTGTAGAATTTGTCCTCTGCAAATAATGACCCCAGTCCACAAAACAGCGCTGTTAATCCAGTTTGAGGCGTTCTTTGAAAGTAAAAAGGTGACAGTAGTTCCTCACATGTGTCTGTTTACATCCACACAGCGCACGGATCAAGGTGAAGCTGCAGATTAGCGACAGTAACTCTACTTCCTGTGGACTTTATCACCATCTTTTATGCTTTAAAAATCATGTATCTGAAGTATTGCACCACATTTCACAAATAATAATAATGGTTTTGACTTGTATCTAAACTAGAAGTGCAACACTCTGATCTTTTGAACACTTAAAAGTCTCAAAGCGAGTGGTTTTAATGTAGACAGGAAACAGCTGACTCGATCGTGCTCACAAGTTTATAGCCTGTGGTCCACAGTCATATCCCGCTGCAGTCTTTGCGATCAGAGATTTTATGTCTCATAAGATTCTCCTCGTGTGTGTGGTTTGCGCTTTTTGTCGCACGTTTAAAAATCGTTTAAGACCGAAAAATCCTGTAGTGTGTGGTGGCTTTAAACCAGCAGAACAGCTCATGTGCGATGGTTTTGGTTAGAAAGTCATTCAATATTTTTCATTCACTTCTGCTACGGGATGTTACCAACAACATATCCTGCATACACCTTAACACATGTCAGTCTTTTGTCATTGTCGTCTGTACATTCTTGTATTCATATTCACTTTAAATGTGTGTCATTGGCAAATACTGCTCCTAAAGTACAGTGCCTCAACCTAAAAAAACAAGTACTTTCACCTATATTTGTTATATATTTGTTGTATTTTTATGTACCGATACTGAAAAAATTACTGGTTTGGATATTGGTTTTCAAAAATCAATTCAGCCGTCAGCCGTTCTCATATAAATCGATAATATAATAAGACTTTTACTGATCGTAGATGGCCCAGAAAGTCTCAGAATGTTTGAACTTTATTTATACAAAGCTGTTCTGTAGATACCTCAGAGAAAACAAAATAACAGCTCCATAACATATTCTGATCAGTTTTTCAGTTTCAGTCTTGTTTTAAAGGAAATAAAAGCTGTTTTCAGTCTCCGCACTAGTATCGGTTCATATCGGGGGTCGGGAGAGACTATAGTATTGGTATTGGTATTGAAAAAGCTCTGTCGTTGCATCTCTAACCTTTACCATCATGATTCGTTGCACAAAAACCAGGTGTTAGTTTCCAGAGCACAGCTGGTTCTCCTGATCTGAGTGACCTGCACCAGTGTAAACAAACGAGATCCCACCATGAAGACCAGCGCTCCTCTGGCTGCAAACTCGCACGGATTTAAACGCCATTTGCATAAGACCCAACACCCCCCGCCCTCCCCTCACCCCTCGCTCCCTCTCTCCCTCCCCTCCCCTGTGGATTCTGGCAGATAAACCCGACGTAGCAGCCAGGATTAGAGGAGAGATCTGCACACACACAGACGCGCACGTACACACACTTTCAGTCACAACAGGCGTTTCAATCAGACCAAACTTCACTCATGCTTCTGATTGTTCATGTTAGGTGCTGGTAGTAGATAGGAGAGAGTATTTCCAAATTATGGGCACTAAGCAGGAGTATGGGAGCTTCATGGTGATGAATGTGTCACTTCTAATGGTCAAAAGTCCTCAAAATGGCGTCCTTGCAGAAAACCCATGAACAGCATTTACCAGTTAGTTGCAAGACAAACATTAATGCTGGTAATAACAGCACATTAAAAATACAATACAACTCACTCACATCTTGTAGTGGGGCAACAGTGGCTCTAACTGGCTAAAGTTTGTTGTGTCTTTAGGCAAGACACTTCACACACATTGCCTAGTATGAATGTGGTGTGTGTGTGTGTGTGTGTGTGTGTGTGTGTGTGTGTGTGTGTGTGTGTGTGTGTGTGTGTGTGTGTGTGTGAGTGTGTGTGTGTGTGTGTGTGTGTGTGTGTGTGTGAGTGTGTGTGTGTGTGTGTGTATGTGTGTGTGTGTGTGTGTGTGTGTGTGTGATGTTGGAGGGGTGCAAATTGGCATCCTCACTTCCATCAGTCTGCCCCAGGGCAGCTGTGGCTACAGTAGTAGTTTACCACCCCAGAGTGTGGAGTGAATGAAGAATGAACACCATTGTAAAAGTGACTTTGAGCGTCTGGAAAAGTGCAGTTTAATTATTGTAATTTTCTCCTCAGATACATTCAACAGAAGTGCTTTAAAGTTTAAAGTCATGTCTTTGCATAGTAATAATAATAAAGCATTGAATTTATATAGGGCTTTTTAGGACACTTAAAGACACTTTACAGCATTATTCATTCACTCCACACTCAGTGGTCTTAGATACTATATATCTACAGCTGCCCTGGGGCAGACTGATGGAGTGAGGCTGCCAATCTGCACCACGGGCCCCTTTGACTATCACCAGCACTCATGCACACACCACATTCATACATCACATCATGGGTGAAGTGTCTTGCCTAAGGACACAACAACAGTTTTTTTGCCACTAGCCACTGCAGCACCTGCTACTCCCAGCGGTCTCCCATCCAAGTACTAACCAGGCCCAGCCCTGCTTAGCGTCACAGATCTGACAAGATCAGGTTTTGACAGTCGGTTTGGCCAATAGTGGAGCAGTGGAAGACTGAAGAATCCACAATAAAAGAACACGCCTTTATTCACAGGAACAAGCACTCTGACACTTCATTAACAGGGCCAAAATGTACCATGACATAATTATCAGAGAAATAATCAGATAAGGTCTTCATGAAGAAACTGAGCGTGTACTGGAGAAGAACAAGCCCTGCCAACGAGATGTGTGTGTGTGTGTGTGTGTGTGTGTGTGTGTGTGTGTGTGTGTGTGTGTGTGTGTGTGTGTGTGTGTGTGTGTGTGTGTGCGTGTGTGGGAGAGGGTGTGTGTGTGTACATCCATGATGAGGGCGATATGACACACAGTTCTTACAACGTGTCCAGTGTGCTCTAACCAAATGTGTCTAATTTACAGAGAAGAAGAACAACAGATCCAGAGAGGATGGGGACGGAGTGAATACTGTCTGGAATTGTTGTAGTACTTAATACTAGTACATATACTAGTTTACTAGTTTCATTTAAGGGTGCTCATGTGGGTTTGAAGTTGATGCCATAACTGTATTTTTTATAAGCTTACGCAAAATATCTCCATGGAGACGCTATGTTTTCTCTGGAATGTTTCACAATATGGTATTAAACTTGTCTATTTGAAGACAAGGTAATACCACCAGGCCAAGTTACAGGTCCGATCAGTGAAAAGGTGACCCCACTCAAAATATGAAAGGGATTCTTTTTAGCAATAAAACCTACAATTAAACAAATGCAAATAGGTTTAATGCCATGCTCTGGAACATTCCAGACGACACAATAACACTACGCCTGAACCCACACAGTTAACCATTGGAAGTGGTCAGTAAGGAGGTTGTGGGTTAGACGCCTGATCTCTCTGAGTGTGTGTATGGCAGAGTGTGTGAGTGTCTCCCCAACTCCATAATTTAAAGTGTTTTTATAGAGTTGCATAAATAATACTGAGTAGGTTTTATGGTAATGAGTGTGTGTGTGTGTGTGTGTGTGTGTGTGTGTGTGTGTGTGTCTGTCCCCCGGTTCACCTCTCTCCATGTCTCACAGTGTCTGTCATAAAAAACACTTAACAGCTGTTTAAATCTGAGACAGGGACACGCTGCATAATGAAAAAGACAATGTGACTTTGGTTTTGTGAGCTTTCATCGCTAATGAAAAATCACTATTTAAAAAGGCTGGAGAAAAGTTGAATTTCTAGATCTAAATTTGAGAATGGACTCGGAATATTACATGACGTGGCACATTCTGTTTTAATGGAAAATGATAAAAATGTGCCGTCACTTGCAAACTCACTGAACATTCGGACATGCCTCTCACTACATTCGGGTCACGTGACTCTGGCGTCTGGCTGAAAAAAGTCATCTAAAGTCTGATAAAACTTTTTATTTCTGCCATAATAACAATCAGATCAGACTGGCACATGAGTGTTTATGGACTAATAACAACCGTATGAGTTTTTGTCATGATGAATCTCACGTAAACGGGATTATTTTTGTCTAATATGTGGAATAGCAAAAGGAGAAATTTAATTTGTCAACTGGACAGAGTTTATTTGGTTGAATACGTTTCACAGCTCATCCGAGCTGCTTCTTCAGTTCTGGTCAGATGCTGGCGGACACTGCTTTATATCTGCCTGAAGGGAGGAGCTTAATTACAATGAAAATTACTCTGAGACAACACATATTTATTTACAGTTTCAGTTAGTCAGGTGAGTCTATTCAATATGGAGTTGTTTACAGTTTCTGTTAGTCAGGTGAGTCTATTCAATATGGAGTGGGAGTGGGGGAGTAGTTAGCATATCCATTCAGGGCCATGATGGTGTTTTCACACCTCTGGACCTGTCCTGGCTAGTCCCATTGTTTTCCCAGTTTATTTTGATTTAGGTTTGAGGATAGAGTTATAGATGGGAGACAAATGATGTCTGAGACCCCCATTTCTGTTCAAGGAAGGATTCTCTTTCTTGACAAAAATAGCTTCTTTAACTCCCCTCTCAAACCAGTTCTTTTCTCTGGCCAAGATCTGGACCTCGCTGTCCTCAAAGGAGTGGCCTGTGGCTTTTAGGTGGAGATGTACGGCAGATTGCGGCCCACCCTGGTTTTCCCGTCTGTGTTGATACATCCTTTTGTGAAGTGGCTGTTTTGTTTCTCCAATGTAGCGCTCACTGCAGTCTTCACTACACTGAATGGAGTAGACCCCTAATATGTGGAACTTATTGATCTATTAACAGCTGGAGCTAAGGTAAGCAGCTAATAACACCATAACGTTTTATTTAGTCGTGTTTTATTCAGAATCCGGATCTAAAGAGACATAAACCTGCACTTCTATCTGCTTCATTCACTCGTGTTGTGTCCAATTAAACACCTGTCGCTGTACGCCGTGTTTCCCCGACTCTCGCAATGCATTGTGGTCTATATAGAGCACACTAGTGACTACCGGGAAATTTTGATTGCAGTACTTATTACTAATAATGGTGTGACCCCTAAATAGAGCCCTAAGTGGGGAATAGTGCGGACAATCGGACACAGCCATAGCGCTTCTCTTGGTTCTATCTGTTTTATCTGTGACTGAATCATGACTTTGTGCTTGAATTGAAATAAAAATCAAAGTCTGTAAACATGTGTGGATATAAGACATGTGTTGTTCCTCAAAGGACTCGCTCTCGAGTCTGAGCGCGTCCTGAATATGACTGGAGTCTGATTCTAAAGGGCACTGTTATTAGCCTTATTGCTTTTCCTGCTAAATTAATGATTGCGCTACTCAAAGACTCCCTGTTTGAAGTGATTGCATCAACAGTAAAGCCAGGAGAAAGAGAAAAAAGAAATGGGTAGAGGGGGAGCCCGAGATAGAAAGAAAGAGAGACAGAAGGAAGAGGGAAGAAATGATAGAGAGGGAGGGAGTGATGGACAGAGAGAGGTTGGCATTGCAGAGCGGGATAGAGACGGGGGAAGAAAGATAGGGGAGATTGAGGGAGAGATGAAGATAGAGAGAGAAGAGTAAAAGACAATTAAGAATAGAGGGTGTGGCAGGGAGGGTGAGATGAAAGAGAAGAGTGAGGAGAAAATGGGAAGGCCAATAGGGATAAAGAGAGGGGTGACAGAGATTGTGGTGAATGACAGCAAGAAAAGTAAGAGCGGGAGAAGAAATAGAGGAGGGATAAGTGAGAAGAAGTGAGAAAGAGAGAAAAACAAAGAGGGGGAAGGAGAGAAAGAGAGAGAGAGAGAGAGACAAAGAGAGGCAAGTGACAGATAGAGTAAGCTAGAGAGACGTGGGAGAGAGAGAGAGTTTTCATTTGTGGCTGTTTGTTCCTTCACTGCCTCGGCTCTGTCCACACATAGTTATGGGTTTTACCTGCACAGGCCCAAGTCCCATTTGTCCATAATAAGCACCAGATGCCCCAGATCAGATGAGGACAGGGTTAGGAAAGGACACAAGGAAAGAGATTTAGGAGGGGAAAGATTGGACTGCAAATGTGCTGAACTGAAATACAGATCGACCTACTGAGGCCAACTATATGTCATTACTTCATATTATTAGAGTGTAGTCCAAAGTGATTAGAAATGTCCTTCTGATCTACACTGTAAACTCTGTGGTCAGATCAGGTCAACGTACACCATAGATAAATGTGTCCTCAGCATTTGACCCATCCTTCAATTCTGATACTGATGCAATGTGCAGTGCGTAAACAAGCTCTGTAAATGAGGCTCCAGATGTGGAGCTGGTCTTGGTCAGGATGACCTTAGCTGGACCACTGGGTCATGGCCGTACCGGCTTGTCAAAGCCTGATCTCATCTGATCCCTGAAGCTAAGCAGGATCGGGCCTGGTTAGTACTTGGATGGGTGAAAATCAGGTGCTACAGTCTTTAGGCAAGACACTTCACCCACATTACCTATCATGAAGGCGGTGTGTGTGTGAGTGATGGTGGTAGTTGGAGGGGCCGATGGTGCAGATTGGCAGCCTCACTTCTGTTAGTCTGTTCCAGGGCAGCTGTGGCTACAATAGTATCTCAGCAGAGTGTGGAGTGAATGAATAACACTCTGTAAAGCGTCCATAAAAGTGCTATTTAAAACTGATTAATTGATTAATTATGAGCACAGTCTCAGTGTTGTTAAAAGTGTCCTTGCAGGGCCACTGAGTTCACCACACTTTTCCTTCTTTAATGTGACACACAGTTGTCTTCAGAAGCATCAGTCTCTCTTCTGTCTGCTCTCTGTCTTTGTGGCTGTGTCATTCTTTTTTGTCAAGGCTGTGTGCGTCATATCCACACTTTTACCATAAAAGAGTCAGACCGCACTGAAATAAACACAAACGTCCATATTTTGTTTGAATGCGAAGAAAGAAGTCCACACACTTTCCTCTTAAATGCAGAGCTGGTGTCTG
Source organism: Taenioides sp. WSHXM2023 (assembly GCA_029959045.1). Lineage (NCBI taxonomy): Eukaryota > Metazoa > Chordata > Actinopteri > Gobiiformes > Gobiidae > Taenioides > Taenioides sp. WSHXM2023. Next base: position 6,078,020 of record CM057097.1, read on the forward strand.
TGGTGTGAGCAGTGGAATAATATTATGGATTTGTGGTTCTGTTCTGGGCTCTGGTGATGGCTGTAAATACAGAAATGCTTTATAAGGCAAAACAGACCTACATGTGTGTAACTATCCGAACATACATACATACATACATACATACATATATACATACATACATACATACATACATACATACATATATATATATATTCCCTTTTATTCCAAATAAGCACATTTTTGAGTCCCTCTGTCTCTCTTTCTCTGTCACAAACTCTCTCTGTCTCTCTGTCTGCCTCTCCACAGATATGACCTGCAAGTGGACAGACAGAGATGCCATGCTGTGGAACATTCCAGGTTAAGCGGAAATATCTCCATGGAGACACGTTACAAAGTTACAAAAGTTAATGTATTGGCATTAATTAATCTTATTCATCCACTTCTTACAAGCTACTACTGTATTTATAGCTGCCCTGGGGCTGAAAGATGGAGAAGCAGCTGCCAATCTGCACAAATGGCCTCTCCCACCACCTCCAATCACTCACACACTCATTAATACACATGGGTAAAATGCTTTGCTCAAGGACACAGACAATAGGAGCGGAAATCAAACTCAGATGACATAAAAGGATGGACCCAACTCAGACTTAAAGGGCTTGTATCCGATAACCTCTGGTCATGTGACAATTTACAGTGAACATACAGTGATATTGCACACGTTCCAGCCTAACCCTGAGAAAATACAGAAAATACACTGAAAATACACACAGGAACAACTTTAGAGCTTCAAAAGTAGACGATCTTTTGGTGGTCACAATTGTGGGTTGAAATGTATTAAATGCAAGTGAAAATTGGTTTAGGGCAAAATGCTTCTCAAACTATGGGTCAAAGTCCAAGCCTAAGTTCCCTTAAACAAAGAAATATGGACAGTTTTATACATAGGCAACCAATTCCATGATGACAATATAGACTGAAATTTCTAAGGACAAAAAGTAACTTAGTGAAGCATTTTTGGACAGTAATATTAGTAAGAATAAATTTATTACATGTAACGAGAAATGGACATTGTATTCCAGATTTGTGACTGATGGAGTTCAAACAGAGCATAGGCCTAAATGTCTTTCCTAAATTCCCAAAGCAGTACGCAGTATTGTAGCATGGATCAAACTGTGAACTTATAGTTCAGCGGGTAAGAGCCCATAATACTATAAGCGGATTAGTTCATAATTCGCCAATAAACATTGTATTACATTGGTAGGAATTTATTACATTTGTGGGACATTGTGTTTGAACCCACAATAACCCACGTAATCAACTCCCACAAATGTAACAGGGATTACGTTTGTGGGAAATTTGCTTATTACATTTGTGGTGGAGATTTTTATTACATTTGTGGGAAATTATTACGTTTGTGGGTTTATTACATTGAGTTTTATTACGTTTGTGGGGATTGTTACATTTGTGGAATTATTGCGTTTGTGGGGATTATTACGTTTGTGGTTATTATTACATTTGTGGAATTATTACATTTGTGGGGATTGTTACGTTTGTGGGTATTATGGCATTTGTAGAATTATCGCGTTTGTGGTTCTAACGCTCCATCATATTAATCAGACTCTTTCTTAATTCATTTAACAGCAAGTCCTGACTGATACCGCCTTAAGTCACTGATGCTGAAGAGAGATTTGCTTTTAATGAGTGACCAAAGGTGTTCCATCTCATCTGTCACCATGGTAACCGCCAGCATCTTTGTCCGTCACTGCAGACATCATCAGTATCATTCACATCATGCATCTGCTGTACGGCTGTACATCTGTTTGTCGGACGGGGCTAAAAATAACTTTTGTGACCATAAATACAAGATGTGACCTCAGTAATAGTGTTTTCAGTTAAAAGAACATTAACTCTGAAGGATGAAGGATTATAGGAATGTCTATGTACTGGAAAATTCTGTATTGTTGCCATGATACTGAAATTTCAAACTTAATTCAATACTACTACTACTACTACTACTACTACTACTACTACTAATAATAATAATAATAATAATATGGAAAAGACTCTGATTTCTACTGATTTCAAGACCACAAAACACATATCTATACAATATGTCATTTTTAAGACGATATATGATGAGTTACGTTAATATAATTATGTGGTCCCTGTGGTTTATGGATATTTACTGTCCCTAATTCTATGTGATTTTTCAGAATGGACCTGCAAAACTAGATCAGTATCTCATTTTGATACTAGTTTTAGTATCTGTAAGTATCTGAAGGTCATATTTTGGCAACCCTAGTGCTGCCATGGTTGGACATTGTATCTCTAAAGCGGACCTATTTGACTGTTTAGAGCTTTTTAAATGTTGTTCCTTCTCATTTACCCTCTCGCAAATTTGTATTTAGAGTGATTCATGCATGTTTGAGTAATCTTTAATCTCCTGTATCCAAGAAATCATTGCTGCCCACTGCTCTGTACTTGCTTCGTTCTCCAATTTTATTTTCTTAATCGGTGATACATGTAGGATTCATCAGCGTCATTTTGGTACAAATGAAAATCCCCCCCCCAAAAAAAATCCATTACTCGCAAGTGCGATGTGCCGCTGTCCATCAGAGGTGCTGATAACTTCACGGCTCTTTGTTGTGATGATGTTAACAGCGATGTCAGCTCCCATCGGGCACCGCAGTTTTCAAACACAGAAATCAGCGGACTTGTTTCTTTTGTTAAGAGATTTTAGATCAGTATTGTGATTTCAAGTGTGCAAATGTCTTCTTTAAAGTTTGCAAGTTTAAAGGGCCTGTATGTTAAGTTAATGAACGTTAATAATTAAATATACGTAAAGTCTGCCATCTAGTTCTTATAGAAGAAATTGCTATTGAAAAAAAACAAAAAAAAAAACCCTCATAGACGCAGGGTCACTATAGGTAACTACATTTACACAACACAAGTAAAGTTTAAGTACATGTTACGAGATGCTGTTTTCCTCATCAAAAACATAGGCTACCTGTATTTTTGTTTCACACACAGATTTTGAGTTATTCTGTTTAGTTATTTCACCCATCTCTCCAGAGCTGAAAACCCTCTGTTCCACCTTGTGATATCATCAAGTGGTAATCCAGGTAATTCATCATGTTTTTACACATGAATTTAAAAGCTAGCAGCTATTGTTTTAGCATCATTTTAGCACCCTTTATGCTAACTGCTGGCAATGTCTAATATTTTGTTTGCTCAGAAACTGGTTCATTTATTTTCAGATACTGAGAAGTGAAAAACGGCAGGGACAAAAATTACTGTCTTCAAGGTTGAATTTACAAAAACAGACACAGATCGTCACGAAAATGAGAAAAACACAATTGTACTTTCTTTTCTTTTCTGAACAATAATGAATAATGGACCGTTAAAAACAAAGTGAAAAATACAGTTTCTGTCAGTCTGAATCGTGAATCGTTGAGTTGGTTTGCCCTTTTGTCGTGTACTTCTAATGTGTTCTGGCTCATTGGATATGCACTAGTTTCCTGTACACTTTCAAGTACAGAACAGGCTGTTATCAGGACTCTTACTGGGGCTTGCATCAGAAAAGCTCCAAAAATCCACTCAAACCTCCACTCAAACCACGCGTTAAAATAATCTGTTCAAAAGTAAACAAAACACAAAAGAATCCCTAGAAAAAGTCTACAATGGAGAGCTGACAATGTGGATATATGGCAAAAAAAGGAGAAAATTTAATTTGTCAACTGGACATAGTTTATTTGGTTGAATACGTTTCGCAGCTCATCCAAGCTGCTTCCTCAGTTCTGGTCAGATGCTGGCGGACACTGCTTTATATCTGCCTGAAGGGAGGAGCTTAATTACAATGAAAATTACTCTGAGACAACACATATTTAAATACAGTTACAGTTGGTCAGGTGATACAATATGGAGTTGTTAACAGTTTCTGTTAGTCATGTGAGTCTATTCAATATGGAGTGGGAGTGGGGGAGTAGTTAGCATATCCATTCAGGGCCATGATGGGTGTTTTCACACCTCTGGACATGTCCTGGCTAGTCCCATTGTTTTCCCAGTTTGTTTTGATTTAGGTTTGAGGATAGAGTTATAGATGGGAGACAAATGATGTCTGAGACCTCCATTTCTGTTCAAGGAAGGATTCTCTTTCTTGACAAAAATAGCTTCTTTAACTCCCCTCTCAAACCAGTTCTTTTCTCTGGCCAAGATCTGGACCTCGCTGTCCTCAAAGGAGTGGCCTGTGGCTTTTAGGTGGAGATGTACGGCAGATTGCGGCCCACCCTGGTTTTCCCGTCTGTGTTGATACATCCTTTTGTGAAGTGGCTGTTTTGTTTCTCCAATGTAGCGCTCACTGCAGTCTTCACTACACTGAATGGAGTAGACCACATTGCTTTGTTTGTGGCTCGGAGTTTTGTCCTTAGGATGGACCAGTTTTTGTCTTAAAGTGTTTGTGGGTTTGAAATAGACTGGGATTTCATGTTGTCTGAAGATCCTCTGTAGTTTTTCGGAAACGCCAGCCAGGTAAGGAATAGTTACACCCCTTCTCCTGGGCTCTGGTTCTCTGTTGTCCTGTTTCTTTGTTCTCTTCGTTTTATTGAAAGCCCATTTAGGATATCCACAAACGGAGAGGGCTTTCTCCACGTGTTGTTCTTCTTTCTCCTTTCCCTCTGCGCTTGTAGGAACCACTTGGGCCCTGTGATGTAATGTCCGAATGACTCCCAGTTTGTGCTGAAGTGGGTGGTGTGAATCAAAAAGCAGATATTGGTCGGTGTGTGTGGGCTTCCTGAAGACCTCTACCTGGAGTCGCCGGTCTTCTCTTATCGTTACTGCACAATCTAAGAAGGCCAATGTGTTGTCCTTGGCATCTTCACGTGTGAATTTGATGTTCGGATCTACAGAATTGATGTGTGCAGTAAAAGGTTCCAAATCTTGAATTTTGATTTTAGAGAAATTATCATCAACATAACGATACCAGTGTGTGGGTGGAGTGCCTGGATATGAGGCCAGGGCACTCTGTTCAAATTGTTCCATGTATAAGTTTGCAATGATAGGGGAGACCGGTGAGCCCATTGCACAGCCGTGGATTTGCTTGTAAAAGTTTCCTCTGAACTGGAAATAGGTGGTACTTAAACAAATTTCCAGCAGTTGGCAGATTTGGTCGGGTGAAAGTTTGGTTCTCTCTTCTAGCTTGGTATCCTCCAGTAGTCTCCTCCTTGCTGCCTCCACCGCTACCGATGTAGGGATACAAGTGAAAAGAGAGGTCACATCAAAGGAAACCATAGTCTCATCCAGGTCAAACTGGAGATGCTTGATTTTGTTCACAAATTCGGCTGTGTTCTCAATGTGGTGCTCCGTGTTACCCACCAGCGGAGCCAAGATGGTTTTTAGGTGTTTGGCCACATTGTACGTGATGGAGTCTGTGCTGCATACAATGGGTCTGAGTGGTACTCCTTGTTTGTGGATCTTTGGGAGGCCATAGATGCCAGGGATGGCGTCACCAGGGTACAGTCTGTAATATAGCTGTCGATCAATGACTTCTTCCTTCTCCAACTTCTGCAAGCAATCAATGATCTTCTTTTTGTACACATTGGTGGGGTCCCGTTTTAGTAATTGTATGTAAACTGTATGTATGTAACTGTATGTAAATATGTGTTGTCTCAGAGTAATTTTCATTGTAATTAAGCTCCTCCCTTCAGGCAGATATAAAGCAGTGTCCGCCAGCATCTGACCAGAACTGAGGAAGCAGCTTGGATGAGCTGTGAAACGTATTCAACCAAATAAACTATGTCCAGTTGACAAATTAAATTTTCTCCTTTTTTGCCATGGATTCTACCTGGACGACTGAGGGATTTTACACAAATGTGGATATAGTTGGTCTAATTAAAGAACTAGAATATAGGAAATTGAAAAAATCAGATTTATGGATTTGAAGTGCAGTATGTAACTTTTCTGGTAAAGGGTCTGTCACCTGCTTGTCTCCATGGAGATGTTATTGGCTGAAATGTTCCCCAGTATGACATTAAACAGCTCTCCTTTACATTTATGCAATTACTGGTGGTTTTATAGCTCAAAAATCCCTAGAAAAACAGGCATTCTGACTGTGAGTGGAGTCGCCTCTGCACAGATCTGACCTGTAACTTGGTCTGGTTTGGTCTCCATGAAGCGATAGATAGAAAAGTTTAATATCAAAGCAATAACATCTCTATGGTGAAAAGTATTTGACGCACCCTCCAACAGAAAAGTTACACAATGCACCTCTAAAAATGTCTAGAAAACCATGCATTTATACAGTAACAAGGGTTGCCTCTCCACAGATCTGGCCTGTAACTTCACCTTTGCGACTTTACTTCAGAGCACTATAATAGAATAATGTTGAACTAGAACTGTACTGACCATGTCATTTCTATGTATACAATTTTTGCTAACGTGTTATTAACCAGGAAACCCCACAGATATAGACTTTGGAATCAAATTGTCCTCTATACCTCATAAAATATAGTTTCCTAGAATCAAATGAGGACTAAAAAAAGGGTTTAAAACTAAAATATGCCCAAACCAAACTGCACGTAAACAGGTCTAAACTTGAGGAAGCCTTGATTTTAATACGGAACCAAAGTAAACATTAAATTGTATGTAGTGAAAATGAATGAACAAGAACACTTTGACAACCACCAGGCCTAGTCACCATAATACACCCTGTTGCGATTTGCATTTTCACTGGTGGAAATTCATTTCAAAGGAGACAAAGAGAAAAGTCTTACTGCTACATATTTTAGTAGTAGAGCGATTTGTGTAAAACTTAAAAACACACTTTCATTGGAAGTCTTTTGTAGGTTTGCAGTCTGTATAGAACTTAAGATTGGCAGCTCTATTATATGCAGAATCGTACAAGCAGAATGATAACTTCCTGAATGTCAGTCCACGGGTTTCAGAATAATGAGAAATTAGAACAATTTCCATAGCAATTAACCACTGAAAACAAAATATTATATCTTTTGAATGATGAAAAGCATTCCAAATGTCACGCATAACAGGAAACTTAAAGGGCACATATTACACTATTTTCAGATTTTTGTTATAATGTCGTTTCCTCATCAAAAGCAGATCTGGAGTTGTGTTTTGTTTCATTCACACGTTTAACACACAGTCTCTGAATATTTCGTCTCGAACTGAAAACATTCTCTTCCACCTTGTGATGTTTTTAAACTCCGTACACCTACACGAGAATCATTTGGATGATTTCAGCTCTGGAATTGCCCATTTCTACTGAACAAAAGGTAAAACGGCAGCTATTAACTTGAAAACTACCACTTCATGACAAGGTGGAACAGAGTATTTTGAGCTGTAGGCCCAAAATGACTAATAATGCAAGATTACTCTAACACATGTGAATGAAACCAACACAAACATAAACCCAAGTATGGTTTTGAGGAGGTAACAGCACTCTAACATGGCTTTAAGTTTACAAGAGTTAATTTTTCCCAATATAGGACCTTTAAACCTTGAATACCATATACTGTACCTTTAAGTGCCAAACCTCATATGAACTTGTCCGACTTTAAATCTTTCGTTGTATTTCTGGGAGAACATTTAGTGATAAAATGCCTGCTCCCTCTGTGTCTGTCTGCGGTTCAGAGCTGGTGATGCGTTCAGTGGCGATCCGTCAAAAGATCAACTCAACCTCATCTCGTCTTATCTGTCCGTTCACTGCTCTTTCTCTGCCTCCCTCTCTTCACATGAGAGAGAGAGAGAGAGCCTAGCCTGTCAGTCGAACGCTCCATTCACCCAAACTCAACACGGAAATATGCCAGTGAGGGCAGAACCTCGGCATAGAAAAGACTTCGGAAACACACAATCTTCTCTGCAACTTTTGAATGTAGTCACTTTTGGTTGATTCAACAGTTGCTATTTTTATGTAGCAGGTAACCAGACATAAACCATGGAGATGCCTTGAACGTTCCACAGTATGGCATTAAACTCATCAAATCATCTTTTGATAAATTAAACTAAACGTATCTCCGGGAAAGGTTGAAATATATATGAGTATCTTGAAAACATGCATACTTCTCCGTGAGTTTCTCGTGACCTCCCCTCCCGTATAGTGGCGCACACATATGGGGCGTTCACTGACCAGCGGCTCCACGTAGTTTTACAGCTCCATTAGAGTTTGTCACTGCATTGTCTGTTTGAACTTCCTCAGATCCTTGTCTCACTGTCTCTGGAGTCTCACTCTTCACGTCGCAAATGCTCGTGTTTGAGTGAATTAGTGCACTAAGAGCTATACACTCAATTTAAAATTCATGTGGGTGTCCGGAGATTTGCTTAGGGGGCTCTGGCTCCTTGGTACCCACAGTTTCAGCGCCTATGCCTGGAGGTGTAACCTGGTTGTAGATAAATGTTAGGTAATGAAAAGTTGCCCTATTTTTTACTATTTTCTGAACTATGTTATAATGTTTCCTCATCAGAAACATACCTGGAGTTGTGTTTGTTTCATTCACATGTTTAACACACAAATCCTGTAGATTTAGGCAAAGAGTTCTTTCAAACAGAAAACACTCTGTTCCACCTTGTGATGTTATGTGATAATACAGGAAGTGCTCCAATGTGTTTTCAAACTCCATATACTGTACCTTCACTAGAAAAATTTGGATGATTTCAGCCCTCTCTACTGAACTAAAGGCAAAAGTTAGCTGTTTACTTGAAAACAGCATTTTGAGCTTTGGAGATGTAGACAGACTAATAATAAAGGATTACTAATTAATCCTTGACATATTACTAATGTGTGAATGAAACAAAACACAACTCTAGGTATGTTTTTGATGAGGTAACAACATACTAACATAACTAAAAGCTCACAAGAGTCACTTTAGCGTAATATAGGACCTTAAACTTATCCCATCTCACTAAGATACTGTAGTTGTTTTCACAAAGAAGAGACAGTTCATAAATCCACCTTTTTATCCAGCGATGAAAATGAAGGAGGAACATTTCTATTTTTCATGAGTGCTTCTTATTTATCACGCCGTAAACTCAGAGTAACTTTAACGTTTCTCTCATCTGAATCTCGCTCCAGGCCTGTTCAGCAAAAACAAGATGGAGGTCAATTTCATACACGCACAAATCAGCTCCATCTTTAGCAGGCACTGAGCCATGTAATATTCATAACAAGAGCAGAGCAGCTAAGTAGTGAGGAGAGAGACGTTAAAACGCAGTACAGCCTAAGTGGCGCGAGGTACAAATGAAATACTGCGCCTTAAATTGGTGCTTTAGTACGACTTGTTTTGAGCGGTGAGTTCTTCCAAAGTTGTTCCTCATTTACCTTATGCATTCAGAACATCCTAATTACCCGATGAGTTTATAAGCTTGTTACTCAACTTTCAGAGACCAGAGCAGAGTAACGTGACAGTAAAGCTAATACAAACATGCACTTCCTGATAATCGGACTGTAAAAGTCTTTATGTTATACGCAGACGGTACACAGCAGACCTTTTGCAGATTTTGACCTCAAAAGCTGCTTATACAATATATCTGGGGCAAGACACATATTGCTCAAATACATGGGAAAACAGAACCTGGCTCACTTCAGATTAATATGTGTGTCACTCTGAATTGACTATTACATATTATGAATCTGCAACAGCTCTCACTCATAGTAATCGGAAAATATGGGGCGCCACAATGAAAAATCAAACTTTTGCTACATCCAGAGAGAAAAGCACGCTAAAATAAGCTGAAGTATGTCTGTCTGCGTCGCCATGTTTGTTTTGGTTCATTTTCACTTGCTTTCCCTTTGGCTTTCCCTTTGGCTTCTGCATAACCCTCAATGCTGCGATTTGAGTGGTCACTCACCACTTGTCAGGCCTTATCGCACCAGCGGGGCCAAGATGGATTCTTGTGAGTTTGTGAACTCACAAATATTGCGAGAATCCATCTTGCTGTGCGAGGTTAGGGAAAACAAAGTGTACAGGACATTTAAAGAAAAATACTTTTCAAAAATCAACTTGAGTGAGCCTTTAACTCATCATTAGCTCATTGAAGTTGTATATAGATGGTTCAGTAATCCTGCATTGTCCTGTGTTTGTGTCTGCAGTGCTCAACACATTTTCACTCTGGGTATGTTGCTCAGATGACTATACTAGTATTTCCTTAGTAAAAGTGAGCTAAACTTTTTCAAGGTCATGCACACACACATCTACCAGACACATAATTGAATGCTTGAGACAGGCTGTGGAATGTCTTGCCCAAGGGCATTTCAGTAATGCAATTGTCGTTGGCAGAATCCAGGATCAAACTGCCAACCTTCTGTTTATTGGATGTCTTTTCAACCTTCCAATTCAGCAGCTATAAGGAAAGTAATGTACTGGCCCATTTTCTGTCATTCTGTCATGAGGTATTTTGCATTTCTGTCAATTAAAGGTGTACTATGTCATGTGGAGAGTCTGCCACCTGCTTGTCTCCATGGAGTTAGGAAGGACTGGAAAGTTAGTTACACAGTGCATCTTTAAATACATGCATTAATTATTAAATATAGAGTATGTAGTGTAGTTATAATGTTGAAAAACTGAGTTGATTTCAAATTCTAAAATCTTAATATATTAGTCTGACTGAGTGCAAATTATTGATATTTTGCAGTGACATCATGCCGGGGGTGTTCTACATGTATCTCTAATAGTGGAATGTTCTTCAGTTACCATGGTGACACAATCCACACATTAGCAAACACTGTCAAAAAAGATTTAGTCTGAAAACTCAAGTAAAAATGCCAAATTGATTTAAACAACACTTTTTAACTCAAAAACTAAGACAAAACAGATATTAAAGTCAAATCTGACTAGAGCTTCAGACAGAGTAGTGTCTACACTTAGTCACACACCCCCAGCTGCAAAGTTGCTACACATTTTTTTTTTTTTTTTTACATTATAACATTGAAACCAGTTTGGGTAAAATGTGTTATTCATCACATGCACTTACGCTAAGGACTTGAGGCCCTACCAGAGCTCGAAGCTCTACCAGAACTCGAGGCCCTACCAGGACTCAAGGCCTTCCCAGGACTCGAGACCCTTCCAGGACTTGAGGCCTAACCAGAACTCAAGCAGATACCTGAAGTCAAGACCCTTCTAGGACTCGAGGCCCTACCAGAACTCGAGCAGATCCCTGAACTCGAGACTTTTCCAGGACTCGAAGCCCTACCAGAAGTCGACCAGATCCCTGAACTTGAGACCCTTCCAGGACTCAAGGCCCTACCGGAACTCGAGCAGATCCCTGAACTTGAGACCCTTCCAGGACACAAGGCCATCCCAGGACTCGAGCAGATCCTTGGACTCGAGGCCCTTCCAGGACTCCTGGCCTTTTCATCTGAACTATAATTGATTCCTATTTTTAAAGATACCCACAAATCCTAGTTGCATGTCATGAGGATAAAAATAGAATATCAAAGATTCAGAGTGGAATCTTTGTGTAATCAACAATCACTAGGGGTTGGACGAGACACAATTTCCACAAGACAAGTTGAGACACGAGATTGGGTGCTTAAGAACACAATACGAGATTTTGACACAATTCCTAATATATAAATTGTGCAATTCAGTTCACAATTTGGTGATGCAAGTTTTAATTTGTTTTATGTTTTTATATTTTGCTGTCAATCCTAGGAGAACTCTTCTTGTCTGATCCAAATGTAAAAAAAAAAACAAAAAAAAAAAAAAACATCCCATCTCTTGTCCCAACAATCACTAGAGGTGGTCTTAAAGTTATGGCTGTTTCTATGGTTAGCCATATGTCCATATGTGTACTACCACAAATTGGTCCATAAGACTTCAGCAACCCACAGATTCTAATGAGTGAACATGAAAGGAGTTTTATAAACATACATTTTGACCTCGATAATAGGAGTCTATTAGGCAGTGGGTTGGATAGTACTGATTAAGAAACAGCTGCTAGTGTCATAGTGAGGAGCCATCCTTTGAGATGGCTACATTGGAGTCAAACTGATGCGTAACACATACATAGGTTATAGGCACAACTACAGCTCCTCCGAGGCCAAAGTATTTACACAGAAAACAATACAGCAGATTAAGTTGTAGTTTGAAGCCTCGTGGACAGAAAAACAGCTGAACCGAAGCTTTGAAACTGGCCCCATTCATAAAATCCTCCATAATCCGCACTAATCTCACTCTGTTATTCATTGTGTTTGAAAGGAAAGCAACATGACACAGCACCTCAGAGAGAACACTGGGATTATAGCAGAGTGACTAGACACCATTTCAGTCAGCCTTTTGCATGTGTGAAAAGGACGAGCAAAAAGTGACATTTATTTGAATATAAATTTTACCCGACCAGTTTGGACTGATATCGCTCTGTATTTTTTAATATCTCTTTGGCAGTTCTCCTCTGGTTTTACAGGTGTATAAACGCTGTCAGGTAGCATGCACATGTTTGTAATGTTCCGAGTACTTTATCAGGCAATTAGTTACTTTCATCACCCAGTAATGCAGTTACTAACAATTACTTTGGGGGGAAAGTAACAGGTAACTATAACTAATTACTTTTTCTTGCCTAATACTGGCCATTACTTTGAACTGTCCTCACGTGTCCAATCACATTGTTGGATAACTGATCTGCGTACTTCAGATTCTATTTAAGCTCACACAATTAATGTATTTTATGTAATTATTATTAGCAGGGACGGATTGGCAATCTGTGCATTCTGGAAAAGTCCAGAACGGCCGTACGGTCTACGGTCTTTTTTTTTTTTTTTTCTTTTTAATCAACTGGCCCTGTTCAATAACTAAAATGTAGAGTCTAACACCTAACAGCCAGAGGGCGCTAATACGATAATTGACAAATTATCGTATTAGCGCCCTCTGGCTGTTAGTGGGCCTATTTGGGAAAAAAAAAGTCCAGGGCCATTTTTCGGCGCCAGTCCGTCCCTGATTATTAGCATAATAAGATCAATTTTTTTCACAGGGATATTTTAGTCCATGTAGCCAACTTTTAACTAGTGTTTCTGCTGCTTATTTATTTCTGGAATTCTCTTACACATAACCTGTAAGAAGTGCAGCCATTTAATTGTCACACGTTTATCTATTTATTCATTCATTTAGACACAACTCTGGGCATGTTTTTGCTGCAGTAACAACAGTATAACACGCCTTAAAGCTCACAAGAGTCCATTTTGTGTAATATATACAGTATATAGGACCATCCCATCACTTCCTAATCCACCTCGTCCCCTTAACAAGCTCCAGGATAAAGAGCTGTGTTCTCTTCACCTGTCAGCTCCCGTAATGTTGAGCTCCGTTGGTTTATTGGCATTTAATCTTGTACAGTGTCCACATTAGAACAACCAAAGCAGTGTTAAACAGCCTGACGGAGCCGCGCCGGAGAAGACCACAGGACACTGGGACGTCTCATTAGTGTTACTGCAGCAGATGCACAGACAGAGGTGAAAGCTTGCCTGGTGAGTTAGTATGTGTGATGGGCTGTGAAATTAGCCGCCGCTGCCGCCACGCTAGGATAATTAGCATCAACACGAGCAGATGTGTAGTTACAAGTGTCCTTCTACTTAAGTTCAGTACTGTGGTTTTCTTAAAGGCCAGACAAAAAAGATTGAGAGATGCAACAATTTGTGGTGGAAATATTACTGTAATTCGGCGTATTAAGTACAGTTTTGTTTTGTTTTTTCTCAGTCTCAATCATAACTTTTCACACTCGCAGAACTTAAAGGTTTACGGAAATGTTCAGATTAAGCCTGTTTATCACAAGAGAGGCAAGAGGGTTACAGCACCACGTTACATTACAGGTCAGATCTGTGGAGAGGGGCTCCTATTCATAGAAGGAATGAATGTATTTTTGAGCAATAGAAACGCTCGTGATGAATAAATGCTAGCTGGATATGTTTAATGTCATACTATGGAACATTCCAGGCAAAGCAATAACATCTCCATGGAGACAAGCAGGTAGCAGATCCTTCACCAGAAAATTTTAAAAATATTCAGCCTTCCAAGTACTACAAGCTCTAAAGTAAATCTAAATTAAGGCTAAACCAGGTCTAAAAAAGGACTACCACATACATAAGTTCTAAAAAAGAAAATAAGAAAAATGTGGATAACTTTGACTGAAAATTAAAATTAAGTTTATTATTAAACTGAAGGGGAGTCCACATACCACTAGAACAAATGTCACAATGTTTACAGGCTCAAAACGGCTCTTTTTAGTTTTAGTTTAGTTTAGCATATGGGCACAGATAGGCATATTACTTGCATGTATCTGTGCACATACAAAAACATACATATGCGGGGGACAATTAATATTATCAGCAGGGACTGTGCTATCTACCCTTTATGTATTGAATAAACTTTTTTCCCTCTTTTCCCCTTTTCTTCTCCTTTTTCTTTCCTTTTCCTTTTATCACGGGGCTTCTAGTTTTTAATAATAATAATAATAATAATAATAATATTGTCTGCCATTCAGAGCCAGAAAAGTCTCTTAAAGGTAACCAGTCCTTAACAAAATAGTACAATGTTCCTTCCAATAAATTATACAGTTTTTTCGTAAGGCAGAATTAATAATAGTTTTTCACGCCAGAGTTTAAGGGAGGGCAGGTAATCTTGGGTTCATACATGTAATATAGAAATAATATATACATCATAAAGGCACGTGTTCTTGTTTCCTGTATATCCTTATGTATATCTAGAATACAGGCCTTAGGGTCTATAATTCAAGATAATGTAGTTCTCAATTTCCAGAAGAACTGAAGACCAGAATGAAACAATGGCTGGGCATGATCATATCAAATGAAAATAGATTCCTGCTTCCTTTTTGCATTTTAAACAAAATTTTGTCATATTTACTCCGGGTTACAGGGGTCACACGCAGTTTTCAAAATGTTCTGACGAATGTGGAAGCATTGTACTGTGGGGACATAAAACTGACCCTTAAAACACAACTCCTTTTTTGTTTTTGATGAGGAAAAAACATCATATCATAGTATAGAAGTAACTAGCATTTCAAAGCTAGCATAAAATGACCTTAATATGTCATTGATGTCAGATCTGAGGAAATCAGATAAACAAATGGAGCAGATACGAATTTGAGTGAAACTTTGCGATCTAACGGCACGATGAAAGGCACACTGTGTTACTTTTCTGGAGACAAGGGGGGTTAAGTGTCTTGCCTGAGGACACAATAATAACATCTGTGGGAGCTGGTATCACAACGCCAATCTGTGGGTCAGTGGATCTGCCCGCTCCACCAATGATGTATATGTCTAGAGCAGGATTCAAACTGCCAACCTTGGGATCGTTAGACACTCTGAGCTGCTCTTTCTCTAACCACGCTTGAACAAACGGAGGAGCCAGAATACAATAGATCCGCCTGACAAAATGAGTGAACGTGAAAGCAAACGTTACATAGGCTCGCCGTCACCATAAACAAATCCTAAACAAATGCATGAATGGCTACAGCTAATTAGCATTCTTGATTCATCTGCTAATTATCAACAACTATGGGACTGAGTTAATGGAGTAAAACTGGTTTCCATCATGCTGAATATCTGCACCGTCACAAAGCCCAATAGGAAAAAATCTACACATTTGTACAGCATATTTTTTGGATGGTCAGCGAGCAGCAGTTACCATGGCGAACGCCCACATTAGCAAACACAGCCTGATACGTTTTTAGGAAAAGGAAAAAAAAGCGGATTTAAACAGCACATTTTCGGAAGCCTGTGATCAATGTGAGCATTTAAGAGTTTGAGTTTCAACAAAAATAGAGTGACTAACTGAAAAAGCGCTGGGTAGCTTGGACTTGTTTAACAGCACAGATCTGGTCACCTGTTGTAGTTCCTGAAAAGTCCGTTTTTTATAGTCAGATTGCGTTAAAAGAGGTCTTTCGCAAAATCAGTGGAGCTTTCTACCATGTTATAATGTTCCCTCATCAAAAACATGCCTGAAGAAGTTAATAAAAGCTAACATGTTGATAAAAGTATAATTATTCGCTTTTTAAAGACTAACTTGAGTTGCAGAGCTTCAGACAGAGCAGTGCCACTAGTTAGCCTCACCCCCTGATGTTGTGAACTTTTGAAAGCTGGAGTGTACCCCTATTAATACGTCCCAGTGTCTGTGTATTTAATGTAATAAGTATATGGAAAACGTAAGTAAGTAAACTAGCACGTACCTCCTCCCAGCCGCGTCCGTTTGTGTAGGAGATGACGTCGAGCAGAGGGTTGGACAGGTATCCATCGTTACTGAAGGAGTAGTCACGCCCCCCGATGGAGATGTTGGTGAAGTACCTAAAAACACAGAGTCGTATAATGTCAGTGATTGGTGAGTTTCAAAATGTAGAAAGTGGCAAGGGCCGGTGTTCCTGCGTCAAGTCTGTGGTACAAAGGAAATATACAAAAGACAGTTTCACTATATTCTTATATTCTTAAGGGGTGCTATGTAACGTTTTTGGTGGAATATTTGCCTCCTGCTTGTCTGGAGATGAGATTTCGTCGCTCCGCAGTATGGCATTCAACTTATCTGAATCGATATTACATTTATTCAAAAGTGACAGCAGCTCAGTTGGTCGAGTGTTTATCCACAGATCTGAAGGTTCATCATTGTGTAGAGCGATCTGATCCACTGACCCACATGCACATGAATGGTGTTATTGTGTCCTTGGGCAAGACACTTAACCCACCTTGCCCCCAGTGTCTGTGTACGATGGTGTGTGAACGGGTGAGTTGTTCCTTGATGCAAAGAGCTTTGAGTGCGTTGAAAGTGGAAGGATTCTTATTGCGGTGTCTCCACAGATCTGCCCTGTTACGTTGTCTTGTGACGTTATCTGCATGTCCATGGAAGTGAATATGTTTAAAGCCATACTGTGAAACATTTCAACAATATAATCTCCATGGAGACAAGAAGATGGCAAACCCTCCAGCACAAAAGTTCCACAGTGCACCTACAGTATCCATTAGAGCAGGTTTCAGATGGCATAAACACAAGCACAAATAAGAGATGGAGACGATTTTTCTTGGAAACTGTCTGGAATGTTCCACAGTATGGCATTAAACTTATGTATCTTGCATTTATTTCACTTGTAAATTCTTGTAAATCACTTGACAAGCATGCGTTCTTGTCGTGCGTGGCGTCACCTCTTCACCGACCTGACCTGTAACTTTGTCTGATGACTTTACCTGCTTGTCCATGGAATATAATATGTTTAATGCCACACTGTGAAACATTTCAGCAATACAATCTCCATGGAGACAAGAACATGGCAGACTCCACCAAAAAAGTTCCACAGTGCAGCTACAGAATCCATTAGAGCAGGTTTCAGATGGCACAAACACAAACAAAGAGAGAAGGACTCCCAAATGGATCTGTGCACTTCCATATTTTTATCAAAGCAACTGAACCAAGAAAAGCCCAAAGAAATAAAGCAACACAAGATGGACGAAGCCTAAAACACTTTGAATAATAATAAAATAACAAAACAAAAAAAAAACACCAGAGTCGTGTCCAGGAAATAGACACTTCTCTTGTAATGTGTTTGAATGGAAGATGTGGCTAAAAGCACATCAGAGCCTGGTTTTAAATAAGACCATAACTGAACTTAATCACGTGTAATTGGACTGACTGAACACTGTGGCTCAAGAACTTTGAGATTTGAATTTATGAATACCAAAATGTTAAAGTGCGAAGTGTGAAAGAAGAAAAGTACAGGTTCATATATAAAAGTTATTGGTCACATAAATAGAAATCAGTAAGTTCAAATTCGAGCGCCGATTTTGGAATATAACAACATGGTTAAAGGTCTGCTAAGTAACTTTTCTGGTGGGGAGCGTTGCTACCCACTGTCACTTTGCCTGAAATGTTCCAAAGTAGGGCATTTGTTCAATTACACGTTTTTATTGGTCAGAAGTTTCCTGGATTCAGCCTGTGCAAAGAAATGTAAGAAGTCTACCAAAAATCCACATCATTTTCCTGTGTACTTAGCCTTCACTTGGGCTCACAACAAAATTTAACTTGACTTAACCTTTAACCATGATTAAAGGTGCACTATGTAACTTTTCAGATGGAGGGTCTGCTACCCGCTTATTCCACCGTATGGCATTTGTTCAATTACGCATGTTTTTACTGCATAATAATTCCTTTAAATGCGTTCTTATACTGTGAGCAGGGTAAATTCTCTATAGATATAACTAGTAACTTGCCACCTGCTTGTTTCCATGGAGATAAATAGGTCTAATGCCATTATAGGCAAACGAGCTGTGTCCAGGAGTGGTTCAATGTAGAAAAAATTCAATTTAATGGTACTAGCTCGAGGCATAATAAAAACCTAGTGTCTCAAGGCAGGTCCATCATACTGAAAATGGCTTCTGGATGGGTGTTGACCACCACTGAAACATACAATTCAGGCAATGGAGATACAGGTGCTGAACACAATGCACATTTATAGGTCCTATATTACACAAAATTGACTCTTGTGAGCTTTGAGCCATGTTATAATGCTGTTGCCTCCTCATAAACAGACCTGGAGTTGTGTTTTTTTCATTCACATGTTCGATTAAATACCAAGAATTACCTCATTTCTCATCCTGACCGTGCACTTTGAAAGGTGTTGTCCACATTTAATTAGCGCTCACCTTGCAGAGACCTTTTTGTACACTTTATTGTGTTTTTAAATGAAGGTTTCACTGAAAATAAACTGGGCCTTGTGTTAATGTGAAGGTTTTAGCAGAAAGATGTTTGGAATTCCCATAGTTTGAGCAAATGAAATCATTTTAAGGTTTAAAGAGAAAAGACCAGACTTGACCATGAGTTATACAGTCATTATTATTCAAACTGACAAAATTACAAAAGCTTTTAGTGACCTCATTTGAAGGCTAAATACTGGGAGAATGAAATGGATTTTTGACTTTTTGACTTGGCACATTTTCAGTCCAATGCAGTGGTATTGTCCTTCTATATTACGTTTGAGCATTTTGAATATGAACTTTGAATGGACTAAAATGCCTTTGTACAACACTTTAGGAGGATTTAGGTGTTTTAAATGTTCTTATGAATAAATATGATATGACATGACTAAAAATGCTAATATTACAATGCAAAAATTACTTTATATGATCCATATGACGCTATTTTCTGATCTATGTTATAATGTTTCGTCATCACAAACAGACCTGGAGTTGTGTTTTGTTTCATTCACACATGTTTAACACACAAACCCTGTAGATTTAGGCTTCTCTAAAACAGAAAACACTCTGTTGCACCTTGTGATGTCATGTGGTAATACAGAAAGTGCTCCACTATGTTTTCAAACTCCATACACCTTCACTAGAATCTTTTGGATGATTTCAGCCCTCAAATTGCCAATATCTACTGAACTAAAGGTAAAAGGTATAGATGTTAACTTGAAAACTACCACTACAAGACATCACAAGGTGGAACAGAGCATTTTGAGATTTGAAGACGCAGACAGACTAATAATAAAGGGTTTCTCAAACATGTGTGAAAGAAACAAAACACAGCTCCACGTATGTTTTTGATGAGGAAACAACATTGTAACATGACTTAAAGGTGGATTGTGTAACTTTTCTGGTGGAGGGTTTGTCAAACGCTTTTCTCCATGGAGATGTTCTTCAGAAGCAGTGACATCTCCATAGAAACAAGAAAGTGACGGACCCACAGTCAAAAAGTTACACAGACTTTAAAGCTGTTAAGAGTCAGTTTTGCGTAATATAGAGACTTAAATTAAGATCTTAATTTTTACATTTTCTACAGTATTTGCTACTTTTAATTAATGAGGTCATACTTCTTATAGTACTTTAGTGTCTTGGAGGTATTTGTAGTATCATGTATAATAGGTTTTATGAATGCATATCCTTCTTATCGCAGTAATGGGAGACTAGCAGCTCAAAACACCATTGTAAGTGAAGGGGCTTTTGAACTGTTAATATTCATAGCATCTTAAATGAAAGCTTTACATAAAACAGGTTTAGAGTCAAAGAAATGGAGAAGGCAACGGACGCCTCCAAAAAATACATTTGAACTTTAATAGTTTTTTCCCCATAGACCATAATACATTATTCAGGGGCTTTGAACATTGGTAATACAACTATGTCTGTGCTGATTTCTGTGCAAAAAGGGTCCTGTAGAGGGCGCAATGCAGTGTAAATGAGGTGAGAAACAATAGCTGTGTCAAAGAAAAACACTGTGCAACTTGGGAGTACAATTTAAAGGTCCTGTAATACACAAAATTGACTGTCGATATTATAATGTGGTTACTTCCTCAAAAACACACCTGGAGTTGCGTTTTGTTTGTTTTTGTTTTCTTTATTATTAATCTGTCTACATCTCCATAACTCCAAACGCTCAGTTCCACCTTGTGATGCCACGAAGCGGTATTTTTCAAGTTAACAGCCAGCTTTTATCTTACGTTCAGTAGATATTGGCAATTCCTAGCTTAAATTATCCTAAATGATTCTAGTGAAGGTGTATAGAGTTTAAAAACACAGTGGAGCACTTGCTGTATTACCACATGACATCACAAGGTGAAACAGAGTATTTTTAGTTTGAGAGCAGAAGGATTTGGGTGTGAAAAAAACAAAAAAAAAACAAAAAACAACTCCAGGTATGTTTTAGATGAGGAAACAACAGAGATCAGAAAATAGTGTAATATGGGCCCTTTAAAAGTTTTTTCTCCATAGACAACGATGCATTATTCAGGGGCTTACAATATGTTTAAATGTGTATTAATATGTCTATGATGATTTCCTGTAGAGGGCGCAATGCTGTGTAAATGAGGTAAGAAATAATAGCTGTTTCAATGTAAAAAATAAGAAAAAGTCACTGGTGAACTTGGAAAAAACTGAAATGAAATGGAGTTATGCACAATTACGTGTCTGAAAGAACACAAAGGATTTCCAGGTACTGTCTGATAATGAAATGCAATTTGTACGTTGTCGAAAGCTATTTGTCACCGTTTAAAGTGCTATTTTGGATTTGTAAGGTTTTAAAAATGGAGAAAAGTGAAATTAGCAGTGGTCCAAAGTTATTCCTTAAGCATTCAGAGCGTCCTAAATATTCACCGTGATGAGTTTATAAGCGCTTTTCACAACAAGAGACCAGACTACTGTACAGTAAAAAAAGCATGCTAACTAGGGATGCACCAGCTTTATCAACTCTGATACTGATATCGATATCGAGCTTTAAGTATTTGCCCATACCCGATATTAACCGATACGAGTTTAGGGAGTGAGAATGTCAATTTTCCATAAAAAACACCGTTAACATATTATATTTATTATATTATTTGATCCAGTTCTGTTGTTTTATTGTTATTTATGTCACGTTTAGAGCAGAAAAGTGCAGGACTAGTCGTTTAATAAAAACTTAAACAATTACCAGAAGGAAAAGCAAATCCAAACAGACACCGACAATGACAAATGAACCGACAAAGGGCAGAGGAGATACAGGAACAGGAAGTAAAATAACTCAATGAAAATGAACATTAAGACAGTTTATCAGGATAAATTGTCTTAAATTGTCAAGTAACTCCTGAACAGCTTTGGATGAATAAAAGTTCAAATGTTTTGACACGTCTGAGGCCCGCATCAGTCAGTAAATGGACTTTTTACATCAAATATACAGTAAGATCCAACAAGGGTATTGGCTGGATCGATATCAAGAGACCGATACTTCCCCATCCCTCTCTCTTCCTCTCTCCCTGTCTCTTCTTTTCCACTCTCTTGCAACCCTTTCTCCTTTGCTCTCACCCTTTCTTTGGATCTTCTCCTCCTCTCTTTCTCCCTTTGTCTTTCTTCCACCCCTCCTCCTCTCTATTTCCCTCCCTCCTCTCGCTTCCTCCCTCTCTTTCTCTCTCCCTCTGTCCCCACTTTCCCTTTCTGGCTCTCCACATCCACATCCACATCTCTCGCTCTTCCTCTCTCTCTCTCACCCTCCCTGTCTCTTCCCTGGCACTCTCTCGCTTTCCATCCTTTCTCCTTTGCGTTCATCCTTTCTTTTGATCATCTCTTCTCCCCTCTCTTCCTCTCCCCCCTCTCTCTCTCACACTTTCAACCCTTTCTCTTTTGCTCTCACCCTTTCTTCTCTTCTCCCCTCTCTTCTTTTCTCTCTCCCTCTCTTCCTCCCTCTCTCCTCTCTCTTCCTGTCTCTCTCCCTGTGTTCCCACTTTTCCTTTCTGTCTCGCCACATCCACATCTCTCTCTCTTCCTCTCTCTCTCTCACCCTCCCTGTCTCTTCCCTGGCACTCTCTCGCTTTCAACCCTTTCTCCTTTGCGCTCACCCCATGCTAACAGTGCACTTCCTGACAATCAGACAATAAACTACATTATAATTAGATGCAGACAATACACAGCGGATTTATTTTGACCTCAAGAGCTGCTTCTACCATATATCTGTGCACGTTTGAGGTCCAGGCTTTTAACCTTTGCCACTTAATGCTACAATCGCAAATATTGTGACGTGACTTTGCATAACCTCAATTATTTTCAGCCGTTTTCCAGCTCCTGTTAAAAGTTTTGTCGAACTTCTGGAGTCGCTTTGAATACAGAGAGATACAAGCAGATTGAAGCGGTCAGAAGCGGCGGAGACCTGTCATTACTCAGGGAGAGGAACAGTTCCAATTGAAAATCAGAGCAAAACACACGCAGATAGTAATAGCGCTGTGGGGACGCGGAGGAGAGGACGGGGGTGCAGGGTGAGGGCGGGGGTCAGGTCTGAGGTTTAAATACAAATACAATACAAAATACAGCTCCATGTTACACAGACACGTGGCATTTTGTAAAAAGGATGAAACTGGGACAAAAAAAAGTCATGTAAAGGCCTTATTATGCACTGATATGATATTGTATGCATCCATATTGAACACTTTCTCTCTCCTTCCCTCTTTTCCTCTGTTCCCTCTCTCCCCATGTCTCTCTTCTACTCTCTCTCTCACCCCCACCCCTCTCTCTCTCCCTTTCAACCCCCTCTCCTTTGCTCTCGCTTTCTTTTGATCTTATCTTCTCCCCTCTTTTCCTCTCTCTCCCTCTAGTTCCTCTCTCCCCTGTCTCTCTTCTGCTCTCTCTCTCTCAACCCCACCCCTCTCTCTCTCGCTTTCAACCCCCTCTCCTTTGCTCTCGTCCTTTCTTTCCATTTTCTCTTCTCCCTTCTCTTCCTCCCTCCCTCCTTTCTCTCCACATCTCCATCTCTCTCTCTTCCTCTCTCTCTCGTCTCTTCTTCCTTTGCTCTCCCTTTCTTTTGATCTCATCTTCTCCCCTCTCTTCCTCTCTCTCCCTCTTCCTCCGTTCCCTCTCTGCCCATGTCTCTCTTCTGCTCGCTCTCTCTCACCCCCACCACTCTCTCTCTCCCTTTCAACCCCCTCTCCTTTGCTCTTGCTCTTTCTTTCCATCTTCTCTTCTCCCTTCTCTTCCTCCCCCCTCCTTTCTCTCCACATCCCCCTCTCTCTCTCTCTTCCTCTCTCTCTCGTCTCTTCTTCCTTTGCTCTCGCTTTCTTTGGATCTCATCTTCTCCCCTCTCTTCCTCTCTCCCTCTTTTCCTCTGTTCCCTTTCTCCCCGTGTTTCTCTTCTACTCTCTCTCTCTCACCCCCACCCCTCTCTCTCTCACTTTCAACCCCCTCTCCTTTGCTCTTGCTCTTTCTTTCCATCTTCTCTTCTCACTTCTCTTCCTCCCTCCCTCCCTCCCTCCCTCCCTCCTTTCTCTCCCCCATCTCTCTCTTCCGCTTTCTCTCCCCCTCCCTCCATAGTTCTCCAATACTTGAAGCTCTTTTGTCACTTGTGAAAACGCACCATGACCGAGACACACGTATGTGGGATGGTGCCAGGCAGTTGTTTTCCTATTTTTAGAAACAGTAGATTTAAATGCGCATCTTGAAGGTCGAGAAATCTGATTATACACAGTTTTCTCGACCTTTAAGGTGATTTAATTGAGCCGCAAACTGCAAAATCTGAGTTATCATTTGAGTTATGAGAGGGGCCATAATCAGAAAGAAACAGTGCTGTTTACATGTCATTTTTATAGTCTTAGAGCTCCAGATTTGGAGAGTGCATGTAACTGCAGCCAGTGTGAGTGAGTAGCTTCTGTATGAGTTGGCACACTACAAAACTATTAGTAAAATGCTTAGATTACATATTATAGCCTTATTTTATTTCTTATTTAGCAGCTTGTCCTGTACAATACATGACTGTGTGCCACTTTTTCAAATTAATTTTAAAACCCTTTGCATTTGTTGTGTAACTTTTGGTGAAGGGTCCAACACCTGCTTTTGTCTTTTACTGGAGATGTTGGTTTACCTGGAATGTTTCATGCGACAGAATTTCTTGCATTTACATCTTGCATTTATTCCATTACAAGTGTTTTAGTGCTAGAAAATACTTGGATGTGTGGCGACCAAACCCGTCTTCCTGTATCTGTATCTTTTCTCCCTGCTTCCCGGGGCTGTGGGATCAGTGCCCGCAGCACCTTTTCCACCCCCGGGCGGGGACGGGGCCCCCTGCTCCCGGCATGACTGTTGACCGGGGTGACTGTCCTCAGTGCGCCCCAACTGCGTCGTGCCGTCAGAGTCAGGACCGTATACAGAAAAGTAACCCAACCGAATTGAAAAATATTACGAAATTTTCAGTAGTAGCACGTTACACAATTTTTACCTGAAAAAAGTAGTTATGTTACTGTACTAGTGTTGCACCCAACACTGCTCTAGTGAGCTTTTAGCCACGATAGAATGTTGTTTCCTCCTCAAAAACATACCTGGAGTTGTGTTTTGTTTCATTCACACATGTTTGAGTAATGCTTTATTATTAGTCTGTCTACATCTCCAAATCCCAAAATGCTCTCTTCCACCGTGTGATGTCATGAAGTGGTATTTTTTAAGTTAACAGCTACCCTTTACCTTTAGTTCTGTAGAGATTGGCAATTCCAGGGTTGAAATCATCCAAATGCTTCTAGTGAAGGTGTATGGAGTTTAAAAACACAGTGGAACACTTCCTGTATTACCACATGACATCACAAGGTGGAACAGAGTATTTTCTGTTTGAGAGAAGAACTCAGGCTAAATATGCAGGGTTTGTGTGTCAAACTTGTGTGAATTAAACAAAACACAACTCCAGGTATTTTGTGTTGAGGAAACAACATTCTAACATAGATCAGAAAATAGTGTATGTAACTTTAAGTATATGTTGAGTTACTTCCTGTTTTAAAAAATCAGCTTTAAAATCTAAAATCTTACCTTTTTCTGTAGTTTATATTTTGTTTTTCTTACAGATTAAATTCACAACATTCTATAATTAATCTGGACAATATGTAAGATTTGAACGGTGGACTTCGCTGTGTAAATGTCAGATTGCAGATTTCTTGACCTGGTTTATTGTTATTTATAATTACAGGCACAACGTTCAGCATATTCTCTGACGGCATAAATAAAAATAAAAGTCATTTGGTTCAGAATGCGGTGACCTAATTCAATCCTGTAGTGGAGGTGGAAACAGTCTCTTTTTATTTGTGATGAGGATTTAAACTGAGAGCCAAAAAAGAGTCGTAAACTTCCACCTCTGCTTCACTTAGATGATAAATGATAAAATGATAAAAGCTGTTCTAAAGTTGTGCACTATACGGCTGTGGATTGTACGATACATATCAAATATCCACAGTTGATACATGCTGGGGGTGTTCTACATGTATCTCTATGGTGGCATGTTCAGCAGTTACCATGGAGATGCAATGCTAGGGTGACCAAATGTCCTTATTTAACCGGGACAGTCTCAGTTTTGAGCCATGTGTTCCCCTGATTTGTCCAAAACCTGCGATTTGTCCCAGTTTTATACAAGAAATGTCCCAGATGTCCCTGTTTTTGACCAATCTGATGAAGGCCAATGTAAAAAGGAACAAATATTGTCATCTGTTTAGCTAAAATACAGAAAACTGAGCTTTGCAAATGACCATAAGACAAAGCAAAAAGTTGAGTTGAGAATGGACAATGTCACACGCTCTTTTCACAGTTTTATTCATAGCCTACCAACTATCCAAACATTACAGTCGCAAGCTAGCCAGCATTTCAGTTTTCAGTTAGTAACTTTCACCTTTTAGTTGAAAATCAAACACCTAAACAGGACCATGAACGCTCGTAAAATTCAGGCTCCTGAAAATGTGCTGTTTAAAACCATTCTGTAGTTTATTTCTTGAATTTTTAGACTTAAAACGTGTTTGTCTGTGTTTGCTAATGTGTGCATTGTGTCACCATGGTAACGCCTACGCTTTTTGCCACAGAAATACATGCGGTACACTCCCAGTGTGACGTCTCTACAAAGTATCGATACACAAAGTTATCACATCGCATGAATGAACGCATGAATCTGTCTGATGTCAACAAAACAACCACACGGAATTGTCTCCAGTTGTCCGCGCACCACATTTTGAGAAACATCGTGAGATTATATTGGCAGGGAGCACCTGACTGAACCCCACAGACGCTGTATTAAATGAGTGTATTCATAACAGCGCGAGTGACAGGTGCACATCAACACTGGACACTTCGCACTCCTCCAGGGAATTGTACCTCTGCGTTATTCCCTCACAGCATGACAAAAAGATGAGAAAATTACTAAAGTGTAATATAAGAGGGGGAGAAGGGTGGAGATCGAGAGAGGGAAAAAAAGAAGAGAGGGAGAGAGAGCAGGGACAATAAAAAAAGACAATAACCCAGGATTTGATGGACAGAAAAGGTTGAGCACATCTCTCCAGGCTAAAACCGGGCTTACACTGCGATTTTGGACAATTTCAAGGAGGTCCAAACTATCCCCAAACTCACACTGTGCCATTGAACGTCACACAAAGCTCACGACGGGAGTTGCCAGGGCCACGGCTTTCCCTCAGGACTGAGCTATTCTGAAAAAAAAAAAAAAAAAGTTGCTGGTTTTGGGTTTTCTTGGGCTGGTTTTAAATGTGAGGCTGCAAAATCTATGAATTTAGGAGATTTTTGAGGGAGGAACGGGGAAATTTGTGTCAAAATGCATGACGAAGACGCGAGTACGGTCACTCCTCATTTTCAGCATGATTGACAGGTGGATTAGCCAATCAGAGATATGAATGGTCCGCCTGTATCAACACAAATATGTCTGCTTTTGAGGAAAATAGAAAGAACATCCCAGGGGACTGAAAAACACTGAGGGGACCAGACTGATGTCTCTGTATTAGTACAATTTTTTGAGATCCGATCCAATACCGATACTTGACCTTGGTGTACTCGTAGATACTGATACCAGTCTGATACCATAATGTGAAGAATGGATAATTATAAGAATAATTTTGTAACATATAAGAGCAAAAACTAAATCTTCTAAAATGCTTTTTTTTTAAAGAAATGCAAGAATAAATACACATTTCACTAATATTTTAGTCTTCAAAATCTTACCACTAGTCTTGACATAATTAGTGCTGATGTACGCTGATTTAAGCACTTTCACTTTCTACCACAGTGCGGATAAAACCAACAGTGAGGCCCGTAAAAAGACGCTCATCCTCGGGGCACATGGATCATTATGCAAAAGAAACAAAGTCTGAGTTAGCACTGTTGTTGCTGTTATCGGGCTGCACTCTTCCAGTTATTTTACCAAGTTAGAGCGTCCACACCAAATGAAGGGATCAAAAGAGGGAACACAAATGTCTTTCATGTTTAAAGTGTCTGCAGAGCCTCCACAGTCTACATTTAATCTGCTCTGTTGGTTAGTAGTAGTATTATCCACCGAGGTAAACAGCAGCAGCTCACATCTACGGGTCCTTATTCAGGAAGATAATACTCCCTACAACTGTACAACAACTCAAACTTACGTAACAGATAACCTTATGCCCTGTCAATCGCACTGCCTTTATTGTCTCATGTATATAGCTGTGATTTTATAGTTTATTTTATAGTTTATTACTTATTTTTCTATTTTATTTTGACTTGTACATATACATTTGTTTTTATAATTATGTCTCATTTGACACGTGTCTCTTGCTCTTTTTTGCGATACCATTTATTCTTTACTCTTTGTTATTATATTATATTGTGATGCGTGAGCTACTGTATCCAAATAATTTCCCTTGTGGATCAATAAAGTTTGTCTAAGTCTAAGTCTAAGGAAAATGTACAGTGGTATCGGATCTGTGGTCTGAGTAGTTGCCGATACCTGAAAAATGTGCGGTATCGGAGCTTTTGCCGATACCGGTATCAGACCAAACCAACTCCGTATTAGAGATGTCAGTCTGGATTTGGGGTTAGAGTTTTGTAGCTACGTCTATGGAGTGTGGAGAATATCTGACCGCAGACTGTAAACACTTTCTGTGAAGAATATCGAGACTGAAGTGCAATTAAAATCTGAGGCATCATGATTTATTATGATCATTTAAAGCCACAGTGCGGAACATCCTTGCTTACGTGGCCATACTTTACATGAGCCACTCTGTTAATTCCATTTTTGTGCGATGATGTTAAGATGCAGCTGTTTATCTTTGTGAATAACTTGTGAAAATATCCATGTAAATATGCAAATGGAAAGCTCAAAAGTTATGACTTAAGATCATTTTCAGCTATAAAAACACCTATAACTCAGTGAATGTTTTCTTTTTTTTTTTTGTCAATTTATTTGTAGAAATATTCCACAGAAGGGAGAAAAATGAAATGAAAAAGAACTTGCTACATTAAAAACTTTTAATAACAGCTTTCCGTGAACACACCAGTAGCTGACAGAGGCCTGATGTTGGTTTGTGTGTGTTTGTGTGTGTGTTTGTGCATTTGTGTGTGTCTGTTAGGCTTATTTGGGACGAGCTTTACTCTTTCTCTCTCAGACACAATGGAGCTGCCTCTAAACGCTGCTAATAGATCGGTCTCAGGAGCCTGTTAAAAAGATTCACCGCGACTCAACGGAAAATCACCAAACTCCAGTGTTCTGCTGCGGTTTGGTCTGGTACAAAACACAGGCTCAGAAAAAAACCCACAGAGCAGCAGTGACTTCACATGTCCCGGTTCAAGACAAATGAGTCTGACTTTTTCTGTTGGGAGAGCTGGTTTTATGAGAGGAACAGGCTTTTGTTCGATCGTTCTAAAAGAAAGGACCACTCAGCCAAGCAAATAAGAATATACCAATGCATTGTAAAGATACATACAGATGTTTAATTATTATGTTTAATTTAATTTTATTTTTATTTTTTTTATTAATTAATTAATTTATTATTTTAACTCATTCATTATTAATTAAACATTGGATTTACACCGCACTTTACATTAGCAGTATTCATTGCGTCACACATCGTATTTATACGAGGAAACGTGGGTGAAGTGTCTTGCCTAAGGACACAATGAGTTTTTGCCACTAGTGCCCCACTGTGGCACCTGATTTTCCCAGCGGTCTCCCATCCGAATACTAACCAGGCCCGGCCCTGCAGAGTCAGTATGGTCAGGTGACAAAATACATTCGTTTAAAGTAGTAGAGTAATTTGCTTGCATATAACATATTACTTTTTTTTTTTTTTTTTTTTTTTACATAAGGATTTTAATGCGCAAGAAAGTGCCCAAAATTGCTTATTGACATCAATGATTTGACATAAAATTCTTTGTTCATTTTGAGAGCGCCATTATTACGATTTGAGCAAAACAGACATTACTGAAACAAATGGGGATTGATCCAGTGAGCTAAAAAGAACATTTGTGATTATTCAAGTCACAACATAATTATAAGAACTATCAAAATGAAGACCTTTTTACAAGAAACATTTATCCTTTTCAGTTCAATGTACCCCAGAAAGTAAACGCCTTTTTTATCTGTCACATTACTTTGACTTTATTCAGGAAGTTTGATAAAGCACGAACGGAATCAGAC
The DNA here is from genome assembly GCA_029959045.1 of Taenioides sp. WSHXM2023. Lineage (NCBI taxonomy): Eukaryota > Metazoa > Chordata > Actinopteri > Gobiiformes > Gobiidae > Taenioides > Taenioides sp. WSHXM2023. The sequence goes on from CM057097.1 coordinate 6,107,866, forward strand.
AATGAGGAATCTGGTGTCGTCTCTGCGAATGACGGGAGTAAAATAGTTGTTTGATATAGAACATGACGTCAGCTGCTGGAGTGTTTAGAGGAGGTGAGTAATGTCTCTGTAATGGACGCACAGGTGAGTCTCTGTGTTTATGTCCCTGTACTTCCTGTCCTCCCCCGTCATTTGTGTCTATGGATCTGTCCAATCACACGCTATAGAAAACCCATGAAGAGGTGAGTGCATTCTGCTGTAAATTATCAATGACGTCCTCCTCTTTTATCTCTCTCTGTCCCTCTATACTCTCTCTTTATCTCTACTCTCTGTCCTCTCTTTCTCCCTCTCTCTATCTCTCTCTGTCCTTCCCTCTTTCTGTCTCTCTCCTCATACTATCTCTCCTCTTTCTGCTCTTTCTCTCGTCTCTCTCTCCTCATCTCTATCCAGCTGCTGTCTCCTCTCTTCCTTCCTCGCTCTGTCTCTCTCTACCTCTCTTCTCCCCTCTTTCTGTCTCTCTATATCTCCCTCACTCTGTCCCTCTCTCTGTCCTTCTATCCTCTCTCTCTATATCTACTTTCTGTCCTCTCTTTTTCCCTCTATCTTTCTGTCTCTCTCTCCTCATACTGTGTTTCTCCTCTGCCCCCCCTTTCCGTCTCTCTGCTCATACAGTGTCTCTTCTCTGTCCTCCCTTTCTCTCAATCTCTCTGTCTCTTGCTCCTCATACTGTGTCTCTCCTCTGTCCTCTCTTTCTTCCTCTCTCTCTCTTTCTGTCCATCTTTCCTCATACCGTGTCTCTCCTCTGTCTCGCTTTCTCACTCTCTTTCTGCCTCTCTTTCTCCTCATACTGTGTCCCTCCTCTGCCCATTCTTTCTCTTCCCACTCTCAATCATCTCTATCCCTCTCTCTTTTAGTTGCTCTCTCTCTCTCTTTATCTCTTTCTCATCCGGTCTTTCTCCTCTGGTTGTATTAATTGGGACTTAGGTAAAGCGTCCTTCTAGGTAAAGGACAGAATAGAAGAATAGACAGAGATACATTAAAAAAAGAAGCATTCTTACTAGACTTTTACTGTAATGAACTGAAACCTGGAAATCCACTAGTAAATATGAATAAAAATGCATTAACTTTCATGTTCATTTTCTGCTCTGTGTTTCCATGGAGACGGAATTGCTTTGCCTCGAATGTCCCACGGTATGACAGATGCTTATGTTGCTGTTTAATTGCAAAAAAAGACAAGCAGGTGCCAGACCGTTCACTAGAAAAGTTACACAATGCATCTTTAAGTAATTAGCTATATTTTTTAGCCTCTAGAAACTCCTTAACTCACAAATGTTTACAGGGATCTAAAAAAAATTCAAGTATTCAAATCTACAGTCTACAATCTACATTCAAATCTCCCAAAAAAAAAAAAAAAAAAAAAAAAAAAAAAAGGCACAATACACGATTTTTCTGAAAAAAAAAAAAAAATAATTAAAACAAAAATTTAAACCGTTTGCTGAGGTCCAAATCACTTTTTAGTTTGAGTTTATAAGGCCAGAACAGAGTTTTGCCATCACAATAACACCAAAAACAACTAGCATGCTAACAGCGTGTCAGCTTTACGTCCTGGTAAGCTGAGAGAAGGGAAAAAAAAAAACTTCATAATTTGATGCAGACGGTACACAGCTGTCTCATTTTGTCTGCAAGAGCTGCTTTTTAATATATCTGTGCTGGGGAAAATCAAATTGTACTTTATTACATGAACAGAATCGGGCACAGTTCCGTTAAAGGGCCAATATTACACTATTTTCTGATCTATGTTCTAATGTTGTTTCCTCATCACAAACAGACCTGGAGTTGTGTTTTGTTTCATTCATGTTTAACACACGAATGCTGCATATTTAAACTCCGTACACCTTCACTAGAATCATCTGGATGATTTCAGCCCTGGATTTGCTATTCTCTACTGAGCTAAACGTGGAAGGCAGAAAACTACTAATTCATGACATCACAAGATGGAACAGAGCATTTTGAGCTTTGGAAATGTAGACAGACTTGTGTGAATGAAACAAAACACAACTCCAGGTATGTTTTTGCTGAGGAAACAACATTAAAACATGGCTTAAAGCTCACAAGAGTCAATTTTGTGTAATATAGGAACTTTAACATTATTCCTACATATACTGTATATTATTCTATGTGTTATTGCTTTGTCTGGAATGTTTCACAGTATGGCATTTAACCCTTCTATCTTCATGGAGACCAAACTAGACCAAGTTACAGGTCAGATCTGTGGAGAGGCGACCCTGCTCACAGTCATGATGCCTGTTTTTATAGGTATTTTTAAGTTATAAAAGCACCTGTAATTTAATAAATGTAAGGTAGAGCTGCTTGATGTCATACTGTGGAACATTCAAAACATTCTCCATAGTAACCCAACCAAAAAGTTACAAAAAGTGTAAATACAAGAGCAGTTTGTGTGCTTAAATCGTAGGGAAAGCCTGAGTGCCCTGTGAAGGCTGTGGTGACTCAGAGCTTGATTAGAGCGGACACTGGGCCTGGGTTAATATTCATAAACCAATCACATCCCATTATGGATACGCAGTCAAAAGAGCAGCAGGAGCTCACCATAGAAACAAGCAGGACTCAACCAGGACGGAGACAGGACTCGACCAGGACTAAACCAATACTACGGCAGAACTCAACCAGGACGAAGGTCAGAGGCAAAACCAGAACTAACCCACAACCAAATATGCCCATCCCATTATGGAGAGGCAAAAGAACAGCAGGAACTCATCATAGACACAAGCAGGACTCAACCAGGACTAAGACAGGACTCAACCAGGACTAAGACAGGACTCAGCCAGGACTAAGACAGAACTCAACCAGGATGAAGACAGAACTCAACCAGGACTAAGACAGGACTCGACCAGGACTAAGACAGAACTCAACCAGGACTAAGACAGGACTCAACCAGGACTAAGACAGGACTCGACCAGGACTAAGACAGAACTCAACCAGGACTAAGACAGGACTCGACCAGGACTAAGACAGAACTCAACCAGGACTAAGACAGGACTCGACCAGGACTAAGACAGGACTCAACTATGACTAAGACAGAACTCAATCAGGACTAAGACAGGACTCGACCAGGACTAAGACAAAAAACTCAACTATGACTAAGACAGAACTCGACCAGGACTAAGACAGAACTCAACCAAGACTAAGACAGAACTCAACCAGGACTAAGACAGAACTCAACCAGGACTAAGACAGAACTCAACTATGACTAAGACAGAATTCAATCAGGACTAAGACAGGACTCAACCAGGACTAAGACAGAACTCAACCAGGACTAAGACAGAACTCAACTATGACTAAGACAGAATTCAATCAGGACTAAGACAGAACTCGACCAGGACTAAGACAGAACTCGACCAAGACTAAGACAGAACTCGACCAGGACTAAGACAGAACTCAACCAGGACTAAGACAGAACTCAACCAGGACTAAGACAGAACTCAACTATGACTAAGACAGAATTCAATCAGGACTAAGACAGAACTCAACCAGGACTAAGACAGAACTCAACTATGACTAAGACAGAATTCAATCAGGACTAAGACAGAACTCGACCAGGACTAAGACAGAACTCAACTAGGACTAAGACAGGACTCGACCAGGAATAAGACAGGACTCGACCAGGACTAAGACAGGACTCAGAACATGACGTCAGCTGCTGGAGTGTTTAGAGGAGGTGAGTAATGTCTCTATAATGGACGCACAGGTGAGTCTCTGTGTTTATGTCCCTGTACTTCCTGTCCTCCCCCGTCATTTGTGTCTATGGATCTGTCCAATCACACGCTATAGAAAAACCATGAAGAGGTGAGTGCATTCTGCTGTAAATTATCAATGACGTCCTCCTCTTTTATCTCTCTCTGTCCCTCTATACTCTCTCTTTATCTCTACTCTCTGTCCTCTCTTTCTCCCTTTCTCTATCTCTCTCTGTCCTTCCCTCTTTCTGTCTCTCTCCTCATACTATCTCTCCTCTTTCTGCTCTTTCTCGACCAGGACTAAGACAGAAAACTCAACTATGACTAAGACAGAACTCAACCAGGACTAAGACAGAACTCAACCAGGTCTGACATCCGGTCAAAGGCAAAACCAGTTCTAAACCTTTTTTTTTTTTTTTTTTTTTTTTTTCATTTTTATTTTTATTTTCTTAAGGTGACCCAGTGTAAAACATAATTACAAATAATAATATATATATTTTTTTCCATATATATAGTTTTCTTTCTCAGAATATTTAATTTTACCTATCATTTCTTGACCCCTTTTTATTCTTTTGATCAGGCATGATTCTTATATCTTTCCTTCTTTTTTTTTTTTTTTTTTTTTTTAAATCATATTCATTTAACACATTTATTGTTATTGGTTTAAATTTCAATATTTAACACCATACTATTTTTTTGTTATCATATTAATTTAGTAATTTTATATTTTTAATTCAAATTAAAGCTCAAAGGTGTCTGATAATATGCCGTTCACTTTAACCTGTGCTTTTGAGGTGCTGTACATAGTTTGTAACCAAGATATTAAAGTCTCACTGAATCCAAAGCTTCTACTTATTTCACACATAAAAGTCCAGTCTACTCGGTCGAAGGCCTTTTCGGCATCGAGTGGAAGTATTAAAGCTTGATGATCATTTTGCTGAATAGATTCTATCATACTGAGGGTGCGTTTAATATTATCTGTGAGGTTTCAATTATCAATATACTCCATTTGATCCATGTCTATAATATCAGGCATAACTTTGGCCAGTCTTATTGCTAGTCTGCTGCTTAACATTTTCTGATCCACATTTACTAGTGTAATTGGCCTGTACAACACGTGATGGGTCCTTGTCTTCTTTACGTATGACCGTGATGACCGACTTGACCCAAGTACTTGCCCATAGTTTTTGCTCTAGTGCATAATTATATGTGTGGAGTAGGACTGGAATGAGTAATTGTTTGAATTCCTTATAAAATTCTCCAGAAAACCCATCACTTCAGTACATATTGGTTGAGTGAGACTTTCAGTCATCTGCGGCGGGTTCAGTTTCTTCAAATATTCTCTCACTTGATCAGGAGTAAGTTTGTTTTCTGAGCTATATAATTTACGATAATACTCTGCAAATTCTCCAGCTATTTCATTTTTTCTATTCAATTATTTATTTGTTATATTATTTTTTATATTTACTACACTAGCTTTTAATTGTTGCTTTCTCAGTCTGTGAGAGAGAATTTTTAAAGATTTTGCTCCCCCATCTTAAGTTTTTTTTTTTTTTCTTTTTTTCTTTTTTTTTTTTCACTCAGCTCTAAATTGAATGTTTCCCTGGTTTTATCTAATTGCATCAGGATCTTTTTACATCCATTAAGTTTTTGAATTTATTCAAGTTTTTTTTTTATTTCCTCTTGTAACTCGTTTACTCACTTTTCCCTTTCTTCCTTTTTCTTGATGCTAATCCAATAATTTCCCCGCGTACTGCAACTTTTAGCCCTTCCCAAATGATCACTGGATCAACATCCCCATTGTTACTGGAGTCTAGTTATTCCTTTACTACAGAATTTATCTTGACTTTAAAGTCTTCCATGAATAGTAATGAGTTATTTGTCCTCCATAATGTTTTTCCCATTTCTTTATCGATATCAAATTTTAAGGAAATTGGTGCGTGATCTGAGTGAGTAATCTCATGAATTTTACATCCCTTAATTTTTGTCAAGTTGTCTTTAAACACAAAAAAATAGTCCAACCTTGAATATTTGTTGTGTGATTTGGAATAATAGGTGTAATCTTTCTCCAGTGGATTTAATGTTCTTCACACATCTATTATTCCAATCATTATTTTCCTTAAAACTTTTGCTGATGATTCAGAGTAATGTTTTTTATCACCTTGTGTATCCAACTTTGTCTCTAGAATCAAATTAAAGTCCCCTGCCATTATTATTGTACCTGCACATTTATATTATTAAATCTGCCAGCTTTTTTAACAAGTCTGGTTCTTCTTCAGGGGGGTTGTAAACATTTATCAAGAACACTTTAGTATCACCTATATCCCTTATCACAATCACATATCTTCCATAGTGAACCGTTAGCACCTTTTCCATTTGAAATGCTAAATGAGTTTTAATGAGTGTTGCAACTCTTCTTCTTGCTGATTTATAGGAGCGATACACTTGGGATGATGACAGTTAGTTAGATAGTTAGTTGACAATTAACTTTATTGTAGCTCATACCAACACCCACGTGAATATATAAACAAAAGAAAATCCTACGCTGCTTTTCTAACTTCCAAAAGTGGCAAACTCTAAACGTTTGCCCGTAACTTGACTTCATATTATTCAAAAGTCTAGGTCATATAAAAAAGTGCCCTTAATGAGTTGGTCAACTGCATGTGTAACTCAGGTTTTACACTCCTCCTTTCCATCTTTACCATTATTTTACCATCTCCAGGTTTAACATAAAGTATATTGTTTTACATGCTTATATATAGGCCTTTTTAAATCAAATAGTCCAAGGGGTACAAAGAAAAATCAAGATTACTTTAAATAGGTGCATTCGTCGTTACTTAATTTGTCCATGTTCATGAAAACGCCCTCGCCAGTACTTTTTTCAGGAGATCCATTCTTTTCTGATCTGCCCAGCGTTCATCATCTAACCATGGGTTAATACATCCATCTGGACACGCAGTCAAAAGACCAGCAGGATCTCACCACTGAAACCAGCAGATCTCAATCAGGACTAAGCCAGAACTCAACCAGGAATGAGCCAGAACTCAACCGGGACTAAGACAGACTTCAACCAGGACTAAAGTCTAAAGCAAAACCAGAATTAACCGATAACCAAATACGTTCAAACCATTATGGAGAGTCAAAAGAACAGCAGGAGCTCATCATAGACACAAGCAGGACTCAACCAGGACTAAGACAGAACTCAAGCAGGACTAAAACAGAACTCAACCAGGATGAAGACAGAACTTAACAAGATCTAAGCCAGAGCTCAACCAGGACTAAGACAGAACTCAACCAGGTCTGTGGTTCGGTCTAAGGCAAAAGCAGGATTAACCCATGATCAAATATATTAATTTCATTATGGAGACGGTCAAAAAGACCTGCAAGAACTCACCACAGAAACCAGGTGAACTCTACCAGGAATAGGATAGAACTTAACAAGGACTAAGCCAGAACTCAATCAGGACTAAGATAGAACTTAAGAAGGACTAGGCCAGAACTCAACTAGGACTAAGACAGAACTCGAAGAAACAAAGGAGTTCATCAGTCACTCATCATTTACAAACAGAATCTAATTTCTCTCACCTCAGAAGAAAAGAGTTTAATGCTTCACTTATTGATTCTACAGAAATCTGCTTTTTTCAGTCCCTTGTGATACTTTTTTCATTCCTTTTTTCCTCGTGTAAGCAGACATTTGTTTTGTTTTGATACAGACGGATAATGTGTGTCCCTGTCAGACCATCTAAACTCAGGGAGATTCACCAGTGACCCCGACTCATATCTTATAAAACTTTAAAACTTCCCCATACAAAGTCATTGCTTAAAGGTGCATTGTGTAACTTTTCAGGTGGAGGTTCCATCACCTGCTTGTTTCTATGGATGTCATTGCTTTGCCTGAAATGTTCCACAGTGTGACATTAAACAGCTCTACTTTACATTTATTCAATTACAGGTGGTTTTAAAGCTCAAAAATACCTAGAAAAAAACAGGCATTCTGACTGTGAGCGGGGTCTCCTCTCCACAGATCTGACCTGTAACTTGGTCTGGTTTGGTCTCCATGAAGACAGAAAGGTTTAATGCCATACTGTGAAACATTTCAGACAAAGTAATAACTTCTCGGAAAAGTTACACAATGCATCTTTAAGTCAATTCTAAACAGTTTCATATCTTCATACAGTATGTGTTTTGGACCAGAATAAATAAGGGTCAAACCTGTTCACATTCACAGCTCATTTCACATTCTGATCCCGGTGTGTCTGAGCCGTCCATCCTTGAGAACAGGACATCGGCTCCTTCGAAATAATCTCCAAAGTCCTTCACAACAACAAAATCTATACATCTTTGAGCCCGCATAACCCCAAGAATTTGAGTTGGTTTTATTTTCTATATTGGATGTTTGACTGACAGATCATGCCCAAAAGCTAACTCCCAACGTGTTTACTGTGCAAGGTTAGCATGTAAACAGTTTGTGCAGGTATTCAAAGTCTCAAAACTCCCTTTAGACCAGCCTGGATTTGACTGTGCTGTAAAGAAAACTTTCATCATTAGACTGCAGTCTCAAATTAGCTCTGTCACAACATAAACCATTTGCTTTCATCTCCTTTAAATATTATAAAAGTTTAGACACAAGTTCAGTGTTAAGAAATGATGCAAGACAACAAAGTGAAATAACTGAACTAAATATATTTTATTTTCTAATCCCCAAAATAGCCACCCTTTGCTTTGTCAACAGTGCTGAAAACTTTGGCCTTGTTATTTCATGGTTTCCATTTCATAGCTGTGCCTTGTCAGGGCCAAGACATGCCAAAGTGCAAAGCAGGGTTCAAAGCAAAGCATTTTTATTTTTATTTTTTTATCTAAAACAAATTAGTTTATTTTTTTCATTTGCTACATTCCTTATGTGTCCATTTGTAGTTTTGAAATATTCATGTTTTGTTTTTCAAAAAGATCAGTGTTAGAGTGGTCAGATCCACTGAACCGCAGCATTAATCCAACAGATTAATGCTGCTGTTGTGTCCTTGGGCAAGACACATAACCCACCTTGCCTCCAGTGTGTGTGTACACTGGTGTGTGTGAGTGTGTGTGTGAATGGGTGAGTAATTCCTTGATGCAAAGTGCTTTGAGTGCCTTGAAGGTGGAATAAAATTGACCAGTTTTCCTTTACAAAACCCGAGAGGTGGGCAGGACAGTTAAAGGGCAGTACCCAGTTTATTTCCATGTATTTGAGCAAAATTTGTCTTGCCCCAGTACAGATATACTGTATGAGCAGCTCTTGGGGTCAAAGTGAGTCCAGAGTGTATGGTCTGTATCCAATTATAAAGCATTTTATTGTCCGATAATCAGAAGTTGCGCATTAACATGCTAATGGTTAGCATTACCGTGATGGCAGAACGCTCTGGTCTGTGAAATGATAAGCATTTATAAACTCATTGTAGTGAATAATTAGGATGCTCTTGAATACAGAAGGTAAGTGAGGAATAATTTTGGACCACTGCAAACTGTTTGAAATGAACCACTTGTGTTTTTCATGTTTTTAAGACTGTCAAAATCAGGTACAGCACCGTTAAGATCCACAGAATTGATTTGAAAACCCAGCAATAATCACTAACATGCACAGTGAACCTTGTTTGAAAAAGTTTGAGAATCTCACTGAACTAAAAGTCCTTTCATAATTTACACAGCAGCTCACCCTGCACAGACCAGCCCACAGCTGCATGTTCTTAGTTCATAAAAAAAAGGTCCGAATCCATGTCTTACAATATTCCCCCACGCTTCTAACCTAACCCAACAAGTCCATCTATTATCAATGAAAAAACAGGCCTCCCATTCAAGTCCCTGGCCCCATAATCATTCATGAATCTCTTTTCCTCTGGCCTCAAAGGGAGAGCTGGAGAACACGGTTAGGAGCATGACATTGAGAAATCGATGGATGAAAGCGGACAGAAAAAACATTAGAAAGAGAACAGGAGCAGAGAGAGAAGGACTGTGCATGCACTCGCCTATAGTCCCTGTGCGTCTGCGCTCATGATTATTTGATGGTTTTGAGCAGAGATGAGAGGAGGACGTGAAGGTAAACAGAATTATCCATGTACACAGGAAACACAAACAAAAATATGTGCGGGCTGGATGGATAGAGTCTGGAGGGTCCCTTAGACCTCTTGTACCATTCTGTGCTTAGAATAAAGATTTTCAAGAGCAAATATATCATTATTGGCCTTTAAGCATCTTAGACTGTAAATATAAATGGCTAACCCACTAGGAAGTGAACATGGGGGCACTTCCGGCTCCATCGACTCTGTTTCTAATTGATTTTATATTGCAAACCTGTCACTCTCTCTCTGTAACTGCTGCTGTGAGCCTCGTAATTCTCGTTTTAAATGTTCGTATTAACCCGCTCTACATGATCCTGGTGTTTTTATTTAGCTATTTTGTCCGTAAACGAATTCCTGTTCCTAATAACTTGGCTCCAAATTTGCTCCTATAACTGCTAGCCTCGGTGAGCTTCATTTTACGTTATGGGTGACATCATACTCCCTTAGTCCACTTCTTTACACAGTCTGTATTTAGAACTTAAAATAAAGGCTACTTAAAAAAAACTAAAACAAAAAACAGACATCATTTCACAGTCTTGTTGCTCTACATTGATCTGGTGCAGCCTGTTGTTTACTGGCAGCAGGGAAATTACCACAGTGAAAACAACTAATGTAAGTAATAAGGAAAATGTCAGGACATGTTAGTACATAAGCACGCAGAAGTAATGATTGTGATTTGGGCTCAGAAATGCGTAAAGGATCCATATTAGGTTATTTTCAGATCTATGTTATAATGTTGAGGTTTGGAGATGAAGACAGACTAATAATAAATAAAGAATTACCCATGAATGAAACAACTCCAGATAAGTTTTTGATGAGGTAACAGCATTATAACATGTCTTAAAGCTCACAAGAGTCAAAGGATAACTGAAATGATAAGTGAATGATGCAAAATACAACTCCAGGTATGTTTTTAATGTGAGAAATGTTATACAATGTTCTTTAAGTCTCAAAAAAATAAGGCTGCACCATATATCACAATCAGTTTTCGGTATGATTTGGTGCAGTTATCAAATTTCAAAATCCTGTTTTTATACATACATCATTATAGACAGACCACATTGGTGAATATTATATAAGTACCGGTATATAATATTAGACTATAGCTGGAGCGAGGCTCAAACTGCAGATCATCTGGTTATGAGATGACAATTCTACCACCTGAGCCACTAGTCTATTTTGTACCAGCATATTTTTATATAACAGTCTAACTAACAAACACCACTACTATTATTACTACTACTACTGATGCTACTACTACTAATATACTATTATGAATTCTGTTTCCAGTTCTCGTTAACTTTTTCCTAATTACAAATCTGATCTGATCTTGGTAGTACCGTCCCAGAATATTACTCTCACACTTCACTTTAGAGATGTCAGCCATCTTTGTCTCCCCTCTCTCGTTGGCTGTAATCATCTGGGCGCAGTGGGGTTGTCATAGCGATGTACTCCTCATCCTTTACATACGTTCAGTGTTCTTAATCAAAGTACGCAAAGTCCTGTTAAAGGCGATCTACAGTATTATGCAAAATCCACTTTATACTTTTGTTATAGTTGTTTTTCTTCTCACTCAGAGTTGTATTTAGAGTGATTTTCGCATGTTTTTGTAATCTTTATTCTCCTGTATTCAAAACGTCATTGCTTTGATCTACCCCCAACGCCCACTTCTCTATACTTGCGGTGATCTGCGGCTGTCCGTCTGAGGGGTCAACAGCGTGCGATCCAAATTCTTTTATTAAGTTGTTTTAGCTCAAAATTGTGATTTAAAACGTCTGAAATTCAACATAGTGATCCACAGGTGTCATAGATTCAAACTACATTCATGGTTTTCAGCTTTTTTTCATACATTGTACTTTCCTGTGAAATATCTGTAAAGTAAATTCACAAAAAGCCTGTTGGCCCATTGATTTCTGTTAGTGACTAGACCCATTAACTCACTGTATTACAACGGAAAACTGCATTTGAACAATACTCATATTTTCATCGTAGCTGTCCCCCATTCATTCACACGTTTCACATACAAATGATGCATATTTATAGTAATTTGGTAATACAAGAAGTGCTCCACTGTGTTTCTAAACGTAAAAGGAGCTGTTAACTTGAAAACTACCGCTTCATAACATCACAAGGTGGAACAGAGCATTTTGAGCTTTGGAGATGTACAGACTAATAATTAAGTTACTCAAACATGTGTGAATGAAACAAAACACAACTCTAGGTATGTTTTTGATGAAGTAACAGCATTCTAACATGACTTAAAGCTCACAAGAGTCAATTTTACGTAATATTGCACCTTTAATTATTATTGCCCTATTGGTTATTCTGATCACCTGAAAGAGGAATCCCAGACAAATGCACAATATGCCTTTAAATGAACCCAGCAGGCTGCAGAGAACTTAAAACTGTCCACTGAATTGGTAAGTATGGACATTTTGGACAATGTAGTGCACCCTTATGAGTCATTGACATTGTAGAAAAAAGCCCTAGAAGCTGTTGAGGCTTAATAATGATTGACCTGAAGGAGAGGGAGTCGTGGTGAAAAGTGAAATACGTTTTGAATATTTTATAAAGCTTTTAAATCCACTTGTTCAACATTGCTTTGGTACTGCATGTAGATTAATTAAGGACAATGGCAGTAATAGAAATCTCTCTGGACCCACTTATAATAAGTACAGCTCAATTAGCCTTAAAGGTCCTATATTGCATAAAATGGACTTTCCTCAGCTTTAAAACATGTTAGAAAGTTGTTACCTCCTCAAAAACATACCTGGAGCTGTGGTTTGTTTCATTTACACATGTTTGAGTAAAGCTTTATTACTCATCTGTCTACGTCTCCAAAGCTCAAATGCTCTGTTCCACCTTGTGATGTCATGAAGTGCTAGTTTTCAAGTGAACAGCCACTTTTTTTTTTTTTTTACTTTTTCTTTAGTAGAGATTGGCAATTCCAGGGCTGAAATCATCCAAATGATTCTAGTGAAGGTGTATGGAGTTTAAAAACACAGTGGAGCACAGTGTTTTCTGTTAGGGAGAAGAACTCAGTTGAAATGTGTGAATGAAACAAAACACAACTCCAGGTAAGTTTGAAGAAGAAACAACGTTATAACATAGATGCTTTGAGCTTTCTATCATGTTATAACGTAGTTCCCTTTTCAAAAACATGTCTGAAGAGGTTTTAGATGTCATCCGTGCAAGTTTGAGTAATCTAGCGATCTCTCCTTGGCCCTATTCAAACCCTCTTGATGATTAGCTGTAAGATCCTGTGCAATGCTCCGCCCGCAAGCCTACGTCACCCATGCTCCCACACGACAATTCTCCATAAATACACAAAAACATGATACAAAATTGTACACAGCAACTTGACAAACCTGATGCGATGTGCAGTAGTTTCATTAACGGGACGTGCATGCTGATAGGGCTCTGATGAGGGAGTGGGAGGGGAGAGTGTCGAAAATGAAAATCGAACTTACTAAACATATCAATACATCATTTTCAAAGCAATAAGAAGTAACATGGTGATCTAAATATGTTATGTGTTAGCAGTTAATACCCCGTAGAAGTAAAATACCCCCTCTTTAAAGCGACCAGCTAAATCCGTCACTTAATAGAAAAAGAGGCAACGGCTACATAATTCTCCTGGCATCATAGTGACAGTGTTATCAGTATGTATGTCATTCATTTCTGCTGATAATTTTTGCAAGTTTATTACTAATATATGCATGACTTTGGCCTTCACATGGTCTTAAAAGGTCCTATATTACGCAAAACTGACTCTTTTGAGGTTTTAGTCATGTTATAATGTTGTTACCTCATCAAAAACAGACCTGGAGTTGTGTTTTGTTTCACTCACACGTGTTTGAGTAATCTTTTACCATTAGTCTGTCTACTACAAAGCTCAAAATGCTCCGTTCCATTTTGTGATGTCACGAAGCGGTAGTTTTCAAGTTAACGGCTCCTTTGACCTTTAGTTCAGCAGAGATAGTCACTTCCAAAGCTGAAATCATCCACATGATTCAAGTGAAGGTTTATGGAGTTTTTCTTTTGAGAGAAGAACTGCTAGGCTTGTGTTAAATGTGTGAATGAAACAAAACACAATTCCAGGTATGTTTTTGATGAGGAAACAACATAATAACATAGCAGTAATATGGGCCCTTTAATGGAAAAACACAATGGCTAGCCTTCATGTGTGCCAGCCATTTTGCATGTTTATTATATGCATGACTTGGGCCTTCACACGGTCATTAAGTGTAAGTACCCATCACACAACATGTATCTAGCATGATGTCGCCTTCAGATCTCCATTTGCATGTTTATTAGCTACACTGACAGCCTCACACGCAGAACACGTGGCTATCTCTGCTGTGACTACCTTGATTAGCATTGCTGCTACAGGTCAAAGCAAGGAGACCCGCGACACACTGCTCCAGCCTGAAGGGGGCGGACACGAGGGGTAATCTCACATGCGGCGGACAGGAGCAGCTGCCAGAGCCGACAGCGATGAATACTGATTAAATAACAGGGGAAGATTCAATATGGCTGATGAAGACGAGAAGGAGGAGGGAGAGAGAGAGAGCTGCGATTATGAAGGAATGCGTTATGTGAAGGTAGAGTAAAGGCATAGAAAATCTGTGTGTATGTGTGTTTATTCATTGTTTGGTTTCTTAAGACATCACTGCAAGATGTGAATGAATGAATGCCTTTATTGTTTGTTTCTTCACATGTACTAGACATGAAAAGGAATCGAAATGGGACCTGTCACCCCATCCGTGCATTACAAACGCACAAACAATATGACATGGGGGGGCTAGACATGGACCGGACCGAAGACAGGTAGCAAGAGGAAGAAAACAATGCAGCATATAACATGAGGATAAGGGGAGGAGAAAAAAAAAGAGAGAACAAACCACAAACCATGCTCCTCTTCGGGAGAATGATATGGGACCAGTACACAAAAAAACACCTCCGCGACATCAGCACATCACGACATTATGACTAGACTTGCAACCGGGGAGAAGAGTCTAGTCGTAACTCAAAGTAGGGAAGCAGCCATCCAGATCCTGCAGCCCTGTGAGCGCTGGATTCAAAATGAATACGTTTAAAGGTTCTATAATTACACAAAATTATAAATGGGTACGTTAAGATAAGATAATCCTTTATTTGTCCCACAATGGGGAAATTGCAGTTATAATGTCACCTCATCAAAAACATACGTATAGTTGTGTTTTTGTTTCATTCACACATGTTTGAGCAACCCTTTATTAGTTGAAGTGGTAGTTTTCAAGTTAACAGCTACTTTTTATCTTTTGGTCAGTAGAAATTGGCAATTCCATGGCTGAAATCATCCAAATGATTGCTGGACAGTGGGGCACCTCCTGTATCACCACATGACATCACAGGGTGGAAGTATTTTCAGTTTGAGATGAAAAAAAAAAAAAAAAAACAGCCTCAATATGCACGGTTTTTGTGTTAAATATGTGTAAATGAAACAAAACACAATGCCGCTCCATATAAGCCCCATAAAAACACTTGGTTTTGAAATTCCCAGTTTTGTGACGTCACAGGTAAATGTTCAGAGGTGTCAAAAATGTTAATCCGAGTATTTCTGCCGTCAACTCGTATTCATTATAACTGCATGCTTCTGTTAACATGTTGGGAAACCCTTGTTGGAGGATGTCTTTTTCTATAATAATGTATGGCCTATATGTGCAGATAACATGCTCTTCAGTCTGGTACCTGTGAGAAGTTAAGCACTTTGAAATCAGCAGCATGGCTATTGTCAACATGACACTATAGAGATATACTATAGAGAATTTGTTGTGAAGTGTGATTAGCATCTCCTCACTGTGTGACTGGGCCCTTGGTGCTTATAATATCAAATACACCGATCCATCTGTGTGTAGTAGAGCAGAGTCTATCAGTCTATAAAGCACGACCTGCCACAGCTATCATTACCATTTAGATGAGTCATAGAACATTCAGCTTAACTCTGCAAAACACAAAATACATTAGAGTCATCAGTCATAAGAGCGAAAGTGTACAGCCCACTGTTAAGTCAGGGCTTTTTTTACTTTTAGCGACAAAATGTGCAAATTGTTTCCTCTATGATTGATCTGTGGATATTCTCGCAGAATAGAATAGAAACTAGAAACGGTTTATTTCTCAGACTATTGATATTCTGCAACTGATGTCATCGACATTCCTTGAGGGGTGAAGCTAACTAGAGGTACTGCTCTGTCTGGAGCTGTTACTCAAGTTAGACTTTAATCTGAGTTTGGTTTCGCCACAGTCTTACCAGCTGATGAGCTTTTGAGATTTGTGCTGTTAAACAAGTCCCTCTCAAATAACATCCTGAAAATGGGTCGCTACATCTATCTTTAAAGTGTTTTTATTGTCTGCAAGCCAGGATCTAACACTGCACTGTTAGCATGCTAGTTGCTGTTAGCTTTACCGTGATGACAATACTCTGCTCTCCTCTCTGAAGTAGTGAAAAGCTCTTCTCATGGTGAGTTATTAGGAAGCAAGAAGTGTGTTCAGAAAGTGAGGAATAAGTCTGCAAACTCCACTGCAAACAGTTTTACAGTTTAAATTGCAAACCAACCAGACACATATCAAATGTTCAGCCTTAATTTTTGAGATGCATAAGCACATGTTTTCACTGCTAACACATAAAATGGTGCAAAAATATAATTCCATCGCTCACGCTCTGATCAAATTCACTACTATACACCAACCAACAAAAACAGCATTTTTCTTAAAGATTTGGACATTAATGAGTTTTTGTTTTGACTCCCTCCATTTTTCACTCTCCCGTTTTCTGCCTGTGCGGAGCATTTTGCGTTGGTATGACGTGATCTGATTTCCATGCAGAACAGCGCGGGCTCGGAGATGGAGCGGAGATATGGAGGGGTGGGGGGGGGTGAGGAGAGGGGTGAGCGGTGATGGATGGACAGAGCTGCAGAGTAAACGTACAGACGACAGGCCTGGGAGCGCCGCGCAGTGATGAATGAGAAGGAAGGGGGACGTTTGTGCTATGAATGAGTGTGACTAAATGAATGGTGTTGGGTTTAAATGACATCGCTAACCCGCTTGCTGCCGCGTTGTAAATAGGAAGTGATAATGGGTGCACTTCTGGCTCCATCAACTCTCTGGCTCCAATTCACTTTACATTAAAAAACGGTTGCCCCTCTTTTTGTAACTGTTGCTGTCAGACTCGTCATTTTTATTTCGCTATTTTGTCCATAAATCAAGATATGAACATTAATAACCTTCTTTCTCCAAGATCACTCCCACGAGCGTTAGGTTTGGTTAGATTTGATTGACAGCATTGCTAGACTTGCTAAACCAGAGATGTGGGCGGGAAGGAGCGTTACCTTCAACAGCCTCGCTCCGGATTGGCTCTTTGGTTGCTATGATACTCGTGATCGGAATTCCAAATATGGAACTTCGCTCCAAATTCGCTCCTATAACTACAAGCTTTGATGAGCTTCATTTGACTGGAGCTGAACCCATTGGGTGACGTCACACTCCCTTAGTCCACTTCTTTACAGACATTGACTGTATAGAAATGGACTGAGGGAGTGTGACGTCACCTATAGCTTTCAGCTGCAGCCCCATAAAGCTCAAGGCCAGCATTTATACCGTCTAATCTGCAACCAAGGACCATGTTGGGAAATTCCGGGCACACAACCAAAGTGCCAGTCAGGAGCGAGGTTAGTTTGGCAGGGAGCAGCTCTTATCATTGTTGGAAATGGCTCCACAAATTTGCAATATCACAGTTATGGCTTAAAGTCCTTTCAACTGAAAAGAATCATGTGGTTAACCAAATTATGAAGCTACTGTGAACACATAATTTCACTTATGTTTATTTGTACTGACCGAGGAGATGCTGAACTTTGTCCCAGTTTTTGTTTCATGCGGATAGGTCTAGTAATTACAGAGAGATACCAGACCTGACAGCTGTATTAGATCATTTAACTTCAGTTGAAAAATAATCCATCCACCCAAACATACGACCCCTACACAAGCTTTGATTTGCTTTGTGAAATAAAAACATAGTAAGGCTAGGAAAGCTAATTGTTCCAGATGGCTAATTGTGTGGCATTTTGTATGATCCCGGTAATATTGGCTTAAATTTTGATTGAGAATATTGGAAAAAAAAACAACATCAACAGCTTGGTAACATATTTGGTTACAACACCTGGTGTGGCAGTCCCAGGTGAGATCAGTAATGATTTGTTTGCTGGAATAAATAAATACACTTAAAAATTAACCTGCAAACATCTGCTCGGAGAAGTTCGGAGAATGTTCCTTCCCTCGGCAAAAACCATTAACCAAACTTTGAAACTAACCCTAACCTTTTTTGGCACATTTTATCCAAACATAGCCAGACCCACTTTATAATTGGCTTTAAATGTCACTCTGGGCTCAGATACGGTATTACTTTCCATGTATTTTCAAAGCAGTGTAAAAGTGTTATTAGCAGTAGATGATGGACAGCTCAAATGGAGAGGTGTTAGTCTAACTCTAGGGCTGTGTGCGCCTCTGGCAATGGACACTTATCACAGCGGGGCTCGCAGTGGGACACAAACACACTGGCAAAAAGCAATATTACAACATGGACATGAAAAGTCAATATGTTTTAAATAAATGTGTTTTTTTCTACGATTAATTTGGTTTTGTTAAAGGTATATTGTGGAACTTTTTGGAGGCGGCATATCACCCTCATCATTCCACAGAAATAGAAAGTTATACCTTAGAACATGGGGATAGATAAGATACAGTAGCTCTCCACCCTTTCAAGCAGCTCCCCAAAGGATTTAGGAATTATACATTACACTTGAGTGATTCAAATCTGATTCATCACTTGATGTTCCCCATTTAAGGTTTACAACCTCACTTTAAAGCTAGTCACCATTTTATTGACTCAATTTCTTGACCGCTAATAGAAGTAGCTCCCTGTCAGCTTCAGTTTTGTAAAAGTAAAGGTTGGAGACAGCAGCTATGGAATATTATAGCCAAAGGAAGAAAAAAAAAAAACATTCCCATGGTAACAAGCATGTGGTGGCCTTCATCCAGGCTACATAAGAGTGAGGTTTGTAGAAATCTAAGCTCACTCAGAGTAAGAACAACCAAATAAAAAATAAAAAAAAATAGTAAAAAAGAACCATGCTTTCATTTCAGTCTGTTTGTTTTTCCTGTATCCCATATCCATGGAGACATTTGAGATGCCACAGGCTTTTTACACCATATGTGGCAGCAAATGTGGCAGAAGACCTTCCAGAGGAAACACTTTGAGGGCATTAACACAAGGGACTGTTGGATTGAACTGTTTGCTTTTCCCGTACCCATCCAGGTATCCATGGAGACCTATTACACAGTCTCCATGGATAGCTATGGAAATGCTACAGGCTTTTTACACCATACGAGGCATCAAATGTGGGAAAGACTTTGAGGGAATGAACTGTGAACATTAATCTCATTGTATTAATTTCATACTTAATGCTTGCTACAGTTAAAGTTTTTTTGCAAGATAGAACAGAAATTGACCATTGAACCATTTTGTCACCAACCGAAACATCAGAGCGGAATAAGAATGAGTCCTTTCCTGTTGTGTTCACCTGGTTCCCCTGGACACAGCTGTGATGTTGCAGGACACAGAGGAGGGACACTTTTGGCTTTTCCACAGGATCTGCTGACCCTCCCTGACCAGTCGCCCTGTTAAACTGCACTGAGACCTTTGACTGAGACACAAAAGAGCAGTGTAAACTTGAATTTCCCTTGAGATCAGTCCAGTATTTCTTTCTCACTATTTT
This sequence comes from Taenioides sp. WSHXM2023, assembly GCA_029959045.1. NCBI lineage: Eukaryota > Metazoa > Chordata > Actinopteri > Gobiiformes > Gobiidae > Taenioides > Taenioides sp. WSHXM2023. The sequence continues at coordinate 6,127,501 of CM057097.1, forward strand.
CAGCTGAAAACTTAATGTGGCTTTAAAGGTGCACTATGTAACATTTCTGGTGGAAGGTTGGCAGTAATGTTCCACAGTGTTGCTTTAAACTCATCTGTCTTGCATTTATACAGTTGCAGTTTATTTGTATAGCTGCTTTTTATGTTTTCACTGAAATTCATTTGAATTCTTTCAGCACAATTTAATCCTAACTAGTAGCTTTTTTTTTTTTTTTCCTAGCAGCTTTTTATGTAGTCCACGGATGAATCAGACTCATATTTTTGAGTCTGATTCATTTATTCATTTTTACCAGCATCATTTGAACCTGTTTATTTGGTGTTTGTTTTGTTATCTGGAGCAACATTAACCCCAAAAAAAATAAATCTAAAATACAAACTAAAAATTGCCCAGGATGCCTCAAAAGGTGAGGGTGAATCATTTGGCATTTAAACCAGAGCTCCCACAGTGTAGTGGCTAAACAGGCTAACGCTGCCTACCCAGCTCAGAAACGCCAGTCCAAAACTACACCCTGACCTTTAGATAAACCACTTCGGCACGGTTATGAGAATTAGCCCAAAAGTAAATGTCAACTTTAAACCTCTGACTACAGGCAAAACCTCTGGCCATAAAACTGATGAGAAGTGCCGTACATAATTCTACCTGACCATAGAAAACTCCAACAAATGACAAATTAAGATTCACTTCCACGTGTATGTTTTTCAAGTAAACAGAAACACAAAATGAGAAATGGTGAAATATCCAAAACATACCTGGAGTTGTCGGATGAAGAGCAGAGGTAGAGCGCTTCACTGAGTCAAAAAATGTTTTAAAATAACAGTGCAGGTGCTTTACGAGGGTTGGATTGAAATAACAACAGAATGTGGTCCATACTTAAAAATGTAAAGACACACCAACTGAAAATATGAAAAGTCCATTATGTGAGTTGTGTTTTGCTTCATTCACACGTTTGAGTAACTCTTTCTGCATCTCCAAAGCTCAAAATGCTCTGTTCCTCCTTGTGATGTCATGGCGCGATAGCTTTTTAAGTTAACATTTACCTTTAGTTCAGTAGAGATCGGCAATTCCAGGACTAAAATCATCCAGATGATTCTAGTGGAGGCATAAAAAACACAGTGGAGCACCTCCTGTATTACCACATAACATCACAAGGTGGAAGAAAGTGCTTTCCTTTTGAGATGTATGAATGAAACAAAACACAACTCCAGGTACGTTTGTGATGAGGAAACAACATTATAGATCAGAAAATAGCGTCATATGGGCCCTTAAAAAGTCTCAATGTACCATAGAAATAATCGTTTGACTAGTCGATTAATCGAAAAATGTATCACTGACTTTGACTACCAAAGAAATCGTCAAATAGCCACATTTTTACACGGCGCTTCTCCACCTTCAACGCACCCAAAGTGCTTTACTCGCCCATGCACACACACAAACACTAGGGGCGAGGTAGGTTAAATGTCTTGCCCGAGTACACAACAACAGCACACTAGCCAACTGTGGGTCATAAACATCGTTGGTTATGATTCCGAGAGCGAGATTTGAACCGCCAACCTTCGAATCAGCGGACAAATACTCTACCAGCTGAGCTACTGTTATTAGTTGTATCCCTAGTGTGAACACAGCGATTTCGTTTAAAAAATTGACCAAGTTTCAGTATTTGTTTTTCACCAGGAGCTCTCAATAACCCACTCCCAGTCGGGTCTAGTCTTTTCAAAAAGTACAGTGTATGCCGAGGAGTCTCCAGGCGCGCACTTGCACAATCCGCTCTGTGTCAGCCTCTTTATATGCAAATATACATACATCATTTCTGCAGCAACTCCACAAATCTCTTTTCTTTGACACGAGAGCAGAGTCGCAGCAGGAAATGAAAAACAGAAAGAACAACTGCCACACACGCCGCATAGAAACCACTGCGAGAGGGGTTAGCAGCGCGCGCTAAGGTGAAGGCTAACGGCTCCACACGACCACAATGTGCATATCAAAGAATAACGAGGTTTGGAATTGACTGTACACGTTCCATGTTAAGGTGATTTCGAAAAGAGGTTTAAAATTGTATGCCTTCATTGCATTTAAATTGGTAGGTATGTTCACTATTCTTCTGCATCATATATTCAGTCTGAGTCCTCTGTACCATATATTCACTGTCCCTCCTCTGTACCATATATTCACTGTCCCTCCTCTGTACTGTATATTCACTGTCCCTCCTCTGTACCTTACTGTCCCTCCTCTGTACCTTACTGTCCCTCCTCTGTACCATATAAGTAACATTAGTACATGTGAATATATCAATAGTCGTTTTACTCAACATACTGTAGGTAGGTCATCAGTTCACTTCCTTGTTTTAACCAGTCACAACACTGTAACCACTGGTTGAGTGTCAGGTGCTTTCACACTTGCATCCCTTAGTCCGGACTTTGGGACTTTACTGTTTGGTTTGGTCTAAAGTCCAGGTGTGAATTTTCCAGTCTGTGAACGTGAAGTCAAAATAAAGCAAAGCCGCTGAAGAAATTGAAGGATGAAGTATCCAGTGATAATAATGTTTTAATTCCAAACCAAAAATGAAAAAGAAATTATGTGTATGCTTGCATTAACTCCTTACAATCCATGTTTCACCAAAATCTTCATTTTGAGCAAATGATTGCTTCCTAATTTGAAGGATTTGTCATGGCAACAGTCCTCTGTTATCATAGCAATAACAGAGTTCAAATCAAAGTATTACATCTTTTGCCCAGGGAAAGGTCCTCTCAAAATCCTTCCTTTTGCCTGAAATCCATGAAGAAGCAGCTTGGTTAACCAAAACTTTGTCAATAAATTCTGACATTTTTTTTTTATTTTTTTTAACCATGAAACAAAACAAAATCTACATCAGGCCAATCCTTTTCCTTTTCAGATTTCCTTGGAGAAGCATTCAACCAGGACAACCAAAACATCTGGTCCCCCATAGTGTCATGGTGCTGTCTTAACACTAGGCTGTGCACGGTTTGACAGCAGTTTTCCACACTGAATAATCCATAAGAGGAAGTATTGGCACAGCTGTGACTCAATGTAAACAAAGAAAATCTACAGAGGCCCGGGGAGGTGAGAGACATTATGATGAAGAGGAGAGAAAGACGATATGAGCTGCACTTTATTTGAAATGCTGCAGTAGCACAATCACCATAACTATCATTGTCATACCACAATGATAGTTAAAAACACTCTTTAAGTAATAGAATGAGATTTTCATAGTACTTTGTTTTGTATTCCCACATGATCTTCTATCTGTGTAATCCCTCAGTGGTCCTGTAGGTTCCACAGTGGTCCTTGGGTGTGTACTAGTCTATGTGCTCTTATACTTGGTCTGATACAGCTCAAGATCATTCTAAAAATATTCAGGAAAGGTTCATTTTTGTCCTGTGAACGTGACCTTCTTCGTATCGATACCTGCTCAAATGAGTATGTAGTTTTAGTAACAATTAGTATCTGATTTTCCATACTTTTGACAATGCTTTGCTGGAGTAAACGTTACATACTGCAGTGTGTTAGTGTGCAGATGCTAAAGGTGCACTGTGTAAGTTTCTGGTGGAGAATATGCTGTCTCCATGGAAATCTTATTGCTTTTCCTGGACTCTTCTACAGTATAGTAGCCAGCAAGGTGAATTGTCTTCGGTTTTGTGAGTTCAGAACCTCTTGAGGATCCATCTTGTTCAGCTCCAATCAAAGTGAAGTATTTGTTTGAACGCTCTGATCATTGGTTTCCATCTCTTTCAGCGAGAGCCGTCCCAGACTGATCATGTGGAGAAGCGTATTTGTTTCCTCATCACAAACACACCTGGAGTTGCGTTTTGTTTCATTCACACAAATCCTGCATATTTAGGCTCAGTTCTTCTCTCAAACATCATCACGTCATGTGGGAATACAGAAAGTGCTCCACTGTGTTTTTAAACTCCACACACCTTCACTACAATCATCTGTATGATTTCAGGACTGGAACTGCCAATCTCTACTGAACAAAAGATAAAAGGATTTGGATTTGTAGACACGCAAATCATAAAAGATTACTCAAATGTGTATGAATGAAACAAAACACAACTCCAGGTCTGTTTTTGAGGAGGTAACAACATTATAACATGGCTTCAATCTCTTAAGTGTCCATTTTACGTCATATAGGACCTTTAAAAACATATACCTTTTGCATTTATTCTGTTACAAGTATTTTATTGCCTCGGCCTTACTGTGAGCAGGGTTGTCTCTCCACAGATCTGAACTGTAGCGTGGCATGGCAGCGTCACACGTTTGTCTCCATGGAGATAGATTTTTAATGCCATATGACAAATTGTGGAACATGAAATAACCATAAGACAAGAAGGTGCACCAGAAAGTTACATAGTGTAGCTTTAAAGAACAGATGTAACAGAAGTGGTGATTGTGGTGAAATTGTGAAGAGACTAAAATTGCTGCTGCCTAAAATAGTGGAACGTGGATGTGCGTCGAATAGGGCCATAATGAATTTTTTGGTTTTCTTAGTGATGAGTCTGCTTGTCATAATATAATTTCTGCTACGCTTTGTACTTTTTCCTTTACGGAATTTGAACAAAACAAAAATAAACACGCAGATTGAAGACTATTATTTTTAAAGGTGCTGGTCTACACAGGAATGTTTTTGCTTTGCCAGAAATGTTCCATAGTAGCTATCAATCACCACGGAGACAGAGCTATGGAGAGGCGACCTTGGTTACAGTAAGTCACAGTCTTTTTGAATAAATAAAAATACAGAACTGAACGAATAAAGATTTGTTTAATGCCATACTGTGGAAGATTCAAAGCAGTAACATCTCCATGGAGGCAAATTCATCTAAATCGTTGTTGCCACGGCTTCAGCTCAGCAGTGTGTCACACGTATAGACGAGATGGTATTAAAATTTTCACAGTATCTAAGGCCAACCTGAGTGCGCCTGTGTAATCCCACTGTATAAACACAGGGCCCGGTGTTCTTGAATGGAGTTGATAAAAGAGAAACAGATGTGAGGGGCTCTGGACTCTAATGTGCTTTTGTGAATGACCTATTTCAAATCCAATATACTCCACATTGACTTCAGAGCGCCTGTGCCTCGCTCCATTGTTATTACAGTGTCCTTAAAAATACAAGGCTACAAATCTACAATCACACTGGCGGGATGGGACCATAGACAACTGGGAAAACAAATGTGAAAAAGGAGAAATAAAAGTAAAGACTAAACTGTATCTGATTTTTACAGTCTTAAAAAAGTGGGTTTGCAGTGGTCCAAGATTATTCCTCATTTACCTTATACTAATTATTCGCCATGATGAGTTTGTAAGCGCTTTTCACAACTCTCAGAGACCAGAGTGGAGATAACAACAACTAGCATGCTAACACATACTTTCTAGGACATTAAACACGTTATTGACCTCAAGAGCTGCGTATACAATATATCTGTACTGGAGCAAAACTCATTTAGCTCCAATACATGGGAAATACAGTCGAGTACAGGGCCTTTAAGTCTATATGGGCTGAAGTTGTATTTAGAATTTAAATCCCGTCCCTTCTTTTGTAATACGTATACTGCACCAATATAAGATCCACTAAATATTGATGTATGTGATTCTCATACAAAGGATATGGTCAGGCCTAAATACATTATGTATATATTATGCCTCAGGATGTGAAGATACTGGAGAGCCATGCAAATGACTCCCTCCATTCTCATTCAGGCTCATATACCATCCACATGCACATTTTTCTCTTACTTCAATGATTCAAACACGATTGAAATAAAAAGTGGATTTTTTGTTTAGTAAAAGATATTTTACTTACTGACTTACATCATGATTGGGTGGTAAATATCTCCACAAACCTGACTCATACTTAGGCTGGAGAAGGGAGTATTATTAACCCTACACGCTGAAATAGAGTCTCATGATATTTGTGAGACTCTATTTTGAAATACTCGTCCTGTAAGGTTCAAATCTGCAGCTGAGTCAAATAGTCGTCCTGATGTTCTGCGTTTTCCTGAACTCTGTCAGTGAGAGCCGTTTCAGATTGATAATGTGGACGACTCACTTCAGAGCGATACACTTATGACTCTGGTGTGAGCCAGGTTACCTCCTCCACCTTCTTGTTTCCATGGAAATGTTCCTTTCGCTAAAATATCCCACAGTATGTCGCTGAGTCCTTAGGCAAGACACTTCACCCATATTGCCTAGAAGGAAAGTGTGTCTGTGTGTGTTTGTGTGTGTTTGTGTGCGTGTGTGTGTACCAGTTTACACCGTTGAGTGTAAAGTGAGAGGCTTTGAGCAGCTTGTAAAGTGGTAAGGCATTAAACGCATCTGTCTCTGTGGAGAATGTTCCCAAGTATAGTTTTAACTTTCTATTTCCATGGAATCCTGCAGGGGGCGGCCTCCAGAACACATACTGTATCTATAAATTCAGTTTTAAAAGTGTGACTATAAAGACTGCAATTTCTACTTGATCATATTTAATCTTGTTTGTCAATAAACAAACACATAAACCCACAAAATAAAGAGCTGCTCGTCTGTTTCATCCCTGTTTTCTTCTATCATTGGCCCTGTCTGCATCTGCCTGTGTGGAGAAGCGTACGTATTGACTGATGTAGGTCTCACTGTTCTTTCTTTCTTTAATCTCTCTTTTTAATCTCTTCTTTCAGCGCAGATAAAACATGACAACTCAGAGCCTCTTCACTTTAAAGATTAATGACTTTACCAACATACACAGAAAAAGTGCTTATTTCACAAACCAGTGGACACATGGCTCTTCTAATTGATCCCAGGCTGATTCTGAGCCTATTTACAAATTCAACAAAACAAGGCAGATCTGTAGCCGCCATCACGTTTATCCGGATTTTTGTACAATGATTCAGAAGGATTTACACACCAGGATAATCTAAAATCTTTTCTGCTTGAATTTCCATTGGAAAAAGTGTGGTGTGTGTGCGCCAGTTTTCAGTATTTTCTTTAAAACAAACTAAAATTGAACAACTGCAAATGTGTATTCTTTCAAAATACAGGAGTTCAGTTTCGACAGTTTCGTTGGAGTAGAGTTACTTTCACATAATATTTGAAAATGTATATTGCCAAAAATGAAATGAGCTCAGCAGTGACAGTCGGACCCTGGTTCTGGAAGTAAATTTTTCCCATAGACTTTCCAAAAATATATATTACAAGTTTGAAGGCTCAGGGTTAATCAGCTCTGTGGAACTAATGACCACAAGACCTATTTTACTTTGTTTCTGAAACTTTATAAACCCTTATTAAAATATTTCATGCATTTTAAACATGCTTTTTTGGACTTAAGTTTTCAAGTGGAGGGTCCACCATCTGCTTGTCTCCATGGAGATGTTACTGCTTTGTCTGGAATGTCCCGGTATGGCATTAAATGTATCCATCTTGCATTTACTCAATAACGTAGGGATTTATTAAAAAAGAAAAAGCTTGCATTCTTACTGTGAGTGGGCTCGCCTCTTCACATATCTGACATGTAACTTGGCCCTATGGTGTCACCTGCTGTCTCCGTAGAGATAAATAAGTGTAATGCCATACTGTGGAACATTCCATGTAACATCTTCATGGAGAGAAGATGGTGGTGACGAACCCTCTACCAGAAAAGTTACACAATATATAGGGATGGGACAAGATCTCGTGCCACAAAATCTCTTTTTACATTTGGATTGAAAAAATACCAGCGAGTTACATTTTTTTAAAATGTGTAGTCCCAAACAGCAGAGCTACAATGACAACAGAAATATTAAGTAGAGTAAATAAAAAACAATGTGTTTAAAACTGGGAACTGAATAGCACAATGTATTTATTAAAGCTGAAATAATGTCAAAATCTCGTCTTGTCTCATTCTGGAAACTATCTCGTCGTGTTTTTTAATCAGAAACACCTGGCTGTAATCAGGGTAGTCATGTGTGATGTTATGTAGTACTTGAAATTGCTGTGGCCACTGGAGGCAGCACATACTTAAAAAAAAACAAAAAAAAACTAGTTTACGCTAAAATTACTAAGAACAGTAAATAATACTGTTGTGGAGAGGCGACCCCGCTCACAGTCAGAATGCCTGTTTTTCTGGGTATTTTTGAGCTGTAAAACCAGCTGTAGGTGAAAAAATGTAAGGTAGAGCTGTTTAATGTCACACTGTGGAACATTCGAGGTTGTTGTTAGTATTACCGTCACAGCAAAACTCGACTTTGTGTCTGTAAGTTGAAAAAAGCGCTCATAAACTCATTGTGGTGAATAATTAGGAGGCTCAGAATGCGTAAGGTAAGTGAGGATATATGTGTGTGTATGTGTGTGTGTCCGTGTGTGCGTCTGTGTGTGTGACATCCTGTGATTCATGGGTCTGACGCAGCACTTCCCATGTGTGTGAATGAGGCGTCCATCTGCCTTTGTGACCAACAGGATCTGACTCCATTCATTAAAAAAAAAAAAAAAAAAATCTGATTCCTATTCGTTTCCACAGTGCGTCATCTGGGGACAGGAGATATAGCCCTGTGCTGAGTGGATCATTTTTTGAAAGAGAAAAAGAAATTAATAACGTTTCTTGTAAGAAATAGCAACAAACACTGAACTTAAAGGCCCTCTACCTTTTATTATGATTTTTCCCAATTTTTTGAGCAAAAATTAGATATCCTACAGGCAAAATATAACAGCAAGCTATTTCACTTTAACTGCTTTATAAGTTACTCTTTCAACATATGTTTTTTTAAGTTTAACACAATGAATATAATGAAACGGACTAAATAATTCTTTACACTTGATTCAACAGCAGTGCATTCTCCATTAGCTCCACAGCTGTACCAAGGACACCTCCAGTCTGCTCCTCATTGACACAATTTCTTTGTGGACAGCTCCAGCTCTCAGTCCTACGTCAGAAGAGCTTTGAATGTACGCTACAATAGAAGCATGGGCAGACCTGAGAGGATAACACACAGTGTGTTGAGTGTTTATGTCCATGGGTCCTTACTGATGCTAAATAATACACTTATCATGTATATTTTGCATAATTATGCCTATAAAAAAGACACAAATGTTGCTCTTACTGATAGCAATTGTAATGCTGATTTATTCTTAATCACAACAAAAGGAGAAAAAAAAAAAAATAAATACAGTGGCCATGTTTCAGAGTTTTGGTTCTTAGCATGATTATCCAGATTATCAGAAAGCAGAATGAGCCTCACACGAGTCTCTCACTTGGGTTGCCAGTTTCAGCGTGTAAATCCAGTGTGTTTAAACCTAAAATGTCTCTCTCTGATCTGAATGGTCTCTATCTAAACCCCAGCACATGAATCAGTACAAGTGCAGCCTCTGTAGCCCAGCGAGGGAATTCTGGAGGTTCTTCACATGAGGACTTTCCATAAACTGGGAATGAGAAAAACTTGTGTGTGTCCTCTATCTGCAGGATAAGGCTCTGGCAACACGGGTTCAGTTGTGACTGTAAAAGCTTAAAGTGCAGGCTACATACAGCTCCTTTAAGCCTAATTCCGTACATTGTGGATACAGCTTAGAGTCTCATCTGGTTCTCCTCTTTTGAATGGCACTGTTTAATGCAAAACACATGATTCTTTCTGTCAGATGGAGCTGTGTCAGAAATGTCATTTTTCCACTCCAGTGATCTGAGGAACGCTCCATATGAGCTTCACGGGACATGATCCGTCACATGTGGAGACAGAGCCCTGCAGGTTCTACTGTATGTGCCAACATGATTCTGCTGACTGCACCGACACATGTGTGAAAACCATGTAACAATAACCAGTATCATCCATAAAAGACAGAGAGTACAGACTTTTGTCATCAAAACACCAACGCACCAGCTCGTCCTGCTTAAAGTGACGTCACACTCCCAAATGAACTTAACATTTACAGAGACAGTTTGAGTCCATCACAAACTGACTCATATTCATGGGTTTTGACATTTAAACAGCTTCCTTCAGTCATTATTATTATTATTATTATTATTATTATTATTATTATTATTATTATTATTATTATTATTATTATCTGCCAGTGGAAACAAACTGTCTGAAATGAAATTGTGTAACAAATGTCTTGTGTTGTCTTGTGTCTGTCTCCGCGTTATTTTACAATGATGTAATGCAAATTTGGGAAAGGTAAAATATGTCACTTTCTGGAAGTGGCACATCACATGTATGATTCAGTGGAAATAGAAAATTAAAAGCATACTTCGGAACATTTTCCATTCAGATAGTTGAGTTTCATGCTTTATTGGGAATATTATAGGCCCAATAAGGTTTGTGGAGATGTTTTTCCAAGTTTTTCAGTTTAGTAAACACAACCAAAATGGAAAAAAAAAAAAAAAAAAAACAACAACAACAACAACTGCATGCTTTGTTTTAGTCTATTTGTAGTTTAATTTAAGTTACTGTGGCTTTAAAGGTGCATTGTGTAACTTTTCTGCTGGAGGGTCCGTCAAATGTTTTTCTTCATGGAGATATTATCACTTTGTCTGGAATGTTCCACAGTATGGCATTAAACCTTTCTATCTTCATGGAGACCAAACCAGACCACGTTACAGGTCAGATCTGTGGAAAGCCTGTGAACTCCTATTATAGAGCTCTGAACCCTGCTAACCACCTCTGCACCATCGTCCCTCACACCTGATAACACAGATATTTGCTTTCACACGCTTTCTCTGCTCCTCGCTCCACATCTGCATCTGCCGAGGCCATTTCTCTACAAGATCACCTCCAAAAAAAGAAAATGGCTGAAACCGACTCTCGAAGAAAAATACGAAAGTGGTGCGCATATGTCAGAGAGCTGGTAATAGTGCTGAGACGTGGGGTTTCAGTGGAGGAAAAAAAGAAAAAAAATAACCCACAGAAAACACAACACATGAGGAAAAATACGCCTGTTTGGAGCTGTTTGAAATATGCAGTGAATCTTGGTCTCATCACAGAAATAATAAAATGGAGGTGAACAATGAGACTATTACATTGTAAAAGTGCAGGCCCTGTTCAATGTGCAGTATACAGTAGTTTTAATGGAACAGTAAAGGTCTCTAGTAATGTATGAGGCTATAATGTTCTTTTTTTAGTTCTTTTTAGGTGACTGCAGCAATTCATCTGGCTCTTTTTTGTTTAGAATTAAAGCCAGATGCCCTTCCAAACACTTCCTCTTGCTTTTTTTTTTTTTTTTTTTTGTATTGAATTAAAGCAGACCTATTACTCAAAAATCGTTGTTCCCATTTCTCATTTACCCGCTCGAAGTTGTATTTGGAGTGATTTGTGCATGTTTTGAGCAATCTTTAATCACCATTTAGCCAATCAACTGTTTTCACACCGCCGGCATACGGCCACTGCTCTGTACTAACTTAGTTCTCCATGTTTTTCTTAATCAGTGATACACCTGCTGGGTAATCACTTTGGTACAAATGAAAAAACAAACCAAAAAAAGCTGTAGTATCTGCTCTACCTTTTGAACCCTGAGAATTATATAGCCCTAAAAGTAAGTTAGAGGCCTCCACATTCTAACCTGTCATGGTGGCCCGAGTGACCCTTAACTCTAATGAACATCTGGAAATGTTTAAGTCTGTATCTTGGACATATAGAAGTAGTCAGATTACAGTGGGACGTCTCATAGAAAGCTATATATATGTGGGCAAATCCTTTGTTCGGGGTGATACCAGATTGGCAAGAGGTGATCTCCCAGACCTTATGTCTGTTAATTGGCTATACTCTGTTTTTGTAATAAATAGTATTGCACTATCAGAGCGTCTGTCTTTTTGAATGATTCTTGACACCTCCTCCTCGGCACAAGAACCACACAGCAGGTGAGAAGCTGCATTGAAATTTAAACTACAAAGCATTACTCACTTGTGTGATGTGCAGCTTTCCATACAAGGTGCAGGCGCTTTGTGATGATGTTTACGGCGACGCCAGCTCCCATTGGGCACTGCAGCTGGGTGTCGTAGATTATAACTATTTAGCAGCCTCAATTTCTTTATAGTCAGATGCCCTTCCAAACAGAATTCTCTCAATGCATGTACCTTAACCTTTTCATATCTGTAACTGCTTTTAATTTGGCTACTATTTGCCGTACTATAAACGTAGTATTCCATATATTGGTAAGTGTAATTAGAGTACCTTGAGCAGACATGAGAAGAACATGCAAACTCATCCTAAATGGTACACATGGTACAGGAAGCAAACCTGAAACACAGAAGTGCTACCGTGCCACAACACCGTTTTTCAACTGCTGAATGTTCAGCTGTTACCATAGTGACACAACACGCATTAATAAAAACAGCCAAAAATGAATTGTCTGAAAACTCATGAAAAACACAAAATGGATGGAGCCTGTGATCAATGCGAGCGTTCATGGTTCTGTTCAGGAGTTTGATTTTCAACAAAAATGTGAGCGTGACTAACTGAAAAAACTGCTTGTGACGGTAATTTTATGTATGAGAAACTTGTTTAAGCGCACAAATCGTTTCACCTGCTTCCAGTTAGCATCACACCCCCAGTGAACGTTAATGACATCAGCTGCAAGAAAAGTCTCAAACAGTCTATATACGTTAGGTCAAATCCAACTTTCATTTTCGCTGTTGCTTTTTCAATTCAATTTGTCTCTCTGCATTCATCCACAGTCTCTCCCCATAAACACCGAGTTCTAAAAATACAGATCCACAAAACGCTGACTGCACAATAATCGTCTGGAGGAAAACCAATAGTGTAAATGCGTTTGAGGGTGTAGCCTCTGTGCTGACAAAGATCTGTGCCAACCGCGTTCAATCAAGCAAAAAGACTCAAAGCCGGAGCTGCCGATACCCGCGTGTGGACGTGGGGAAATCTGACCAAGATGGATGCCCGAGCCTGCCGTCAGCTGATGCAGGTGAAGGACGACCCACGGACACGTCGTTTGTATCTGTCAGATCGAGAGGATGACCGCCGCAAAATACTGGACACTCGGAAAAATATATATAACATGGATATTTGTATTTTTTGCTGGCTCCTTTTGTTTGTTAAAGGTACAGTGTGCAACTTTTCAGCCAAAAAAAAATACACTTAAACAAAATGTGTTAATTTTGTAGAAAAAAACGTGCGTCCTCCACACTACGGTATAAGAAAAATGAATAAATGAAAATGTTCCGAAGTACGGTTTTTACGTTCTATATCCATGGAATCATGCAGCTTCCACGACTAGAAGGTTCCGTACTGTAGCTTTAAAGTGCATATGACTGACAGGTTAGACATCTCATTTTACTAAAACAAACAGTTAATAAAATGAGTAGCCTAAAAATATTTTAAGTATAAGTGAGTGGAGGAGAGGGATAGATAGAGGGGGGAGGGAGAGAGAGATAGAAAGTGGAGAGAATGAGGGGAAAGAGAGACAGAAAGAGAGGGGGAGAGAGAGGGGGATAGTGGAGAGATTGAGAGGAGGTGAGAGATAGAAAGAGAGGTGGAGAAAGAGAGAGATAGTGGAGAGAATGAGGGGGAAAAAGATAGAAAGAGAGGAGGCTAATGGCGAGATTGAGAGGAGGTGAGAGATAGAAAGAGAGGTGGAGAAAGAGAGAGATAGATAGTGGAGAGAATGGGGGGAGAGAAAGACAGAAAGAGAGGAGGAAAGAGAGATAGTGGAGTTAACTGCCACTTAACTGATATAAAACTATGATAACTATTTTTAAAAAGTACCATCCCATCAAACCAAGTAATAATTACCTGGAGATAACTGTCAGACTCTCCAACCAACACTCACACACCACACTCCAACTAGGCAAAGTGGGAGAAGTGTCTTGCCTAAGGACACAGCAGCAATTTGCACTCACTATGGCCCTGATATTCCCACAGGTCTTCTGTCCAAGTACGAACCGGGCCTGACTCTGCTTAGCTTCAGAGATCTGACGAAATTGGGGATTTTCAACGTGCTACTTGCTGTGGTGGAAGTAAAAGTAGTAAAGTACTGTACATAAGTAAAAAAACACTACATTTTTGAACAAGACTGAGAAGTAAAAGTTTTTTTTTTTGTTTTTTTTTTATAGTTTGAGTCCTACTGAAAAGGCTGAGGGTTGATTTTAACTCATTCATAATTTGAGCAAACAAAAATATACAAATAAAACCAGAAAAAAGACAAATTAAATTGTTTCGACTGACCAAAATTCTGCACAAAATCCCTACATTTGAAGTTTTATAAAACCTCAAAATCTGTGTGAAATACTTTTACTTTTTACTCTTTAAGTACATTTTTAAACAGGCACTTTAAAAATGTTACTGAACTTGATTTTTCCATGTGATACTTTTGCTTTTACTTTATTTTTATTTATTTATTTATTTACTTTTTCAGTATGTGTACTTTTACATATGTAATAAAGTATAGTACTTTTTCCACCACTGCTTCTATGATTAAAGTAAACAAATGAGGATAAACACATGTATAGTGTCTTGTTGCCAGATACAAACATTGTCCAGATCTTTTATAAACCATAATAACATTTCTGTTATCAGATCTAATTCTCCGACCTCTCCGACCTCAGCGTGGCTCAAAACTCCGCTCAAAATCGCTGTTATAAGATCGGTTTTCTTATCAAAGCTCAAATTTCTTCCCGAGCGAATGTTACCTTGAACTTTTCTGGCTGGCTGCACTTCTATTAATGTGGGAGTAGAGAAAATGTGAAACGCTGACATGGAAATTCAAAAAGCAAAACACGATTAGAAATGGCTGCGATCAGTGTCAAAACCGAAGCAAATCTCCACCAACATGAGAACACGGGTTTGAGCTAAACACTGAGAAGTACAGGGTAACGTATACGCCCAAAAGTACACGAGATGAATGACATGGGGTCAGACGGTTTGGGTGATAACGTGAGCTGAGAGGGAGAGAGAGACAGTGGAGAAAAAAAGAGAAAGAGAGGGAGATGATGGGGGGAGAGAGGGAAAAGAGAGGGGGAGAGAGAGGGAGATATTGGAGAGAATGAGGGGGGAAGAGAGGGAGAAGAGAGAAGAAGAGAGAGAGAGATATTGGAAAGAATGAGGCTGGGGAGAGGGAGATGATAGAGGGAGAGAGAGATAGTGGAGAGAATGGGAGGGGGAGAGAGATAGTGGGGAGAATGGGAGGGGGGGAGAGATAGTGGGGAGAATGGGAGGGGGGGAGAGATAGTGGGGAGAATGGGAGGAGGAGAGAGAGGGAGATATTGGAGTGAATTAGAGAGAGGGAGATGATTGGAGAAAAAAAAGAGAAAGAGAGGGAGATGATGGGGGGAGAGAGGGAAAAGAGAGGGGGAGAGAGAGGGAGATATTGGAGAGAATGAGGGGGGAAGAGAGGGAGAAGAGAGAAGAAGAGAGAGGGAGATATTGGAAAGAATGAGGCTGGGGGAGAGGGAGATGATAGAGGGAGAGAGAGATAGTGGAGAGAATGAGAGAGTTGGGGTTAGAACAGGTGAACTGATTGTTAAATAAGTCCCTCTCATAAAATTACAGTCACAAGTTAGCTAGCACCAGCCCAAACTTTTTAATCAGATTGAATAGAGATTAAAGTTAGCCTTGAGACAGTTTTATAAAAACAGGGAAGAAATGTTTTATATTTTGAGCTTTAAGTAACTGCAACTAATGAAGAGAGAGAAAGAGAGTGAGAAGGAATAGAGAAAGAGAAAATAGAAAAGAGGAGATCAGGAAGGTGAGGTATGATTACTCAGATATAACGACATTGTTATTTAACGGATTAATTTACAAAATGTCCCAATAAACACGTAATGTAAATATATAAGTAAACTCGAATAAACATGTAATGTAAACATGTCAGTAAACTCAAACGCACATCCAAACACACCGCCCATGAAAAGCATTGTTATGTGTGTGATCATCATCACAAACAGCAAAAAAATCAAATGAAACAAATTCAAACAATTGATACTTTGCAGCTGATGGCATCATTGCCTGGGGGTGTGATGTTAACTGAGGCACTGCTCTGTCTGAAGCTCTGTTACTCAAATTAGACTTAAATCTGAGCTTTGTTTTAGCACAGTCTGACCAGAAAGAGCTGACTTAGCTGGAACTAAAACAAGTGAGATGATTTGTGCCGTGCAGTGTGTTGTTTAAATCTATTTTGTAGTTTTTCTTGAGTTTTCAGCCTTAAAAACTTTTCTCAGTGTGTTTGCTAATACGTGCATTGGGTTACCACAATAACTGCTGAACATTCCACGATAGACAGGCACACATATTAAATCACAGTAAACAGACAGTGCAGAGTCTTACTTGATGCGGTCAGGCACTCGGTGCGTGTGGTTCCCGTCACTCTGACAGTTTCCTGCGTACTGAGTCCTCCCTAAAGGCCCCTGGTCCCTCCTCAGGGCCATGGCCCCGTGAGTCAGCACAGACACACCTTTGGCTATCCTCCTGTGCACAAGGACATCACAGTACATTTTTACATGACATTACACCATATATCCTACTGTAGTTTATATAATATTAGACCTATAGGGAAAGAGAGTATTATATATGAGTCAGCACAGACACGCCTTTGGCTATCCTCCTGTACACAAGGACATCACAGTACACTTTAACATGAGATTACACCATATATCCTATTGTAGTTTATATAATATTAAACCTATAGGGAAACAGTACTTTAACATGATATTACACCATACAAGCCTCCTGTGCATGATATTAGACCATATATCTAGTTTAAATATTAGACCTATAGGGAAAGAGAGGATTATATATGAGTCAGCACAGACACGCCTTTGGCTATCCTCCTGTACAGGGGAAGGACAATACACTTTAACATGATATTGACCATATATCCTCCTGTACATGAGAATATAGCGTATATAATATAAGACCTATAGGAAACAGATTATTACACTGTATATGAGTCAGCACAGACACGCCTTTGGCCATCCTCTTGTACACGGGGAAAGGAGAATACAGTTTGACATGATATTAGACCATATAACCTCTTGTACATGACAATACAGATTATAAAATATTAGACCTACAGGGAAATAGTGTTATATATATGTCAGGACAATATAGGCTGACATAATATCAGACCACAGTATCTTGATGGAGTAAAAGGGTATTAAAAACCACATTAGACTATATAGTATAAGTCTGGCTAATAATCCTGACACAGACCTGAACCACACGCACTTCTGCAGAGCTCATCGGGGCCCAAGTGCATTGTGGGAATTCAAACCATTACATTTGCATTCATTTATTTACTGTGGCAATAAAGCATCGCATTAGGCTCAACTGAAGCACAAGCTTTCTGATGGGCTGGTGCGTCGCAAATATGACAAAGAAAAACTACTGTTTAACAAATGTTGAAATTCTGATGTTCATTTTCATCCTTTAAAAAGTAAAAAAAACAACCAAAGTTTTACTCTTCTGTTCTTAATTGTCTTTACATTAAAAAAGAGTGTATTTTATCTTCTTAAATTACAGCCGAAATGAAAGTGACTTTGTCCATTTAAACTAGAAGTCTAAAAGTGCAATTAGACTTTCACTGGCCGAGACGAACTATCTGTATTTCTCTAAATGAGCTCGGGACTGTTTTATAGCGAGGCGTGTTTTATTCGGTATAAATGTTTTTATGGATATGTCATTGCTCTGCCTGGAATGTTCCACAGTATGACATTAAACAGCTCTACCTTACATTTATTCAATTACAGGTAGTTTTAGAGCTAAAAAATACCTAGAAAAACAGAAGCTCTGAAGAGACATCAAATATATGAAGCAAGATATATGGAATTCCATATATTCTACTTAGAATTGTTCAGAGCTGCAATTCTTGGTTTTCAAATAAATGATAGCAAAAGTATGAAAGGAGAAAACAGTCGAAAAGTGCAGGAAAGGGTCCATCAGGCAGCTATTCTTGCAGGACGCTTGAGTTTAAATTCTGTTCAAGTGACTTTCTCCTGTGCATTTGTAACTCCACACTTCAGGGAGTCAGACATTTTTCTGCTTTTGAGAAGATTCTTTACCGTTTTCAAGCAAAAGTGTGACATTTCCGAGGATAAGACGACAAAAAGGTGAACTGTGAAGGATAAGGATGTAAAAAAAGGTAGTTTGAAGATTTTTGATATCTTATTTTTACTGTTTAAAGGTCCTATATTACACCAAATTGACTCTTGTGAGCTTTTAGTCCTGTTATAATGTTGTTACCTCCTCAAAAACAGACCTGGAGTTGTGTTTTGTTTCATTCACACGTTTAAGTAATCCTTTTTTATTAGTCTGTCTACATCTCCAAATCTCAAAATGCTCTGTTCCACCTTGTGATGTCATGAAGTGGTAGTTTTCATGTTAATACCTACCTTTGACTTTTAGTTCAGTAGAGATTGGCAATTCCAGGGCTGAAATTATCCAAATGATTGTAGTGAAGGTGTATGGAGTTTAAAAACAGAGTGGAGCACTTTGTGTATTACCTTATGACATCACAAGGTGGAACAGAGTGTTTTCTGTTTGACTCATCTTAAATATATAGGATTTGTGTGTTAAACATGTGTGAATGAAACAAAACAAAACTCCAGGTATGTTGTGTCACTACATCTGACACTTTATAAGATCTCAAAATATGCTAAAAAATACTTTTACTTTTCACTCTTTATTTAACGGGTATTTGAATACTTTTTACTTTACACTGTGCAGCTTTTCTGGTGGGGGATCAGTCACGTGCTAATCTCCATGGAGATGTTGTTGCTTTGTCTGGAATGTCCCGGTATCACATTAAACATCTTGCATTTAGTCAATAACATGGGTTTTTATTGACTTACAAACTCGCATTCTTACTGTGAGTGGGCTCGCCTCTCCACAGATTTAACATGCCACTTGGGCCTGTGGTGTCACCTGCTGTCTTTGTAGAGATAAATAAGTGTAATACCATACTGTGGAACATTCCAGGCAATATATCCATGAAGAGAAGCTGGTGACGGGCCCTCCACCAAAAGTGACATAGTGCACCTTGTAGGAACCGATAACGTAATAACGGCCAGTAACGTAATAAATGTGGCCAGTTACATGTACATGTAATAACCCATAATGTAATCACCGGCCAATAATGTAATAACTTGAGTGAGACGATAATTGATTACATTATCGGCTGGTTATTACATTATTGGCTGGTTATTACATTATCAGCTGGTTGTTACACTATTGACTGGTTGTTATATTGTCGGCTGGTTGTTACATTATTGGCTGGTTATTACAGTATCAGCTGGTTGTTACACTATTGGCTGGTTATTACATTATCAGCTGGTTGTTACACTATTGACTGGTTGTTACACTATCAGCTGGTTGTTACATTATCGGCTGGTTATTACAGTATCAGCTGGTTGTTACACTATTGGCTGGTTATTACATTATCAGCTGGTTGTTACACTATTGACTGGTTGTTACACTATCAGCTGGTTGTTACATTATCGGCTGGTTATTACAGTATCAGCTGGTTGTTACACTATTGGCTGGTTATTACATTATCAGCTGGTTGTTACACTATTGACTGGTTATTACAGTATCAGCTGGTTGTTACACTATTGGCTGGTTATTACATTATCAGCTGGTTGTTACACTATTGACTGGTTGTTACACTCTCAGCTGGTTGTTACATTATTGACTGGTTGTTACATTATTGGCTGGTTGTTACATTATTGACTGGTTGTTACATTATTGGCTGGTTGTTACATTATCAGCTGGGTAAGGGAAAAACATGTCACAATGTAATAACTTCAGCCAATAATGTAATACTTCCAAAATATTGCATTGTAACTGTTTACTTATTTTTTGTGTGAGAAAGGGGCACTATCCATATCCAGGAGATGTTCTTTGCTTTGGAAGACACATACTACTACTTCAACCACAACTATTACTACAAATACTCTAAATAGTACAAATACTACTACTACTTAAACCACTGCTACTGCTACTACTACTAGACTTAGACTATTAGACTTAGACATAGACAAACTTTATTGATCTACAAGGGAAATTCTTTGAAATAGTACTACTACTATTACTACTTCGAATATTGATACTACTGCAATATTTTTGAAGTATTATATTATTGGCTGAAGTTATTACATGATGACATGTTTTCTTTTTTCTCTTTACCCAGCCAAAAATATAATAAATTATTGGCTCACTCAAGTTATTACATTATTGGGCGGTTATTACGTTATGGGCTTATTACATTTAAAATTGGCCACATTTATTACGTTATTGGCCGTTATTATGTTATGGGTTGCTACACACGTTTAAGAAGATATTTTTCTATTCTTTTCTTTCATTTAAGTAACAAAATCAAGTACTTCTTCCACCACTTTGTGATTTCTGCTGCTCACTTTGTACAGTGTAGCCACATTGTTGTAAGTGCTTAGAGCTATAATAATAAAGCCATAATGCATTGTACTGGGACATAGAGTAAACAGGTTATAAAGGCCCCATCTCTCACTCTCATACTTCTTTTTTCTTTGCTTTAATAACTCCTCTTTTGTTCCACTTTGTCCTTCCTCTCTGTCTCATAAGCATTACCTTTAGTTTGCTGTAAACAACACAGCATCTCCAAACACTTTTCCATTTCTTCTCCTTCTTCTCCTGCTTTCTAACAAACACAATCTTCCTCCTGTCTCCTGTTCATCTTGCGTGCGTTAATAATAGATTCCAGCTTTGATCTGAGTGAAGCTTTCAGACACAAACATCACAAAGTACAGAGAAATGTGTGTGGACTGACAAAACCTGGAAATGGGTTTAAAAATAACATAAAAAGTCTGATCTAATTAGGTGTAATTTGATGTGTGAGTGCTTAAGACAGTAAAGAGATCAGATGGAGAAAGCAGAGAGAGAGATGTTTCAAATCACTGAATCATGACAATATATTTGGTCAGCTGTGACTCAACGTTGGTTAAAACTGAATGTTTCTCTGTACCGGATTTTTACTGTCTTAAAAACAAGAAAACAGTTTGCAGTGGTCCAAAATTATTCCTCACTTACGTTACGCATTCAGACCATTCTCATTATTCACCAGGATGAGTTTATAAGAGCTTTTTTTACAACTTTTAGAGGCTGGAGCGGAGTTTCACAGTAATGCGAACACCAACTAGGATGCTAACCTGTGCTTCCTGGTTATCGGACAGTAAAATGCTTTTTAATTAGATGCAGGCGGTACACAGCAGACTGATTTTGACCGCAATATATCCGAATACAGTATATCTGAGAAAATCTGGTAGGATCTTTGAGTCCATTCAACTGATTATTTTTTTATTTTTTTCTTTCTGTTCATTCTTTCTGTGTGAATAACTTGAGTTAAGTGTCAGTTTTGGCTTTGTGTGAATAAGCCAGTAGTATGAGTGAATAACCCAGAGTCCCCTGATTGCACCTCCATTTGATCCGCATGCAACAGGCCGGGTCTCATTTCTCATTCCTCGCTTCCTTCTCCTCGATTCTGCAGGAAATGGGTAAAGAAATCCCACCCATAGAGGAAACACAGCGAGGAGAAAGGATATAAATTCCTCACTGAGATCAATAAAGTTTGGTGATTTGATCTGATGTCTGCTCCTGAAGCCTCCCTCAGGTTTACTCCTTCCTTCCGTGGTGTTCTTTGGGACACCACTTAATACGACACATTTGACTGACAGCTGAAAAATGGAAGATCATGGAGAGGAATCAAGGAGAAGGAATCGAGGAAAGGGAATTGAGACGCGGCCCCCATAGTCTATAGTTTTTGCTTGACACAGAGAGCAGCCATCTTTGACAGAGTTGAGGAGTTTATCGCAGGAGGAGTCTGTCTCACTGCACAGTACGAATTAAAACTACTTTTGAACTTGTTTTAATGTGGAAAATGTGGAATAATTGACTTTTGACATTGACATTGTCGACAGAGAAAGTCAATGCACACAACTTCAACATTATTATTATTATAAAATGTCTCATTTTGATAAAAAAAAATGCTGCTTTTTGCCTTTACAACATGTTTCCTGTCACATTTATTCCAGTAAAAGATGTGTACATACAAATACAATTATTCTGTCACATCTTTGTCTTATAGCAAATCAAAATAAGCAATCTGTTTTTTCTTTTTTTTTGTTTGTTTATTTTTATTTTTATACAAACCCATAAAGCTTAAAGGCCTTACGTAACTATTTTGTGTGTGTGTCCACCACCTGCTTCTCTCCAGGTGTTATTGCTTTGCCTGGAATGTTCCGCAGTATGGCATTAAACATATATCTTTGTGAAAACAAGTAGGTGATGCCAACAGCCTGCTTTTCTAGGTATTTTTGAGCTATAAAACCAACTAATTGAAAAAATGTAAGCTGTTTAATGTCATACTGTGGAACAATACAGATAAAAAGTTACATACCTTTAATTTTATGTAATTACTTATTTATTTATTTTTTATAGTGGATGCCCTTCCTCTGTTTTTGGAATTTACAAGATGTTTCCCACACATGTGTAGATCAAAAAAACTTAAACATTTGTAACTTTTTTTATCTGGAGGATGCGCCTTTTGTTTGTCTCCAAATTACTTTGTCTGGAATGATAAAATGGTACTTCAAGGTGCAAGTGGAAGGTCCGCCACCAAATTGCCCCCGTGGAGATGTTATTGCTTTGCCTGGAATATTCCACAGTATGGCATTAAACATATATCTTTATGGAGACCAGTAGGTGACGCCAAGATCTGTGGAGACAAAAGCCCGGTCACAGTAAGATCGTATAAAGCATATACACTGGAACATTCAAGGTAAAGCAATAACGCCTAGACAAGCAGATTGCGAACCACCCACCCGAAAAGAGACTTATTGCCGCTTTAAGACGTCTCCTTCAACAAGACCGGATGTCATTTCACTTGTGAGCCAAAGTGTCCGCCAGCGGTGCTCAGTTTCTTTATGGCGTTCCCATGGCTGCAGTTTCCGTGGTTTTAAGGTTCGTGCTTTAGAGACCGGGGACTCTCTCTGGTGCTTGTGTCGTTGAGCAAGGCAGTAATCATAAAACAAGCTGACAGAAGGCTCCATTATCACTGAGGATGGGGACATATGCTGTGTATAAGATAGTGATGGTTTCTGTTCTTCTTTGTATAATAAGACTGGTTAGAAAATATGTATTTGTGCATTAGTATTGGATATGGATGAACATGGATCAAAAATTATTTATAAAAACAGATATTTGTAAAGGGTGACTATAGCAAAGAGTAACAGAGGGAAGGCTACGTGTTAAAATGTGCGATTACTGTTAAAAATATAGTACCAAGCTGGTAAATTATAATGCATATACAGTAAAGACATACTTTGACTAATTATATTTAATTTAATATAATGTAATTACCTCCGCCAAGGAGGTTATGTTTTCGCCTGAGTCTGTCTGTTTGTTTGTTTGTTTGTTTGTTTGTTAGTTTGTTTGTTTGTTAGCAAGATAACTCAAAAAGTTATGGACGGATCTTGATGAAATTTTCAGGAAATGTTCCGAATGGTAAATCCAACAGATGATTAAATTTTGGTGATGATCCAGAAGAAATCCTGGATTCTGGATCACTTTGAAAATTTCGTTAGCATTGCGTTAAATGGGGCTTGGCGGAGGTCTGCGCTCTCAGAGTGCTTTTCTAGTTTTATTTTATTCTATTTTACTTAATTTAATTTAATTTTACTTTATTTTATTATATTTTATTTTATTTTATTTAAATGTATTTAATTTAATTTTACTTTATTTTCCTTTGCTGGATGCCCGTCTTCTCTTTTCCCACCTTTAAAATGTTTGTCACCACACTAATCCCATCAGAACATGTTTATATCAAATTAAAATGCATTATCCCGTTACATATTTACAAATAAAAACAATAATAATAAAAAATTCAAAGTGGACTATGTAGAGGATCCATCTGTTGCTGGTCTCCATACTGTTTTGATTAGAATGTTCTGCAGTATGACAGATATAATATTGGAAGACCAAATGAACCTCTCAAATGAAGTATGGCATTTTACTATATATTTTTTTCTGTGCTGGATGCCCTTCCTACAGGTGTGCCTTGCCTATAGAACACAACAATGTATGCGCTCCATTGGTTTGAACTGGTGATCCCCTTGCTATAGCTACTCACTATGCCATATTAAAACCAATATAAAGCAAATGACAGTAAAAGGTGATAGATTCCTTCTGGTGTGAAAAAGTGCAAAAATATATATATATATCCAGTATACTGAAGTGCGAAGAGAGTGCCATTTGAGCTCACGCCTCACTAAATGTCACTATCATGAGAGATGGTGTATGCAGAGGTGGCGACTTAAAGGGATGCTGTTTTAGTAGTTTTAGTTTTAGTCTTAGTTAGATGTTGTCTCTAATAAATGCATTAATCATTCATATTTAACCATGTCAAATCTATATGTGGGAACGTAATATGCATGTTTTAAATCCAGTGTTTAATAATCCCTACAATTAAAGGGTCCATATTGTGCTGTTTTCTGATGTTTGTTCTAATGTAGTTTCTTCATCACAAACAGACCTGGAGTTGTGTTTTGTTTCATTCACACATGTTTAACACACAAACCCTGCAGATTTAGGCTGAGTTCTTTTCTCAAACAGGAAACACTCTGTTCCACCTTGTGATGTCATGTGGTAATACAGGAAGTGCTCCACCGTGTTTTTAAACTCCATATGCCTTCACTAGAATCAACTGGATGATTTCGGCCCTGAAATTGCCAATCTCTTCTGAACAAACGGTAAAAAGTAGCTGTTAACTTGAAAGCTATCACGTCATGACATCACAAGGTGGACCAGAGCATTTTGAGGTTTGAAGATGCAGACAGGGATTAAAAGGTGCGTTGTGTAACTTTTCTGGTGGAGGGTCCATCGCTTTTCTCCAAGGAGATGTTACTGCTTTGTCTGGCTTATTTCACAGTTTGGTGTTAAACCTTTCTATCTTCATGGGGACCAAACCAAACTAAGTTACATGTCAGATCTGTGAAGAGGCAACCCCCGCTCACAGTCAGAATGTCAGAATTTCTAGGTATTTTTGAGTTATAAAACCACCTGTAATTGAATAAATGTAAAGTAGAGCTGTTTAATGTCATACTGCGGCACATTCAAGGCAGAGCAATGGCGTATCCATAGAAACAAGCAGGTGACAAACCCCCAACCAAAAAGTAACACAGTGCACCTTTAAAGCTTACAAGAGTCAATTTTGAGTAATTTTTGCACCATCACACACGGCTGGTTTTACTAAAAATTAAAAGGATAAAATTCAATCTAAAATGGCCTGGATCTCTCCCGTAAGTGTAGAGAGAAAACAATAAAAGAAACACTTTATGTACTCATCCTCGCTTATGAATATTTAAAACCATAATATAGGAGTTTAGAGGCATTCAAAGTCTCCAAATGCTTTTTAAAATGAAATCCATAAAAGCGAAATATGCCAAATTTAAATGCAGTAATCTTACACAACTGCGCTATAAATCCTGCAGTAATGTATGTGTACTTTGGGGTTTAGGACAAATTATACACAGTAGAAAGCTCCAGTGAAAATAAAACTTCAAATTTAAAACTAGCAGAGCCTTCATGTAATCCCCATCCAAAACTATACTATATATGAAGAAATCTTTATTTCTCACATAGTTTATCTAGCAAAATATATAAAAACAATGATATTTTGTAGATTTTTAATACCACTGCAAAACAATTTCAAGGCTTTTGCTGTCTAGGAAAAAAAAACAAAAAAAAAAACGAACCCTAACCCTAAAAAAAAAGAACATTTTTGCAGGTTTGCAGTAATTCCTGAAGTTCCTCACTTACCTTATGCATTTTGAGGATCCTAATTATTCACCATGATGAGTTTATAAGAGCTTTTTACAGTGACGCTAAACCTAACAAAAAACTTGCATGCTAAGGCACACTTCCTAATTATCTGATAGTAAAACACAACATAATTAGATGCAGACAGTACACAGCAGACTATTTTGACCTCAAGAGCTGCTTATACAATACATCTGAGATGAAACAAATATCAGGTTATTCATGTCTAAGGGTTCACTCACACTAGGGCTTTAGAACTGTGCCGTGCTCAAGCACGATTACTGTGGGTTCTATGGCCGACACTCACACCTGCACAACTGAACCAGGCCACGGCCTGATGACGTCATCACATATTTACATGTCACACAGCAGAGCTATCGCTTTTAGCTGAGGAAATAAGTCCAGCAGCGTGAAATATCTACTAAACAGTGAGGCAGATCTGAGTCCTGCTGTGAAATGTGCTTCTCTGTGAGTTTATGGATATAAAAACAGCGCAGGGGAGTGAGGACAGCCAGAGACAAGAGGCAGCAAAACATCTGTCTCTGTCCATTGAAGGTCAGCACGGATTCACTGTGTGCTTTGGAGAGGAGTTTATTCACTGTTATCCTTGTATGAGTAACATCAGTGCACACACAGGGTTCGTATACTAAAGTTGTGTGTGTGTGTGTGTGTGTGTGTGTGTGTGTGTGTGTGTGCGTACATGAGCATCCGTGCCATGCTTTGGCCCACCTCTGTGTCTGCTGTGCCAGAGCACGGTTCCATTGCACTCACACTGGACAGACGTACTAAAGCTTTAGGGGATATTCATGCTTGGGCACGGTTCGATTGAGCTAGTGTAAGTGCACCATAATATTTAATGGCATACTGAATTTGTAGGTTTTTTTTCTAAATAAATGAGTCTATATCGCTGTGATTCAGATGACATTGCAACATTCTATAGTCCAATTATATTTAATATAGAAGAGAACAGCTAAAAAAAAAAATATATATATATATATATATATATATATATATATATATATATATATATATATATATATATATATATATTGTTAAAATGCAAATTTTGTTGTAATACAGTGAGATCTCAGGTCTAGTCAATAAAATAAATGATCAAGTTCAACATTTGTGAATCTACCTTTGAAATATTTCTTATGAGAATACATTATAATCAATAGGGAAAACTGGCTGTAGATTTTAACAGATTACCATAATATATATGAAATAAATATCAAATAACGTATGTCTAATATTTAATGGTGTACTTAATTGGTTTTTCTACATAATTCATTGTTCACTGTGCATACATATACAGCACCACATGATCCATACCTCCGTGGTTCATCCCTCCATCCCTGTGGTCTGATGGCGAACAGGGCCTTGGGCAGTCCCTCCAGCCCCAGGCCAGACAGGGCTGGTCCCACTGCGAACCACATGTAACTGGGCCCCGCCTGCCCCGACGCCCACGCCGCCTTAAAGATAAGCTCCGCCTCCTCCAGCGAGCAGTACAGCAGACGCACCTGCACACACACACACACACACACACACGCACACACACACACACAGGAGAGAGAGGGGTTAGATATCTGTAACCATGACAACATAAACATTTAGAGACATTAGCTTTTAGTATTTGAAATGGCTCAACTGTTGCACTACAAACTATTAAAGAACACATATTGTACTTGAACTTGCTATATATAATGTTATATTTTCCCCATTTTAAATCACAATATTCATGTAAAACAACTTAATAAAATAAACAAGTCTGCATACTGTGGTGCCCAATGGGAGCTGATGAAGCTTGATTTGGTGTAATTTGTACCAAAATGACAATGTGAATCTGTCGAATCTTACGCGCATCACTGATTAAGAAAATAAAACTTGAGAATGACTTTGGTACAGAGCAGTGGGTGTGTACCGGTTGGGGTGAAAACAGAGGCAGATCGGCAAAATGGCGTCTTGAAAATAAGCAATTAAAGACTGTCAAACATGCACGAATCACTCCAAATGCAACTTCAGAGGGTAAGTGAGAAGGGGGAGCAGCTATAACATGGTTAAAAGCTCTAAAAAAATCAATTCTGCATAATTGGTTTGCTTTAAAGACAACAGAGACTTCCGTGCAGAGACAGGTGTTCCAATGGTAGTGGGGATGAAACACTACTTGAATCTGTCTCATTTAGATTGCAGGGGCTGATAACAAGGGCATTATGGGACTGGTTTTGTGTCGGCTCGTCACTCACTCTGTCACACCTCCAGCCAGACTCAAACTCAGCTCTCCAATCAGATCCAATCAGACACATTTGAAACGAAGGAGCTCACTGGTCATATATCATTCTGAACAAATTACATTTCTCACACCTCACATTAACAGAGCTTTGTGCTTCGCTCATTGATTCTGCACAAATCCGTGATGTTTTTCAGTCCCTTGTGATATTTGTCCTCTTTCTTTTTTCCTCATAAGCAGCCATATTTATTTTGATATCAGTGGACCATGCATGTCCCTGATTGGCTAATCCACCTGTCAATCACACCGGTGACCAGACTCACGTCTTTGTAAAGTACTGAAGCAAGAAGTATTCTGTATTATAGGCAAGCACAACGTAACTTGGTGGACCGTTTGACACCTATTTGTTTCCATGGTGATGTTATTGCTTTGCCTGACAGCAGTCCAAGTTACAGGTCAGATCTATGGAGAGAGGCAAGTTCGCTCACAGCACAGACTGTATAAAGAAGTGGAGAAGAAGCGTTTGGCTCGAGTCAAGTGAAGCTCATCGAGGCTAGCAGTTATAGGAGTGGATTTAGAGTCGAGTTCCATATTTGGTAATCCAACCATGAGTATCATAGAAGATCAAATCAATCAAAACTGGTACTAACGCGTGCAGGAGCGACCTCGGGGAAACAAAGCCAGTGATTCGTCTATTATTAATGTTTATAACTTGTTTTACAGACAAAATAGTGAAATAAAAACACCAGGATCATGTAAAGCGGGTTAATACAAAATTTTAAGACCAAAATGACGAGGCTCACTGCAGCAGTTACAGAGATTCGATGAACAGCGCCCACGTTCACTTCCTATTTGGAACACAACAACTAGCGTGTTAGCTGTGTCCATTTATATATACAGTCTATGGTTCACAGTAGGATGGCATTTTTTTTTTCAGGTAATTTGAACAATAAAAATACCTGTAACTGAATAACTTCTAGATAATAGAATTTGCCGCAGGACATGGTGTAACATGCAGTACATGAGCTGATATGGTGAAGTAGGTGCATGAGAATAATGTTTGTGAACAGCAGAACACAGAATCACTCAAATTCCTGTTTCACGACCTGCATTATTCATAAGGCTGTGCTGTATTCGCACTTGATTATGAGGGTGATTACTTATGGCAAGCACAAGAAATATTTGCAGCGACAATCTCGCAAAATAAATTACAACAAAACAAAAAGATGCTACATATTGGATAATGAGTGACTCTGCATTTGAATTGACTCCAAATTTATTAAACATTTCTCAAGTAAAAATTATTAGAATCAGAATCAGAATCAGAATGCCTTTTATTGTCACTATACACATGTACAACACCATACACATGCACAACGAGATTAAAAGCAACTCACCCTCCAATACAGACGTGTGTGGGACACTTACCACACAGTATAAAATAGTATAAAATAGTCTAAAATAAAATATTCTAAAATAAAATATAAAAGTGCTAGTGCAAAACATTAAGAAAAAGGACTAGGACACCCAAGACTACAACTCTCAGTCAACCAAGATTGCACACAACTATTACACGGTAGTAAATACTGCACCGAGTCAAATACTGCATTTGATCAAAATATTGCACTATATTAACTATTGCACTGTTAAATATTGCAGTCTAAAAATATTGCACTATATTAAATATTGCACAAGTGAAAAATCAGTGCATACGTGAATTCAAAAAGGTTATGGCTCTAGGGAAAAAACTGTTTTTGAGTCTGGTGGTCCTTGCTTTGATGCACCTGTAGCGCCTTCCTGAGGGCAGCAGGTGAAACAGGTTGAAGCCAGGGTGGGAGCTGTCCTTAATAATGTTTTTGGCCCTGCTGAGGCAGCGGGAGGTGTAAATGTCCATCAGGGAGGGGAGAGGGCAGCCGATGATCTTTTGGACTGTCTTGACCACTCTCTGGAGCCTCTCCCTGTCCGCCATGGTGCAGCTGCCGTACCACACTGTAATGCAGTACGTCAGCAGGCTCTCGATGGACGCACGGTAGAACGTGAGCAGCAGGCTGGGGTCCAGGTTGTACCTCCTGAGCACCCTCAGAAAGTGTAGTCACTGTTGGGCCTTCTTGGTGATAGCTGTTATGTTCTCAGTCCAGGATATGTTTTCTGAGATGAGAACACCAAGAAACCGGAA
This sequence comes from Taenioides sp. WSHXM2023, assembly GCA_029959045.1. Lineage (NCBI taxonomy): Eukaryota > Metazoa > Chordata > Actinopteri > Gobiiformes > Gobiidae > Taenioides > Taenioides sp. WSHXM2023. Next base: position 6,157,646 of record CM057097.1, read on the forward strand.
TGTGTGGACCCTCTCCACACACTCGCCATTGATGTAGAGGGCGGCGAGGTCTGTGCTGTGCCTCCTAAGTTGATGATTATTTCCTTGGTTTTCTTGGTATTCAGAGCAAGGTTGTTCTCCGAGCACCAAGCAGCCAACTTCAGGACCTCCTCTCTGTAGGCCGTCTCGTCTCCCTTTGAAATGAGCCTGACCACGGTTGTATCGTCAGCAAACTTCACAATGAGGTTGCTGTTGCTGTCCGGGCTGCAGTCATGTGTATAGAGACAGTACAGGAGGGGGCTCAGCACACAGCCCTGTGGGGAGCCGGTACTCAGCGTGCGGGTGTGAGAGAGGTGAGGGCCAAGTCTCACAGTCTGGGGTCGGTTTGTTAAAAAAAAAACATCAACATCTGAATAAATAGTAGGGTTGTCAAAAGTATTGGAAATCAGACACTAATCGATACTAAAACTAGTATCGAAACTAGCAGGTATTGATACTAAAAAAGTCACATTCACAGGACAGAAATGAACCTTGGAATATTGTGACCCCTCTCTCTGTAACTGCTGCTTTGAGCCTCGTCCTTTTGCTCTTAAAATGTTCGTATTAACCCGCTGTACGTGATCCTGGTGGTTTTATTTCACTATTTTCTCCATTAATAAATTCCTATTCCCAATATGGAGCCTGGCTTCAAATTCGCCCCTAACCACTAGCCTCATGAGCTTCATTTGACTGAAGCCGAATACTATGGGTGACGTCACACTCCCTTAGTCCACTTTGACTATTAGTACACCCATGGACCACTATGGAACCTACCTGGATAACGTTATCGCCACGAGCCAAATTAAAGGTGCACGTTTTCAACTTTATTTTTGCTCCATGAGTATAATAATAATAATAATAATAATAATAATAATAATAATAATAATAATAATAATAATATAAAAAACTGTTTGTGAGAAATCAGCCTGCATAAAGCATCAGTGGATACATTCCACCCACTTGAACAGTCCTTTCTCTGATCTCAGTCTTGTGCTAAATAAGTCCCAGATTGTGCCCCCCTCACTGTTAGCAGCAGGAGTGCCGTGTGCACACTGCCTCTGCTCCGCCTCCCTTCCTCCGAGCGTCACAGCGGTCCCAAACGTGTCGCCCTCATCCCACCACTCAGCTGACAGCCCACAGCACAGCCGTCACCGTGGCAATGACGCTAACGCTACTCGCTCCTGTCAATCATCACGGGACATTTAAATGTCTTTGCATATGGAGCTGGTCCGTCTCCAGTTTTCACCTCCTGCTCCTCTGCTATTTAGAATACAGTCTGTCACTACACAGTCTACTACTTCTCGTGATTTAAAGGTCCTACAGTGCACAGAATGGACTCTTATAGTATGTTATAATGTTGTTATCTCATTAAAAACAGACCTGGAGATGTGTTTTGTTTCATTTACACGTTTGAGTAACCCTGCATTATCAATCTGTCTACATCTCCAAAGTTTTCAAGTTAACAGCTCCTTTTACCTTTAGTTCATTGGCAATTCCAGGACTGAAATCATCCAGGTGATTCTAATGAAGGTGTGGAGTTCAAAAACACAGTGGAGCACTTCCTGTATTATATAATTATCATTATTCACGCTAATGAGTTTACCAGTGTTTTTGAGAACTTTCAGAGGCAGATTCTAACACAACACTTCCTGATTATCTGGCAATAAAAGATTTCATAATCCAAGAGCTGCTTAAACAATATATCTGTACTGAGGTAGATGGATTTTCAGGGCTGGCCCAAGCCTTTATGGGGCCCTAAGCAGAATTTGATTTGGGGGCCCCTCACACCACCAAAACTGCACTACTAGCTGCTTTATCATTTCATAGGCTGCACAGTTAGTCTAAGACACTCACTATCATCTGCATTTTTAGTTGGTTTACATTATACTGTAACTTGTGTCATTATGGCTATTATATTTAGAGTGATGTGTGGCATGTTAAACTATTTGTAAGTAACACTTGTTTTTCTTTTGTTTCTGCAATATCATATCATTAATATTATGCTTTTTAATTTAAAAATATTTTAGCAGATGGCCATTCCAACTGGTCTTGGGGGCCCCCTGGTAGCGTGGGGGCCCTAAGTGGCCGCTTAGTTCGCTTATGCCTTGGGCCCTGTGTATTTTGCTCCAATACATGGAAAAAATGGGCATAGAGCCTTTTATGTTATCTTAATGTCATTTTACTGCATTTTTTGGCAGTCTACTACCTTTGCCAGTTTGTCTCCCCTTGTGTGTTATCAGTCACTTTGTTGTGGACGTCTCATTTGGGAAGAAAACGTGTGCAGACTCCATATTTTACCCTGACTGTTAAACTGCAGAAAAATGTGCGAGAGCTCAGAGCTGTGTGTTCATGATTATTGTATGGGACCACTGTTGTTCTGTGCTGCTGAGAAGCCCACTGCAGTGAAGACATTTAGATAAAGGCTAATGAACCAAAAACCAACACTCTGAAGATGTGGAACCATTTTATGTAAACAAATCATCAACAGTAATCCCACTCTGCTCTGTGGTTTAAAATTTGCATATTGTTGTTGTGTCCTTGGACAAGAAACTTCACACAGTTTGCCACTGAGTTGACAGAATGAATAGTGGGCCAATGTCTATTGTTGTTTATTGGTTTATTAGGATCCCAATTAGCTGCTCGTACGACGGCTGCTTCCTGGAGTCCTCTCAAATCATTATACAATAAAATGTATTACATTTACAATAATACAAGAATAAACATTTGGAGTAACAGGGGCAATGGCTGCATTAATAATCAAAGAAAATGAAAATGAGAGTGAGTCTAGCTTTCAAACATTTCTACATGGTCATTTGCAGGTTATTGCATTGTTAATGGCTTCTTTAGTTTATGTTTAATGTCAGTCGTGTGTGCAGAGAAGGGGAGCTGATTCCAGTGGGATATGGCTCTATAGGGCACTGCAGATTACAACATTTGTCTTGGGGCAAGGAAGTTTAAGATCGCCATCTTGTGCTCTTTTAGTCAGATATCTATGACTATTTTCTATTCGGCAGGCCTCAGCTGGAGGTCCTTTACACAAGCAAACAGCGGACACTGGTGGATTGTCTTGGTTTGACTGCTACGTTTCATCATTTAGCTGCGGTTCTCGATATGTGGTACAAGGGCTGCTACTGGCTAACTGGCTAAGATGTTGCAGAGATGTTAAATTCAATAAAGATCACTTATGAGCGCTAAAATGAGTAAAACAGAACACACATTTCATCAAACTGCTACTAGACACTGGAAGACGGTAGGTCAACACTCACAGCTTGTATCTGACTCCACAACAGACAGTTACACCCACAAGCAGCAATGAAGGGTCCTTAACCACTAAATCACTAAAACCAGATGGTCATTTTCAGTAATTGCAGTGTTAATGTCTTCTTTAGTTTATATTTAACTTCAGTAGCATGTGCAAAGAAGGGGAGCTGATTCTAATGGGATATGGCTCTATAGGGCACTGGAGATTTCTGAACATTTGTCTTGGGGCAAGGAAGTTAAAGATCGCCACCTCGTGCTCTTCTAGTCAGATATCCACTATTTTCCACAGAAACTAACTTATCAGCAAAAAATGATTGCTGTCTTATAAATATAGCATTCCAAATGAATAAGATGAGCCATAGTTGGACTCCGTTGCTGACTGTGAGCCATGTGGTCTTATATGAGCACTGATGGAGTATATCTGCTGACAGCAAATTGCGCAACTTTTTATTACATTTTTTAAAACATTAAAAACAGATAGATGTGGCTTTGAATGGTGCATAATGAAAAAAATTTGAGAACGCCATCTACTTGTCTCCATGAAGATGTTTTTGCTCTGTCTGAAATGTTCCACAATATGGTTTTACACTTTACACATCTATTCCTGCAGAGAAAATCAAGCTACACCAAAGTTCAAGGTCAGATCTATGGAGAGGCAAGCCCCATCACAGTAAGAACACAGTATTAAAAAAAAAAAAACACCTGCAAAAGGACACGATAAATGTGTTGCCATATTGTGGAACATTCCAGGCAGGTACAGCAGAAACTCCACCAGAAAAGTGCACCTTTATTTTTTCAGAGCATTTCTCAACATCCATAGGTGCAGTTCGACTCTACTCTTCTCCAATTCCGAAAAGATGAAAAGTGAAGACCTGCTTTGATGTAAGTTAAGCATGTACTATCTTCTCTGATCACAGAAACGAACGGAGTTGTGACTGAGGAGTGTATATATATCACACATAGTCCTTCCTCTGTCCCTGTACCTCTGTACTCTTCCTTTTCTGTACGTCCAAACTCAATCTGGAAACTAAAAGCATCAAACTTAAAGGTGCATTGCGCAACTTTTCTGGTGGAGGGTCCTCTACCTACTTCTCTCCATGGAGATGTTATTGCTTTGTCTAGAATGTTCCATCGTATGACATTATTATTATTATTATTATTATTATTATTATTATTATGACATAATACAGGTGTTTCTATTGCTCAAAAATACATGAATTCCTTCTGTAAATAGGGCTGACTCTCCACAGATCTAAATTGTAATGTAGTCGTGTGATACATAGTACATAATTTATATTGTGGAATATTCTAGACGAAGTAATAACATTTCCATGGAGACTAGCAGGTTGCAGACTCCACTAAAAATGTGTAAAAAAGTGTACCTTTAGGTGTCATTTCTAATCTTATGCCATATTACACAAAAATGTTTTCATCTATGCTTCCGTTTTACTCAGTAAATTGTACCACAAAAATAGAAACTCATAAAGACCCCAAAAACAAAAACAGTGCTACATCTTTGTCCCATATGGCTTTGTTCTGGTATAGATAAATTGTAGCTAAAGTCTGATACTTCTATCCGGCCTCTCCAACCCTCAAATCCAGTTTCTTTGACACTAAATCACACATTACGCTCTCCGGCTGGGTCGGAAACAATGATGTAGCCCTCTGCGTGTAATCCTCCCATGATGCACTGCTCTTACATTTACCGCTCAGACCCACAAACTGTGAAACAAGGCTCCCTCCTCATATGGCATTCTCTGATGCGCGCCCCTCAACCAGGAATGTGCGCTGATAACAGCGCCCCTCACCCAAAGAATGTGTCGACTGAAGAGTGGTTTTGGTGTTTGTTTTGTGTCCAGGAAGGCGGAGGTCACAAAGCCAAGACGACCAAGGACAATGCATGGAATGGAAAAATACTGGTCACCTGATACAACGCGCTAAATTTGCATATTCATGAACACAATGTATAAATTGTGGGTCTCAGATAGGGTGGGTGTCTTTTCACATGTCTGGTGTAAGCCCCACGTAATCGTGTGCAGGCAGGGATGTTTTGAGGAGACCCGGATATATCTGTATTAGATTTATACTGTCAGGGAATAAACTTTTTGGATTTTTAACCGGACTGAGTTTAGACCTTTCTTCCATTTGAATGCGCACCCCAACAACGCTAACTCTAAATAATCACAATTTTGTAGCACAGTTAAAAGTGCACTATGTAAATTTTGGTTTGGGGTCCGTCACCTGCTTGTTTCTATGGATATGTCATTGCTCTGCCTGGAATGTTCCACAGTATGACATTAAAACAGCTCTACTTTACATTTATTCAATTACAGGTGGTTTTATAGCTCAAAAATACTTATAAAAATAAAAGACTGTGAGCGGGGTCGCCTCTCCACAGATCTGAGTGGTTCCTTGATGTAAAGTGCTTGGAGTGCCTTGGAGGTGGAAAAGCGCTAAATAAACTATTGTTGAAGTATTGTTGAAAATGAAAGTGTTTTAAAACCCTACATGATGAAAAAAAAAAAAAAAAAAAAATCACACACGCATACAGAAAAGTGGGTGGAGATAGGAGGTACGCAAACTACTAAACCAGCAAAAATTTCGGGAGAACCCAAGCAGGACAATACAACAATACAGGATTACAAACATGCATCAATAAAGCCCAACACAACACAATTAAAACATGATTAAAAACTGACTTTAGATGACTTTAGATAATGAAATAGTAACACAAACCTTTTCAACAATTTGGAATGTAAGGAAAACTGTCCAAACAACACCACAAACACAAACCTTGGACAGCACCCGGACAGAAGAACACCACAGAAGAACGCCTCAGTGAACTTAACAACTCGCCTGTGCCGTTTTAAATCTAAGTGTGTCCTCTGCGGGCTTCCACACACACAGAGGGGAGGAGGGCGGAGGAAAGAGAAGACCCTCGCCTCAGTGTTTAGCAGACTGCAGGCCTCAGCTGGAGGTCCTTTACGCAGGCGAACGGCGGACGTCTTGGATCGTTTTGGAGATGTTAAATTCAACAAAGATCACTACTTATGAGCGCTAAAATGAGTAAAACTGAGCACATATTCCGTCAAACTGCTACAGGACACTGGAAGACGGCAGGTCAACGCTCGCAGCTTGAGTCTGACTCCACAAGAGAAGGTTACATCCGCAAGCAGCAATAAAGGGACCACAAAAATCACTAAATAACTTTTTAAAAATATGATAAAAAATAAAAGTGTGATTTAATCTTTTTTTTTTTTTTTTTTCATTGATTGACAGTAGTTTAGACCTAACTCCTAACTGGTTTAGTCCATGTTTCTTTCTTTGGTCCTATCCTCAGCGCAGGTTTAGTCCCGGTTTAGTTCACTTCCATAAAAATGAATAAAGGTTTGGTCTTTGATTCAAACCGTGTTCATACTTCGCAGTGACATCACGCTCGGGGTGACCTACATGTATCTCTATGGCAGAATGTTCAGCAGAAAAAGGTTTTGAGATTGTCTGGAGAAAAAAATCGAATTATTTGGATTTAAACACCACATTTTCAAAATCCTGTGATCAATACGAACGTTCATGGTCCTGTTTAGAGTTTGACGTTCAACAAAAAAAGGTGAGACTAGCTGGAAAAACTGAAAAACTGTTGGCTAATGCTTGTACTGTAATTGTATGCCTGAGAGACTTGTTTAACAGCGCAAATCATCTCTGTTGCTGTTGTTGTAGTTCCAACTAAGTCAGTACTGTTTGGTCAGATTGCATTAAAATAAAGCTCAGATTTAAGTCTAAAAAAAAGCCTCAGACAGAGCAGTGCCTCCAGTTAGCATCACACCCTCAGTACATGTTGATGACATCAGCTGCGAAGTATCAACAGTCCAGTTTTAGTCTTTAGGCCTTTCTGAGTCCACGTTCAGCCATGTTCTTCTTCATTTATTCAACCGGTACTTCGAAATTCAAACATTTACTGGGATCTTGTGGAATACGCAGAACACTGGCCATAATTAAACCATATTTCTGCGTTTGTCTGATAAGCACATGTCTTAAGTCATCCCCCTCCTCTCCACAGGCGGGCGGAGCAGTGTAGGTTCAAATCCATCCAATGACATTATTATTGCCTATTAAGAGTCTCTAAATAAGCCCTTTGTTTCTCTATGCAAGATATGTTTTCATGTTTACTGACAGTACGTGATCTCTTTAATGGTAATTTACAGCAATTAACCCCTTGATAACGACGTGCCACAGATAACAAATACTGAGATTAATATGGAGGCGAAGCGTGCACTGTTTACATAACGATTAGCTTGTAATTTCCACTCATTTAAATGAAAACGATCTGTAACAGTTAGTACAATACAATAAATTATCATATTTAAATTAGATAGCATTTGGGTAAAACGCTCATATTACTCTATTTTCTGATCTATGTTATGTTTCCTCATCACAAACATAGCTGGAGTTGGGTTTTGTTTCATTCATACATTTTTAACATTGTTTCACACACAAAACCTGCATATTTAGGCATATTTAGTTGCCTAAACGCCTTCACTAGAATAATTTGTCTGAAAACTCAAGAAAAAAATACAAAATGGATTTCAACTTCTCTATTTTAACACATTTGCAGGAGAATAAGATGAATACGAGCGTTCACGGTCATGTTTAGGAGTTTGATTTTCAACAAAAAGGTGAGAGCAACGAACTGAAAAACTGTTGGCTAATGGTATCTAGCTTGTGACTGTAATTTCATGTGTCAGAGACTTTTGTTTAACAGCACAAATCAGCACACCTGTTGTAGTTCCAGCTAAGTCAGTTCTTTATGGTCAGATTGCGTTAAATTGAAGCTCAGATTACAGTCTAATTTAAGATTCAGACAGAGCAGTGCCTACAGTTAGCACCACACCCCCAGGGAATGTTGATGACATCAGCTGCAATGAGCATAGGATAACTTCACTTTCACTGATCCAAAACAAGACTCAAACACTTAACCTTGTGGCTAAGTGGCAGAAGCACTGCTGTCTCATTTCTTAATTTCTTTTTAATTGATACAAAATCGACAGTGTTTTAATCATTTTTACAACATGGCGAAGACTTTTTGAACTTTTTCCAAACACTCTAACCTCCATAAGTTTCCCAAGGTCCTGCTCCGTTCCACAGACTAACTTTAAAACAGATTACATCACCGCGAGGGCCATCTTGAAAACCGAACTTTCATAAAATATCCTCCTCTGACGGATTTGTTAACGTAAATCTAAAAGTGTACTGTTTTTTACATTTCCAAGGTCTTGCTCTCTTGTTCCGGGTTAAAAATAGCTCTGGATGGATGGCACTGACCCCCAGCCAAGAGACACAACACATTTCAACTGCAATAGACTCTTGGCTAGCGTCCAGAAACTCAACCTCGCTTCCTTTTTGGCAGAGGTAGTATAGCCAGAAATGTGAATGTGTGAAAGTGTAGGCTACTGTTACGTCAAATTACTTTTTTATCAGTAGAAATCATCTGAATTGAAATTGCAACATGAATGGACCCAATTAGCAAATCGTAAAGACTGCAAACAACAAAAAAAACGGCTAGCCCTGTTGTTTAGATCTGTACAAACGTGTTCTGAAATGTGATTCAGATTTCAGTCTTTTTGCCAGTTCTCCTGGACAATGTTTAAATTGTGAAGATTAAAGGTCCTAGATTACTGTTACCTCATCAAAAACAGACCTGAAGTTGATTTTTGTTTCGTTCACACGTTTGAGTAAAGCTTTTTATGAGTCTGTCTACATCTCCAAAGTTCAAAACGCTCTGTTCCACCTTGTGATAGTAGTAGTAGTTTTCAAGTTACAGCTACTTTTTACCTTTAGTTTAATTTAGATTTGCAACTCCAGACCTAAAATCATCCAAATGAGTGATGTGTGAAAAGTGAAGGTGTATGGAGTTTAAAAACATAGTGGAGCATGTCTTCTTTTTTTTTCTCAATTTTATTTATAGGTTTTCATAATAAGACAAAACTTTAAACTTTAAAACGCCGCAGTGCAAACAAAAAATAAGTGGGAAAAAAAAGAAAAATACCTGAACTTTGTAGCTGTCACAGAACCAGTGGAATATATCAGTCCAAAATGTTTGTAGCACCGGACAGAACCAAAACAGATGACCTAAAGAGCCATAAGATGTATTACACTGATCACACATTGCTGATACAGCTGGAAAGATGTTGTTTAATTTAACTTTGAAATAATGTAATCTATGAACCACTTTAAATTGAATTAATCTATATCTGGAATGGATGGAACAGTTCCAAATATTTGCGAGTGCATCTTTCCATTTGTCTTCTGTTATGGTTATGCCAAGATCTTCTGACCAGGCCTCTCTAATGTAATGACTCGACACAGGTTATGTAAATGCATTTACAAAACGTGAGTTGTTTAGACTTTGGATTTATATGCATCAACTTAAAGAATATATGAGTTTCTGGTTTAGCTGTATAATTTGTAATATTTTGTTGAATAAAGTGTCTAGTTTGTAAGTAGCGAAAAGGGGAGTATTTTTCCTGTAATTCAGAGAATGAGGCTAGTTTATTATTGACATAAAAATCCTCAATGCAGCGCAGACCACTCTAACTCCAGTGGACACTTCTTGTATGACATCACAACGTGGTGTGTTTTCTGTTTGAGAGAAGAACTCTAAATATGCAGGTTTGTGTGTTAAACTTGTGAAAGAAACAAAACACAACTCCAGATGTGTGATGAGGAAACAACACTACATAAGCGTAATATGGGCCCTTTAAATGTGTAAATCGTAAATTTAATGACTTTCAGGAAAAAAATAAAAATAAAAAAAAATCACAATTCGATATTTTCTCAAATCATTCGGCTGTGTGTAAGGCTGCAGAATTTATTGTAATCAAATCGAAATCGTAATTAATCGCAATGAACGGATGCAATTAGCACCTTAACGTCCTCTATCCAGCTGCTAACCCTGAAGTTTAGACCTCTATTCATACTTCGCAGCTGATGTCATCAACTTTCCCTGGGGGTGTGATGCTAACTGTAGGCACTGCTCTGTCTGAGGCTTTGTTAGACTTTAATCTGAGCTTTGGTTTAACACAATCTGACCAGAAAGAACTGATTTAGCTGAAACTACAACAGGATTTGGTTGAAAATCAAACATGAACGCTCGTATCGATGACACACTCTGAAAACTTTTTTGGTTGTGTTTTCTAATGTGTTCATTGTGTCTCCATAGTTACTTCCCGACACTGAAAATCACAATTAGACCAGATTTTCCTTTTATCTGTTCCCTGTAACAGAAATACAGGCGTCTCAACCCACAATGGCCTCGCCTCTACCAGCTCTATCACTTAAACAGAGAGAGTGATCTAAAGGGAGGCGTTTGATTGGAGTTCAGAGTCAGTTCCGCAGTACAGACTGTTTTTCAGAGCCCATGCCTTTAGGTTGTCTGACATTTCCAGGACAAGGTGGAATTTAAGCAGCGATCGATAAGTCTGAGGGCCACGAGCTGAGTCACGGGCCAGCTCACGGTCCAAGCTCGGGCTGGAACCGGGGAAAAGCATTTAGATTATAATGGTTTTAACTGTTTATGTCTGTAAACGTTTAAATGTGGAGATTAGCTGGGACAAACAGTGTGGGTCTGGATAAAATCAATGGCAGACGAGATTTTGGTTCATTATGAAACAGGGATTGAGGATTAAATTGACAATATGGTTGGAAAGTTCTGCCTGGTAGCACAAAGTCAAAATAGTGAACATTTTGACAAAGATTTTGACAAATTTTGGATCAACCAAAGCAAAGATGGAAGGAGGCAGACCAATTGGTGTATGCATAATCTTTAAAAATACTGTATTTTTTAAAGGTCTACTATGTAACTTTTCGAGCGGTGGAAGGTAATGAAGTACAATATTTAAGTACAAATTTTAGGTATTTTTTGGTTATTTTAGGTTAGGTAAGTAAATTGTACAATGGATACTTTTTACTTTTACTTCACTGCATTTGAAAACGTGTATTTGTACTTTCTACTCCACTACGTTTTAGATCTGGACTGAAAAGTAAAAAGTACTTTTCTTTACGGTGTGAGACGTGCTGAAAGAGCTGAGACTTTTTTAGCAATTTCATTTGAGTTAACGCCCCAACTTTGAGCAAACCAAATACACAAAAACACAAAAACAGCTAGAAAATTTAAGAAATCAACTGAATCAATTAAAATCAGCCAAAATCAAAATCACTACATTTCATCCTTAAATTGTTCTAAAATCCCTGCAAAAATGTTTTACTCTTTACTCTGAAAGTACATTTTTAAACAGGTACTTTAATACTTTTACTCATTTTCTTATGCAATACTTTAACTATTACTTGAGTATCTTTTTGCCTCTGTAGCTGTACTTTTACTTAAGTAACAAAAGTGAGTATTTCATCCACAAGTGAACCATTCTAGAGTAGAGTCTGCCACCTGCTTGTTTCTATGGAAATGTCTGCTTTGCCTGGAATGCTCCGCAGTATGGCATTCAATATATCTATCTCCATGGAGACAAGCAGGTGACATCAAACATTAAAGTTAAAGGGCCCAGATTACAAAATTTTACACACTTGGAGTTGTGTTTTGTTTCATTCACACGTTTAACACATAAACCCTAGGCTGAGTTCTTCTCACACAGAAAACACTCTGTTCCACCTTGTGACGTCATGTGATAATACAGGAAGTGCATTGTGTTTTTAAACTCCATACACCTTCACTAGAATCATTTGGATAATTTCAGGTCTGGAATTGCCCATCTCTACTGAACGAAACATATATTGTAGCTGTTAACTTGCCACTTCATGACATCACAAGGTGGAACAAAACACAACTCCAGATGTTTTTTGGAGGAGGTAACCATATTATAACATGGCTAAAAACTCACAAGAGTCAATTTTGTCCAGTATAGGACCTTTAAATGCCGTACATTCTCAACAAACCAATGATGTATCTATGGAGCAGATGGCAGACTCTCTATCAGAAAAGTTACATAGTGCAGCTTTAAATGAATTGCCATATTTTCATGATTTGAACAAAGCATTTTAGGTGCACTAGTTTTTCCAGCCAGATTAATTAAAATGTAAACAAGAGGACGCAGCTATTGAAACCTGCTGGGAATAAATCCAAACACATCTCCACAGCTGGTGTCTGTGAGTGTGTGTGTCTGTGAGTGTGTGTGTCTGTGAGTGTGTGTGTCTGTGAGTGTGTGTCTGCTTGTGCGTGTCTGTGAGTGTGTGTGTCTGTGAGTGTGTGTGTCTGTGAGTGTGTGTGTCTGTGAGTGTGTGTCTGCTTGTGCGTGTCTGTGAGTGTGTGTGTCTGTGAGTGTGTGTGTCTGTGAGTGTGTGTCTGCTTGTGCGTGTCTGTGAGTGTGTGTGTCTGTGCGTGTGTGTCTGTGCATGTCTGTAAGTGTGCATCTGTGTGTGTGTATCTGTGCGCGTGTGCATGAGTGTGTATGTGTGTGTAAGTCTGTGTGGGTTTCTGTGAGTGTGTGTGTCTGTTCGTGTGTGTCTGTGTGTGCATGTCTGTGACTGTGTCTGTGTGTGTGCATGTCTATGAGTGTGTGTGTCTGTGCGTTGTGTGTGTCTGTTTATGTGTGTCTGTGTGTGTCTGTGAGTGTGTCTGTGTGTGCGTGTCTGAGTGTGTGTGTCTGTGTGTGCGTGTCTGTGTATGTCTGTGGGTGTGCGTCTGTGTGTGTGTCTGTGTGTGCGTGTATGAGTGTGAGTATGTATGTCTGTGTGTGTGTCTGTGTGTTCATGTGTGTGTGTGTGTGTGTGTGTGTGTGTCTATGAGTGTGTACGTCTGTGTGTGTGTGTCTGTGTTCATGTGTGTGTGTCTGTGTGTGCGTGTCTGTGAGTGTGCGTCTGTGTGTACATAGTGTCACCATGGTAACTCCTAAACATACCACCACTGAGATATTGTAGAAAACCCCCAGCATGATGTTACAGTGGCCTTGTTCACATTCACACCAAAATCATATCATAATCTGATTTCTGGACATTTAAGACAATTTAAATGACACGACGTAAACCACAAAATCTGATGTGAGTAATGAGGGGGACCATGATTAGAAAGAAAACCGATTATTTTGCGGTTTTACATGTAATTTTAATATTCTTATACTTCCAAAACCCCGATAATAATGAGTTTTATGAGTGTGTATGTAACTCCTGGCACTAATTCCTGGCCCTTGCAGATTAAAGTGAAGAAGAAGACATAAAAAACAGACATAAAGGCAGGTTCAATACCATTAAGATTGGTTTATGTCTGAGTATAACACTTTATATACTTCCATTTTATTAAGATGACTCAAAACCCAGGTACTCACAGTGTCAGAGTAAAGTGAAATCGGTAGTTTGCCTTGTTTCTTTACGTTTTTTTCCCAATCCAGTTCACCCCAATTCGAGCCAATATACTTGTAATAACGTATCTGATTTAGACACTGCAGGTGCAAAATCTACAAAATTTAGAGATCTGTTTGAAACTTCTGCTGTAATGTAAATGTAAGAATAAAAATGTATTCCAAGTTTTTCATCATGTCATGTTTTCATATAAAAATAAAGCATTTTACATGTAAAAAGTGCTAAAAATCATCTTAAATTGCATTCATTCAATCAGTATCTTGTAGCCACAGTTGCCCTGAGGCAGACTGATCGAAGCAAGGCCTAGCGATTTACAATCATTTAGAATTTTTAAGTCATTGCTACTTTTTAGTTTGGTTAACCACGATGTTCTGCTTTTTACATGTTGTTTATCCAAGATTTTCATACATCAAATGCAAATCTTTGTCTGCAATATTTCACAGTAAGGCATTAAACCTAGCAATCTCCATGGTAACACAAGTTATAGGTCAGAACTTTTGAGGGACCCCCAGCTCGCAGTAAGGAAACATGCTCTTTGATTAGCAATAAAAAAAACAAAACAAAAAAAACACACCTGAATTTGATTGATGTGTTTTTAATGACATATTGTGGAACATTTTAGGCAAAGACCCTCGACCAATAAAGTAATATATTGCACCTTCCTGGCTGAGTTAAATCGAAGTTGTCATCGGGTCTTTGGTTTTCATGTAGTCATAAATCAAAATCACTTCTGACTTGCACGACGCTATTGTCGATTTCGCTCATTTCTCAGTTTTATTCTGCAAAATGGACTTTTCAAACCTTTTAATCATTTACCCTCTGAACGTTGTGTTTAGAGTGTTTCATGTTTGAGTCCTCTTTATTCTCCTGTATCCAATTTTATTTTCTTAATCAGTGATACGTTTAGGATTTGGCAGCGTGGCGTAGACATTTTGGTACAATTTGTTTTAAAAATAGCTATCCATTGGAGGTGCAGACAACTTCACGGCTTTTTGTTGTGATGACGTTTGCGGTGACCTCAGCTCCCATTGTGTGGAAGTCATTTTAGATCAATATTGTGATTCAAAGGTGCATTGTGTAACTTTTCTGGGGGAGGGTCCGTCAAACGCTTTTCTTCATGGAGATGTTATCACTTTGTCTGGAATGTTTCACAGTATGGCATTAAACCTTTCTATCTTCATGGAGACCAAACGGAACCAAGTTACAGGTCAGATCTGTGGAGAGGCAGTCAGAATGCTTCTTTTTCTAGGTATGTGTGAGCTGTAATTGAATAAAAGTGAGGCAGAACATTCCAGACATTCCAGTGTCTGTGAACACTGGTGTATGAATGGGTGAGTGGTTCTTTGATGTAAAGCGTTTTGAGTGCCTTGAAGGTGGAAAAGTGCTGTATAAAAATCTGACCTTTACCATATCTATAGAAACAAGAAGGTGACGGACTCTTCACCAGAAAAAGTTGCACAATGCACCTTTAAAATGTCCAAATTTCAACATAATCCTCCATGGGTGTCGTAGATTATAGCAGACAAAAGCACAACCCGTCTTCTTAAAAAATATGAAAAGTCCTCCCTCTCTTGCCTTTTATAAAACCATCGTCAGAACCCACCTTCAACAGCACTTGGTCTTAAGGTTACCAGAGTCACCACTGCTCTACAAACCCTTTCACGCCATTACATCATGTTCCCTCCATCTCTGTCTCCTCTCATTCCACCACTTCCTTTCAGGGACCAGGCCTTCACAAAAGGTCATTTACTTCGGCAACAATAACGTGATGAGAGCCCAGAGTGAAGGAGCGCGACCGCCACAAAGGACCCAAAAATGGCGTCCGCTGGAGGATTTATACGGCTGTGGAATTGTAAAGACCTGTCTGCTTTTTGGGAAGGGGAACTGAGAAACGGAGCACTTTTCCAGGGTAATGTTGTGTTGTCAGTGGGACTTGTAGATGGCGTTTTTGCCTGAGGGGCGTGTAATTTAAACAATAACAACAGCAGCAGTTCTGTGCGCAAGAATAGTGAATGAGTTAAGTTTGGTATTTTGTCTTTTCAGTAAAATAGAAACTACTGAGGAAGGTTCAATGCACAAAATACATTTTCTTTCATTGCTTTAGATATTTCATTTTAAGAAATCGAAATAAATGTGAGTATTTGATGGGTTATCAATGGCCAATTCATGCTTGGGTTTACAAACTAGTTATGTACCGGGTGGAATCACTTCAGTCCAGATCAATATCCAAACCCAATCCAACTTGATTTATAGAGAGCTACAAAAACAACAGTCGACACAAATTCAAAGCAGTAACAAAACATTAAAACCATGGGGTAAAATAAAACAAATAAAAATCTGATACATGTCAATCCTTCAAATTTAACACTGAGTGGCTAGAACTCACGCTTCACAGCAAGAAGGTTCCAGGTTTAATTCCCCATTCGCCCAGTCCACCATGTACAAGTACCACCAACAACACAACCTTATCCAGGAAAAGTGCTCCGTTTCTCAGTTCCCATTTCCAAAACGCAGACAATTCCACAGCAGTATAAATCCTCCATTTTGGGTCGTTTGTAGCGTTGACACGTTATTGTCCCCCTGTGTGGAATTTGCATGTTCTCCCTGTGTCTGGGTGGGTTTCCTTCGTATGCTGCTGTTTCCCCCATCGACCCAAAACGTGCACCGTAGGTCAAATTCTCCAGCTAAGATAGTTCTGGCCAAGACTAGCTCAAGACCTGGAGGTCCCACTACTCCTGATGAGATACCGCAGTTGTATTGACAAGACAAGAAAGACAAGAAATGCTAACCTTAACATTGACTTTTAAGTGTTTAAGAAAAAAATATAGGGCCATACTATTGTATTTTTTTTTATTATAAACCTCTATAACCTCTACCTTTACCATTTCATTGTTTATCTATTTCAATTATAGGAAGAAAAAAAAAAAAAACATAATGACATAAATACAGAGACTGGGGTTGCATCTCCAAACTCCACTGTAACTTTTCCATGAAGATAAGTGTTTAATGCTGCAGTGCAATATTCTGGGCAAGCGACAAGCAAGAGGCGGACCATCCATCTGTAAAGTTATGAACTTCATCTTTAATCATGGAAGCCACAATCTTCTAAAGCAGCAGGAGAACTAATCACTTTTACACTATGGAACAACTATAAACTTGAGTAGCAGTCCAATCTGTATATTTCTAGACAAATCAAAAGTCTGTGTACCCTCTGCCCTCTCCTCGGGTTAAAACAAAGAATAAACTCATTTATAAAGTTTGTGTTTGGGGCTAAGTCTTGCGTGCACCGTGCAGATCCAGCACACCCACTTGATTAACCTGCTATTGAATTTCCACAGGCGCTCTATCATTAAAGCCCTGTTCTATTTACTGCTGCTGCTTAAAGGGCCTGGACATGATTTTTATTTCCGTGTATTTGAGCCATTCACAGGGCAGATTCTAATTTAAGCTTTAAGGACAAATACCAGGCTGGCTGTTAAAAAAGACCACCATAGACCAGCTTGCCTGAGGAGATGGGTGTGCTCTGATATTAACAGTACTGTGACTCTGTTCTTCAGAGCCTGTACTGAGCCTTTGTTGTCCTGTGCGATTGTGGTCTGGTGCTAAGCTGTCTTTGAGACAGAGGAGCTCCTGCAGCAGGTGGTGGAGTGGGTGAGTGGACTTGTGGGTCTGCCCCAGCTCAGTGTGTCAGAGCTGTTCTGCAGACCGGGCTAAACAGCCACTGCACCAGGAGCTCCAGCCTCATTGCTCAGGATGATGCTACTTGGTCCCTCAGGGGAAAATCAAATGCTACAGGGACCGTTTTGTTACTGCAGTGGTAGGATCACTGAACAGGAGTCCAGGTGGAAGTCCACTCTTAAAAGACCCATATTGCACTATTTTCTATGTTATTTTTTTTAAGCTGTGTTCTTCTCTTAAACAGAAAACACTCTGTTCCACCTTGTGATGTCATGTGGTAATACAGGATGTGTTCCATTGTGTTTTTAAACTCCACACACCTTCACTAAAATTATCTGGATGCCCTGGAATTGCCATTCTCTACTGAACAAAAGGTTAAAGGAGCTGGTAACTTGAAAACTGGACCAGAGCATTTTTGAGCTTTGGAGATGTAGACAGACTAATAATATTGGATGCCTGATGTATCTGTGTATTTTTTTTTTCATAATTTTAATGTTTTGTACTGCTGTACAGGGGAACAAACAAATGTACCCTTGAGCACAAATAAAGAAACCTTGAACCTTTAGAATGATCTTGAGCTGTATCAGAACAAGAGCACATAGACTAGTATACACCCATGGAGCACTAAAAAAATATAAAACGCATGGTAATATAAAAGAAAGTACTATGATCTAATGCTGAAAATCATGTTATTTTGTCTACAGAAAGAGTGTTTTCTATTTCATCCATTGTATCGGAATCGGTATTGAGTCTCGAGTCTATTCCTTAGTATCGAAATTGTATTTAAAATATTAGTATACTCTTAAATGGATACATAGATAGATAGATAGATAGATAGATAGATAGATAGATAGATAGATAGGTGGGGGTTGTATTCACACTTTAGCTTGAGTTAATTTAGCGTGTAGCCCACTTAATGATTAAAACATACTCTTTCTCCTCTAACTCTGTCAATAGTGTAGCGACCCTGAACTCGAGTGATGGACACACAAACAAAGTGGGCCCTTTAGCTGATCAATATTTGGCCCTTCTCTTGCTCTCAAAGACGTTAAGGACTCAATATCTCTTCAATAATAATTAGTCTTCTCCCCAAAGCAATGAGAGGCCCCGGACCAAGGCCAATCAATAGAATATATAATTATTACAAATGCGCATTAACTTATATCTATCTTTCCAACTGACAGGAAGGAGTTTTTCATGTGAGCGAAAAGAACATTAAGCGTTTGTATCTGAAGTTGAACCAGCAACCATTAGATTCTGATTATCATTGGTGCCATAGACTGTGTAGAAGTTGAGTGAGAGAGTGTGACATCATCCAGTCAAACGAACCCAATCGAGGCTAGCAGTTAAAGCGGCTAATCTGTAACCAGGGACTATATTTGAAAATTCAGACGCACAACCAAAAAACTCGCTCCTGTATAAATTTCTGTATAAAAACTTGTAAGTTTAAAACGATCTTCTTATTATAGTAGTCAGCCATGTTATTTATGCTAACAGTAAATTTCTGTGTGTCACCCAGCTTCATATAATATGCTAATGATAAAAACGGATCTGTGATAAATGCACTTTGTTGTAACTGCTTTATTATAAGTTATTGAGCTCATAATAATGCATGTACTGGAATTGTATTTTCATATTTTTCTCTTGCACTTTCACTCTGCATTCATAAGATGAATATTAAATCTGAAAACAACTGCCGTGTCATTGAATCAGTTCAGTTCGCAGTCAAGCTGGAGACTGCGAACGTCTCAGCGAGGACTTTACAACTGTCATTCAAACCTGTTGCCAAGGCTAGCGGAGCCAATCTCAGGGAAAAACAAGGCCCCTCATTATTGTTCATATCTTGATTTACAGGGAAAATAGTAAAATAAAAACACAAGAATCACATGTACATGTAGAGTGGGTTAATACAAACATTTAAAGCTGAGAAATTTCAATAGAAGTTCATTGGAGCCACACCTCGATGGAACCACTTCACACCTATGCTCACTTCCTGTTTGGAAAGGCTTGCAATTATTTAGATAATAAAATGCAAAGAACAAAATATCCAGTCTTTTTATAGAAAAAAAAAATCTGTAGTTTTGACCTTCACAAGTTTGGGAACTCCTGTGATGCTTGTATTCGTTTGTCAGTTTCATATTTAATGCTCCTGGAATTGTTTACACGCTGCACAAAATGCTACTTTTGAAACATATATTGTAAATCAAATCTCAGTACTTGTCAGAAAAAATTGCAGTCTCTTCTTTCTTTTCCAAATGCCCTAACATAAATCCAATATGGTCGTCTATTTTCAGAGCTTACGTATGACGTAAATATAACGTGTTTACAGGCAGATTTAACCGTGTGTCTGTGCAGTGATATGAAACAGCACATGTTCCACCACATATAGACAGCTGTCAGAGGGAAAGACAAGGTGGTGGTGGTGGTGGAGGTATGTACACAATTAAAGGTCTGCAGAATGCTTGTCTCCATGGTGATGTTATTGTTTTGCTTGGGATGTTCCACAGTGTGGCCGCTTTAATAAATATAGATTTCCTTGTTGTCCTTGAGCAGGGGCCTATAGGCTTATCAGTGATGTTCAGAAGCACCACACTTGAGTCAACACAAAAGGACACATCTGCATTTGTATTGTTATTGGCCTTTAAGTTTGCGTACATCTGGGTTTCTACATTTCATTTTCAAAGCTTAGAGCAGGACAATTTTTTAAAGGTCCTAGATTATGCAAAACTGACTCTTGTGAGCTTTAAGTCATGTTATAATGTTGTTTCCTCCTCAAAAACAGACCTGGAGTTGTGTTTTGTTTCATTCACACATGTGTGTTTACATCTCCAAAGATCAAAATGCTCTGTTGCACCTTGTGATGTCCTGAAGTGATAGTTTTCCAAGTTAATGGCTACTTTTTACCTTTAGTTCAGTGGAGATTGGCAATTCCAGGGCTGAAATGATCCAAATGTTTCTAGTGAAGGTGTATGGAGTGTAAAAACACAGTGGAGCTTCCTAAATGACCAAGACCTCGGCCTAAATCTGCAGGGTTTGTGTGTTTAACATGTGTAAATTAAACAAAACACAACTCCAGGTGTGTTTGTGATGAGGAAACAACATTATAACACAGATCAGAAAATAGCGTAATATAATTAAAATGATTATAATTAAAATAAAAACAAATAAAATAATAATAACACCAATTTGCTTTGACCCACTCTACATGATCCTGGTGTTTTTATTTCAGTATTTGTCTGCAAATCAACATATAAGCATAAATACCAGATCAATCAGGTGCCTTCTTTCCCGGAGATCGCTCTCGCAATAGTTAGCAACAGGTTTGATTGACAGCATTGCTAAGCGCCCACTCCGTCAAAGCAGCGGTATGGTAAAGAAGGAGCATTACATTCAAGATCCTCGCTCCTGATTCGCTCATTGGTTCCTATGATGCGCACATTCGGTTTTCCAAATATGGTCCCTGGTTACACATTTGTCACAGTTTTGCCTGTTGTTTACATGTTTATCCCCAGTCCAGCTCCATTTCTTAGCCTAATCCAGTCCATCTTTTGCTCCCTCCCTGTTTTTCCTGCAGCTGTCACTCATTCCCCGATCATCCCAGGGTCGTCTATATAAACTCCCTCTGCCCAGTCACTTCTTGCTCGATTGTCGACCAGTCAAGAGACTCTCCAGCGCTGTATCTGAAACGCTGAATCTGAAATCTGCTGTTTGCAATTTGTGCAGTTCTGCATTATTCCCTGTTTGAAAAATCTGTTTCTGAGTTATTTCCAGCCTGTTTTCTAATTACAGAATTTCCCAGTTTTGGAGGATGTTTTAGTTCATATAATATTATCATTTCTTCCTTTGTTGTTTATCAGCCTGATATTAAGCTCATACAAGTACCTGGGTGTTCATCTGAACAACAAACTGGACTGGACTCACAACACAGATGCACTGTACAGGAAGGGCCAGAGTCGGCTCTATCTCCTGAGGAGACTCAGGTCTTTTGGAGTGAGGGGGTCACTCCTGAAGACCTTCTATGACTCTGTGGTGGCATCAGCCATCCTGTACGGTGTGGTCTGCTGGAGCAGCAGAGTCACAGAGAGGGAGAGGAAGAAGCTGGACAAGGTCATCAAGAAGTCCAGCTCCGTCCTGGGCTGTCCTCTGGACTCAGTGCAGCAGGTGGGGGACAAGAGGGTCCTGGCCTTTGCATTTGACTGCGTTCTTTTGTGTTGCATTTGAGTCCAAGTTGTCTGCCACTATTAGCCACTATCACTGCTAGCCTTGATTGGCTTCATTTGGTTGTAATCAAACACTATGGGTGACACTCCCTCAGTCCACTTTGATGTTTACAGTCTATTCCTGAGTTTCAGATGACATCACATTATTATTATTATTATTATTATTATTATTATTATTATTATTATTATTATTATTAACACTTTTTTTTTTTTTTTTTTTTCGGGCATGTCCCACCGGGAGGAGGCCCTGGGGAAGACCCAGGACACGTTGGAGGGACTGTGTCTCTCGGCTGGCCTGGGAATGTCTTGAGGTCCCCCTGGAGGAGCTGGAGAAAGTGTCCGGGGTGAGGGAAGTCTGGGAGTCCCTGCTTAGACTGTTGCCCCCGTGACCCGGCCCCGAATAAGCAGAAGAAATGTTGTTAGAAAGCTGATTGTTTTGTTGTTCTTGTTAATGGGTCTAGTCACCAGTGGTGGAAGGTAACAAAGTACAAAAGTAAAAGTACAATTTTTATGTACTTTACTTAAGTCAATTTTGCAGTGGCTACGTTTTACTTTTACTTCACTACATTTGAGGGCAGGTATCTGTACTTTCTTTTCCACTACATTTTAGATCGGACGAAAAGTGAAATGTATTTTTCTTTATGGTTTGAGACCTGCTGAAATGGCCAAGACTTATTTTTAGCACATTTAATTTGAGTTAACATCCAAACTTTGAGCAAAGCAAGTACACAAAACCACAAAACAGCTTAAAATTTTAAGAAATGAATTGAATCACTTAAAATCAGCTATACTGTTTATTAAAATCACTACTTTTGACTATTTAAATGTAAAAAAAAAAAAAAAAAAAAATTAATTAGTAGCAAAATTGAGTACTTCATCCACCACTGCTACTCACTAATAAAAAATCATCAGGTTCAACTTCTGTGCATTTATTTGTGAACTTACCTTTTGGATATGTCATGGTAAAGTACAATGTGATCCATAGGGAAAACTGGCTCTGGCAGTATGATATCACATTCTAGAATCTAAAAACCACCATCGTGTACACCCCACCTAAAACCCATAGTGGCTGGGACAGACTCCGGCCAATCACAGCACAGAACACACACTGTAGTAACACGCTGTGTGACTGACCTGTGCTTCGTTGTCTTTGAGCAGGCGCTTGGTCCTGGCTCCTCCTGGATCGTCCGTGATGTTGAGGACCACCACGCTCTTCTTCTCCCACCCGATAAACGAACCGTCTGTCATGCCCTCCACCATCGCCAGGAAGTCCTCGTATCCATGGTGACGCGTAGTGACCACCGAGAACGCCGTCCAGTCGTATTCCTCGAGCACTTCAAAAATGACCTCGAGCTGCAGCAGTGTGGAGCAGGTGAACTGGAGGTAGATGGATCCACTCTCCTGCAGGAAACAAGGAAAAACACAAAGTTTGCATTATACAAAGTGTTTATTATTAGTTCTATATGATAATTAAAACTTTCAATCACAGAAAAATAGTTCTATACTGAAGGATGGGTGTGGGATTAAATGCGTTTTTCTTCTTCCAACTCCTTTTTGGGCAGTTTTTGTTGTTTCTGTTGGTAGGATTGCACCGATGTCAGTATGGATGATACTATGTTCCACTGAAAAAGAACGTAAAATTAACTTCTTGGGTTCTTTTTAAAGACGATACAGTGAGTGATGTATTTACCTTGTTGACACGTTTTGGCTGCTAGCTGTGTTTCCTGATTTCAGTGGCCTCTCTGATCCAGCGTTTGAACTTGTTCTCTGATTCAATGACTTGTGACCGTCCCAATCCATAATGTGGTTATTGCAGGACAGTACAGAAAACGGGCCACAGACAGCATCAACTTTGACCACCGGGCCACAGGGGGAGTGGTCAGTCTGAGTGACCTGCCAGGTCCATCAGGCTGACCACGCCTTCAGGAAGTAACAACAGCTGACCACGCCTACAGGAAGTAACAACAGCTGACATACGACACATCACCACCAACACCGGTGATAGTTCTGAAGATGGCTCACAGCCAGCAGCCGAGACACGTCAACAAGGTCTCCTATATTGTCTTTAAAAAGAACCCAAGAACTTAATGTAACTTGACGAACTTAGTAAGAACGTAAAATGTTTACTTGCCCAAAGTAAATAAATAAAAAAAACTATAATATAATAACTATATATAATAAAACAATAGAACTTTATGGTCCACACTGGAAAATTTGTCCTCTGCAGTATCACCCTATTCATTGCCGTGAGCAGCGCTATTGTTATTCAGGTTACAAACCCATTTTACAAGCTTCCACGTGAGTACATTGTTGACTTGTTGGTGCATTGAATTTCTTTTTTATTTTTTGAAATTCTCAGTTGGAGTGAAAGGGACTCCTGCTGTGCGGTTTAGCACCATTTAGAAGCAAAAGTGTGTGGGCGAAATAAGGTCAATATTCAGTATCAAACATTAAGTCAATGGATAAACAGAGAATCAATCAACCAAACCCAAAATCTGGTCATGAATTATCCATGATCCTGCCAGCAACGGCAAAATGAAGACAAACGAGGACACATGCAAAATGAAATGGTAATGTACAAGCAAAACTCCATTCACACTTAGTTGGAGCTCAGTGCAGTGGAGACTTTGAGTGATGCTGTTCTAGTCCTGGTTTCATTTTTGGTCCAGACTTAATTCTGTATTTATTCCCAGTTTAGTCCAAGTTTTGATGTGAAGTTTAAAGATGCACTGTGTAACTTTTGTGGTAAGAGTCCACTACCTGGTTGTGTCCATGGAGATATGCTAGAGAGATTGCTTTTCCCTGGAATGTACCACAATAGGGCATATCTTGAAACATATGCATTCTACTGTAAGCAGGTCCACCTCTCCACAAACTGGACTTGTAAACTGACTTGGTGCTTGTCTCCATGGAAATAGATAAGTTTAATATCATACTGTGAAAAAACATCTCCATGGTAGCAGACCCTACACCCAGAAAGTTACAGAGCACCTTTAATGCAAGTATGGACAAACATAACTATAAATGATGAATATCCATGGGTTTCAGAATGTTTAAACATCAGGGCAGTTTCCATAGCCACTGGCAACTGTAAATAAAACATTTGATGGTTTGATTGGTAAAGAGTCATCAAATTGTCGCCTGTAGACTGTAATGTAGTGGGTATTATAGTGTTGACTGTAGACCTGGATGATTTCAGCACTGGAATTTAAGGTAGCTGATAAGTTGAAGTCTACCGTATCATGACATCACAAGGTGGAACAGAGCATTTTCAGCTTTGTAGATGTAGATTTTGTAGACTAATAATAAAGGGTTACTCAAACGTGTGAATGAAACAAAACACAACTCCAGGTCTGTTTTCAAGCAGGTAAAATTATAACATGGCTTAAAGCTCACAAGAGTCAATTTTGTCTAATATAGGACCTTTAAATTGTCACAGAAAGACACATTCTAGTTGATACTACTACTACTACTACTACTACTACTTTTTTATGTTTACAAAGAAACAGGCCACATATTTAACTGTGTACTGTATATTTCCATTAAATTGCTATTGCTTGTGTTGTATCAGTCACCAAAGCAGAGCGCCTGAACGCACTGTGCTACATTCACTTGTCACCACACAGGACTCACCTCGCGTAACACTTAAATTAAACCTCCTGATCTGGGGACCATTCCTTCCAAAACCAAACTGCGCGAATCAGTGAAGCTTTAAGTGAAATTCCAGTCCTCTTTCCATGATTTACAGAGCAGTGAACAGACAGCAGACAAAATGTCAGCTGCAGTTTCATGTTTACAGATGACTGAAACATGCGTCACTCACGGTCCCACAGGTAATTAAAGTGTGATTACATTCTGTGGATACAAACGATTCAAAAGCCTGTGTTGTTTTTGCACATTGGGTTTGCCATTTTTTGCTGCTGATTGAATCAAAGGGAGAACTGCCAAAAACATGTCCCAAAGAGACACGGAAAGTAGGTTCCATATGTACCATCAGAGCCTATAGCAGACCTGTTATGAGGTTTAGGAATGATGGTTTTATCAGACTCTACTGGAAACAGAGTCAAGCAAAGCAATTACATCGTTATGGAAACAAATGTAGGTACATCCTCCAGCAGAAAAGTTAAATAGTGCAACTTTTTTTTTTTTTTTTTTTCCATCTGCTTTTTTCTATATGAATATGTCATTGCTCTGCCTGGAATGTTCCACAGTATGACATTAAACAGCTCTACCTTACATTTATTCAATTACAGGTGGTTTTACAGTTCATAAATCCCTAGAAAAACAGGCGTTCTGACTGTGAGCGGGGTCACCTCTCCACAGATCTGACATGTAACGTGGCGTGGTTCGGTCTCCATGATGATGGAAAGATTTAATGCCATACTGTGAAACATTAATAATAATAATAATAATAATAATAATAATAATAATAATAATAATAATAATAATAATAATAATACATCAAACTTGTATAGTGCTTTTTTGGACACTCAAAGACGTTTAACAAACAGAGTAGAAAGTAGCATTGTAAAAAACGGGGGGTATTATGGGGGAAATGCCAGCTTGAACAGGTGGGTTTTTAGTTGTGATTTGAAGTGCTGCAGAGAGTCCGAGTTCCTGATGAATTTTGGGAGAGTGTTCCAGAGTGAGGGGGCGGCAGCAGCGAAGGCTCGGTCCCCCCTCGGTCCCCCAAGGTCCGGTGCTTTGTCCAGACAAAGCAATAATATCTCCACGAATAAAAGCATTTGACGGACCCTCCGCCAGAAAAGTGACACAATGGACCTTTAAGCTTTTTTTAATCCTCATTCTGACGTAGTTAAACCAAACCTTTCCATGTTATTATAATATTCGTGCATTTGTTTACCTGTGGCTCCCGTCCCAGGCTGGCGCCTCCCCCCACAGCCACCACAGGGATCCCAGTCTGAGCCGACACAAACTCCAACATGGGGGCCAGAGGGGCGCGGTTTGGAGGTGGGGGCCGCTCTTCTTCAAAAACCAGGCCCTGAAAAGACAAAATACAAGTTAGGAGGTATATAATCTTTATTCTGAGCTATGCCATACTCAGAATAGAGTGGGAAGAAGTAAGAATAAATTCAATCCATTCAGAGATGAGGAAATACAAGTTATCAAATCAGAGTGGAGAACATAAGAGAATGAATACAAGTTAACCAGTCAGGGAGAAGGAAAGAAAAACAGGAAATACAAGTTAACCAATCAAAGAGGAGACCATAAAAGAGTGGGAATACAGATTAACCAATCAGGAGAAGGACCTAGAGCGAGGGAAACGGGTTAGCCAATCAGAGACAAGGAAAGAAAGAAGAAATACTTGTTAACCAATCAGAGAGAGGGACAGAACAAGAGGAAATACAGGTTAACCAATCAGAGAGGACTTAAAGAGAGCGAAAACTAGTTAGCGAATAAGAAAGAGGGACAATAGAGAGGGAATACTGGTTAACCAATCAGAAAGAAGGAACTAAAAGAGGGAATACAGGTTAACCAATCAGAGAGGAGGAGTTAAAGAGAGAGAACTAGTTAACCAATCAGAGAGGGCCACAAGAGAGGGAAAATGTCAACCAGTAAAAGTGAATGAAAGAAAGAAAATACTTCACCAATCAGAAAGAAGAACATAAAGAGGAAATGCATGTTGGGAAATCATGTGATTTAATTGTGACAGATGTCTGATTTTAGAAAGCTTTGATTTGACACTGACATAATTTGATGTAAAGCAAATGGAAACTACAAATTAAAGATCTGTCAAGTTATATTAATATGATGCACTTTCTGGGACCTTGTGAGTACTTTCAAATTGTGGCATTCCGTTGTTGTGCCTTTGGGCAAAACGCTTCACGCATCTTGCCCTGCGTTAACTGAAAGGCTGTCTCACTCACGCAGTCAGCCCTAAGGTAGCTGTGGCTTTGGAGAGTGAATACAAATTAGTCTCCACAGAGATGTTATCGCCTGAAATGTTCCACAGAATTACTTTAAAAGTCCTATATTACACAAAATGGATTCTTGTGAGCTTTTAACCATGTTGAAATGTTGTTACCTCATCAAAAAACATACCTGGAGTTGTGTTTTGTTTCATTTACATTTTGAGTAACCCTTTATTATTAGTCTACATCTCTAAAGCTCAAAATGCTCTGTTCCACCTTGTGATGTCATGAAGCAGTAGTTTTCAAGTTCACAGCTACATGTTCCCTTTAGTTTGGTTGAGATTGGCAATTCCAGGACTGAAATTGAGAAGAACTCAGCCTAAACATGCAGAGTTTGTGTGTTAAACGTGTGAATGAAACAAAACACAACTCCAGGTCTGTTTGTGATGAGGAAACAATATTATAACATAAATCAGAAAATAGTGTCGTCATGGGCTCTTTAAACCTATCTTCTTGCGGCATATTTTATTGCTCAAAAATGCTTTTTCTTACTGTGACTGGACTCGCTTCTCCACAGATCTGACCTGACCTGAAGTTCTGGTGCCAACTTCTTGTCCACGCAAAGATAAAAATGTTTAAAGCCATACTGGGGAATATTCTGAACATAGCAATAATATCTCAATGGGAACAAGCAGGTAGCAGACCCTCCATCAGAAAGTGACATAGTTCACCTTTAAATCTGAAATACTCTTCTAAACCATTGTCACTTTCTTTTCTTCTCTCGCCAGTTCAGACAGAACTATAGACATGTTTCAAACTGTCTGCAAATGATTTTCGGCTCAATTCCTTATGTAGACAAGTTCTTTATCTGTGTCAAACATGCGTCAGGTCATCAATGAAGCCATAAAACACAGATCCAAGTCTTTTAAAACTATAGGACCATCTTGGTGCTGTTCTGAAATCGATGTCTGGGGAGATACCATCATCCCAAAGCCTCCAACCACCGCTATTGAGCCCTGTACAAGTTAAGCTGCTCCCAGACACTAGATAAGACCAAGGTCCAGACCTGACGACTCAGAAGAATCACTAAGAACAGACTAATACTGAGG
Source organism: Taenioides sp. WSHXM2023 (assembly GCA_029959045.1). Taxonomy (NCBI): domain Eukaryota; kingdom Metazoa; phylum Chordata; class Actinopteri; order Gobiiformes; family Gobiidae; genus Taenioides; species Taenioides sp. WSHXM2023. The sequence goes on from CM057097.1 coordinate 6,186,167, forward strand.
AATGTTAAATGTGAGGGGGTATTTGAGGATACTACAGATTGGCATGGAGGTGAGGCAGTAGTCAGGATATTTGCATACATTTTAATAGTACTTTTATAAGAAAAAACTAATACCCATTTATGTTGTGTTGACTGTTACAACTAAAATTTCTTAACCTGAACAATGCTCTATGCTCAGGCAAGAATGTGTAAGTTTCGTTCTTGTACGGATTATGTAAAGTTTTTATTGTTTAAATCATATTGTACACCGTTGTACACTGCCCGCCTCTGGCCATCTCTGGACGTGCAGCTTTAATTAAACATTAGTACTGTTGTCATGGCGATTAACAATGTAAACCTAAATATTATATCTTTTGAGTGGTGAAAAGTCTTCAAAATGTCATAATGGGAAGCTGATGAAGCCATGAATATACAATCAGTACAGATTTGGACTTGTACAAATTGTACTGTTTTTTGTGTGCGTATTGTCTCAGGCATGGGATTTAATCAATCACCTCAAAATGTTCAACATTGTGTTTGAGGCAGCGAGGTTTGTCATTATCCCTACAACCATCTCTGAGACCTTCAGGTAAGTGTCTTGATGGACGTTGTGTTAATTAGAGTTGATTTTACCCACAACTAACTTTGACTTTTTACAAAGGCACCCCAAACTGTTTGCAAACTCACTGTCCTAGAATATAGAAGAGATGCCTTGCCTGCTTCAGCCAAGGGAGGTGGTCTGGGAGGTGATCCCTGACCTCCTGTTCGGCCTGTGGAGGCCTCCTGGTGATGCTCCATATTTTAGCACGCCATCCAGAGAGCTGAGCGCTCCAGCTATTTCAGTGGCCCAGTCTGTCCTGGACAGAGTTGAAAACCTTTGCCACAGCTGACAAAATCTGTCAGCTATTCCCACAGATATACACCGAGGAGCTTCCACAGTTGCCTGGAGCCCTGGAGTCACCTGCACTACTTTCGTCTAAGGACCTCCACAGTGAACAGCCAAAGGAATTCTCAGAGGAACTGTACAAACAACCAGCTGAGGGAATCCCTCATATTGAACCAATTTCTGATGTTGATGAAATCCCTGCTGTTGAGCCGATATAGTGACCTCGACCAGATACCTGAACCAGAAATCTCTTGTCCTAGACTGATATCTGAGCTCCCTGATGTGGTAGAGCTCTGAAACAGTAGAGCCTGATGAAGTAGAGCCCTCCAGTGCAGTAGCGCTCCTTAATACAGTTGAGACTCTAAATACAATACAGTACACAGTAGAGCCTGATGAAGAGGGCTCTGATGTAGTAGATCTATTTCATGCAGTAGAGGTCTCTGACACAGTAGAGACTCTTTATACAGTAGAGCCTTGTGATACAGTAGAGTCTGATGAACTAGAGCCTCCCGACACTGTTGAGACTCCTAATACAATAGTGCTCCCTGGCACAGGGATGCTTCTGCTGCTGTAGCAGTCCTTGATACAGTTGAGACTCCAAATACAATAAAGCTCCCTTATGCAGTAGAGACTCTTTATACAGTAGTGCTCTCTCATCCAGTAGAGCCACCTGACACAGTAGAGCTCCTTGATACAGTGGAGTCTGTTGAAGTAGAGCCTCCTGATGCTGTAGAGCTCCGAGTTCAAATCTAAACTTTCATCTACAAACACTTGGAAATGTTCAAAGGACAAGGTACCTTTACCTTGGAGTAAAATGGACTTCTCCAAACATACCAACCTTCGCTCTGTTCCAACACACTTTTAAATTCATCTCATAAAAGATAAACTTTCCATATTTCAATTTCTCGAATGACCTTTTTTAATCTTTTTGGCTCCAAAATCTCATGTGAGTACCACCATACAGCTCTAACACCAGGCTGCAAATACAATGCCAACAACAATGACCATCCCCACTGCTCTTTGTCTGTCACAACAGCTCAGGTTAGGAGAGAACTGAGCCAGATAAGGAGTAGGAAAGCTGCTGGACCAGATGGGATCAGCCCCAGGCTCCTTAAGTCCTGTGCAGATGAGCTGTGTGGAGTTATGGAGCATGTCTTCAACCTGAGCCTGAAGCTGAAGGTGGTGCCACAGCTCTGGAAGACCTCCTGTGTGGTACCTGTGCCCAAGACACCGCACGCCAAGGACCTCAACAGCTTCAGGCCAGTGACTCTCACGTCTCATCTGATGAAGACTCTGGAGAGGCTCGTCCTGGGTCACCTCCGCTCTACGGTGAGCTCAGCGATGGACCCGCTGCAGTTCGCGTATCGGCCCGGCATCGGAGTAGAGGACGCCATCATCTCTCTGATGCACCGCTCACTGTCCCACCTGGAGAGGCCCGGCAGCACTGTGAGAATCTTGTTCTTTGACTTCTCCAGTGCTTTCAACACCATCCAGCCGCTGCTCCTGAGGGACAAGCTGGAGTGGGCAGGAGTGGACTGTGACCTGGCTGAGTGGCTCCTGGACTACCTCACAAACCGGCCCCAGTTTGTGAGAGCCCAGGACTGTGTGTCTGACCTCATGACCTGCAGTGTGGGGGCGCCCCAGGGCACTGTCCTCGCGCCCTTCCTCTTCACCCTCTATACTGCAGACTTCAGACACAACACGGACAGCTGCGTCCTGCAGAAGTTCTCCGATGACTCCGCCATCATCGGTCTCATCACGGACGATGACGATGCGGAGTACAGAGGAGTAACGCAGGACTTTATGGACTGGTGTCACCGGAACCACCTTCTCATCAACGCGGGGAAGACCAAGGAGATGGTGGTGGACTTCCGCAGACGCCACTTTACTGCCCCCCCACCAGTGAACATCCAGGGAAGAGACATTGAGAGAGTGGACTCTTACAAGTACCTGGGTGTGCATCTGAACAATAAACTGGACTGGACTCATAACACAGATGCACTGTACAGGAAGGGCCAGAGTCGGCTCTATCTCCTGAGGAGACTGCGGTCCTTTGGAGTGAGAGGGCCACTCCTGAGGACCTTCTATGACTCTGTGGTGGCATCAGCCATCCTGTACGGTGTGGTCTGCTGGAGCAGCAGCGTCACAGAGAGGGAGAAGAAGAAATTGGACAAGATCATCAAGAAGTCCAGCTCCGTCCTGGGCTGTCCTCTGGACTCGGTGCAGCAGGTGGGGGACAAGAGGGTCCTGGCTAAACTCATGTCTATGCTGGACCATGAGGGTCACCCCCTGCAGGACGCCCTGTCTGCTCTGGAGAGCAGCATCAGTGACAGACTGATTCACCCTCGCTGTGTTAAGGAGAGATTTCGCAGGTCTTTCCTTCCTGCTGCTGTCAGACTGTATAATGAACAATGCTAGTCATGTGTCATCCCCATAGCAACCATGTGTCATCTCCATAGTAATAATAACAATGTGCAATATTATTTAAAGTCACTTTACCTGCTACTTATTTATTTACCCACCACTGTCCATCACTGCACTGTACACAATCATCTCAGAATCAAAAACACTTATTGTGCAATGTTCCTGTGCCTTTAGCTTAGCTTACAATGTTGTGTTTTTTAGTTGATTGTAAATACTTATTATTATTTATCTTGATTTGATGCATGCTCTTATTTTCCTACTGTTTCTGTAACTTGCGTTGTGACACTGCAATTTCCCCATTGTGGGACAAATAAAGGATTATCTTATCTTATCTTATCTGTTCAGAAGAGATTGGCAATTGCAGGGCTGAATATTGTGTAGTGAAGCTGGATGGAGTTTAAAAACACTGTGGAGCACTTCCTGTATTACCACATCACATCACAAGGTGGAACAGAGTATTTCCTGTTCAAGACGGGAACACAGCCTAAATATACAAGATTTGTGGGTTAAACATGTGTGAATGAAACAAAACACAACTCCAGATATGTTTGTGATGAGGAAACAACATAGATCAGAAAATAGCATAATATGGACCCTTTAATATTTGTGAGACGGACATTATTCAGCTTGTATCAAATCTGTCTCTATCCATCCATCTTCATTATTAAAGTCCACATTTGTTTTAAGATAGAGACAGTTTAATGAAGTGGTGTCTGCGATGCTAAAGAAATGGACTAAACACTGGGAGACGTTTCCATTACTTTGCACAGTGACATGAGGAGGCTGCTGTAATTTTGGGGCTTGTTGATAACTTGTTTTCTTGTAGCGATTTGGGGCGAGCAAAGTGAAGTTAAGCAGGTCTGACAGTTCATCCTCACCAGGGAAGTGTTTGATATGTAAATGAGCGACAGAGACAGGAGGAGTTAAGAGGGGAGGAAGAGTTAAAACCACTGATTTAAAATGTTAAAAGAGCCATCAGTGGAGACAAGGCAAAGTAGCATGTGAAATAGAGCCACCCAAATACCAGTTTCGATACTTTGTAGTGACATCACGCTGGGTGGGGGAAGGTTCTGCATGTATGTCTATGGCGGAATGTTCAGCAGTTACATGTGACACAATTCACACATTAGCAATAATAACCAAAATGTTTTTTAGGTTGTCTGAAAACTGAAAAAAAATAAAATAAATAAATAAATAAAATAAAAAAAATTAATTTAAAGGTGTACTGCGTAGGGTAGGGAAATAATATAGCTTTGTCTAGAATGTTCTGCAGTATAGATTGAACCTATCTGTCATATGTCACATAATGAATAAATGCTAGATGTATATGTTTAATAATGTCAAACCACATTCCAGGCAAAGCAATAACATCTCCATGGAGACAAGTAGGAAGTGGACCCTCCACCAGAAAAGTTGCGCAATGCACCTTTAAACAGCACATTTTCAGGAGCCTGTGATCATTACAAGCATTCGTGGTCCTGTTTAGGAGTTTGACTTTTAACAAACTACCTGAACTAGACCAAATCAGTTCTTTCTGGTCAGATTGTGTCAAAACAAAACTCGGATTAAAGTCGAACTTGAATAACAAGAGCTTCAGATAGAGCGGTGCCTCCAGTTAGCATCAAACCTCAGGGAATGTTGATGATGTCAGCTGCAAAGTATCAATACAAATGGCTCTTCCACCTGCTGCTGAAGTATAGGGCTTGACTGGAATACATTTACATAGGTTGACATTTCCTTTGTGTTACTATAAAAAGAAACCTGTAAAGATGGCTGTTTGGAAGAGTCCGTTAGCCACAGAAACGACCTATGGCAACAGGAGACATTGGTTTTGACAAGAAGCAAGCTGTCAAAAGCTACATGTGATGACATAACGCGTTGTACACTTTTTATTGTTTATTCGATTAATCAGTCGATGGAGTCTCAGTCAACCAAAGTGTGAGTTGGCTGAAGATTTGTTTTGTTTTTTTTGGTATTTATATATAAGTGGACTGAGGGAGTGTGGCGTCACCCATAGCATTCACCCATAGCGTCCAGCTCCAGTCAATTTGGAGCCGAGTTCCATATTAGGAATAGGAATTTATCTACGGACAAAATTGCGAAATAAAAACACCAGGATCACGTAGAGTGGGTTAATACGAACATTTTATGACCAATAAAACGAGGCTCACAGCAACAGTTACAGAAAGAGGGATGACAATTTTTCAATGTAAAGTCAGTTGGAACCAGAGTCGATGGAGCCTGAAGCGCGTCCATGCTCACTTCCTATTTAGAACGCAGCAGCTAGTGGGTTAGCTATGTCCATTTATACAGTCTATGATTTGTACGTAAAAGGGCAGCTCACGAATCACAAGTTGAATCTGTCTTGATATAAATACTTTATTTTTGTGTATTTTTCCCACATAAATAGTCATTTTTTGCATGAACTCCCCCTGCAGGTGGAGTCTTGTGAGTGCCGTTTTGAGTCCAATACGCAATAGTTTCTGCCACGCCCACTTTTTAGTTGACCAATCGATCGGCAGGACATGTTTTTAGTCATCCAAGGATTTCGGCTCTATGTACAATAGCAACCTCACTGTTAGCGTCACTACCTCCTGTCCAGTTTTATCTCTGTGAAGGTTTTGCCGAGTCGTGCTAAAATGAAAACAAATATTTAAAGATAAGTGACTGACAACATAAAAGTACACAAAAGTTAAAAGGTACACAAAAAAATGAATACGTTCTTCTGTGTTTAGAAAGAGAAATGCTAACACTAATGCTAATGGTGAGGCATAATAAATATTAAAACAACAGCACAAACTTACGTATTCTGCATATTTAAAAAAAAAAAAAATAGGTAGTCTTTATTTTAATGAATGAATGAAATTAATTAAAATGAATTTTAATAAGTTGTTTATTTTATGTTTTATGATTTTAGTAAAAGTGACTGTTAACTTTGAGACACAGCATTTGTTAAAGCTAATGTTATGCTGGACAAATATGCATCAAAAATATACCGGGCCACAACAGCTGAATTTATTTGGAGTTACTTCATCGAACACATCTTGCATACATTACTGAACTTTAGAAACTGGAGCTGGAAGTTAAATATTAGCTAACATTACTCATTGCCAAGTCTAATATATAAGCTTATATAGTAGTCTGTCCAAACGTCAAAGTTGTTTTTGCTGTTGCCAGCACTCCCCAAAGACACACCCAACCAGGAATTAATCTGGTCTTTCTATAGTATGTCATGACAGTCGGTTTACATTTCACTGCTATTACAAGAATGACATGTTGTTTTGCATAAATGAATCATAGTCTGTGCTGTAGTTACTGTATCTCATTATGGGGTGTGACGAGGGCATGAATATTAGATGGATGTGTCCGGTCTGTGTTTAGGTCTCAGGGTCAGACTTCACCAGTGTCGTATACAAGATGCATGAGATCTGAATTATGAAACATTGTGAAAATACAGGTTTTAAAAATTAACCTCAAGCTCATTTGAGAGGAGCAATAATTGGTGCATTGTTATGTAGAATGTAAACACAGGATTAAAGCAATTTACAGTCTGTATTTCACTATTGGAAAAGTACTGTAAAGTGTAGTGGAGTGGTACTGCTGTGCTTCCATGTGTGACCGAGCCTGTTCAGAGTTGTATTGAACTGCAAATGGCACAATGATCATTCACTACAGCTTCACAGTGAGCTTTAGATACATTTAAGTGTAATTAAATCAGACACTAAGCAGAGCCTTTCAGCAGAGCAGCCAATGTTAGAAACGCTCTGTACCTTTGTGCACACGCTGAATAGGACGGGACATTGGAAAGGAATTGGAAAGTAACAAACAGCAGATTAAAATTCATGCTCCCACAGTGCAGTGCCCTCCTGTAGTCCCCCCTATGCACCCCCCCCCCCCCCCCCCCCCCCCATCATCCCCCCCTGCAGCCCCCATGTTGCTCACCTGGAGGGGGGTGGTGGCCAGCAGCTCACACAGCTGCAGCAGCAAAGCTCCAGGGCTGCTCTCGTTCACTGCCAGGTAAATGACGTTGGCCTGTCCTGAAGGTGTCATGACGGTTTCTCCCACCAGGGCTGCGAGCGAGGGCGAGGTGAAGAAGGAGGCCAGTGAGGTGGTGTCCATCACGCCCCTCCCCCCCGTAGCTCCTCCTCCTCCTGTGGCTCCTCCTCCTCCTGTGGCTCCTCCTCCTGTGCTTCCTACAGCAGAGCCTGGCTCCGCCCCTGGCCCCCCCGCAGCCGCTGTCTCTGGGAGCAGGGAGGAGCTCGAGTGGACCACGGCGATGTTGACCCCACCCGAGTCCCTCTCTCTCTCCCGGGGCCGGAGCAGCAGGGGGGGCGAGGGCCGCACGGGCCCTGAGCAGGCCAGGACAGCCAATAGCAGCGAGAGGGCGGGCCTTGGGGCCACCATGGGGCAGAGGGGCAGCCAATGGCAGCGGTGGGAGGGGCCAGTCAGGGCTCAGAGAGGGAGGAGTGGGGAGGGGAGGTCACAGTGCTTCACCTGACCAGAGCAGACCCTGGAAATGAAACAGAAACAACAAAGAATTAGAAAAACAAAACTTTATCTCAAAATGACAAAGTTTTACACAAAAGCATTTCATAAAAACGAGCCCTGCATCAACAGCAGCTGCTTTCAGCACCACGGACAGCTCCAAGTGTAATGCGCTCTACTAGAACTAACCCTGGACTCAACCATGACTTAACCAGGCCCAGGGCTCAAAGAATACACAGAACAGCAATAATGTATTCAACGTACAAAATAGTTGAAAAGGAAACACATCTCAAATTCCATCAAATGACTGTGTATCACCAGGGCCTCAGTGTCAACAGCAGCAGCTCTTCAGCACCACAGACAGCTCCACTTGTTCACTCCTGGTGCATGTTAAACACACATTTTTCATCAGACAAAACTTCATAGTGGAATTTGTCAGCTCATCAGAGAATAAAAAAACAACTGCAATAAAGTCCATTAATTACAAAATGGTATTATTCCAGTGTGGCAGAGACAAAGCGCACGCTGAAGGTGCTGACATCATCGTCTCATTGCACATCATGGTCTGAGACAGTCCACTGTTTGAGCCATGACAGAGATTTATGAGGCACACACACTGCACACTCACTCAGCGCTGCACAAGAGGACACACAGATCCACCCGTGTCCACACACACACACACACACACACACACACACACACACACACACACACACACACACACACACACACACACACATACAGATTAAGACTATCATAGACACAAGGTACATAGGCAAGAGAATGTACTACTGCTTACATAGCTACAGCAATTTGTGACAGATTTTAGGTCAGATGCCCTTCCTGTTTCATAAAGCCAAAGAAAATGACAGAAGTAAGAAGGTAACTGTCTTGCTCAAGGACACAACAACAGTATAGTATAGTAGTTCAATAGAGGAATAGATGAAATTGCATGTTAAAGTCAGTGGAATATTCATATCTAACTGAGAAACCACCTCTTTTCGAAAATGAACTAATTTTACAGGACATGATATCTCTGTTGTCTCAAGTTTCTACAGGATTCTACTCTTTATTTTTTCGTCTTGCCACCAGAGAAAGCCACTAATCAGTATTTTCATTTCATATTCTTTTGCTCTGTCTACATCACAAGTCCTACTCCCTTTGTCCGAGCCCGGTGGAAATACAGACTCATTTTTAACCAAACTAAGTCATTACAAACCGGGTCTAGAATCTCCCTGCACCACTGTCCCCCACGATAATGTGAGATATTCAAATGGAGCCGCTTGGGTTGTAATGGCTTCATATTACATCATAAATCAACTCCACATTCACAAAACAAATTAGAGGCGAGCAGTAATATCTGTGTGAAGGATCCGCCACCGGGAGACTTCTCATTTACAACATGGGCATATTTTAATCACTTTTACAGGGATTCCATCATTAAAGCCAGAGATTGTATTTCCTTAACAATGTCCATCGAGTGGATAAGCCTAATAAAAATAAAGTATGGGAAAAAAAAGGGCCGTGAGGGACTTTTTTTTCTTCTTGATAGTGAGAATTAATCTGGTTTATTTCAGATTAATATGTGGGGCTGTCTGAATTTACTTCTACGCGTTTGTCTGGGAAAAGGCAGACTGTACAGGCGAATACTTGAATCTGATTGGTTGGAGTTACATTCTGTTGAGAGAAAAGTAGGGTTAATACAAACATTTTTTTTAAACCAAAATGACGAGGCTGACAGTTACAGAGAGAGGGGTGACGTTTTTTTCAATATAAAGTGAATTGGAGCCAGAGTCATTTAAGCACTGGGTAAAATGGGCAACAGAGGGACCCGGGCTAGATGGATTCTCGCGAGTTTGAACTCTCAGAAGATGCAAGAATTCAGGTGAAGCCAAAATGGAATCTAATTTAAGGTCCTATATTACACAATAATACTTTTGTGAGCTTTAAGCCATGATAGAAAGTTGCTACCTGATCATAAACATACCTGGAGTTGTGTTTTGTTTCATTCACATGTTTGAGTAACCCTTTATTATCAGTCTAGTAGTCTACATCACCAAAGCTCAAAATGCTCTGTTCCACCTTGTGATGTCATGAAGCAATATTTTTCAAGTTAACTACTACCTTTTACCTTTTGTTCAGTAGAGATTGGCAATTCCATATCTGAAACATAGAGTCACCTAGTGAAGGTGTATGGAGTTGAACACACGGTGTGGTACCACATGACATCACAAGGTGGAACAGATTTCTGTTTGAGAGTCTAAATATGCAGGGATTGTGTGTTAAAACATGTGTGAATGACAGACAGATATGCAAGACAATTGTTTTTCTGCCATGGTTCAAATGTTTCAAACTCAGATAGACACTTTAAGCATTTCAAAGTTCAAATTGACTATTGATTCTCCAGTGTAATATTTCAGTGCTTTTGAATTACTTTAGAACCAAGAGTATGACCATGAACACATTCTAGACAAAAATCAAACCGACAACTTTCTTTCTGTGAGGAACAAGCTCAGCACACTAGGCCTTTATGTGAAAATGAACACTGTCATAGGGCTGGGAATCACAGGGTCCCTTATGATTCAATATGATACCCGATACATGGCTCACGATACGATATTATCACAATACGGCAATACATGTGATTATCTGTATTGTTATGTGCTGTTTTTTTAAGAACCAAATACATTTTAGCAACAACATTTCTTTGTTAAACCACTATCTGTGCAAAGTTAAAATGAAAACATCAATTTTACTCATCAAAACAGTGATTTTGTGAAGTGTATTGCATAAACAACTTTCCTTCCACTAAATAAGCAACAAAATTGTCGTGTGGTCACAAAAACAAATGCTAAAAGATACCAAAAAATACTCTTGGTGATATATCAATTCAGCAGCCCACAATAACAATACCAAATCAGCAAATTTAGTACCACAATATATCAATATTTCAATATTTTTACACCCCTAGTTTATCAGTAGACTGGACATGGATCATTTCTCAGTCAGTGAATAGTCCAGTACACTAAATTCTCTCATTAATTATAGTCTTTCTTTTCTACAGTTTTAAATGCCCCTATGAGTTAACAGATACATGGTTCATAAGGTTTTACAGTGTTCATAAAAAGCTCCACACAAAAACTCTGAAATATGAAAGAGAAAAGTGCAGTTAAAGCACTTCACTGTTTTGAGACTGGTGCTGCAGACTGTCAAACGTGGAGTTTCACAAATGGCTCTCAAAAGATCAGAATTAAAAAGTAAAATTTGTTCAGAAAGTGCTTTATGAAAGCTTGTCAGAAATTAAATCTTATTCAGCAAAAGTTTGGAAATAAAATGCTAATTAAAGGTCCGTTATGTAACTTTTCTGGCGGTGAGACTGACACCTGCTGGTCTCATGCAGGTGTTATTGGTTTGTCAGGAATGTTTCGCAGTATGGCATTAACATATTTATCTTACATGGATTTAGTTACAGGTTTTTATTGCAAAGAAACCTGCTGAAAAACCATTGATAGCCTCTCCTCCTTCACTCCTCCTCTCCTCTTTCCCTCTCTGTATTATATGGTCATGTAGTGAAAATGGATAGCTCTTCTTCTTTCTCTCCACTCTCTCCTCTTCTCTTCCTCCCTCTCTCCCTCTCTCCCTCTCTTTCTGTAGTATCCAGCCATGGAGTGAAAATAAACAGCTCCTCTTCTCTCTATAGTATTGTTGTATATGGCCATAAGAGTGTACACTTAATCTTTCTCCCTCTCTCTCTCCTCTCCTCTTCTCTCACTCTCTCTGTTGAATGACCGTGTAGTGCGAGTGGACAGTGTCTCTCTCTCCTTCTCTCTCTCCTCTCCACTCTCTCTCTCCTTCTCCTCCCTCTCTCTGGTTGTACATGACTGTCTAGGTAGAGTGGACAGCTCCTCTTTCTCCTTTCTCCCTCTCACCTCTCCTCTTCTCCCTCTCTCTTTGGTTGTATATGGTTGTATAGTGAGAGTGGACAGTGTCTCTCTCTCTCTCTCTCTCCTCTCCTCCCTCTCTCTAGCGCTCTTGTATATGACGTTGTTGTTGTGTATATTGTATAGTGAGAGTGGACAGCTCCTCTCTTTCCTTTCCTCTCTCCTCTCCTCCTCTTCTCCCTCTCTCTCTGGTTGTATATGGCTGTATAGTGATAGTGGACAGTGTCTCCCTCTCTCCTCATTTCCTCCCTCCCTCTCTCTGTTGTATATGGCTGTATAGTGACAGTGGACAGCTCCTCTCCTCTCCTAATCTCCTCTCTCCTCTCCACCTCCTGCTCTCTGTTGTATATGGTCGTGCAGTGAGATTGGACAGCTCCTATCTCTTCTCTCTCTCCTTCTCTCCTCCCTCTCTCTCTGGTTGTATATGGCCGTATTGTGAGATTGGATAGCCCCCTCTCCTCTCCTCTCCCTCTCTCCGGTTGTGTACGGCCATATAGTGAGAGTGGACAGGACCCCTCTCCTCCTTTTGTCCTCTCCTCTTCTCCTCTCCTCCCTCTCTCCGGTTGTGTACGGCCATATAGTGAGAGTGGACAGCACCCCTCTCCTCCTTTTGTCCTCTCCTCTTCTCCTCTCCTCCCTCTCTCCGTATAGTGAGAGTGGACAGCTGCGGTTGGAGCCCGGGTCCAGACGTGAGTAATGACCACAATTAGAGAGTGATTCAGAGCGTTCACACCTCTGCATGTTTCCACCAGCAACAGACACTAACAGGAAACAGCACACCCTAGTCTGGATACTAGCATAACAGTCACATCAAATTAGAATAATCTCACTGTGGGGGCATAGATTTTTGTATCAAGATTTAAAAGTTCAAGTTAAAGGTATATTATGTACTTTTTTTCTCTATGGGGATGTTATTGCTTTGCCTTAAAGGTCCTATATTAAAGCAAAATTGAGTCTTGGGAGCTTTAAACCTTGTTAGAAAGTTGTTACCTCCTCAAAAACACACCTGGAGTTGTGTTTTGTTTCACTCACACATGTCTGAGTAATCCTTTGTTATAAGTCTCTCTACAGTTCCAAAGCTCAAAATGCTCTGTTCCACCTTGTAATGTCATGCAGGGGTAGTTTTCAAGTTAACAGATACCTTTTACCTTTAGTTCAGAAGAGATTAGCAATTCCAGGGCTGAAATCATCCAAATGATTCTGTATTACCACATGACATCACAAGGTGGAACAGAGTATTTTCCAAACTCAGCTTAAGTATGCAGGGTTTGTGCGTCAAACATGTGAATGAAACAAAACTCCTGGTATCCTTCCTTGACATTTTTGTGAAAATCATAATAGCAATTGAAGGTATTGAACATGTGAAATCACTGGCAAGAGGTGGAAATAGACTTCAAACACTAAATCAAAAAGAAGCTTTCTGGATTCATAAAATAAGACCATGTGAACATCCTGGTCTGAATGAGGACTTATCTTGTTTGTTTGTTTGTTTTTGTTGTTTTTTTTTTTTTTTTTTTTGTGTGTGTGTGTGATGTGTGATGTGGTCGCTGTATCGGACATGGTGAAGAAGGAGCTGAGCCGAAAGGCAAAGCTCTCGATTTACCATCAATCTACATTCCTCCCCTCACCTATGGTCATGAGCTTTGGGTAATGACCGAAAGGACAAGATCGCAGATACAAGCAGCCGAAATGAGTTTCCTTCACAGAGTGGCTGGGTGCTCCCTTAGAGATAGGGTGAGGAGCTCAGTCACATGGGAGGAGCTCGGAGTACAGCCGCTGCTCCTCCACGTCGAGAGGAGCCAGCTGAGGTGGCTCGGGCATCTGTTCCGGATGCCTCCTGGACGCCTCCCTCAGGAGGTGTTCCGGGCATGTCCCACCGGGAGGAGGTCCTGGGGAAGACCCAGGACACGCTGGAGGGACTATGTCTCGGCTGGCCTGGGAACACCTCGGGGTCCCCCTGGAGGAGCTGGAGGAAGTGTCCGGGGTGAAGGACGTCTGCTTAGACTGTTGCGTCCCGGCCCCGGATAAGGGGAAGAAAATGAAAGGATGGATGTTATATTAATATTTTTTAATTATTTGTATTGTTATTTTTTTCATTGTTATTAATTTTATCATCTATTTTTTATCATCAATTTTTTTTCTTGCACCTCCCTTGTATGCCTCTAATCAACATCTGTCCTTACCATCGGTTGTTGTGTTTTTTAAAGGCCACGCCCATGCTTTAATTTTTACCTAAGCCCTGATGAAGACCAGTCATAGTCTTTGGCCATTTAAATACAGGCCTTTTAACTATACTTTTCCTTGTGCGACTTTTACTTTTACTTTTCTGGAGTGCCTGGATTTCGTTGCATCCAAAGCTTTGATCCTTTTTTCCAAGAGCGCCCAGAAAAAGATCAGAAAATAGCGTCATATGACTGCTTTAAATCTTCCACTGCTATGTGGTAGCAGTTAATACCCCATAGAAGTTAAATATCTCCCCTTTAATATATTTACTTTCTAACCCAAGGGTCATTGCCACTGCCTCTCAGCAAGGAGGGTGTGGGTTAAATTCCATGAAAGGCTAAAAATACATGCTCCTACTGCTATTGCCACATTCCTGCATACATGTTATTTCTTGAAACTTTAGTCCAAAACATGGGACCAAAACACAGCTAAGACCTACGTTTAGTTTGATTTACTTCCAAAAGAAATAGCTCAGAGTGTAACTATAATTTTATCTCTCCTAATCTCATCCTTACAGACGCTTCTATACTGTTATTTGAAAGCCAGTGTTCGGTGTAATGTGCCATAGTTGCGGTGATTTTGAAGTTGCTAACCATGGCAGAAGTGTAAGTGTTGTGAGCAGCTGTCGGTACCTCCGGGCGTCTTCTGTTCATCAGGGAGCTGCCCGGCCCTCCTCCCCACCTGCTGATGCTTCTGAGTGGGATAGCATCTCACCGCAGGGTCCTTCTCTGGAAGACTGAGCCAAGAGTCGAACGACCAATTTCTAATGTTACAGTGAGTGGAGAGCAGCTTGGAATAGCATAATGCAGAGGTTTTCAAGACTATGATTTAGTTCTGGTTTATTTTTTTCAGGGTGGGGTATTATTCCCTCATCAAAAACATGCATAAAGAGGTTGAGTAATCTAGCAATCTCTCCCGGGCCTTATTCCAAGCCTCCTTACAGTTAGCAGTAAGAGCTTGTACAAGGCTCTGCCCACAAGCCTACATCACCCATGCCCCCACATGACAATTCTCCATAAATACACAAAAGCATGACAAAACTGTGCATTACAGCTTGACAAACCGGATGAGATGTGCAGTAGTTTCATTAGCGGGGTGCACACTGATTATGCTGTGATAGTGGTCTGAAGGGTGAGTGACTTAGCATGGAGAGCAAAGTTTTAGAGCGTCAAAAACAAAATGTTAATATGTTGTTTTTAGTGAATACAGTATTTTCAAAGCAATAAAAGGTGACATGGTGATCTAAATATGTTATGTGTTAGCAGTTAATACCCTACAGAAGTTTAATACCCCCTCTTTAAAAAAAAAAAAAAAAATTAAAGCTCTTATGATTCTGATTTAGCCATATTTATTCTAGCTTAATGGTGCACTGTGTAACTTTTCTGGTTACACAGGGTCAGCCATCTGCTTGTCTCCGTGGAGGTGTTGTCGCTTTAGCAGAAATGTCCCGGTATAACATTAAACGTGTCCATCTTGTGTTTACTCAATAAAATGGGCTTTTAATTACTTAAAAACGTGCTTTTTACTGCATGATTTACTGTCTTCACAAATCTGACATGTAATTTGTCAGATTTTTGTGGCTTCACCTGCTGTTTTCATAGACATAAATAAGTGTAACGCCATAGTGTAGAACATTCAAGGCAAGAGCTTTATAGACAGAAGCCGGTGATGGACCCTTTACCAGAAAAGTTACATAGTGCACCTTTAATGCTGTTGAGTAGACAGTCTGGGTGCAGTCCTGGTTTAGTCCTGGTTTGTTTAGTCCTGATTTAAGGTCTGTTTTGTCAGTGTAGTCTAGGTTTAGTCCTGACTTAAACTTGGACTTCCTGACTATGAACCCCAAAGTCGAAGTTCAAAGTATTAAAAGTGATATATTGTGTAAAATGGATTTTTCTGAGCGGTTAAACATGTCATAATAAAAAGCATAATCAAAATTGACTTTATAGAGTGGATATAGTGTTATAGTGATTTCCCTTTCTCATTTATACTCTTGAAGTTGTTTTTGGAGTGATTCATGCATGTTTGAGTCATCTTTATTTGCTTATTTTCAAGACGCCATTTTGCCTGTCAACCCGTTTTCACTGCCACCGGCACACGCCCACTGCTCTGTACTGACTTCGTTCTCCAATTTTATTTTCTTAATCGGTGATACATGTAGGATTTGGCATTGTCGTGAAGTCATTTTGGAACACGTGCAAAAAAACAACAACAAAAAAAACATCGAGGTAGCTACGCGGCGTTTTGTTGTGATGATGTTTACGGTGACGTCAGCTCCCATTTAGCATCGCAGTTTTCTAATACGGAAATCAACGGACGTGTTTGTTTTATTTCATCTGTTTTCTTCTTTTAAGTCATTTTAGATGAATATTGTGATTAAAAATGTCCAAATGACCACATAATAATGCACAGGTGTCATAGATTGTAACTATACAGCAGACACAAGCACGACATGTCTTCTTTAACTAATGTGATAAGACCATTTGTGACTTCCTTCCGAACATTCCAACTTCATTTCTCAGCGTAAAAGATTTCCACGTCATCCGAAATGATTCCCACTTAGGTCCACTTTCTATCCTTTCCTCTGTGCCAGCATTTCAAAATGTCCGCCTGCATTCTGAAGCCCGAGTTAAATCAACACAATTTCGGCAAACGGCACCAGGAAGCGTGCAGATAAGAGCGTGCATTTCTCATGAGGACACCCACTCAAGGCAGCACCCATGGGAAACCGAGCGCCCAGTCTGTCCATTCCAATCACAGCCCAAACATGTGGCTATTGAATTGAGTTGTGATTACTTTCAAACATCTTATAGTGGCTTTTGAAGGAGATATTGACTATAAATGTGCAGATTTTTTTTTTCTTTTAGTACCTGCACAGTGGACGGTTTAACTCTCATTTTGTTCAAACATTCAATACTCTCTTATTTATCAAGTCTCGTTAATTTCAGTGTTTTTCGATATCGAGTTTTGACGCTGTTTTCTCAACTTGGTCAAGTTTTCAGCGCAGTATAAAAGGATTGTGTAGGAACAGAAACAGAAGTTGAAATATGACGTTCTGGAGCTGCCATGTTTTGATAGATCAGTTTGTGAAGTGGAGAATGAAACGTGCACAGAGAATTGTGTGAGCAGAAAATGTGAGGAAGTGGTTTGGAGGAGCAGGCAGGAGCAGACAGGGGGAGACAGGAGCAGACAGGAGCAGACTGGGGTAGACAGGAGTAAGCAGGAGAGGAGAGGAGGAGCAGAAATGAGTAAATAGGAGCAGTTAAGAGGAGACGGGAGTAGACAGGGGCAGGCAGAAGCACACAGGAGCAGGCAGGACCAGACGGGTAGAGAGGAGCAGGCAGGAGTAGACAGGAGCAGTCAGGAGGAGACAGGATGAGGTAGACAGGAGCAGACGGGGCAGACAGGAGAAGAGGAGCAGAAATGAGTAAACAGGAGCAGATAGGAGGAGACAGGAGTAGACAGGGACAGACAGGAGCAGGGCAGAAGGAGACAGGAGCAGAGTAAAGTTTGCAAAGTTGTATCACATCAGTATGAAGTCAATATTGCCATAGTATTAAAACAAAACAAAAACTGGAATTGTATCATCTATGTGGATAGGTTAAAGAGAAAACACAAAAGCATCTTATCCAATGTGATTCTCCATTGTTACTGTGGTGTCCTTTGGCAATACACTTCATACAAAAAAGAGGGAGAGAAAGATGGAGGGAGGGAGAGAGGTAGGCGAGCTGTCCATGTTCAATATGGCTTTATATAATCGCTACAGACAGGGAGAAAGAAAAGAAAGGGCTGAAAGTGAAAGAAAGATGGAAAAGCAGAGAAAGATTGGTGAGGGAAGAGGAGGGGGGTTGGTGCAATAAAAGAGGGATAGAGAGAAAGAGTAAAAGAGTAGAAAGGGACTGCAGGCTGCCAAGATAAGTGCCCAGCGCCAGAGCAAACAGGCTTTTATGGCAGTGCACACGAAGCTAGCACCTGTGTCTCATTAGCTCTGGAATCAAAACAACGAACCTGCAAAAAGTCGGACAACAGGAAGTGAACAATACGGAGGCCACACGGGTCAAAATCCTGAAACACTTTTAACACAGTCTAAACTCTAACAAATGCAGCAGGTGGGAACATGGAACTGCTAATAGTTTAAAGATTTGGACTGAGTCACGCCAGAATTTTAGTGAAGAACTTTGCCCAGTGACTTTTATTAGAAATACTATTAATATTACTCAAAGGAACTGCATGTAGTCTGCACTCTTACAGTTTTATAAAAGGTGTTAGGGTTAGGGTTAGGGCCTGTGTTGCCTGTGTTGCCAGAGCCTTAACCTGCAGACAGAGGACACATACAAGTTTGTCTCATTCTCAGTTTATGGACAGGCCTCATGTGAAGCTCAGAACTTCCAGAATTGCCTCCCTGAGCTGCAGAGGCTGCACTAGCACTGATTCAGGATTGGCTGCAGGTGCTGGGGTTTCCATTCAGATCTGAGAGATGCATTTTAGATTTAAACCAACTGGATTTCAGCATTGAAACTGGCAACCCAAGTGAGAGACTTGAGTGAGGCTCATTCTGCTTTCTGATTGGATAAAAACACCAAATTTAGGATATAAATAAATGGCAAATTATATCCAAAGATTCTGTTAAGATTGTTGTTTATGCAATGTAGAGCTGCTCAACATCTCTGTAACTCTAAATCCAAAATAGTATCAAAAAAGAAGTGATGAACCAAAATCTGCCTAATTTTTCTCATAAATCTCATTATTATTAGTCTGTCTACATCTCCAAAGCTCAAAATGCTCTGCTCCACCTTGTGATGTCATGAAGCGCTGGTTTTCAAGTTAACAGCTACTTTTTTCCTTTAGTTCAGTAGAGATTAGGCAATTCCAGGGCAGACATTATCCAAATGATTTTAGTGAAGGTGTGTGGAGTTTAAAAACACAGTGGAGAACTTGCTGGAGAAAAAGGTGGAACAGAGAAAGAACTAAATTGTCTAAAATCTGCAGGGTTTGTGTGTTAAACATGTGCGAATGAAACAAAACAAAACACAACTCCAGGTCTGTTTTTGATGAGGAAACAACGTTAGAACATAGAAGTTTTACTGAAAAATTGCAGTGAGACACTTCGGTACCAACCCACTGAATTTAGAAGTTGCAGTTTGAACTATAGTAACTGCAGAAACTCTCAGTCCTCTCATTATGTATAAATTATCTTTATATTCTCAACAGCGTCTTCAAAGTTCTGTATTTAGTCTTTAAATATAGATCAGTACAGTAGATGGTTCTGTTTGTTAATCTTAATCCCATCTGGAGTGCACTGATGGCAGATTAAAGATGTGTGATCACTGCTATAGTAGTAACTGTTATTTTTACATTTGTTTTAGTGCGTTGTGTAGTCTCTGTATCTTTATGTTGCCTTATCTCTCCGCAGAATAAGCTTATCCGGCCGGTATCGATCAGAGCGCGTGCTGCTTTCAAATCACAACATGAAAGCTCAGAGTTTTCCCATAGTGCTCTGGGGTGTATGGATTTCCAATGCTTCATGCTGATTGGCGGGGCTCAAACTGCAGCATATCTATAGCTATCTATATGAGTTCATTAAAGGTGCATTGTGTAACTTTTCTGCTTGTTACTATGGAGATGTTATAACTTTTCTGAAATGTAAATCTATCTGTCTTGCATTTATTCAGTCACAACTACTTTTATTGCGTAAAAAGTCCCTAGAAAAACATGCAATCTTTCTATGGTCTAGGTCGTCCATCCACAGATCTGACATGTATTATGGCCTGCTGGTCTCCATGGAGATGTTATAACTTTATTGAAATGCAAATGTATCTTGCATTTATTCAATCACATGTGCTTTTATTGGGTAGAAAACACCTAGAAAATATGCATCCTTTCTGTGAGCCATTCACAGATCTGGCTTGCATCTTGCCTTGCTGGTCTCCATGGAGATAGAATAAGCTCAATGCCATATTGTGGAACATTCCATCCAAAGCAATGAAGATACTGTTGAAGAAAACCAGAAAAGTTGCACAATCAACCTTTAAAGGGCCCATATTACACTGTTTTTAATCTATGTTATAATGTTGTTTCCTCATCACAAACAGACCTGGAGTTGTGTTTGCTTCATGACATCACGTGACATCAGGTGGTACTCAAACATCTGTGAATGAAACAAAACACAACTCCAGGTCTGTTTTTGAGGAGGTAACATGGCTTAAAGCTCATAAGAGTCCATTTAGTGTAATATAGGACCTTTAATATGCCTTGAATTGGATTTTGTGTTAAAATACCATATAGCATTCCTTTATTCATTCACTCCTCAGTCTAGAATCGAACCATAAAACTTGTGATTAGTGGGCGAATGTTAAGCCACTGAGCCACTACCATCTGGAGAAATCAATCAAAACAGATCAGAATACTGCATCTAGACCTGCAAATGAAATATATGTGAACTTTTTAAAACAACATTTAAAAAGCGCATAATTTGAAGCGTATGTTTGTAAAGTAGCAGTGTATACATTAAACAGAGCAGATCCTTATGGTGAAGTCTACAATATATGACCTAAAACTGCATGACCCTGAGAAAAGACATGTGGAAAAGCCCGCAGTGATGTGGGCGCCATGGCAACAGCCTTCAGAGCACGACCGCTGACTGAGAACAAAATGGCACCAAGGACTTGAGAGAATAGTGTATAGAACTGATATAATGTACAGACGTATACGCATCTCACGGCACAGAATTCAACATAATACTCTGACTTTTCTTATCGCAAACCTACGATATAACCAATATCGTGTCCTGAAATGCATTTGTATAGTTCCAACTTAAATATTAAAGAAAGCTTAAAAGACGTACTGTGGACAAAAGTTGTTGTTTTTTTTCTCAGTGGAGTATGAAATATAATTGTTTTGGTTATAATATGCCGCAGTATAGCATTAAACTTCACTGTTTTCATGGGCATAACATGGTAATGTGACCAGAGCAAGGTACAGGTCAGATCTGTGGAGAGGCGGCCAAACACACAGTCAGAACGCATGTTTATAAAAGTCATTTTGAGCAATAATAAAACCTGTCGTCCATTCAGGTTCATTTGGGATTCTGATTATTTATGTTATTTGGTTCTTTTTTCAGACCAAGAGTTTGTTTTTTGTTTTTGTACGTCAAGTTGTGTTTTTTTTTTTCTTTTTCTTTCTTTTTTTTTTTCTTAATAGGAGATATAGCCTAGTCTATCCCACCATATTCTACCCAGTCCTCCTCCCTCATCCCTCCACCTCCTACCCATCCCTCCTTCACATCCCTCCATCTCCTAACATCCCTCCTTCCCATCACTCCCTTTCCTACCCATCTCTCCTTCACAACTCTCCATCTCCTAACCATCCCTCCTTCACATTCTTCCATCTCCTAACCATCCCTCCTTTCCATCTCTCCCTCTCTTACCTATCCCTCCTTCACAACTTTCTATCTCCTAACATCCCACTTTCACACCCCTCCACCCCCTACCCATCCCTCCTTCACATCCCTCCATCTCCTAACCATCCCTCCTTTACATCCCTCCATTTCCTAACCGTTCCTTCATCTCCTAACATCCCTCCCTCTCCTAACCATCCCTCCCTCTCCTAAGTATCCCTCCTTCACATCCCTCTTTCTAACCCTCCCTCCTTCACATCTCTCCCTCTCCTACCCATCCCTCCTTCACATCCCTCCACCTCCTACCCATCCCTCCTTCACATCCCTTCTTTTCTTACCCATCTCTTCTTCACAACTCTCCATATCCTACCCATCCCTCCATCACATCCCTCCATCTCCTAACCATTCCTCCATTTCCTAACCATCATTCCATCTCCTAACATCCCTCCCTCTCCTAACCATCCCTCCCTCTCCTAACCCTACCTCCTTCACATCCCTCCATCTCCTAACCATGCCTCCTTTCCATCTCTCCCTTTCCTACCCATCCCTCCTTCACAACTCTCCATCTCCTAAAAATCCTTCCTTCACATCCCTCCATCTCTGTCCATGTTTGTCTATTAAAGTCCCATTAGTCAGAATGGGCAGATGGTGACGCCTCTTCTGACAACACCAGACGGATACTTTAACTTTAGGATCATTCGCGTCCTGGTCAAATCTGATTTGATTTAAATGTACATTTTTGGTCATTTTTTGTGTATTTGTTTTGCTTTTGGACATAAGATGGTGTCCACTGAAGCTGTATGGTACAGTCAACATGAGTCATGGTGCAAGTCTGGATTCACTCTTTGGCAAAACTGGAGGATAGATAATAATAATTGGACAAAAATTCTAAATTAAAATATATCTTGAGCCTATTAAAATGATAGTTATGAAATAAATAAATATTATAGTTATGGAAAACTGAATGTGTTCTAAAATGACAAATCATTCCTCAAAGGTGCACTGTGTCACTTTTCTGATCTGTCTTCATGGAGACCAAACCAGGCCACGTTACATGTCAGATCTGTGGAGAGACGACCCCACTCACAGTCAGAATGCCTGTTTTTCTAGGTATTTTTGAGCTATAAAACCACCTGTAACTGAATAAATGTAAAGTAGAGCTGTTTAATGTCATACTGTGGAACATTCCGAGCAGAGCAATGACATATCCATAGAAACAAGCAACCAAAAAGTTACATAGTGCACCTTTAAAAGTGAACTAACAAAATTGGCAAGCGAAGAAAAAATATATATGTGTATAATATTTTACTTGTAATATCAGGCACTAAACCCGACTGAATTTGATGAAGAAGGATGGTCTGACGCCTGAAAAAAAAAAAAAAAAAGTCCTTTTCCAATGGCAGATATTCACTAATGAACTCTTTTAGCCCCTCTCACCTAATTAAACATATCTACAAGATTCTTTACTGTAATTAACATAAAGATCAGACCACATGCCACAGTGATTAAAGTCATTTAGTCCCAGGGGGCCGGGGGTCTGCGCTCTCATCTCTCCTCATGTGGCGCTGTACATACTGAGGAGACAGAGGAGGTCAGATCTGCCCACAGCCCTCTGCTCCTCGGGAGGTCAATTACATGGACTTCTACATCTCCATAGACAGCATACGCACAAACCTATATTCACTGTTACGTCCCTGTAGGCTGCATGTGTGTACAGCTGTAATGTGTTCTTACTAGTATATGAGACACTGACAGTACACCACGGAGACTCTGTACTGCTGTATTTTACTATCGAAACATACAGAACATAACAACACAACATTTATTCAATTACAGGTGGTTTTAAAGCTCAAAATCCCCAGAAAAACAAACATTCTGACTGTGAGAGGGGTCGCCTCTCCACAGATCTGATCTGTAACTTGGTCTGGTTTGGTCTCCATGAAAATAGAAAGGTTTGAAGCCGCACTGTGAAACATTCCATGGAGAAAAGTATTTGACGGACCCACCAGAAAAGTTACACAATGCAGCTTACTATTTAATCAGCTACTCTGTAAGTTGATTTTTTTTTTTTTTTTTTTTTTGTACCTGGCCTTTGTTCAGGTCATAGACTGTACTGTATGTAGATGGCCATAGTATTCCAAGGAAGTGAACATGTGCGTGCTTCGGCTCCACTGACTCTGGCTCCAATTCACTTAACACTGAAAAAATGAAAAAAACGTTGCTCCTCTTCCTGAAACTGCTGCTGTCAGTCTCGTCATTTTGGTCTTAAAAAGTCTGTATTATGTGTGGTTTTTTTTGTCTGTAAATCAAGATATAAACATAATATAATACATAATACATAATAACAAGCCAAACAGGTGCCTTCTTTCCATGAGTTCGCTAACAATAGGTTTGATTGCAGTTACAGTTTTGTTGCTATGGGGCAAGTACCTTCACCAACCTTGCTCCTGATTGGCTCTTTGGTTGCTATGGCACTCACACTAGGAAATCCAACTATGGAACTCACACTCGCATAGCACAATTTGTACACAAAGTCATTCAAAGTGCTTAAAATCACAATACAAACTCAGCTCCAAATTCGCCCCATAACCGCTAGCCTCGGTCAGCTTCATTTGACTGGTTACATCACATTCCCTCAGTCCACTTCTACTGTATAGTCTAAGGTAACTTCGAAGGCCGCGTCGCATTTCTCATTCCTCGCTTCCTTCTTCTTGATTCCTCTCCTCGATTCTGCAGGAAATGGGTGAGGAAGTCCCGCCCACAGAGGAGACAAAGCGAGGAGAAAGGAAATAAACTCCTCACTGAGACAATAAAGTTTAATTATTTAATCTGATGTCTGTCTCCTGAAGCCTCCCTCATGTTTACTCCTTCCTTCCGTGGTTTTCTTTGGGACACCACTTTATACGACACATTTGATCGACAGCTGAAAAATGGAGGATCGAGGAGAGAAATCAAGGAAAGGGAATTGAGACGCGGCCTAAGTCTATGGTTCAGCTCACCTCTGGTCTTCTTCTGTCAGTACAAGGTTGGCACACTGTCGGACAGCAGTACCGTAGCTAGCATCTAGTGGTGATATGCGAGAATACAACAGGTCAGCAGGTCTAATTACCGATGGAAGTTTTAAATAAATTTCTGAAATGCACGTGTATGGCTGCTGCTGTTTGGAGCTGTAGGTAATCTTACATCCAGTCCACGTTAGACTAGACACGGAGAGAGTCAAGGAGTTTTATTTACCCCAAAACAAGTTTACAGCCAGTTCTTATGTTTACAAATGTGAACATCGATTTTTAAGAGACCAAACTTGACATGTTTTGTTCAAATAAACTTTATCGCTACATGACATTGAACACAAACTCTCTCCACACTCTGAATCCCACAGGCCTCGCCGCACGTTTGAAACACGACAATTCTCATTTCATTTTCCCACTAACTGTCCTGTTTGTGTGGAGCTGATGAATCGATATCCAGTCTCGTAGTTCACAATGCGCTGTCTCCAACTCCTTTATTTTCCTCTCTTTCTTTCTTTCTCTCCTCTCTCTCTCTCTGTCTCTTTCTCTGTCTTGGCCCTATAAAGACTGGCTCTATCCCTCTCCTCCGTACCTCCCTCGCCCTCATATTCTTCCTCCAGCCGGTGCACCTCGTGTGGGCCATCAGAAGTCATTATGGTGCCCCTCTGATTCATGGAGCAGACCTGCATCACTGGGGAGCTCGGAGGAGAGCCAATAAATCTCAGTCCAACAACACACGCACACATGTATAGATACACACACACACGTACGCACACATGTACACACACGTACCACGGAGACTGTATCAGGCAGCAGACAGGGCACGGTAATGGAAGAAACTGACATTAAAAAAGGTTTTCTTTAAATTACAGCTTGGCTTTTAGAATTTAAAGTACATATATATTGTATAAGCAGCTCTTGAGGTCAAAATAAGTCCACTGTCTGGATCTAAGTATAAAGCGTTTTATTGTCAGGAAGTGGATGGTAAGCATGCTAGTTGATGTTAGCGTCATCGTCAAGACAAAACTCCCCTCTGGTCTCTGAAAGTTGTAAAAAGCGCTTATAAACTCATCATGGTGAATAATTAGGATGCTCTGAATGCATAAGGTAAGTGAGGAAGAACTTTGGCCCACTGCAAACTGTTTCAAATGAACTAGTTCTGTTTTTCATGTTTATGGGGCTGTAAAAATCAGGTAGAGCTCCATTCAGATGTTCATATACTTTTGAATGTGCAAAGATAAGAACAAATGCAAAAATCACGTTTGGGATGTAAAAAAAAAAAAGTGTTTTGTTTCAATCACACGTGTTTAACACACAAACCCTGTATATTTAGGCAGTTCTTCTCTCAAACCAAAAACACTCTGTTCCACTTTGTGATATCATGGTAATGGAAGTGTTCCACTGTGTTTTTAAACTCCATACACCTTCATTACAATCATTTGGATGATTTCAGCGCTGGAATTGCCAATCTCTATTGAACGAAGGGTGAAAACGTAGCTGTTAACTTGAAATCTGCAGCTTCATGACGTCACAAGGTGGAACAGAGCATTTTGAACGATGGAGATGGAGACAGAGTAATAATAAAGGATTACTCAGACATGTGAATGAAACAAAACACAACTCCAGGTATATTTTTGAGGAGGAAACAGTATTATACCATGGCTAATATAGGACCTTTAAAAATAAATAAATTAATAATAATAATAATAATAATAATAATAATAATAATAATAATAAGGTGCACTATATAATTTTCCACTTTTTTTTTTTTGTTGTTTTTTTTTGTTATTTTGGAGCTTTTCCTTGCTGAGTGGGAGGGTCTAAGGACATTTTGCTTGTTCTCCCTGTGCTTGTTTTCTGTGAATGTTGGTTAATGTGTTATTGACCGGTGACTGCTTCTGTTTGATTTTTCCAGCCTTCTGTTGGTTAAATAAACACATCAAACTGCTGTTGTGATTTGGGGCACTATAAAAATGAATGGGATGAGAGTAAACAGGCCTTTTGTTTGTCTTATAATTAGGAAAATTATGATGCTGAACCCTCCACTACAAGAAAACGTGTGAATTACTATGTTTTGAGCTAATAGACAATGTTTTTGTGTATACCAATTAAAACACAATTAAAACCCTTTTTTTTTTTTTTTTAATCTATTTTATAAAGTTATTTACTCTTCAAAAATATACCTGGAGTTGTGTTTTGTTTCATTCACACATGTTTAACACAGCCTGAGTTCTTCTCTCATACAGAAAACACTCTGTTCCACCTTGTGATGTCATCTGGCAATACAGGAAGTGCTCCACTGTGTTTTTAAACTGCATACAGCTTCACTAGAATCATTTGGAGAATTTTAGCTCTGGAATTCCCCATCTCTAATGAAGAAAAGGTAAAAAGGCAGACATTAACTTCAAAACTACCACTTCGTGACATCACAAGGTGGAACAGAGCATTTTGAGCTTTGGAGATGCAGACAGACTAATAATGCTGGATTACTCAAACATGTGTGAATGAAAAAAAAAACACAACCCCAGGTATGTACATTTCGTGGTTCAGTTTTAGTGGTGTGGTGAGTAGACCTTTTGTCTATTTATCAGAGAGTTGCCAGTTCAATTCCCACCTAATCACATATCGTTGTTTCGCACCTTGGATATACATTTTAATCATAGTATTGTGCAGAAAATATAATCAGGAAGAAAATGGATAGATTCAACTAAAGCAATTTACCACAAAGAAGACGTTAATACAGAGTCCAGTGATGTGGAAAATACCATTAGAGAACAGAGCAAACAGTAGAATATGAACTCAGACACTATCTCAACACTGGATTATTACTCATTCTGAAAGCTATACTTATTTTAAACATTTTAGTGGAGATGGCATTTGGAACTTTGAAAGAATGACTTCAGTTTCGGTACATTTACTGTTATTGTATATAAGAATGTATAGGTTAAAGGGCCCATATTACACTGTTTTTTGATCTACGTTATAATGTTGTTTCTTCATCACAAACATACCTGGACTTAAACTTAAAAACTACCGCTTCATGACATCACAAGGAAAAACTGAGCATTTTGAGCTTTAGAGATGCAGGCAGACAAATAATGCAGGATTACTCAAACATGTGTGAATGAAACAAAACTCCAGGTATGATTTTTGAGGAGATACAGTCCCCTCCAAAAGTATTGCAACAGTAAGAAAAATTCTCTTATTCACTGAAGACATTTGGGTTCAAGATCAAAAGATGAGTATGAGACCAGAATGTCAGCTTTTATTCCCTGGTATTTACATCTAGATGTGTTAAACAACTCAGGACATACCAAAATTTGTTTAAACCCACCCATTTTCCAAGTGAGCAAAACTATTGGAACATGTGACTGACCGGTGTTTCTCGTTGATCAGGTGTTGCCTTTAAGGTTGGTTGTTCAAGCATTAAATATCTCTCCATGACTAGTCTACTTCTTGGCTGCAAGACTGCATTTCTTGTGAAAGAGCATAAACCAAAATGAAGACCAGAGAGCTGTCTATGAGAGAAAAGCAAGCTATTTTGAAACTGAGAAAAGAAGGAAAATCAATCAGAGCCATTGGACAAACATTGGACATAGCAAGCACAACAGTTTGGAATGTCCTGCAAAAGAAAGAAACTACTGTTGTTCTGAGTAACAGACGTCGGCCAAGGAAAACAACAGTAGTTGATGGCAGAAATATTGTGCGAGCTGTGAAGAAAAACCTCAAAACAATAGTAAGTCAAATCACCAACGATCTCCACAGTGCAGGGGTGGAGGTATCACAATCCACTGTTCGAAGAAGACTCCGAGAGCAGAAGTACAGAGGCCATACCACATGATGCAAACCACTCATCAGCAGGAAGAATCGGAAGACCAGACTGGAATTTGCAAAAAATTACAGAGATGAGCCGCACAATGTCTGGAACACAATCCTATGGACTGATGAGACCAAGATTAATCTCTACCAAAGTGATGGAAAGGCCAAAGTGTGGAGGAAGAAAGGAACTGCTCATGATCCGAAGCATACAAGCTCATCTGTGAAGCATGGCGGAGGTAATGTCATGGCTTGGACATACATGGCCGCTTCTGGAACAGGCTCATTCATTTTTATTGATGATGTAACTGATGATGGTAGCAGCAGAATGAATTCAGAAGTGTACAGAAATATTTTGTCTGCCAATGTACAGAGAAATGCATCCAAACTAATAGGGAGAAATTCTATCATGCAGCAAGACAATGACCCTAACCACACTGCCAACAAAACAAAGGACTTCATCAGGGGAAAAAAGTGGAAGGTTTTAGACTGACCAAGTCAGTCACCTGACCTTAACCTGATAGAATCTGCATTTCACCTCCTGAAGAGGAGACTGAAGAGAGAAACCCCCCAAAACAAACAAGAACTGAAGGAAGCTGCGGTAAAAGCCTGGAATAGCATCACAAATGAAGAGTGCAACAGTTTGGTGATGTCGATGGGTCGCAGCCTTGAGGCAGTTATTGCAAGCAAGGGCTTTGCCACCAAATATTACATTTTATTTACTTTAAGATTTTTTGTTCCTTCACTTTTGCTCACCTAAAAATGCTGTGGTGTGATACAAACGGTGATATATCCAAAGTTGTTTAACACATCTAAATGTAAATTAAAGCTCACACTCTGAACTCTCATACTCTTCTTTTGATCTTCAGCCCAAATGTCTTCAGTGAGCAACAAAAATAAGGGAATTTGCCTTGCTGTTCCAGTACTTTTGGAGGGGACTGTAGCAAGTAACATTACTCACAAGAGTCAATTTTGTGTAATATAAGACCTTTAAAATTGGTCTTGCCCCAGTACAGCTATATTGTGAACCATCCGATAATCAGGAAGTGCACAGGTATAGTTGTTAGCACTTCAAAGTCCACTCTAGTCTGTGAAAGTTGAAATTAAAAAAATGAGGAATAACTTTGGGCCGTTGCAAACTGTTTAAAACAAACTAGTTCTGTTTTTCCAGGTTTTTAAGACAGTAGAAAACACGTACAGCTACTTTAAAGTTTTATCCCCATAAGGAAGTTTCCCCTTTCTCAATACTTCTTGGGCAACGCGTCAGGAGCAGTGAGTGACCATAGCTAACTTTTAACGATTACTCCATATTGTTTATTGTTTCAGTCAGATACTAGAAGAACTCTACAAAGAAAGACCGGGGAATCGAACCTGGGACCTTGTTGTTGAGAGGTGTGTGCTTACTACAGTATTAGAAACAGCGGAGTGGAAGTTCTTGTCGGTCTGTACAGGCACCGAGCAAAGAAGGATTTCCCTCAACACTGGGCAGATGGAACTGTGTGTAGTTTTACAATATACACACACCAATACACACAATACACAGTAGCCAGAGGTGGGTAGTACTCAGATACACAAGTCCATTATACTTTTTTAACAAAATTGTACTTCTTTATGTAGTTTTAATCATATGTTTAGTCCTACAGTCCAATTACAGTAACTTCAAATTACAAATCAGATGTTGCGATGGGCTACAGTAGCTCAGTTGGTAGAGCTTTTGTCCACTGATCCGAAGGTTGGCGGTTTGATTCCAGCTCCAGATGTATGCTGTTGTTGTGTCCTTGGGCAAGACACCAGTGTCTGCGTACACTGGTGTATGAGAGTGTGTGTGTGAAGGTGGAAAGTCGTTTATATTAAAAAAAAAAAGTCACCCTATACCATTTATTATGTTACTCCTACTTGAGTAGTTTGTCCAAATATGGGGTACTTTCTTAGACTATTTTC
The DNA here is from genome assembly GCA_029959045.1 of Taenioides sp. WSHXM2023. Lineage (NCBI taxonomy): Eukaryota > Metazoa > Chordata > Actinopteri > Gobiiformes > Gobiidae > Taenioides > Taenioides sp. WSHXM2023. Next base: position 6,216,262 of record CM057097.1, read on the forward strand.
TACTTGTACTTGAGTAATATTATTTTTGAAGTAACAGTACTATTAATTTAATGTTTTAGCAAATCTACCCACCTCTGACAGATACATTTTCACATTTACATTTGAAACTGGATGTGTTGACAATAGTGTACAGCTGTAGAGGTAGAATAGGGTCTGTTTAAGGTTAGTTACTCTGACTTGACTACTTTCTTGGACCACTACATTCTACTTTTACTTGAGTAATATTATTTTGAAGTAACAGTACTGGATGTGTTGACATGTTTGTGAATGATGTACAGTTGTAGAGGTAGAATAGGGTCTGGTTAAGGTTAGTTACTCTTACCTGAGTACTTTCTTGGAGCACATTGGACTTGTACTTGAGTAGTATTACAGTACTCTTACTTTAATATGTTTTTATGAGCTATACCCACCTCTGACAGTATACATTACAGATACATTTTCACATATACATTTGAAACTGGATGTGCTGAAATGTGAATGGTGTACACATGGTTGTAGAGGTAGAATAGGGTCTGGTTAAGGTTAGGGAAAAACAACAGGGCTTTGATCCGAGCAGACAATAGCCTGCTATCTTTCTCTAAACTTAGCCTGACTTTCCTGATCCTGAGCCCGACTCCAGGAAGTCTGAATCAGCAGAGATGGACATGGAGTGATCAATGGACCTATAGCATTTCACATTTTACACAGAAACAATATTAAGAGTTCAGTCATTTACGAAAACAGTGGTGTATTTACAGAGCCAGTGAAATCAGATAACTAACGTAATCGGATAACCCATAATTATATTTGAATTTCGTGTGTTTAAATGCACAAAAGAAATCTGATTATCAAAAACTATGATCTATGTTATAATGTTGTTTTCTCATCACAAACATAACTGGAGTTGTGTTTTGTTTCATTCATACATTTTTAACACATAAATCCTGCAGATTTAGGCAGAATTCTTCTCTCAAATGGAAAAAAAAAAAAAAATCATATTCATTCACTCCAAACTTGGTGGTGTTAAGATACTATTTTAGCCACAGCTGCCACACCATTTTCATATTAGGCAAAGTAGGTGAAATGTCTTGCCCAAGGACACTGGCGCTCTACCGTGGCACCAGATTTTCCCAGTGGTCTCCCATCCAAGTAATAACCAGACCCGGCCCTGCTTAGCTTCTGCGATCTGATGGGATCAGGCTTTGACAAAGAGGTTTGGCCACCTGTTTACATGACATTTTGATAATCTGATAACTCCTGAAATCAGATAACGGGCAGATGTTTGGTCATTTTGAAAACCCTGTTCAAATAAGCCTGAGATTTGGTTTTCCTGGCAAGTCTACTATAGCGACACATCGGACAAAGCAGGACAGAATATAAACACTTAAACATATAGTGCAATATTTTAAATGGTCTTTAAATACTCCTGAGACAGTTGGATTTAAAGTACACAATTATTCGAGTAAACAAAAAGCTTTTAGCATCTACGTCAGCATCTGGGGGACAGTGCATTCCCAGTGACCCTCTTTCTTTCACATATGGAACTTTGAATTTATGAGGCCAGTTTCTGTATTTGCACACAATCAACTAAAAGCACAGAGCTACGAGAAACTACTTTAAATAATGCATGATAGCAATAAACAAGTCAAAACTGCACTGCCCATGTAATAAAACCTATACCCAAGACGAGGTGCTATGTACTTTGTACTACTTAAAGATATATGGCAGGTTTTTGTTTTTTGCTAATGATTCCTTGGTATGTTAGGATAGTACCTGTGGTGAATATTTATCATAGTTTTACATCGGTTAAGTGGTGGTTTGTGGGGAGAAAAGTTGCAAAGAAAAGTAGAGAAATACAGGAAGTAGCGCTGAGTTTTAAAACGGAATTTCTCTACCTGTGTCGTCAACAAATTCTATCCAAAACGCAGAAACAATTTACATGCAAGTACAACATTTTTATAACAGTTTAAAGCAGAGTTTTGTTTTCAGAGCTTTTAACCAGGTTTTAGTTGTCTCCCATTCTCATTTACTCTCTCGAAGTTGTATTTGGAGTGATTCATAGAATGTTTAATCACTTATTTTCAAGACGCCATATGGTCACCGCCACCGCTACATGCCCATTGCTCTGTACTTACTTCATTCTCCAGTTTTAGTTTCTTAATTGGTGATATGCGTACGCTTTGGCAGCATCACATAGTTATTTTGGTACAAATACGTATTAAAAAAAAAAAAAAAATCTCTGCCACTTACTATCGTGATCTGTAGCTATCCACAGGAGTTGCCAGGTCTTTGTTGTGTCGTCAGCTCCCATTGGGCACTCCAGTTTTCTAACGTGGAAGTTAGCAGACTTGTTTCTTTTATTAAGTCATTTTAAATCAATTTTGTGATTTAAAATGTGAAATTTATAACATAATGATCCACAAGTGTCATAGATTATAACTATGTAGCAGGTTCAAGCTCAATATTTTGTCTGTCACCTTAAAAATGCATTGTGTAACTTTTCTGGTGGAGGGTCCTTCAAACGCTTTTCTCCATGGAGATGTTATTGCTTTGTCTGGAATGTTTCACGGTATGGCATTAAACCTTTCTATCTTCATGGAGACCAAACCAGACCAACTTACAGGTCAGATCTGTGGAAAGGCGACCCTGCTTATAGTCAGAATGTCTGTTTTTCTAGGTATTTTTGAGCTATACAACCACCTCCAATTGAATAAATGTGACGTAGAGCTGCTGTGGAACATTCCAGGCAGAGCAATGTAACCATAGAAACAAGCAGGTGAGGGACCCCCAACCCAAAAGTTACACAGCACACCTTTAACAAAATAAAGGTGTTTATTTAATTATGTATTGTTTTATTTATTTTTATTGGTCTAATGATAACTACTGTGTAATTTAGACATGTTTTGACCCTTTTTTAACAGTATGGTTGCTAGGTAACAGTTATGGAATTACTTCTACATATCATATCTGCTGCCAATGTCCTACCAGGAAGCAAAATTATGAACTTCACCAAAATTAAAAGGAAATTAGACAAAAATTAGGCAAGACTTTTATTGAAATCTTAAATATAATCATATTCACTATATGTTTTAACGAAATGAGTAGTCTAACCTGTCATACGCACTTTAAAAGTCCATAATTTCACCTTCGGTAACCTGCAGAATCCTGATGGTGGAGCGCATGTTCACATTTGTCCAGATGGTGGCGTGTCAGCGTGAGTGAGTTATGGACACGCTCAGTGGAGTGGAGATGACTAGCTCCTGCTCCAGTCCATGCATCATCCTCACACCAGCGCGCTCAACTGTCGGCCATCTTTAGACTGGCCCTATGTCTTCATTCTACACGCAATTTGTACCAGCATGACTTCAAAGGGGCAATTGGGGTTTTCGGAGACTAAACCAGGATTCAGTTATGTCTAAACGAAGAGGCGGAGCTAAAATATGTCTTTACCAGGACTTTATTGTGAGACTAATGCCATAAAACTTGGCCAAACTGGAACTAAACCAGAAAAAGAAGTCTGATTACTAACCAAAGTCTTGTAGGATTAAAGAACGCATTGTATGTATTTTGTGACTGGTGTTTAAACATATTTTTGAGTACCTTTGAATTTCATGTTTTAGGGCAGTGCAGAAGACCCCTGGGATTTTTACCTCTGATGTGACAATCTTGGAAAATTTTACTCAGAGTGATTTCTGAAGCTTAGAGTAAACAGGAGTAATGAAACAAGCGTGAGTGAAACAAAATAGAACTCCAGGTATGTTTGTGACGAGGTGAAGAGCATTTATCCGCTGATCTGAAGGTTGACGGTTCGAATCCTCAACATAAACATCTACCATTTACCATATTCTATCGTGTCAGTGTTTTCACTCGCAAAATCAGCAAATCATCCAGTTAGAGTCCAACAAAGAACCTCTCTGTCTCACACTGGGGTGAATATCTGTGGGGAGTATGCATGTTCTACCTGTCCAGGTGGGTTTCCAAGGATGGGTCAAATGCAGAGGGCAAATTTCCCAACAGTCATGTTTTCTTATAATCTCTGTAAACATTATATAATAATAATAATAATAATTATAATAATAATAATAATAATAATATCTTTATTTATAAAGAAAAAAAAATATATATATATATTTTTTTTAATAAAAAAAAAAAAAGTGCTGTACAAGCCGCAACAAACAATAAAAATAGTATACAGAAAGCATACAAAATCAGACTATGAAGCAATCAATTAAATTAATTATAATAAATAAGTTAATAAAATAGAAATAAAAATAAATCTGGAATAAAATCTAGCAAAAACCAACAAAAGGAAGGCCGACCGATAAAAATTAGTTTTAAGAAGTCATTTAAAAAATGATGCAAGGTGCAAACCTTATTTCCTCAGGCAGGTCGTTCCAAAGCCAAGGCGCCTGGACTGAAAAGGCTCCATCACCTTCGTCCGGAGCCTGGACTTTGGAACAGCCACAGCGACCTGCCTGAGGATCTAAGGCTGTGGGAAGGCTCGTACGGGGTTAAAAGTTCTGAAATGTAACTTGGTGCAAAACCCAAACGAGATTTAAAAGTGATCAGTGAAATCTTAAAATCAATTCTAAAACACACAAGCAGCTGGTGAGGGAAGTAAAACAGGGGAAATGTGTTAATGTCTGTTAAACCAGTGAGGAGCCAAGCTGCTACGTTCTGAACCAGCTGGAGGCGGGAGATGGATTTGGTGTCAAGGCTGGAGAGGAGGGAGCTGCAATAGTCTAGACGGGAGAAGATGAGCGCGTGGATGACTTTTTCAACGTCAGGGCGGGTGAGGATAAGTTTGATTTTGCTAAGTGTGAGGAGGTGGAGAAAAAAGGATTGGGTGACTTTTTTGAAGTGAAGGTGGAAGTGAGGTGAGAGTAAAAAATGACGCCGAGGTTTCTGGCAGCAGGGATGATGTTGGAAGCAAAAGGGCTGAGACTATTGCTGATATGAGAGGTGGAAATTGATTAAAATGATTTTGGATTTGGAGCTGTTGAGTTGTGGAAGTTCTGTGCCATCCAACTGCTCACATCGTTAAAACAATACACATCCAAATATTAAACAGGACAAACACCAGATTTAACTCAATCTAGACTTAAACAGGAACACACTGCTCTGCACCAACACCTTTCTCTCCACCTACCGCTTCTTTCTCTCCATCCCTCATCCTCTCGCACCCTTCCCTCTATCTCTCCTTCCCTCTGTCTCTATCGCCTCCTTGTTAGTCTTTCTTGGTTTCCCTCTCTTGCTCTTGTCATGCCTCCGTCTCTCTATTCTTTTCCTCCTCTCTCTTTCTCTCACTCTCTTGACACTTCTCTCTCCCTCCCTCTCTCTCATCTTTCTCTCCCTCTCTCTCATCTTTCTCTCCCTCTCTCATCCTCTCTCACCCTTCCCTCTATCTCTCCTTCCCTCTGTCTCTGTTGCCTCCTCGTTTGTCTTTCTTGGTTTCCCTCTCTCCCTCTTGTCCTGCCTCCCTCTCTCCCTCTCTCTGTCTCCCACCCTCGCTCATCTTTCCCTTCCTCTCTGTTCCCTCTCCCTCTCTCTTTCTCTCACTCCCTCTCTCTGTCTTCTGTTCCTCCTTCGATTTCTTTCGTTCTCTCTCTCGTCTTTCTCTCATCACTCAGTTTAATTAAGCCACACCCCCCGTCGCTGTGCCCCGTCGGCTGCAGCTCTCACAAAAGCCTCTTCTGAAATCACAGCGTTTACACACTCACATTTTCACGTCTGCTGAAGGTTAAAAAATATAAAACAGGTCCTGCTGATTTTGGACACCACCATTTCAGACAAAAAGGAAAATTGGACAAAAAACGGCCCAACACATTTTTGTGCAATTATGGCTTTGTAAAAATACAAATATATGATTCTCCAAATGCCAACACTGCCTTGAACAAAGCGTAGAGGAATTGTACACGCCATGAACGGGAACACAATGTGAAACGTTTTAGAAAATGCTCTAGTCAGATCAAATATTTGTTTTTGGGAGAACTGTATTTTTAAATCAGTATTCTTCATGGATATTCAACTGTAAGGCAACTGTTATAGTAGTTATGGTACTAATGATGGTGGAAGTAGTAGTAGAAGTAGTAGCAGTTGTTGTACTAAATAAACTTCAAACTATTCCCTAATACTGTAGAAGTAGTAGCAGTAGTAGTAGTAGTAGCAGTAGGCATAAAAGCAACTATAATATTAACAGTGCAGTAGTAGTGGTAGTGATAATTGTAGTAGTAGTAGTAGTAGTAGTAGTAGTAGTAGTAGTAGTAAAAGCAGCTGTAATAGTAGGAGTATTGTAGTACTACTACTACTACTACTACTACTACTACTACTAGTAGTAGTAGTAGTAGTAGTAAATGTAGTAGTAGTTGTAGTAGTTGTTGTATTAGCCGGCGTGAAACAGCAGAACACATTTTTGCACAATTATGGAAAAAAATGGACTTCATAAAAACACAAATATATAAATGTGGAATTGAAAATGCACAACAGTTTGGTTTTGGAGAACTATATTTGTAAAGCACTATTCTACATGGACATTCAATGCAAATATAAGCCAGGCCACAGACCACAAAGGGTACAGAGGGAAAAGTGGGGGAAGTGTCTTGCTCAAAGACACATAAACAGAATGAACGGAGAGCATCAAATATTGAAGGTCCAACTATTAAGCTATTTCTAAAGCAACTGCTGCAATAGCAGTAAAAGCAGCTGTGGGAGTAACAGTAGTATCAGTAGTAGTAGTAGTAAACACATCTGTAATAGTAGCAGTGTAGTAGTAGTAGTAGTAGTAGTAGTAGTAGTAGTAGTAGTAGTAGTAGTAGTAGTAGTAAACATATCTGTGATAGTAGCAGTGTAGCAGTAGTAGTAGTAGTAGTAGTAGTAGTAGTAGTAGTAGTAGTAGTAGTAGTAAACATATCTGTGATAGTAGCAGTGTAGCAGTAGTAGTAGTAGTAGTAGTAGTAGTAGTAAACATATCTGTGATAGTAGCAGTGTAGCAGTAGTAGTAGTAGTAGTGGTGGTGGTGGTGGTAGTAGTGGTAATGGTAGTATTTGCAGTACTGGTAGTAGTAGTAGCAGCAGCACTAGTAGTACCAACCACATTAGTACTACTTGATTCTTTCCATGAGGTTGTACTTTACAGCTGGAGGCCAATTAGTCAAACAGCAGCAGACAGAGGAGCTCCAGATGACAGAGGGAGAGGTGTGAGGACACAGAGTACAAGTATACACCAGGGGACACTTTTAAATACTACACTCTCTGCATGTGGACGCAACAACTATCACTACCACTATTACTACCACTACCACTATTACTACCACTATCAATATCACTACTACTGTCGATATCATTACCACTATCACTACCACTGTCGCTATCACTGTCACTACCACTATCACTATTACTGCCACTATCACTATCACTATTACTACCACTATCACTACCACTATCACTATTACTGCCACTGTCACTACCACTATCACTACCACTATCACTACCACTGTTGCTATCACTGTCGCTATCACTAGCACTATCACTACCACTACTACTATCACTATTACTACCACTATCACTATTACTGCCACTATCACTACCACTATCAATATCGCTACCACTATAACTACCACTATCACTACCACTATCACTATCACTATTACTACCACTATCACTACCACTATCACTACCACTACCACTATCACTACCACTATCACTATCACTATTACTACCACTATCACTACCACTACCACTATCACTACCACTATCACTACCACTACCACTACCACTATCACTATTACTACCACTATCACTACCACTATCACTACCACTACCACTATCACTACCACTATCACTATTACTACCGCTATCGCTACCACTATCACTACCACTATCACTATCACTATTACTGCCACTATCACTACCACTACCACTATTACTATCACTATTACTACCACTATCACTATCACTACCACTCGCATACCACTATCACTACCACTATCACTACCACTATCACTACCACTACCACTATTACTATCACTATTACTATCACTATCACTATCACTACCACTCGCATACCACTATCACTACCACTATCAATATCACTAGCACTACCACTATCACTACCACTATTACTACCACTTTCAATATCACTACCACTATCATTATCACTATTACTGCCACTATCACTTATTGTGCTGTATCACTACAGCACAATAAGGAGTCATTTAGACCAACATCTGGATTTTATGTAGAAAGTTCATAATTTTGTTGCATTTTAAGAACAATGAAGTCACATAGACAAAGCTGATGTCATAAAAATATCTTCCAGCATTACGCATGGAGTTTGCATGTTCTCCCTGTGTGTGCCTGGTTTACTTTCAGCTACCATTGACCAAGATCCTGGTTTAAGATCTGACTAAGCCAAGCAACAACATCTGGAGATGGAAATACAAGGTTAAAACCATACTTTGGAACATTTTCCTTTATATAAATGTCCGTCATAGTGTGGAAGATTATTAGCCAAAGGAGTTACATTTCCATGGAAAAAAAAGCATGAGGAGACTGTCTAACAAACCAAATAAGAGTCAGATTTGTGGAGATGCAAGCTTGTTCACAGTAAGGACGAAGCATTTCAGTGCAGTAAATACTAAATGCTACGTTTGTTACCTAAAATGTTCCAGACTGCGGCTTTAATTGACCAACATTTTCATTTAAACCGTCTTCTAAAGAAGTCTCATTGGCCATACTGTAGAGGTGATTATCTATAGTAGGACATGTCTCCATCCCCTGACCTCCCTTTGACTCTGTAACACAATAATGTTTTATCCTTTGGACACAGTTGACAACAAGGTCATGTCCCCCGTGAACACTGCAGCTCTGGGTTAAGCTGGTACCTCTCTGCCTCTCTCTTTCACTCACTCTTTCTCTCTCCTCTGTCTATTCATATCCCTCTCTCTCTTACTCCATTTGGTCTCTCTCTCTCTTTGGTTCTTTACCGCTCTCGTCTCTCCCTGCACTTGTTCTCAATCCCTCACTCACTCCGCCATCTCTTTTTCTCTTTTTCTATCCTCTCTTCATCTGTTATCTCTCACTCACCACCCTCTCTCTCTCCTCTCTGCCTCTTTCTCTCTCTTTTTGCACTACCAACCTCTCTCTCTCTCTCTATCATTGTGCGTGTGTCTCTCTCTTACTTTTTTCATGCTAACTCCTTCACTTTCTCTCCCTCTTTCCTCTCCCCCTCTTTCTCTTTCTCTCTTTGCAATTGCCTTCAACCTCCAACCTTATCTCCTGTACACACCATCTCTCTCTCTCTCTGTCACTCTTTCTTACAATTTTCACTCCAACTTTCTCTCTCTCTCTCTCTCATTTCTCTCTCTCACTCCTTCCTTCATCCCTCTCTCCACCTGCACCTGTTTAGCACTTGTTCAGGTCTGGTCCTTCCCCTCTCCAATCTGGGAGGAGCAGATGGGCGATCGCAATGACAAAAACCGTTCATTTGCCAGAGAAATATGGAGAGAGAGAGAGAGAGAGAACGACAGATAGACACACAGAAAGAGAGAGAGAGAGGGACGCCAACCCAAACAGATGACAGAGTTTGTACTGTAGCTTTAGCTCGCCCCGCAAACAAACCAAATGAGCAGATATTCAGCGCTGTGTTGAGTCTTCACTGGAGTAACTTTACAGATGGAAGAGAGAGATTTATGGGGGAAAAATGAGCACGTGGACGGAACGGAGGATGGATCCTGCCAACTGCGAGTCCCAACTGTATTGTAACACTCTAGTAATAATAAATTAGACTAGATTACAGATAAACATGGGGAAATGACAGAAAACTAAACACACACACAACTCTTGGTTACAGAAAGAAAACTGCAAATTTGGCCAAAATCTTCATGGTACAAATGTTCATGGTACGCTTGTTTTTTTGTTGACCTGGGGCAGAATGGTGGAGTTGTGGCTGCCAGTCTGTGTCGAAGACCTCCCCCTCCACCATCAATCACACCATCAATCACAAAAACAAGTCTTATTGGTTAAATTTCTCTCACCCTCTATCACCTTTCCATCTGTCCCTCTTGTCTTGCGTCTTGCCCCCTCCACCAGTCTTTCTTGCTCTTCCTCTCTCTCTCTTGTTCATCTTTCAATCTTTCTCTCTCTCCCTCTCTCTCCTTTCCCTCCCCCTCTATTTGCTTTCTCTCTGTCTCCCTCCCTCTATATTTTTTCTATTCTTCCTTGTCTTTCCTCTCTCTTTCTATACCTCTCTCTATCGCTCTCTCTTCTTTCTCTTTCTCGCTCTCTCTCTCTTTCTTCTGTTCCTCCTTTGGTCTCTCTCTGTATTTCTCTCTCCCTCTCTTCTCTCCTTGGTCATATTGGCTCGGTGGGAAGGTATACCATATTTTTGGATGATTTTAGTGACGAATATTATCAGAGTTTTTTTTTTTGTTTTTTTTTTTTACTTTGACAACCCTATATTGTGTTATCTTATACTGAGGGTGATAATGAAGAAGGACACAGAGACTAATGAGTGCGGAGTTGAGCGGCGGGATGGCATCTTGAGGATGAGTGATTTGGGCGGGGGCATGTATGGGCCAGGGTCGCTTTTGCGTGGGGGATCTGCTTTGGGGGTCTGCTTTGTGTCCATTTTGGATTTTTTGGTCATCCTTTGTTACATTAAAGACGTCATGATCCTCCAGTCTCCCTTTCCACCTCCCGTCTGTGTTTGTTTGTCTCACCTGCCTGGGAGGAGTCGCCTTACACCAGCTGCAGCCTCCTCTTCGTCACATACCTGAGATCCATCCCCAGTCTACTCCTGCCTGTATCAGCCCGGTTCTTCCTCCACTCCCTGCCAGTTTGTCAGTTTTGACACTCACGCTTCTCAAGATCTTGTTTGGTGTTTGTTCCTGGACTTTTTGTAATTTTTGTTTTTTCTTCTCCCAGTGCTCCCATGGATCGCCCCTCTCAGCTCCCTCGTTCATCTCGTGGCTCATGTTCCTCCAGACCCCCCTGTCTAGTGCCGGCCTGCCTCCACTGGACCCCTTTGCCCATTACCATATCCATCTGTACAATGAACCTCTTAACCTTACTTGAGTTCTGGTTTGCTTTTGGGTCCAACATCCGTGCTTTATAACAAAAGGACTTTCAGAGCAATCTTGCAATTTGGGTCCTCCCTCTGCTTCATCGTGACACTGTCTTCTGCATTTGAGATGTGCTACAAATGAACGTCTGCTTGGACTGTAGGCCAGGTCTCAGATTCTGGTTCAGATCATGGTTCAAACCCCGTCTCAGATCTGGAGAAGGTCCCCCGGTCTGTGCTCCTGACAGGTTGCCGTGGCAGCAGTGAGGTATGGGTCCAGTGTTACTCCTACGGGGACAATAAAGTGGCCCTTAATCTAAGTCTGAATAATTGATGTAGACTTAGTTCAGATGGATTAGCTACTCTTGACTGTTGGTGAGGTTAGCTGCAGACGCTGAGATGCTTTATGAGGAGAGGCCGGTGCATTATTCAAGTCTGTGAAATAACAGGCTTCAGGCGCTGGTCCAATAGAGCTGCATTTGGTTCAGAAGATTTTGGTCAGAAGAGTTGGTCTAATGTAAATAGTTTCTTTAATGTATTTTGTACCCGACCGAGGACTGCAGATGGAAAGTAGTTTGTAGCTAAATTTGGCACAGAACAACTTTTCTTACTGAGATTAATGTTTTCTGTGCAGTGTCCTTGTTTTAAATAAAGAAAAAAAAAATGTTTATGATGCAAAGTGAGTAACTATAAGATAATAATGATGTAAATTTATGTAAAACCAGGAAAAAAAAGTCATAAAACTAGAATCCTGGCTCCAATTAGTCTAATGTTGTGTCCTTGAGCAAAACACTTCACCCCAAATTGACTGTATAATTGGAGGTTGGAGACTTTTCTAGCCGTGGGTTTTAAAATTATAAAAAGTCATAGCAATAAACAGTTCAAAATGGAATATTCTATAATTTGAATTACCTACTGTTTACTGTTTTCAAAATGGCATTTAAACTGGAAACTGAAGCCCAAGGATGCTTTACAAAGAGGTCTGGGACTTCTGCATTTGAGAAACTTGCAACGAATGAATGACTGGTTGGATTGTCTAACTGGAGACACTGCTCTGTCTGAAATTCTTTTAGAGAACTTAGACTTACACAAGCTAACCATGAAGAACTGAAACTACAACAGGAGAACTGATTTGTGTAGAGACTTCTTAGTTCACTTTTTGCTGTTGGAAATCTAACACCTACACAGGACAGTAATCATGCGTATAAATGTATTTTTTTACATACATTTTTCATTTATTTTTCTTGAGTTTTAAGACCATCTAAAATTGTGGCTTGTAGTTCTGCATATTAAGACTGAAATATAATACAGATATTTTTAAACTCCCCATGGCAGATGAGGAAAAAGTTGGACCATTGCCATGGCGATTAACAATTCAAAACCAAACATTACAACTTTTTGAATGGTGAAAAACTCTTCAAAACGTTGCATATAAAAAAAAACTCCTGAACACTTTTGCAGCCTCAGTGTGGAGAATGTGTGCATTAGACATCACAATAGCTCTGCTCGGTCTGAACTGAATCCTCTCAGACTCTGCTCCTCTCTCCTGAACTCTCTTCTCTTTTCTCCTTTCTTCTCTCCTCTGCTTTCTCCTCTCTTCTTCTCTCCTTTCTTCTCTCCTCTCCTTAACACTCTTCTCTCTCCTCTCCTCTTTTTTCTGCTCTCTCCTGTCCTCTCTCTTCACCTCTCTTCTTTCCTCTCCTCTCTCCTCACCTCTACCCTCTTCTCTCATTTCTTCTCTCTGCCCTCTTTCCTCTCCCTCCCTTTCCTCTCATCTCTCTTCTCCAACTCTCCTCTCCTCTTCTCTCTCCTCTCCTTTCCTCTCTTTTCTCTCCTCTTTCTTCTACTCTCTCCTGTCCTTTTCTCCTCTTTTCTTTCTTCTTCTCTCTCCTCCTACTCTCTCCTTTTCTTTTTCCTCCTCTCTCAGCTCCTCTCTCCTCACCTCTGCCCTCTTCTCTCATTTCTTCTCTCTGCCCTCTTTCCTCTCCTATCCAACTCTCCTCTCTCCTTTCCTCTCCTCTTTCTTCTACTCTCTCCTCTCCTCTCTTCTCCTCTCTCTTCTTTTTCCTCCTCTCTCCGCTCTTCTCTCCTCACCTCTGCTCTCTTCTCTCATTTCTTCTCTCTGCCCTCTTTCCTCTCCTCTCTTCTTTTCTCTTCTCCCCTCTCTCCTCTCCTCTCCTCACCACTGCCCTCTTCTCTCTTTTCTTCTCTGTGCCCTCTTTCCTCTCCTCTCTTCTCCCCTCTCTCCTCTCCTCACCTCTGCTCTCTTGTCTCATTTCTTCTCTGTGTCCTCTTTCCTCTCCTCTCTTCTTTTCTCTCCTCTTTTCTACATGTGCCCGGTGTGGACAGGTTTCAAAGTGCGCCGCCATAACTCGTCTTTGGTTTGTCAGACAGATCCCACGCCGCATGGTATCAGATGAGGAGCCTTCAGAGCGCGTGTCTCTTTTGTAACATCACCCTCTGAGCTTCAGACGCTCTGGCTTCAGACTGAGCTTCAAACTGAGCCCAGAGACTTCTAATGCAGCTGTAGGCCAGAAGAGAGCTGCTTCTCTAATAAAAATGTTTCAAACAATGATCTTACATACAGGTTTGAGCTCTTAAGACTTGTAGGTTCAGTGAAAACATTAAAGAAGACGTACTGGTATTGTGCTTTTGTCTGCTATATAATTATAAGCTACTGATACTTGGTGGGGGTGTTCTACATGTACGTGTATGGCGAACAGTAACAATGTTTTTAGATTGTCTGGAAAAAAAAAGGTAAAAAATACTAAATGGATTTCAGCAAAACATTTTCAGGAGTCAACGATTAATACGTTCATGGTCCTGTTTCGAAGTTTGAGTTTCAACACAAAGGTGAGAGTGATTGGTCAGATTGTGTTGAAGTAAAGCTCAGATTAAAGTCTAACAAAGTCTCCGACAGAGCAGTGCCTACAGTTAGCATCACACCTCCCACGGAACGGCGATGACGTCAGCTGCAAAGTATCTACAGGGCGTTTTGTATCGTAATATTCATGTAAAACGACTCAGTACAGGTTAAAAAGTGTGATGGTAAATCTTAACAAAGGACTACATTTCACAGTTTATTTTTTGTTTTTGTTTTTTTCATGCGTCACAACCGAACTAGGACTAAAGCAGGTCTAAACCAGGTCTGAAAGTTTGAGAAAAATTGGCATCCTATCTCCATTAAACTATACGGAAGAATTTGGACTGTCCTTGAAAACCTGGCGACGTTACTTACGACTGCACTGCTACTGCAAGCCAAAGTGTTATAAAAACCCTCTAAAACCTCTGACCGTCCATATCCATTAAAAGCAAATAGAGTGACACAGTGCCTGAGTGGGTAATACGCTTACACACACTACGAGATGGTTGCAAGTTAAATTCCTGGCCCACAGGTACATGGGGTTTGCATGTTCTTAAAGCAATGCGATGTAACTTTCTGGAGGCAACATCACTTGTATGATTCCATGGAAATAAAACGTTAAAACCATACTTCGTAACATTCTCCATGGAAGTTTTATGACATACAAGGGGAACATTTCAATTGAGACAACCAATACGAGTCAGGTTTGTGGAGATGCGAGCCCGTTCAGAGTAAGAATGCATGTTTTCCAGTGCAATAAAAACAACCAACATGAATGAATGACTAAAAGTTATGTATTGGGGCTTTAAAATGAAAAAAGCTACATCTAATCTTCCAGCTAATCACTCCTAACCAAGATTCGGGGTCAAATGCAGAGGTCACATTTCCTTGGACAATAGTCTAAGTCTTCTAACATGTGAAATAACTTAACAGAATTGTTAACTTTCTATGTATCAGATATTGGTTTTACTTTATTTAAATGACTCTTGTGAGCTTTAAAGTATGTTATAATGTTGTTTCCTCCTCAAAAACACACCTGGAGTTGTGTTTTGTTTCATTCAATCCTTTTTTATTAGTCCGTCCTCATCTCCCAAGCCCAAAAAGCTCTGTTCCACCTTGTGATATCAATTTAAAAAAACACTGTGGAGCACTTCCTGTATGACATCACAAGGTGGAACAGTGTGTTTTCTGTTTGAGAGAAGAACACAGCCTAAATATGCTGTGTCAAATATGTAAATGAAACAAAACACAACTCTAGGTCTGTTTGTGATGAGGAAACATTATAAAAAGGACTGGAAACCTCCAGCCCGATTCACCTGTACCCCTACATCAAAATAGTAGATATCTTTAGCCGCTAACCACATCACGGCCCTGCTCTGTCGATGCTGCTATAAGATTTATGAAGTCACACGAATTAAATAGTGTCCCATCTCCTATCGATTTTACTGTCACTGATATCATCTCATACGCAGCGAACAAAAGGACCAGAGCCTGATCTCACCAGCGCAAATGATCATGAGACGAAGACATTATGAATACAAAATTACCTGGAAGTTTTTTGTTTTTTTTTTTACCTTGAAATCATAGTGTTTCTGACTTTTTTAAAGGTCCAATATTACACAAAATTGACTCTTGTGAGCTTTTAGTCATGTTATAATGTTGTTACCTCCTCAAAAACAGACCTGGGGTTGTGTTTTGTTTCATTCACACGTTTAAGTAATCCTTTATTATTAGTCTGTCTACATCCCCAAAGCTTAAAACGCTCTGTTCCACTTTGCGATGTCATGGAGTGGTAGTTTTCAAGTTAGCAGCTACCTTTCAGTTTAGTTCAGTAAAGATTGGCAATTTCAGGGCTGAACTGATCCAAATGATTCTAGTGAAGTTGTATGGAGTTTAAAAACACAGTGGTGCGCTTCCTGTATTACCACATGGCATCACAAGGTTGAACAGAACAGTGTGTTTTCAGTTTGAGAGAAAAACTCAGCCTAAATATGCAGGGATTGTGTGTTAAAATTGTGTGAATGAAACAAAACACGCTTACGTCATAAAACCGGAAGATGTTTGGAAACATGCAGATGACAACTTCCGGCGGACTCTGTTGGCCCGTTTTTTTTCATCTACACGTCGTTGTATTCTTTCTTTTTTCCTTTTATAAATTCCCTTATAATTTGTGTATTATAATTTGTCTAACATAATTTATAAAAAATATGTAATTGTAGCGTTCCGTTATGTTTGGCAGATCAAATGTCGAAGATGCAATTAGAGTCCCATCCCCCATGGAAAGCTTTAGCAGGTTGTGAAGACGCTGCTGCTGAATCCACGGTTTGATCACAGGCCCAGTGTCGGGAACTACACCGGAAGTCGTCATCCGCATGTTTCCAAACATCCCCCGGTAAGCGTGAATAGAGCCTACTGCAGGTATGTTTGTGACGAGGAAACAACATTATAACATAGATCAGAATATGGAGTCATCCGGGCCCTTTAATGATCAGTGTAGTAGTGATGTGAATGTGATTCTTATGCAGGGACAGTATAATGAAGCAAGTTATAGATGGAGGAGCTCTTTAGACAGATGAGATGCGTCAGGGAGCGAGCCAAGGCTAACTCGCGCTCATCAATCACACGCGGACCTATGATCGAAGATGATGGTTCTGCAGCACGAGACGCGGGGCTTAAAGGGACAGAGACGCACATCACAACAATGCGGTGAGTCTTTGGGGACGTGAGTCAAGCCGAGGTCGAATGAGGCGTTATATATAGGGCAGAGGGAGGGGTGAAGAAACTATTAACGTATATATTAAAGGGCCCATATTACGCTGTTTTATGATCTGCGTTATAATGTTGTACCTCATCACAAACAGACCTGGAGTTGTGTTTTGTTTCATTCACGCTATGTTTAACACACAAATCCTTAAACTGAAATCACTCTGTTCTAATTTGCGGTAATGCACAAAGTGCTCCACTGTGTTTTTAAACTCCATACAGTTTCAATTGAATCATTTAGCTAGTTTCAGTCCTGGAATTGTCCGTTTCTAGTGAACTAAAAGGTAAAAGGTAGCTGTAAACTTTAAAACTATCACTTCATGACATCACAAGGTGGAACAGAGTATTCTGAGCTTTGAAGATTTAGACGGACTAATAATGTAAATGTTCAGTTAACATTTTTAACATATCCAGGAGTAGAAACATACGAGAAAAGACAGAAATTTGAACTGCTAAACTAATACAAGAATCACATGCATTTCAGAACATGTTTGAAGAGTTCTAAACTACAGACTTAGCTGGTTTTGGTCACTGCTGCTGTATTTCTTACTTAACTAACTGCCACCTTTACAATTTCATCAATTAAAGGTCCTATATAACACGAAATTTACTCTTGTGAACTTTAACCTATGTTATACTGTTGTTATCTCCTCAAAAACACACCTGGAGTTGTGTTTTGTTTCATTCACATGTTTGAGTAATCCTTTATTTTTAGTCTGTCTACATTTCCAAAGCTCAAAACGCTCTGTTCCACTTTGCGATGTCATGGAGTGGTAGTATTAAGCAGAGATGGGCTATTCCAGGGCTGAAATAATCAAAAAAGATTCTAGTGCAGGTGTATGGAGCTTAAAAACACAGTAGAGAACTTTCTGTTTGAGAGAAGAACTCAGCCTAAATACGCAGGATTTGTGTTTTAACATTGGCGAATGAAACAAAACACAACTCCAGCTATTTTTGTGATGAGAAACCAACATTGTAACATAAAATAGTGCAGTACCAGCCCTTTAATTCTTCACATTCCTGCTTTAATTTACTGTCCATCTTCAGCATCTTTGTTCTTTCGATTTTTCATTGGCCCCAAACCAGAACAGCAAATCAATACTCTCTATATTTGACCTATACTCAGTGATTATGATGTATAGAACTGTCATATATACAGTACTTAGACAGGATGTGCTCTAAAACAGGCCATACTTCACTCAAGAAAGGACCAACCCATAGCGATACATAATACATAAACCTGCATACATCTCCATATCAAATACTTTAATACTGACCCGACCAAACTGCTCCTTTAGCTCTTTCTGTGATACGTACGGGAGAAGATTGCAGTTATTTGTATAGGTTCATTATTTTTTCAAAAGGATGAAGTGATTAAAGCTGCCGTGGAGTAGCGTGCTGTGTTTTCCAAAGCTGAGAATGTCACTCAAAGGTTTCTACGGTAAGCAACATACGGAGGAATATTCTTTCAACTAAAGAGAGAGAAAGAGGTGTGCATTAGAGGGATCTGAAGGATTCTTTTCACACAGACACGGGGGGAAGGGGGTGAACGTTGTGCTTGTTTCATTAGAAGATGTTGGTTTTATTTAAGTGTAATATTTGGTCTTGAGATGCAAAGATTTACATTAGAGACAGCAGAGAAATGCTGATGAAAGGGAAACAGGTGGCTGCAGTTATGTCTCATTTACAGTAAAAGTACTCATCAAGGCATTTTTCACCACAGCTAATGTTTTTACACCTTTGTACACCTAAACAAAAGGAAGGCAGGAATAGTGCCTGTACTACTACTACTACTACTACTACTACTACTACTACTACTACTACTATTACTACTACTGTTGCTACTGCTACTGCTACTACTACTACTACTGTTGCTACTACTACTACTACTACTACTACTACTGTTGCTACTGCTACTACTGCTAGTACTACTACTACTACTACTACTACTACTACTACTATTACTACTACTGTTGCTACTGCTACTACTACTATTACTACTTTTGCTGTTGCAGTTGCTGCTACTACAGCTACTACTAGTACTACTACTACTGTTACTACTGTTGCTACTACTACTGCAGCTACTACTGCTGCTACTGCTACTACTACTACTGCTATTACTACTACTACTACTACTACTACTACTGTTGCTACTGCTACTACTACTGCTATTACTACTTTTGCTGTTGCAGTTGCTGCTACTACAGCTACTACTAGTACTACTAGTACTACTACTACTGTTACTACTGTTGCTACTACTACTACTACTACTACAGCTACTACTGCTGCTACTGCTACTACTACTACTGTTGCTGCTACTACTACTGCTGCTGCTGCTGCTGCTACTACTACTACTACTACTACTACTACTACAGTTACTCCTGCTACTACTACGATTACTACTGTTGCTGTTGCTGCTATTACTGCAGCTACTACTATAGTACTACTACAACTATTACTGCTACTGTTGCTGTTGCTGCTATTACTGCAACTACTATTAGTACTACTACAACTACTCATGCTACTGCATACTTGTACTATTACTGCTACTGTTGCTACTACTACTACTACTACTACTACTACTACTACTACTACTACTACTACTACTACTATTACTACTACTACAGCTACTACTGCTATTACTATTATTATTACTGTTTTTGTTGCAGTTGCCGCTACTATAGCTGCTACTACTGCTACTACTACTATTACTACTGTTGCTGTTGTCACTGCTACTACTCCAACTCCAACTACTAATTTCCCTTGTGGATCAATAAAGTTTGTCTAAGTCTAAGTCTAGTACTATTACAAGTGCTACTGCTAATACATACTACTACTGCTACTACTGTTGCTGTTACTGCTACTACTGCAACTACTACTAGTACTACTACGTGTCCATTTAAACTAAAGAGAGTGAAAGAACTTATCTGAAGGAATTATTTTTACACTGACTAACATTGTACTTTTTTCATTATAAGATGTTGGTATTATTTAGGTGTACTATATGATTTAAAGACTACCACTACTACTACCACTGTTACTACTACTGTTACCATCAAGAGCCATAACAGATAATTTTTACTGCATATATACTACATTTTATGAACTCATTTTTATAACCACAACCAACTTTATTTCACCGTATAAAAATAATTTACTACTATAACTACAACTACTTCTCCTTGACACAGACATCCATGAGGGGGGGTGCTCTGAGCTGTGCCGTGTCCCAGAGAGGAGGCACTGAAGTGGGCTTGGCTGTAGCGGAGCAGGGGGCGAACGTGGAGAGGAGAGTTTCCGAGCTCTGAGCCAGTTTGTCTAAAGCTTGTTAAGAATACAATTATGTGCTTTTATAACATTAACTCTGCCCGCTAATCCAATTTACGCTGCACTTCAGCTCAAAAAAACAGTCCCAAACCTCATACCTGCACACTTAAAGAGGCTGGGTTACAGTATGCAGGATTTTCTTTGAGTACAAAATGTGTCAGGGCATGAGGCTGCTGAAAAATTGTTCTCATTATATTTCTAATTTTGAAGTTTGACCAAGTAATTATTCAGAAAGCCAGTACCAGTTGTGGGGGTTGTGTCTTTCCTTTATTCTATAATTAGTTTCAGATTTGAGCATAAACTGTGTATATAAATGGACATAGCTAATTACCCACCTGCCGGAATGTTCCAAAGAGGAAGTGAGCATGGGTGCGCTTCCGGCTCCATCGACTCACCCTCTCTCTGTAACTGTTGCTGTGAGCGCTGTCATTTTGGTCTTAAAATGTTCATATTAACCCGCTCTACATATTCCTGGTGTTTTTATTTTGCAGTTTTGTCTGTAAATAAATTCCTATTATGTGAAACTCGGCTCCAAATTTCCATCGTGAGCTTCATTTCACTTGAACCGAACGCTATGGGTGACGTCACACTCCCTTAGTCTATGGATTTGAGATTTAATATTACATTGCGTTTGGCTGTATCTGATTTTTATTATCTTAAAAATGTCAAAAACAGAACTAGTTTGCAAAGTTATTCCTCACTTACCTTTTGGATTCAGAGCGTCCAACTTATTCACCATGATGAGTTTATAAGGGCTTTTCACAACTCCCAGAGACCAGAGCGGAGTTTTATTGGCGTCAAAGTAAAGCTAAGAACAACTAACCGAGCACTTCCTGATTCTCTGACTATAGAAGAAGATACTTTATCTGAACTACACTGGGGCCAGGCTAATTTTGCTCAAATTTTGGCCCTCCTCCAAGCCAAGTAAGAGTCAGGTTTGTTTCTAAAATTTTCAACCCAATAAAAACATGCTTTTACTTTATTTTAGTCTATTTTTTGGCTGAAAAGTTACACAGTGGGGCTTTAATACCACTTTGTTCTGCCAACTTCTAGTAAAAAGTGGCAATTTCCTGAATGAAGCTGTTCTGTGTGTATCCTTGTGACCAAAGGGAAGCAGGTCAGATAAAATAGTGCAGGTGTTCACTTCAGGCCTGTGCAAAACATGACTCATATTTTCACCGCAAAAACCCTCTTTTTGTCTGAACTGAAAAACGATTTGAGCATTTCTCATCAGCCCGAGCTGCCCTCTCCTTGCACCTGTCCAGAGATGTACACAGACCGGTCCCATGGTCCTTTATCCGTCCATTCACAAAGCCCAACCTCTGCTCCATCACAAACTCATCTCCGCTGCTTCCCCGTTCTGAAGGTCCAGGAGGAGAAATTATCACAAACTCAAAAGAACCACATAGGACACACAAGGGAGCACAGCTTTTTGACAAAGAACATGTGGCAATTCAAGGGCCTTCAGTCTCAAATTCACCAAATTTCCCTTCTCTTGTATCCACTCAGTGTTGTATTTAGTGTGATTCATGCATGTAATCTTTATTCTCCTGTATTCAAGACGTCATTGCTCCAATCAACTCGTTTTCACCTCCACCTACACAAACCCACTGCTCTGTACTTACTGTTTTATTTTCTAAATCGGTGATATGTAGGATTCGGCAGTATCGTGTAGTCATTTTCGTACAATAAAAAAAAAAAAAACTGCTTGGCTAGAATGATGTGCAGAGCATCTGACAGAACGCCACTTTGTTGGGATGATGTTTACGGCAGACTTGTTTTATTCATTTGTTTTAGGTCAATATTGCAATTTAAAATGTCCAAAATATGGACCACTCACTCAGGAACCACTCACCCATTCACTCACAAATTCATATTCACATTCACCAGTTTACACAGACACTGGAGGCAAGGAGTGGAGTGTCTTGCCCAAGGACACAATGACAGCATTCATCTGTGGGAGCTGGAATCGCACCTCCAACCTCCAGTGGATCAGACTCCTACAGCTCCGCTCAAACACTGAGAGATACAGGACTATATTCATACCACGCTCCATACACCTGTACAACAAGTCACCTGTGTTTCTGTCAATCATCATATCATCTGCACTGTTTCCTTACAATCTCTTGTATATAACTGTGATATACTATATTTATATTTATTTTTATTTATTTGTTTATTTGATTGGGACAGTGCATGTTAATGAACATACATGACAAAAGCACGAATGTAAACACGCCGGATTGTAGCCATACGGCTAATTTCCATCCGTAGTCCCACGGGTCAGGGTCACAGGGATCAAAAATACAACAATAAAATTTACATTAAACAATGATCAGGCCTTAAATACAATTTTCCAACCATACAATCTTACAATATTACTTACTATTTATATTTGTTTTTTTACTTACTTGTACATTTATATAATTATGTCTTATTTGACGCCAGTCTCTTGCTAGTTGCTAGTTTTTATCATAATTTTTTTTCTATCTTTTACTCTTTGTTATTGTTTATAATGTGATATGTGAGCTTCTGTGTCTAAGTAATTTCCCTTTAATTTCCCGTGGATCAATAAAGTCTGTCTAAGTCCAAGTCAAGAGTAGGATTTGAACCGCCAACCTTTGGATCAGTGGACAAACACATAGAAGCATGTTTATCATGGGATCTTTGGAGCAACACGTGACTGAATAAATGCAATGGAGGTCTTAACGGAGACAACCAGGAGGCAGATCAGCCTATGGGGGTATGTCCTTTTAACATATGGAGTTGTACCTGATGATTAGCTCAGATTAGCTTCACTCTGCTTTTCCATGTAGACCATGTGCTCAAATGAACCCGCTCTTTAATCTTTAGCATCACACATCACAGCAGCTGTCACCGGGTTTTTCTTCTGCGCAATGCAATTTATTACGAGCGGTAACAAGAGCCTCTAAAACGATTTAAATTTTTTATTATTCTTTGTCACATAAAACAACTCGAGCTCCCCCTGTCTCTGGATGAATGATGTAGACGCCACTTTTCAAACTTGTTTAAATCAAAGGACCCATCGCGGTCTGTCTTAGTCTAGTTCTGTTAGCCAAAAGTATTGTATATGGCTAGTCAAAACCAGATTCAACATGATTTGTGGCTCAGGAACAGTGGGGGCGGAGACAACGTCCAAATCACCTTCGAGGTTTAAGGTGACATTGCTGCTTGATTGCTGTGTGACAACTCTGAGGATAAAGGTTCACTGCACAACTTTTCTGGTGGAGGGTCCGCTATCTGCTTGTCTCCGTTGAGATGTTATTGTTTTGCCTGGAATGTTCCATGGTATGACATTAAACATATCCATCTAGCGTTCATTCATTACAAGTGTTTCTATTGCTCTAAAATAGATTTGTTTCTTCTTCGAATAGAGGCACCTCTCCAGAGATCTGAATTGTAATCTAGTGTAGTATTGTAACCTGCTTGTCTCCCTTGTGATAGATATGTTTAAGCTGTACTGTGGAACATTCTAGACACAGCAGTAATGTTTCCATGGAGACAACCTGGTGGCGGACCCTGCACTAGAAATGTTATATTACGCTATTTTCTGACTTATTTTATAATGTTTCCTCATCACAAACATACCTGAAGTTGTGTTTTGCTTCATTCACACATGTTTAACACACAAACTGAAAACACCTTGTGATGTCATGTGGTAATACAGGAAGTGCTCCACTGTGTTTTTAAACTTTATACACCTTCACTAGAATCATTTGGATCATTTCAGCCCTGCAATTGCCTAGCAAACAAAAGGTAAAAAGTAGCTGTTAACATGAAAACTACCACTGCATGACATCACAAGGTAGAACAGGGCATTTTGAGCTTTGGAGATGTCATGAAGCGGTAGTTTACAAGTTAACAGCTATACCTTTTACCTTTCGTTCAGTAGAATTTGGAAATTCCAGGTCTGAAATCATCCAAATGATTCTAGTGAAGGTGTATGGAGTTTAAAAACACAGTGGAGCACTTCCTGTATTACCACTTGACATCACAAGGTGGAACAGATCGTTTTCTGTTTGAGAAAAGAATTAACTATGCCTAAATATGCATGTTTCTGGACATTTTAGTGTAGTAATGGAAAGCACTTTGGTTCAGTTGGTTTAAAGTGCCCAAAAAAGTTTCATTGATTGACTGAATTAGCAACTGTGGACTGTTCCAAGTCAATATGGTTCCGGTACCAGACCTTTCTGCATTCAAACACTGTGAGAGGGACTGGCTGGTCGGGCATCTGGTTCTACTGGGACTAGACCAGGATTTCCAAGGAACTATTAAAGGTACATAGCGCAACTTTTCTGGTGGAGGATCCATCACCTCCTTGTATTCATGGAGATGTTATTGCTTTGTTTAGAATGTTCCACGGTACAGATTAGACCTACAGTATCTATCTCAAAGATGACAACTACAGGCTATGTTACAGGTCAGATCTGTGGAGAGGCAACCCTTTTCACAGAGAGAATTATTTAATTTTTAGCAATAGAAACTTAGATGTGTTTAATGTCATACCACAGAATAAGATAAGATAAGATAAGATAAGATAAGATAATCCTTTATTCGTCCCACAGTGGGGAAATTTCAATGTCACAACGCAAGTTTCAGAAAAAGTAGGAAAACAAGAGCACACATCAAAAACAAGATAAATAAATAATAATAAGTATTTACAATCACAATATTGTGTACAGTGCAGTGATGGACAGTGGTGGTTAAATAAATAAATAAGTAGCAGGTAGTGACTTTAAACAGTAATGCACATTGTTATTATTGTTATTATTACTATGAAGATGACACATGACTAGCATTGTTCATTATACAGTCTGACAGCAGCAGGAAGGAAAGACCTGCGAAATCTCTCCTTTACACAGCGAGGGTGAATCAGTCTGTCACTGAAGCTGCTCTCCAGACCAGACAGGGCGTCCTGCAGGGGGTGACCCTCATGGTCCAGCATAGACATGAGTTTAGCCAGGACCCTCTTGTCCCCCACCTGCTGCACCGAGTCCAGAGGACAGCCCAGGACGGAGCTGGACTTCTTGATGACCTTGTCCAGTTTCTTCTTCTCCTTCTCTGTGACGCTGCTGCTCCAGCAGACCACACCGTACAGGATGGCTGATGCCACCACAGAGTCATAGAAGGTCCTCAGGAGTGGCCCTCTCACTCCAAAGGACCGCAGTCTCCTCAGGAGATAGAGCCGACTCTGGCCCTTCCTGTACAGTGCATCTGTGTTATGAGTCCAGTCCAGTTTATTGTTCAGATGCACACCCAGGTACTTGTAAGAGTCCACTCTCTCAATGTCTCTTCCCTGGATGTTCACTGGTGGGGGGGCAGTAGAGTGGCGTCTACGGAAGTCCACCACCATCTCCTTGGTCTTCCCCACGTTGATGAGAAGATGGTTCCGGTGACACCAGTCCACAAAGTCCAGCGTTAGTCCTCTGTACTCCGTGTCGTCATCGTTCGTGATGAGACCGATGATGGCGGAGTCATCGGAGAACTTCTGCAGGACGCAGCTGTCCGTATTGTGTCTGAAGTCTGCAGTGTAGAGTGTGAAGAGGAAGGGCGCAAGGACGGTGCCCTGGGGCGCCCCCACACTGCAGGTCATGAGGTCAGACACACAGTCCCGGGCTCTCACAAACTGGGGCCGGTTTGTGAGGTAGTCCAGGATCCACTCAGCCAGGTCACAGTCCACTCCTGCCCACTCCAGCTTGTCCCTCAGGAGCAGCGGCTGGATGGTGTTGAAAGCACTGGAGAAGTCAAAGAACAAGATTCTCACAGTGCTGCCGGGCCTCTCCAAGTGGGACAGCGAGCGGTGCATCAGAGAGATGATGGCGTCCTCCACTCCAATGCCAGGCCGATATGCGAACTGCAGCGGGTCCATCGCTGAGCTCACCGTAGAGCGGAGGTGACCCAGGACGAGCCTCTCCAGAGTCTTCATCAGATGAGACGTGAGAGCCACTGGCCTGAAGCTGTTGAGGTCCTTGGCGTGCGGTGTCTTGGGCACAGGTACCACACAGGAGGTCTTCCAGAGCTGTGGCACCACCTTCAGCTTCAGGCTCAGGTTGAAGACATGCTCCATAACTCCACACAGCTCATCTGCACAGGACTTAAGGAGCCTGGGGCTGATCCCGTCTGGTCCAGCAGCTTTCCTACTCCTTATCCGGCTCAGTTCTCTCCTAACCTGAGCTGTTGTGACAGACAAAGAGCAGGGGTGTGTGCTGGAGGTCTGGCTGAGTATTTGATGTGGATTCGGGGGCTGGGGGGCTGAGGCAGAGGTGTGAGGAGGTGGCAGTCTGGACCTTTGTGCAGGAGACAAGGTGAGCCCATGCAGCGGTGCGGGGGGAGGGGTGGGTGATTGATCAAATCTCAGGAAGTGTGAATTCAGATCGTTCACCCACTGTTGGTCTCCTTCTGTCTGGACGGGCGGAGGACTGAAACCAGAGACACTCTTCAGACTTCTCCACACCTCCCTGACATTCCGCTGCTGCAGCTGCTGTTCCATCTTCCTCCTGAAGTTGGCCCTAGCCTGTCTGATTTCCCTCCTCAGCTTCTTCTGTACAGTCCTCAGCTCCTCTTTGTTCCCGGACCTGAAAGCTCTCTTCTTCTCCTTCAGCAGAGCTTTGATGTCCGAGTTAATCCACGGCTTGTTGTTTGGAAAACACCGCACCGTCCGAGAGGGTACAGTGTTTTCAAAACAGAAGTTGATGTAGTCCGTAATACAGTCCGTGATAGCATTGATGTCCTCCCCATGAGGCTGGCAGAGCTCTGTCCACACAGTGGTGCTAAAGCAGTCCCTCAGAGCCTCCTCGGTCTCTGCTGTCCACCTCTTCACCACTCGGGGCTCCACAGGCTGTCTGCGCACAAGCGGTTCGTACACAGGCCTCAAATGGATGATGTTGTGGTCTGCTCTTCCCAGGGGGGGGAGGGGTGATGAGATGTAGGCCTCCTTGACGTTGGCAAAGAATAAGTCCAAAGTTTTATTGTCTCTTGTAGGGCAGGTCACATACTGGGTGTATGTTGGCAGGACAGATGAGGGAGATGCATGGTTGAAGTCCCCGGTGGTGAGGAAGAGGGCCTGTGGATGCTGAGTCTGAAGAGAGAGCTGATGCAGGAGAGAAGAGTGTCACAAGCATTCTCCGCGTTAGCACTGGGAGGAATATACACAGCCAGTGTGATGACGTGTGAAAACTCCCGGGGCAGGTAGAATGGCCTCATGCTAACAGCAAACAGTTCAATGTCTTTATTACACATCTGCTCCTTCACTGTACAGTGACTAGATTTGCACCATTTCTCGTTCACAAACAGCGCTAGTCCTCCTCCCTTCTTCTTCCCGCTCTCCTCCGTCCTGTCCGCACGCAGCAGGTGAAAGTTGTCCACGGTGACGGTAGAGTCCGGGATTAGCGGTGTTAGCCACGTCTCCGTAAAAACAAAGATGCTAGCGTCCCTGTACTCCCGCTGGAATCTAGCGAGCGCCGCGACCTCGTCCGTCTTGTTAACGAGGGAGCGCACGTTCCCCGTAACAACGGAGGGGAGAACCGGTCTGCAGCGTCTCTTCTTTTCACTGAGTTTACGTCCCGCACGGCGTCCACGGTGTGTCGTCCGTAGAATCTCCTCGGGGATGACATGCCTGTCCCGGGGAACACAACAGCGCTGCGCAGCGCCATCAGCTGATCCATTGTGTAGACGAGGCGTCGGGGTCCCGTACACATCTTACGCCGAGACAGGTAAATAATCCCCCAAAAGTGCGGAAAAATGCAGCGTCGAGTGCAGCCCAAGCTTAACGAACAGTGTTGAGAAAAATATTTACAAAAGTGAGGCGGTTTAAGGGCAAAAAGTTAGAAAAGTTACGAAAAGTGCGGGAGCGCTGTGACGGGCAGCTAGCTAGCGCCAGCGCCGGAAGTAGAACGTAGAACATTCCAGGCGAAGCAATAACATCTTTATGAAGACAAGCAGGTGACGGACCCTCCTCCAGAAAAGTTGCACAATGCACCTTTAATAGTTTATTGAAAATCCTGGTCTAGTCTCAGTAGAACCAGATGCCTGACCAGCCAGTCCCTCCTACATCCTACATAAAGGTCTGGAACCGGACAGACCCTCTACCAGAAAAGTTGCGCAATGCACCTTTAAGGGTCTAAATCCAAGTCCAGACCAGTTTGAGTTCACAGAGGAGACGCAGGGACAAGTGAACTCTGTCTGACCCAGTGGTTTTACATGCAGGCTAATCCTTTGGACAGGCATTGTTTCATTAGGAAGCTGAAATTAAGAACTTTGATTGACAGCCAGGGAATCCAAGCTTATAATTAAATGTCTCACTGGGTCAGGACCTCGTACATCAGACTCCAGGTTATAAGACACAATTACAGAAGCAAAGTTGGAAATGTTAATAAAGGAAAGATAAGAGGAATTGACAGTGAAGTTAATGCAAAAAACAAAACAAAAGTATAGCGTTCTGTGTCATTAAAGCCAGGTGAGGGAAGGGAGAGCAGGTTTCACATCCGCCATCTGCTGGTGAAATAAAAGTGCAGATGGTTGCTTTAAAATGTTTTTTTTTGCTAGAAGGTACACTTTGTAACTTGTGTGTCTGCCCCGTGCTTGTCTTCTCTGCAGATGTTTGCTTTAATGTTCCTCAGTATGGCATTAAACTTAGCTTTCTCCATGGAAACAGACACAACCAGGTCAAGTCACAAAGTACTTAAAGAAATCCAACATAGATAAGTTTAATGCAATACTGTGAAACATTCGCGTCAAAGCAATGGCAAGCTGGGTCAAATGCAGCGGACACATTTGGAAAAAAAAAAGTAGAGCATTCATGTAAATACAGAAATATTCACATTTTGTCAATTAAAGATTATTTGTATTAAAGTATTATACAAAATTGACTTTTTGGAACTTTATATCATGTTGTAACATTTCAAAAACATGAAGTGATTTTATATGCCATCCATGCATGTTTGAGTAATGTAGCGATCTCTCCCGGGCCCTTTTCACACCCTCCTTACGGACAGTTTTCCATAAATATTCAAAAGCATGATCCAAAACTGTACCTAAAAACTTAATGAACCTGATCTAATGCGCTGTAGTTTCATTAGCAAAACCCTGCTGATTAATGTGTAATGTGATAGCACTCTGAACGGGGAGTGAGTTAAAAACAAGAGTGAAACTTATAAAAACATGTTAATATGTTGTTCGGTGAATATAGCATTTTCAAAACAAGAGGTAACACGGTGATCTAAATATGTTTTGTGTTAGCTTTTAATACCCCATAGAAGTTTAATACCCTATAGAAGTTTAATACCCCCTCTTGAACTTCGGACAGTTTCATCTAAGTTTAAATGAGCAAAAAAGTCACGCATCAACTTAAAAATATCTGCATTTTCAAAAGTGTCCAAAGCCAAATGAGCCTTCCATATCACGACTTCTCATTATACTGCCCCCTGTGTGCGCCGCCCCAAACTGCGCCTCATTAAAGCTCTATAATAATCCCGGTCTCTACGCCCACAGAGCTCGCCCATAGCAACAGCTGTCTCCTCTGTGTCCGACCAGCTGTCCGGCTCCCAAACTGCGCATGAAATTGTGTCTAATGAATGATCTTATTATGCATTCAATTTGCTATATAACCGCGTTTCTGATTGGCTAAAGAGTTATTTTCACAAAGACTTGGGTAAAAGCCTTTCGCGGTGATTGCAGATGACATTACAGTGGAGATGCTAGTGCTACGCTAATGTGAGCTTGTTTGCTTACATGAATCATAGCGCTATACTAATGGATCCTGGATGTGCGGTTTATTTGTCAGCCCTCCTCCGCACGATCAGAGCGGGCATCTGGTCATTGCACAGTTTAAACTCTGCTACAGGAGAGTGGAAGAAGATAGAGGAACAGAAGAATAATTTAAGAGTCCATATTGGGCTATTTTTTGATCTATAATGTTGTGTCCGCATCAGAAGTGTTTAACGCACAAACTCTGCAGATTTAGGCTGAGTTCTTCTCTCAAACTGAAAACACTTTTTAGAATCATTTGGACGATTTCAGCCCTGGAACTGACAATCTCTGTTGAACTTCGTGACATCACAAGGTGGAACAGAGCATTTTGAGCGATGAGTTTGTAGATAGACTAATAAATCAGGATTACTTAACCATGTGTGAATGTTTTTGATGAAGTAACAACATTCAAACATGAATTAAAGCTCACAGTAGTAAATTTGTGTATTATAGTACTTTTAAAAGATACTTCTACCCATTGAACAAAGTACTTCTCGTCAGTATAGTTGGTATCCTCCTTCGTATTAGCCTTACCGCCGGTATTCCATTGGATCTGTCTCTCTCTGCACAGCTTTTATTGTAGCGTCAGAGCCCCACTGTTTCCATGTGTCTTTTCCCTGAGCAAATATTGACCGCTGCACGGCTCTGCACCTGCCATCTGCACCTGTCCACTTTACCTGCCAACACCGGTGATCTCTGTTAGTTTATCAGCTCAATATCTGCTCCTGTTTGCACAAAAGATCCACAAGCTTCCGGCAGAGCAGAGAGAAACACAAAAATGGCCAAAAACACTTGAACAAATCCCATTTGGACCAGACAAGAACTGAGGAAACCATGACACAGAGATACATGGAACAGCTTTGAGACCAGTTAGGAAGCATGGAGTTCACAGCCAGGGATTTTATAATGGAATTTTGAGCTGTATGATAGAATAAAAAATGTAATTTCAATAAGTATATGTTGGGAAAAGAATATTATGCATAGAGATACATGTAAGAGCCATGAAGACCAGTTAGGAAGCATATAGTTTACAGTTGAGAGCAGGGGAAGGTATGGCTGCACGATACAAGAAAAATGCATGCAATTTCAGTCATTATTGAGCTATTTTATTAGAGCATTGTACGTTTTAAATGGAGATCACCACATGTTAAGCCCCCTGAGGGTTTTTGGTAACCATCCTTCACATTCTATTGACTTAGACTTAGACTTAGCCAAACTTTATTGATCTACAAGGGAAATTATTTGGATAAAGTAGCTCAAACATCACAATATAATATAATAACAGAGAGTAACAAAAATAGATGATGTAGCAAAAAAGAGCAAGAGACAGGTGTCAAATGAGACATAATTATAAAAATAAATGTATATGTACAAGTCAAAATAAAATAGAAAAATAAGTAATAAAATAAAATCACAGCTATATACAAGAGCCAAGAACAAGAGCAATAATATATTGATTGACAGAGCATAAGGTTATCCGTTACTTAAGATTGAGATGTTGTATAGTTGTAGGGAGTATTGTATCTTATTCTGGATTTTTTCCAGTGCAAATAAATAAATAAAACTTAACTATATTTAGAATTGAGAATATCGCGCAATATGTCATCATAGAGTCACAGTACAGTTACTGTGTCACTCTAAAAACGTCACTGAGAATTCTAGACAGAAACAATGCTACATCTAGGCCAAGAACAAAACAAAATCATCAAGATATAAACACTGAAATTCCTTGCTTGAGATATGGATGTTGCATTATTGTGATATTAATACATTTGCAATATACAGTTTTGTGCAGAAGTGGAGTCAGCAAGATCAAATTGTCATGAATCAAACATTTTGGGACGAAATTTACTATTGACGTAGTCTAGGTCTGTATAGTAATACTTTTGTCAGTTAAGGAGCTACTGCAGCAAAATAAAATCTGTAAATTATCTGTCTGTCTGTAAAAAGTCAACAGAAATCCTTCAGACAGCCCCATTACTGCTTTGTCCTTCCTGGTAAACACGTTCATCACACTAGTACTTAAAGGTGCACTATGTAACTTTTTAGTTGTTCCACAGTATGACATTAAACAGCTCTACTTTGCATTTATTCAATTACAGGTGGTTTTACAGCTCAAAAATACCTATAAAAACAGACATTCTGACTGTGAGTGGGGTCGCCTCTCCTCAGATCTGACCTGTAACTTGGTCTGGTTTGGTCTCCATGAAGATCGAAAGGTTTAATGCCATACTGTGAAACATTCCAGACAAACATTAAACATTAAAAGTATTTCACGATCAGCTGGGCACTTACCGGGGTGTGACGATGACCAACCTGACGCTGCAGAGACCCCAAGGAACCCCCCCCCCCCCCCCTCCCTGATGTGAACACTCGAGCTAGGATGTTAGCGCTTAGCCAGCACTCCCATTTGAGCAGCGTCAGCGTATGCGCTCGTATACGGATGTGTGTGTTTGTGAATGAGAGGAGCGCGCATATGACAAGAGAAACCTTAAGTGAGCTTTTACTGTATCGACGGAACAATAAGAGGCCTGCAGAGAGGAGATAGTCCAGGGACACGACCACTGCTCAGTCTATGGAAATCAATATTGCCCTTAACCCCTGTTACAGTGTGTGAAGTGTGAGCTCAGAGGTACAAGGGCAGGCTGAAGACGAGTGATTCTTAGATTAGGCATTTATACAGAAAATAGTGGTGTGATCTTGCAGCAGTGCCTTCAACGATGCCTTCAATATTGCGGTATTTTCTGATTTATGTTATAATGTCATTTCGTCATCAAAAACATACCTTGAGTTGTGTTTTGATTCATTTACACATGTTTAACACACAAATTGTACTTACTTAGGCTGTGTTCTTCCAGTGTTCCACCTTGTGATGTCATGTGGTAATACAGGAAGTGCTCCACCGTGGTTTAGACCTTCACTAGAATCATTTCGATGATTTTTCTTTGCCAATCTTTACTGAACAAAAGGTAAAAAAAGGATCTATATTAGGAATAGGAATTTATTTACAGACAAAATAGCAAAATAAAATAAAAGACCAAAATGAGCAGTTACAGAGAGAGGGGCGATCATTTTGCAATGTAAAGTGAATAGGAGCCAGAGTGATTGGAGCTGGAAGCGCTCCCATGCTCACTTCCTGTTTGAAATGCAGCGGCTAGTGGGTTAGCTTTGTCAATTTATATACACAGTCTATGAAGTAGACAGTGGCTTAAAAGCTCAAGTCAATTTTGCATAATATAAGACTTTTAAAGATACACTATGTAACTTTTCTGGTAGAGAGTCCATTGTTTGCTTGTTTGTCTCCATGGAGATGTTAATGCTTTCCCTGCAATGTTCTACAGTATGGCATTAAACTCCATGAAGACAAGACAATGACGCTAGCAGGTCAAAGTAAAAATACAAGTTTCCTAAGGTACCTTTTGAATATATACCCCTGTAATTGAATAAACACAAGACAAGTTTAATGCCATACTGTGGAACATTCAGGGCCATAGAATAACATTTCTGCGGAACCAAGAGAGCAGCTGACCCTCCACAAAAAGTTAAGTATTGTGGCTTTAATATTTACACATTACATCTATATCCTAGTGTTGTATATCTGGGATTGATCACTTATCAATCAATCAATCTTTATTTACAAAACTCAAAGTGCTTTCCAATAAAACCAACATATAAAACAACATATAAAAACATTCAAAACATTAAACACTGCATTACTGCGTTAAAAGGAGTCTGAATAAATAAGTTTTGAGTCTGGATTTAAACAGGCTTACATTTATCTGTTTAACTGCACATTCCCCTTGCTCTAAATGAATGAATCTTGTCTATGTGCTGTCTGGAGAAGAACATTGTTAGAAAGTGCTACTCGAGTCCAGCCCTCACACAGCAGGCCATGTTTTCATCAGACCTCCGTCTGTGCATCAACTGCTCTCATTCACATAACCAGGCTGGACTCTTCTATACAAAACTACCATTATGCATGAGTTCAAAGAGGACCATCAATCTTCATGTTATATTTTGGACAATATTGAGGTAAAACGACTTAAAATGCCCATATTACGCTGTTTTCTGATATATGTTATAATGTTGTTTCCTCATCACAAACAGACCTGGGGTTGTGTTGTGTTTTTTTTCATTCACACGTTTAACACATAAACCCTGCATATTTAAGCTGATTTTTTCTCTCAAACTGATTGTGATGTCATGTGGTAATTCAGAAAGTGTTTTTAAACTGCATACACCTTCACTGGAATCATTTGGATGATTTCAGTCTTGGAACTTCCAAACTCTACTGAACAAAAGGTAAAAAGTAGCTGTTAACTTGAAAACTACCGCTTCATGACATCACAAGGTGGAACAGAGCATTTTGAGCTTTGGAGATGCAGACAGACATTATACAGGATTACTCAGATGTGTGTGAATGAAACAAAACACAACTCCAGGTACGTTTTTGAGGAGGCAACAACATTATAACTTGACATAAAGCTCACAAGAACCAATTCTGTGTAATATAGGAAATAATATGAGAAACAAGCCCACTGACTTCCAGGTCATACAATTGCAGAGCCCAGTGGGAGCTGACATCACCGTAAACGTCAGAGAAGTAGTCACATGTTGTTGGAACCTCATAGATCCATCTCTAGTACAGTGTTTCATTTTTATCTGTGGCTATAGCTATGCATCTCTGCCGAATTCTATGTGTACCACAGATTAAGATACACTGTGTAACTTTTCTAGTGGAGGGTCCGTCAAATGCTTTGCTTCATGGAGATGTTTTAGCTTTGTTTGGATGTTTCACAGTATCGGATTAAACCTTTACTCATGGAGACCAAACCAGGCTAAGTTACAGGTCAGATCTGTGAAAAGGCGACCCCGCTTACAGTCAGAATGTCAGAATTTCTAGGTATTTTTGAGCTATAAAACCACCTGTAATTGAATAAATGTAAAGTAGAGCTGTTTAATGTCGTACTGCGGAACATTCAGGCAGAGCAATGACATATCCATAGAAACAAGCAGGTGACGGACCCCCAACCAAAACGTTACACAGTGTACTGAAATAAGTACAGAGAAGTAGGCGTGTACCAGGGTGTTGGGGTGGATCGAATCAAAGTCTTGAATACAGGAGAATAAAGATTACTGAAACATGCACGGATCACTCTAAACACAACAGTGAGTGGGTGAAACAATAAAACCTTCAAAAAGACGATTTCGCATGCTCTGTCTCCTATAAAACAAATGAATAGAAATAAAAAAATAAATAAAATCAGCTCTATATGAGTACATACAGATACACAGATGTGGCTCTGGAGTGGAGCTCAGATTTCCTGTGGCTGATGTCTCCACTTGTGTCCAGTGTGTGTATAGATGTGAGTAATGACAGACCACACACTCTCCCATAGAGAAGCCTTATCTGTATTGCTGTCCTGCGCCAAAGGGCCTCCAAAATGGCCGACAGTCACAGATCAGAAAACACTTTGTAAACAGCAGATAACAGGAGCACGTTAGAACGACGGGGTTCATGAGTCGTTAGTGAAAAAAAATAAGTTTTGTTATAGTTAAGACTCTCCTGAAGTCCAGCTGTATATTTAATTGTAATTTTATGTATTTATTTATGCAGTTTTTTATTGTATTAAAGTGGAACTACCCTCAACCCCGCCTTTGTCACCTCCCACCTCGACTACTGCAATACCCGGCTCTACGGTTTACCCTCCAAACTCCTCAACAGACTCCAGCACATCCTCCCTTGAACACATCACCCTGTCCTCAAAGATCTCCACTGGCTCCCCGTCCCTCAACGCGTCCAATTCAAGCTCCTCACCTTTGTGTACAAGTCCCTCCATAACTTGGTCCCCACCTCCCTCTCTGAGCTCCCCCACCACCTCACCCTCTCGAACTCCCTGCCCAAACACATCTGAGACTCATCCACACTCCCCATGTTTAAAAAAAAAAGTCCTGAAAACCTGCCTCATTAAAACCACCTTTCATTAACTTTCTTATTTCTTTTGTTTGCCTTTGTTTGTCTCTTCATGTAAAGCGTCTTTGAGTATCTTGAAAAGCCCCATACAAGTGTTATGTATTATTATTATTGTTTATTATTAACTGTGTATAAACTTGATTTGATTTATAGCGTTGTCTACTGTTCCTAGTCCTTTTTGGCGATTTCAGTGCAAACGACATCAAGTACTATGTGACATCACACATGACTGAGTTTTGAGTGTACCTGTTAAGGCCGCCACACACTACAGAAGAATTTGCCCGATTTAGGCTGCGATTTGCTTCTCCCCGAGTTCAGGGAGGCGTGACCCGACTTTATGTCTTTGTGTGTGATGTCAGTGTGATTCTGAGCTGCTCTGTCAGATCGTAAACACCAAACATCAGCAACACTACGGTAACAGCCAATAAAACAGAGCATCAGGGGCAGACGGAGTGACAAACACAGAGGCGAAAATAATGACAAGACTTTATTACTCATCTCTCGTAAAGTGTTAAATTTAAAGTGCAGCATCTCATCCACATTATCCATAGAATTTGTCCTCCGCAAATAATGACACCCAGTCCACAAAACAGCGCTGTGAATCCAGTTTGAGGCGTTCTTTGAAAGTAAAAAGGTGACAGTAGTTCCTCACGTGTGTCTGTTTACATCCACACAGCGCACGGATCGAGGTGAAGCTGCAGATTAGCGATAGTGACTCTACTTCCTGTGGACTTTATCGCCAGCCTTCTGTGCATTTACAATCATGTATCTCAAGTATTGCACCACATTTCACAAATAATAACACAGTTTTGACTTGTATCTAAACTAGAAGTGCAGTGCTCTGATCTTTTGAACACTTAAGAGTCTCAAAGCGAGTGGTTTTACTTTAGACAGGAAACAGCTGACGCGATCAAGCTCACTTTATCCTGTGGTGCGCAGCCATATCCCGAGTTTTTGCGATCGGAGATTTTAAGTCTCATAAGATTCTCCTCATGTCTGTGGTGTGCGTTTTTTGTTGCACGTTTAAAAATCGTTTAAGACCGAAAAATCCTGTAGTGTGTGGTGACCTTTAGACCAATCACACGGTTCCTTACATCTCCAAACCCCGCCCCTACCCCCCTCCCCACTCGCCCCTTCAATCCCCCAGACCCCACCCCTGGTCCCCCCTCACTCTTCTTCTTTAGTCCTCCAAGTACAGCATGCACATTAACAGCTGTTAGCCTTGAGAAAAATGCTAATGTATTGATTGGAGCAGTTTTGTTGTCACACACTGTGGAGGTGACAGTGAGTTGTCAGTTCAGAACACATTGAACACTCAGTCACAGTTTTTCTACAAGGAGAAAAATCTGTTTTATGGATTGAAGCCCTGCAGAATGTTACGGATTGACATTTACTGCTAAGATGCACTTTGTAATATGTTGTCTCCATGGAGATGTTGTTGCTTTGTTCCACAGTACGGCCTTAAACATACATTATCTGTTTAGCATTTACTTAATTACAGCTATTTTTATTGATGCAAAATGCTAAAGTCTATTCACTGTTTATCACTATGGGGATGGTTAAATTTAATGCCATACTGTGGAATATTTCAGGCAACACAATAAAATCTACATGGAGACAATAGGTGCCATGCCCATCACCAGAAAAGTTACAGTGCAGTGCAGCTTTAAATGTTTTTATCACAAACATTTTCAAAGGAACCTTGAATAGGTTATCAAAACAAAAGCTCAAATTACACTGTAAGCATCCATATTATCCCAGGTCCCAGGTTCAATACATTTGTTTCCCTTCTCATTTACACTCTCAAAGTCGTTCACCAGCGCTCTTTCGCTTCGTTCTACAGTTTTATTTTCTTAATCAGTGATAAACGTAAGATTCAGCAGCGTCATGTAGCAATTTTAGCACAAATGACATCATCAGCTATCCATCAGAGGTGCCGACAGCATGCTGTGCTTTGTTGTGATGGTGTTTACAGCGATATACTGTAAAAGGGCAGGCGGGAATCAGCTTCTAATGGGCCACGGAATTTTCCAACAGATTTGTCTCTTATAAAGTCACTTTAGATCAGTATTTCAATTTAAAATGCCCATATATAACAAAATGATCCACAGTTGTCATAGATTATAACTCTATAGCAGACAAAAGCACTATATGTCTTCTTATATGCTATCTTAAATGACTACAAGGCTCCTCCAATCATTTTCTTATCAGCAGTTCATGTTTGTTTCCAACTTGCTTTAAAAACATGATTTAAAAAATAGGAAAACAACTGTGCAGCGCCGGGGCCATCTGAGGTGTCCCTATCATCTCCGTGAACTAAACTTTGCAATTTTCAACAAGGAATGGCCTGTTTCACTTTACAGGGACATGATTGCTTCTGGCTCTGGCTCTGTTTTCACTTGTACCACATATACAACAAATTGTTAAGTATATTTTACTAGTATTTTCTTGTAACTAACGACTTAATATAGATTTTTAGACTGGTCGAGATGATTTGCAACAGGTTTCACAACATGGGCAGTTCAAACAATGCAATACGAGCATTATTCTACGCACAACAATTAATCCATTAACTGAACGCCTTAAAGTTCACAATTTTGGCAAAGTTTATAATTTCACATCATAGCAGCAGATGTGAGATAGAGGTCATATTTTTCAACTTGTAAATACAAACTCGAACATCTCGGAATTCCTGAGCTGGATCCGAGTTAGAAAACCCAACATGGCAGTGCCTAGTGTTGGGATAAACATTGATATCCGACAGTTAAAATATTGATAGCATTTGTGTTAGTTTTCCTTGAGTTGCCCCCTCCTCCTGTGTACCTGCTCCTGCACAGCTGTTGATCCGCTGCATTTATACTGTAATGGTCAATGGTCATGTTACTGGCCATGGTCTTTCAGACTGTTACCTAGCAACCATAAAGTAAACAAGGGGTAAACGCAACTAATTGAAACAACTGATGCATTGCAGTGACATCACACTGTGGGTGTTCTGCATCTATGTCTATGGCAGAATGTCCAACACTTACCATGGTAACAGTGCAACAAGTGTTCATGGTCCCATTTAGGTGCGAGTGACTAACTGGAAAACTGTTGACTAATGTTAGCGAGCTTGTAATGTAATTTTATTCAAGGGGGACAAAGCAGCACAAAATCAGCTCACCTGTTGTAGTTGAGTCAGGTCTTTATTGTGAAACTGTGTTAAAACTCAGAGCTCAGATTAAAGTCTAACTTAAGTAACATGACTTCACCCCAAGAAATGCTGATGACATCAGTTGCAAAGTATCATAGGGTGGCCAGGCGTCCCTATTTACCCGGGACAGTCCCAGTTTTGAGCCCTGTGTCCCCTGTCCCATCAGATTTCTCCAAAACCACAGATTTGTCCCAGTTTTATATAAGAAATGTCCCAGTTGTCCCTATTTTTGACCAATTTGTTACCCAAAAACAGTAAACAGGGGGGTAGATTGTAATTTGTTAAGATAAAACACAGAAAACTGTCATTGAAAATGGTACCGACAGAATCCCTCAGATTATGACTGACCCATGAATGAGTCGAGAATGAACAATGTTGTGTGCTCTTTTCACAGTTTTATTTACATCAACCATCCCAACCCGAGTGTGTAACAGTTTTGAATTTTGAAAATCTGTTCACCCTAAAGTATCAGTAGTTATGATTTGACAAATACATGCTAACATATGTCAGATTTTGCATTTTGGATGGAATTTCAAGCATTAAAGAGGGATTCCTTTTCAGAACTCTGCACTACTAGAACTGCAACTTTCATTTCACTGGTGCATAATATATATATATATATATATATATATATATATGTATATATATATATATATATAATATATATATATATATAATATATATATAATATATATATATATATATATTTTTTTTTTTTTTTTTTTTTTTTTCCTGTATTGTTGTTTTGAAGTGGGTGACAGTCACAGAACACCACAAAGGCCCCGCATCATCTCAGTAATTATCTGTCTCTCCTAATTTTCCCCTTCGCTGATGTGCGCTGCTCTTCCTGTCAATAAAATAATTAAGGCCGTGTGCTTTGACTTTTTGCAGAGGAGGCAGTTTGTGTTAAAACCACATTTTCTCCCAGAGGATTTAATATTGAATGCTATGCAAGATCAGCTTCCCAAATAAGTGTTGTCATGGTCCCATGCCAATAAACAAACACACGATGATAAACGCTACATGCCCCGAGGTGCTCTACAACAGTTTGGATCCGAATATGACAACAGCAGAAAAGATGAGAAGCAAAATGAACTCTGTCACTTTAACTGAAATCCTAAAGTGATCCAAATATGGAATGTCGACAAAAAAGGTATTGTTCTGATGATAAGGAGTATTTTATTACATTTCAACTGTTCATTTTTGGATACTGGTGTGAGGAGAAACATGCCTTCTTACTATGAAGGATCTTGCTTCTCCACAGATCTGATCAGTAAGTTCAGTTGGCCTAGTAGCATCACATCACTAGTGCTTGTCTCTGTAGAGTTAAACAAAATTAATGCCATACCGTGGAAGATTTCTACATCTCTGAACATGGGTTTTACATCAGATGCCCTTATCGATGTTACCTGCAAATGCTCAAATGGTCATATTTTTATACAACTTCAACGCACTCAAAGCATTTAACCTCAAAGAACCACTCACCCATTCACGTACACATTCATACACCAGTGTATGCAGACAATGGAGGTGAGGAGGGTGCCTTGCCCAAGGACATAATGACAGCATTAATTTGTAGGAGCTGGAATCGCAACCATTCTTTGAGCGGGATTTGAACAAAAAGAACCTTTGGATGAGTGGAAAAAACACTCTACCAACTGAGCTACTGCCGCCCCATCACACCTGTAGGTTTCATCCATTTTTTAGGTGTAGTTTTATCCATTTTCACTTCAAAGCACTAAATCATAGTATAAAACAAGCTAGCTGAAACCCATGAATACATTACATACGCTCATATATTTTCACTGCCTCTACTTTAACCACTGCTCCAGGCCTGAGCTCTCCTGTCTACCCACGCTAACCCTATGGCATGAATGTAATCTCCACATACACTGGCACAATGAGTGTCCTTGAGTTTGCAGAGCTCACGTCTCTCTGCAGTGAGACAGCTGTATCCTTGACCCAAAGCTCAGCTCCATCAGTCTCTGTCCAGATTCTTCTGCTCCAGACAGGTCCAGACAGGTTCAGATGGGCCACGCTACGCAATTAGCTAAACAGCATCGACGGCAAGGGAAGTAAGTGGAATGTGCATCTTGAATTTAAAATGGCTGTACCCAATTTTTTCATGTAATAAAGTTAAATTTGTTTTGGCCCAGTGCAGATGTACAATAAAAGCAGCTTTTCTGGGCAAATAGAGAGCGCTGTCTGCAGCTGAATCACACGCAGTGCCACGGGTGGGCCTAGGTCCATTTACTTTAGTCCCAACCACGTCAGAGGGCTGGTGTGAAACCAACATGAGTTATATGTGGATATATATTTGAACTTTCTCACGCAGGACATTAACCCCTGTCTGTAAACGTCAGGAGCAGTCAGAAAAAAAATGACAAACTACAAGGAAACAGAAAGTGTGTGCGCACGGACCTATGGGGGTTTTGGAGCGTGAGCTTAGAGCCCTATTAAAAACAGTGCCAGGTCCATTCAGTTCTGTCACAGCCCATTAAAAATTTTAATCCTGGCGCTGATCTGAATATAAAACATTTTATTTTGCTGTCTGCGAACCAGGAAGTGTGCTGTTAGCATCCAATTTGTTGTTAGTCATTACTGTGACACCAAAACTCCTTTCTGGCTTCTGTTCATTGTCAAAAACACTTTACGGTAAATAATTAAGTTTTTAAAGAGAGGGACAGCAAGTTGAAGATGAAAATGGTTATGAATACAATCTTGATATGTGACTTGTCTGTCAAATCTGAATGTTCTCCCTGTGTCTCAACTTTCTACTTTTAGCATCCACACTAGATACTCTAGACCAAAAGCCTGGCTCAGATCTGATCCACTGCGCTTGACAGTTTAGCTCAAGGAGATCCGAGGAATAGGTCAAATTCAGATAAAACATTTTGCCCTGGGGAAACTCAAGTCTCAGAGATAGTTCTGATTCCAACTATTATGGAACACACTGAGCAAAAGACAGAAGGAAGAGTTCAAGTTGGACTAAGTAACTTTTCTGGTATATACTTTATAGTTTATTTGCTATAAATGAAATATGATAGACGTGTTATGCCACAAGTAGGTGACGGACCTTCCACCAAAAAGTTCCATTTCATTTCCCTTCATGTTTTGAAAGTAAAGTTTGCAGTTTGTAATGACTTTGACATGTACACAGGCGGGATATGGAACAAATGGAAGAAGGACACTGAAGATTGGCACAAAAACAAAATAAAACCATTTGTACTGAGAGAGAAAACAACAGCTGTTTTTATTAGAATGTGAAACTGATATTAAACATAAGCTGCAGGTGTCATGTCACCAGGATATTGCACTTGTCATCTCAAAATTCAAACAAAAGATTTCACTCAGATCAAACGTCTTCCGATTTAATAAAACATCACATCGCATCTTAAGCTCATGCCTCACAAACATAGATGGAGAGGACAGGGTCTAAGGGTGAGTGATATTGACAACATTTTTGGAGTATGATTTGGTGTCTTCATTTTTTTTCAGAAAATAACAAGTAAGAATGGAGCAGTGGGCGGAGATAGAGAATAAGTCCACTAATATATGCTAATGAAGGACATTAAAAAAAAACACAAAAAAAAACATGGTGAAAGTGTCTTAAAAGTTGATTTTGCATTATTATTATTATTATTATTATTATTATTATTATTATTATTATTATTATTATTATTATTAACAAAATACACAATAGTATAGTTTTGCTTATCTCTAAAAATTGTGAACACAGTTTGAATGATTTATGGGCTTAAAAACTGTGCAGGAGAAGCCTGGATTTTTACTTATGACGCAACAATTTGTGCGACATGCGAACGGAGCATTTTTGAGTGCTCAGAGAAGATGACTTTGGATTCATGAAACTAGCTTGAGTAAAGCAAAATACAACTCCTGGTATGTTTATGATGAGGGGACGACAGTATAACATGGGTACAAGCTCAATGTAGCATAATATGTGTCCTTTAGCGTCATAACTGGTGTCCCATACAGTGTCCGTCAACCTGCTCCGCCACACCAACATGGAGCATTTCAGACACGTATGATTTAAGGGCCTGTTAATGTCAAAAGCCTCTCCACACACAGAGGAGGTCGGACATGTGTAAAGCACGTGTCAATTACAACATCACGTCAGGCTCAATGGAGACAGAGAGACGGACAGGGGCAGAATATAATGTTCAAGTCTCTCTCCCATCACCCCGAACCCCCCCTGCTGGTCAGACAGAGAGTGACAAGTACAAAAGGAGCCTGTCCAAAAGAGCGGTAATAGCAGCCTGCCCACAGCCGCTCAAAAGCACCAGCGGACTGTGAATGGCGACAGAACAAGGCAATCTTTAAAATTGTGTTACAGACAATGGGACGAGACAAGCTCTTAACTGCAGCTCAAACTCCTAATGAAAAACTGGAAATTGATTTTGTTTAGCAGCAAATGTCAATAACAGATGATTGTATGTTTCGAAATTACATCCCATTCCGAACTGAACTGAAATGACATTACAAAATGACAACACATTTCAAACTGACTTCACGTTCCAATACAACATCACATTTCGATATGTCGTCACCATTCCAATACGACATCACATTTCGATATGACATCACAGTCCAATACGACATCACATTTCAATATGTCATTATATTCCAATACGACATCACTTTTCGATATGACATCACAGTCCAATACGACATCACATTTCGATATGTCATCACCATTCCAATACGACATCACATTTCGATATGTCATCACAGTCCAATACGACATCACATTTCGATATGTCATCACAGTCCAATACGACATCACATTTCGATATGACATCACATATTGCCATGACATTGCATATCGACATGACATCATATACCAAAATGACATTATATTGTTGGGTTTCAGATAACATCACTGCATTCTATACGCCAATAGAAATTAAAACAGATGGGAG
This sequence comes from Taenioides sp. WSHXM2023, assembly GCA_029959045.1. Taxonomy (NCBI): domain Eukaryota; kingdom Metazoa; phylum Chordata; class Actinopteri; order Gobiiformes; family Gobiidae; genus Taenioides; species Taenioides sp. WSHXM2023. The sequence goes on from CM057097.1 coordinate 6,260,127, forward strand.
AAGTTGAAATTAAAATTGTTAAAATGCAAAATTATGTTGTAATACAGTGAGCTCTTGGGTTTAGTCAATAATCGGAAATACCAGGCTCAACATTTCTGAATTTACCTTTTGGATGTTTTATGGTAAGGTACAGTGTAATCAATAGAGAACTCTTCATCACATTCTAGATTCTGAAAACTATCAATTCTGATATGACATTACATTCCATACTCAATTGGACCAGCTTGTTTTTGTAGTATTTTTTTTTAGTAATTTTTATATTTAAAAACGTGAATCAATTTTATTTAGAAGTTTATATTAACTGACATTCAAAGGTTAATTGAAAGGTACACTTGTTAACTTTTCTGGTGGTGTGTCCGTCACCTGTTTGTCTCCATAGAGATGTAAAGAGTTTTGCCTGGAATGTTCCACACTATGTACGTAGCTATCCTGCATATTCAATCACAGGCTGTAACTCAACCTACTTGGTCTCCGTTGAGTTTAACGCCATAACATCCCAAGTGAAGTTGGAGACAAGAAGGTGGCAGACCCTCCACCAGAAAAGTTTCACAGCGCACCTTTAAAACATAAGTAGGTTTACAGCTTTCATTAGTTTCAATTATAGATGCCGATTTCCATAAGGTTTGTATTTTTGTTACAAGCAAAAGTCCTAATTGCTGAGGAAATTAGCACCAGGTTGTTAATGACTATTCGAGCAGGTGGAATGGTTTAAATTTGGATGGAATTACAAAATGAGCAGGAAGTGCAATGTTGAGTTTCACAGATGTCAGAGCAATTCTGGGTAATGACCCACACATGGAAGATAAAATGGGCAACCAACCAAAACCAGGCTTATTCTAATTCTTCCATGTGTCAAAGTTTATAACTGACTCTTTATGGTGTAGCAATAAAGCTGTAGTACACATGTAGGCAATGTAAAATGGCAAAAGCTGTAATTGCATGCTATATTTTTTGATGTATTATTTTTCTTCTATATCAAACTAAACTAAAAACGTAACTGATAACTGAAACTGAGACTATTATTAAAAAGGGCGTGGATTGTGACTTCTAACATGAACATTTACAAGTCTGAAATAAATGAATTCATAATGTTGCTGCTAATGTTAATATTACCATTGCCGTTATTTTGCTATCGACCCTTCTTCTTGCATGTATAGAACTATATATAATCACTTACTTTGCAACTTTCTGTCTCTCCAATATTGTATAATTTTGTTTTGAAATACACTGCCAAGTCCATTCAAAATCAATACAAGCAGCATTGATAAATCAGTCTTTAGTTGCAGTTTATCACACCCTGGTTGATCCTCCTTCATATTCATAATACTCACAATACTCATAATATTCAAGATAAACTACACTGTGGGCAGTCCTGAGCCACGAGAGCAAGCTGCAAGTCTCAAATGCCTTTTCATTCACTGTGGAACTTTTCTCGACGAGGGTTCACCACCTGCTTAACAGACATTACATTCCAATATGACATCACATTCCAAATTCGGATATGACATCACGTTACAATATGAGATTACATTGTGAAATAACATCATATTCTGATAAGACATCACCTTCTGATATGACATCACATTCCAATAGGACATCACATTCTGAAATAACATAAATTCCGATGACATCACATTCCAAAACGTGTCATGACATCACATTTTGAAATGACATCACATTCCACATTCTGAAATGACATCCCTTTCCGAAATTACATCCCATTCTGATATGACATCACATTCTGCTATAACATCCCAAATCAAAAACTATTAGGAAATGCCCAACTTTGTAATTCATTATTTTTTTTCAGTATGAATATTTGTTCAAACAGTATTTAGTTTCAATATTAGTTTCAAAACTGACGATGACAAACTTACACCACATTCGTACTATTGTTATTTCTAAAGTTAGCAAAAGCAACAATTTATATTTTATAAGTTCAATTGACAAAAGAGCTAAATAAACGTAAGCTAAAATGATTTACTGTTAGCATCACTATTATTCACGTTATATGCAAAGACGAGCCTATCTGCAAACCGTCTGAATCGAGCCGGAATTAACACTTAGATTATAAGTGTAAATGTATCAGGAAATATAATGCTTTTAGTTTGTTGAAAGTGGCAGCTGCAGTTTGAACGCGATAATGAACTCAGTGCGAACAGAAACATGAGCGCGGCTGATAACGAGCTTCATATTCAACCTATGGAATAATTACGACGCCTGTGTACCAGTGTGTACGCCACAGGCTCCCTTGGGCGCTCCAGGCTCGATGAAGAAGGCACTTTATATCTGTTTGAGAACATGTTAGCTCCTGAGCCTGGGAATATATGGTCCATAAGTGATGCAATATTTTACCTTCAGGATCTGATGACGCAATATGTTTCTTATGAGTTCTTATGAGTAGTGTGGTACTGGATGTTAATATTATGCTAATCATTTTTTCTTTTTTTCATCGTAAAAGCAGCTCTTAGGACCAAAACAAGACCTCTGTGTGCTTTCTTCATCTCACTGTGGTCTTATCGCTTTTGTACCACGAAGTAGCAATGGTGCGCTGTTAGCATGCTAGTACTTAGATGTAAGGAATGCATTTAAGAAAGTGAAGAATAAGGAATAAAAATAAATAAATAAACATAGCTGTAAACTAAAAATGTAAATGACCTGCTTTGGACCAACATAATATAATTACATGGAAAAACATGTCAGAATAAATTCATTATGTTTCTTTTTTTTTTTTTTTTTTTTTTTTTTTTTTTATACATTATCGACAAAATGGTTGCACTATGGCAGAGTGGTTAGCTCTGCCACAGTGCATACGGTATGAGAGGTTTGCACAATAAATTATTGAGTTGGCCTTTGATTTTAAATTCTGAATAAAATAATTGATATTTTGATATGAGTTCTGAGTTCTTCTCTCAAATGGAAAACACGCTGTTCCACCTTGTGATGTCATCTGGTAATACAGGATATGCGCTACTATGTTTTTAAAAACTCCATACACCATCATTATTGAATCATTTGGAGGATTTCAGCCCTGGAATTTCCAGTCTCCACTGTTAACTTGGCTACTACCGCTTTATGACATCACAAGGTGGAACAGAGCATTTTGAGCTTTGGAGATGTAGACAGGGACCTTTTATATTCTGATTTTTAAAAAATTGTAATATGTAGCCTGCTTTTTAACTCATCTTATTGCATTTTATAATAGGACATGTAAATTGTGTAAATATTGTAGAATCATGTTAGTTAAATATTGGAAAACGAGAATAAAATGACACGTTTGAATGATTAAACTCCTCCCTCTGGTTTATCACAAGTCCAGAGCTCCAAACCCACAGGCTGCACATTTTCATTATACAAACCAAAGCAGGCTCTCCACACACAGCCGTCATAGATATTAAAACTGTAATTTCCTCACGTTCATTAAACACTCCGGGCCTCGGCGCTCCCCTGGGTCCTAGTGCCAGTTCAGAGCGAAAATTACTTGAATTCTGATTTTTAATATGGATTTAGGTTTAGTTTAGATTTATTTGGGTCATTGAAGTTTTGAGTCATTTGAAAACTTTTTAATGGATTTTTTTTTTTTGTCCTGTTTAGCTGTGCATCTGCCAACTGCGAGGGTTTATCTGTTGTTTCATTTAATTAAAGGTGCTGTACCTCATTTTTACTGACTTAATATAATAATAAAGTGAAGGCGCACAGTTGCCTTAAAATGTTCTCAGTGTGATATTAAAGTTATTTATTTCCATGGAGACAAGCACCAAGCCAATAGTATATATTTTTCAAGGTATCGTTTTATTGTAAAAACATCTCTAATTAAATAATTAGCAAGTTTTAATGCTATACAGTGGTGCATTCCATGGAAATCAATCTCCCTAACATATCTCCATGGACACAACAACAACAGGTGCTGGACTTGTACCAGAAAAGTTACATAGTGCACCTTTAACTTATGGATTCCGAGCATCCGAATTATTCACCGCGATGAGTTTATGAGTCATTTTCACAACTTTATAACTAGCATGCTAAAAGTGCACTTCCTCATTCTCGGACAACAAAACGCTTTATAATTAGATGCAGATAGCACGCAAGAGACTTATTTTGACCTCAAGAGCTACAATATATTTGTACTGGGGCCAGACACATTGGTGCTCAGATGAAAAAAAAAAACAAAAAACAGGGTACTGGCCATTTAAATTGAATTGTTTTAAAGTGTTTTTTTGTATTGGATTTTTACGTACCCCTCGTGAATTTTTACGTACCCCCAGAGTGAATAGCTCTGTATAAAAACAATTTTGAATTTTGTACTATTTTAACTTAATTAGCCTAATTAAATTGTAGTTGTGTGAAATGAGAAAACATTGAAAAAAACAAACAAAAAAAAAACACATGAAATGAAATACTTCCAAATTGTAGACAAACTCAATGTTAATATTCTGAATAGATGTACTGTTACCACATGTTTTACAGTTGTACTTTTTCAGCGTGTAATTCTGGACACGTAGTAAAAGAAAGGCTAGTTCCTGAGTTAAAGCCAAACATAAATGAACCATAAGATACGGCAGGTCCGGATGTTAGATTATGAATTATTACAAGATGTCAAAACAACTCACAAAGCATGAGCATGTAGCCTCAGTTAGACCTGTGCCTGTTCTGTACGTCTGTCTGGAAAATGGAACCAGTGTATACGGCGCCATCACTCAAACTACGATTTTAAATATTCAAGACCCAATATTTCTCCAGTAAAAGACTGAAAAAACATATTTATTTTGCTATGAATGGATGAATTACGAGAAGTAAAGTATAGACATTATAGCAGGGTACTTAGCATTTTTAGTTATCAGTTATTAAAGGTCTTATATTATTCAAGTTTGACTCTTGACCTCATCACAAACATACCTGGAGTTGTGTTTTGTTTCATTCGCACATGTTTGAGTAATCCTGGTTTATTTGTCTGTCTATGTCCAGTACTCAGAATGCTCTGTTCCACCTTGTGATGTCATGTAGTGCTAGTTTACAAGTTAACAGCTCCTTTTTACCTTTTGTTAAGTAAAGATTGGCAATTCCATGGCTGAAATGATCCAAATGATTCTAGTAAATGTGTATGGCGTTTAAAAACACAGTGGAGCACTTTCTGTATTACCACATGACATTACAAGATCCGAAAATAGCGTAATATGGGGCCTTTAAAGCCACAGTACGCAACTTTTTTTTTTGGCATAAAATACACTCAAATAAAAGCATTGAGTGTTTACACCAAAATCATACATCCTTATCCATCCTGAAGAAGCTTGCGTCTCCACAAACCTGACTCTTACTTGGTCTTGGTGCCACCTCCTGCTTGTTTCCATGGAGAATGTTCCGAAGTATGCTTTTAACTTTCTATTTCCATGGAATCATACAGTTGACATGCCTTCTTCAAAATGCCTTTAAAGGGCCCGTATCAGATTGACGTATTTTTGTTTGTTTGTTTTTTGTTTTTTGTTTTTTTTTTTCATTTTAGTTCAGAAATGAACTTTTTAACTCCATAAAGTATTAGAAAATCAGCTATTTAAGAGGAAAAAAAAAAAAAAAAGACTGATTTTCTGATATGAAAGACTAATTTTGTTGGACAAGAACCATAAGGAAGCAACTGCCAATTTTATCCAATCAGACACAGTTGGATGAAAACCATAATTATTTCTCAATCACCTCATAAAATTCCAGTTAAACCCAATATTTCATTACAAAACAATTAAACTGACCATCACCAGTGTAGAGATTTACCAATGATTCTATTTCCTATATTCCACAAACCTGACTCGTGATCTTTAAAGGTGCAATATGTAACTTTCTGTTAGAGGGTCCGCCACCTTCTTGTCTTCATGAAAATGTTATTGCTTTGTCTAGAATGTCCCACAGTATGGCATTGAACCTATCTATTTCCATGGAGACAAGCCCGCAACGCCTCCCGGCCAACTTACAGGTCAGATCTGTGGAGAGGCTCACTCACACGCTGTAGGAATGCATGTTTTTTATAGTATTTCTGAGCAGTAAAACACCTGTAATTGAATAAATGCAATATAGATGAGTTTAATGTCATACTGTGAAACTTTTCAGGCAAAGCAATAATATCCCCATGGAAACAAGCTTGTGGCAGACCCCCTACCAGAAAGGTTACACTGTGCACCTTTAAGCCAGGCTATAATCTTGTTTCCTCCTCATAAACAGACCAGGAGTTGTGTTTTGTTTCATTCACACATTTGAGTAATTCTTTATTATTAACCTGTCTACACCTCCAAAGCTCAAAATGCTCTGTTCCACCTTGTGATGTCATGAAGTGGTAGTTTTCAAGCTGACAGCTACATTTTACCTTTAGTTCAGTAGAGATTGGCAATTTTAGAACTGAAATAATCCAAATGATTCTAGTGCAGGTTTTGTGTGTTAAACATGTGTGAATGAAACAAAAAAACAACTGCAAATCTGTTTGTGATGAGGAAACAACATTAGAACACAGATCCAAATATGATGTAATATGGGCCCTTTAAAGGACAGTTATTTGAGTACATAGCCTTAGTGGGACAATAGACTCTTGTTTGTGTATCGACATGGTGCATGGATCCCACACAGTTCACACTTTAAAACCAGACACAACATTTCTGACCAACTGTTACTGACACATAAGTTCCCCAAACCACAGGCAACTCAGCTTTATAATGTAATATTCTTAGTACACATATCACACACACTAATTATAACACGACTTAACATATTTAATAAAACAAGGTGGACTATGACTAGAATATGTGAAAGAAAATGAAAAAGATTGATTTGAAGATTGAAATGATTGATTTAGCGTGGGTTTAATTGTACATTACAAGTCAGAAGTTTGAACACACCTTTTTCAATGTATGTAATGTATAGGTAGCTTTCTGATGGTCTGATATTTTTGTATTTTTAATTAATATATGCACAAATCGAATGCAGTCAATTCTCATTCATAAATTCATTGAGTCAGGGGTTAGCTAGAGTGCAAACTTGTAACTATGGAAACCTGCAACCTGCAAGAGATAAGATAACCACTCTGCCACGGAGCACGGAGAATATACTAGTACACACTTCACTCAGAGAGAGCAGGACTCTAACCCACAACCTCTTTACAGAGAGGAGAAGACAGGCTAACCACTCTGTCGTAGTAACACAGGAAGAACATGCACATTTTACTTGGGGAGATCGGGAGTATAACCCACAAACTCCTTACTGAGAGGACGAGACAGGCTAACCACTCTACCATAGTAACAGAGGGAGAACATGCAAACTCAGGAGTCTAACCCACAACCGCCTTACTGAGAGAAGACAGGCTAACCACTCTGCCGTAGTAACACAGGCAGAACATGCAAACTCAAGAATCTAATCCACAACCTCCTTACTGAGAGGAGGAGCCAGGCTAACCACTCTGCCGTAGTAACACAGGAAGAACGTGCAAACTCAAGAATCTAACCCACAACCTCCTTACTGAGAGGAAGAGCCAGGCTAACCACTCTGCTGTAGTAACACAGGGAGAACATGCAAACTCAAGAATCTAACCCACAACCTCCTTACTGAGAGGAAGAGCCAGGCTAACCACTCTGCCGTAGTAACACAGGAAGAACGTGCAAACTCAAGAATCTAACCCACAACTCCTTACTGAGAGGAAGAGCCAGGCTAACCACTCTGCCGTAGTAACACAGGCAGAACATGCACACTCCACTCAGAGAGATCATTAGTCTCTCATATATAAACTCAAATCAATTGCATTTTGCCCAATGGAATAGGCCCATTTGGCATTTTCTCAAACTTTAATAACATCTGAGTAAAAATCTCTACGTACTGAAATTCATAAATAATAAAAGTATATACTCTGCTCCACAAATGGCAAAGGTTATAATGATTCACCGTATGATTCGTACGCTAAGCTCCTGGATGGTTTTCAGACGGTTTAAAGGTCTCACTCAGCACTATCTTTTGGACATGGACTTTATAAACGCTCGCTCCATCTCTCTTCATCACTGACACTAAACTGCTGACGGAGAAGGACCTGAGCGCCTGCGTGGCCTCTGGTATAAAACCTTTCAGCTGTACGGCGCAGTGACACGGGGAAGAGCTTCTTGTTAACGTTGGACACCACTGGACCTCACATTCAAAGAGTTTAAGTGCGGTATAAAGTGCCGCAGATATTTCAATATTGAGAATGGAGATCCTCACTGGTCTTTATGTTGATTTCAAATGAGGAACGCAGCACTTAAAGGTCTCGTTTTCAGTCTTTTATTGATACTTTGCGGCTGATGTCATCAATGTTCTCTGAGGATGTGAAGCTAACTGGAGGTGCTTCTCTGCCTGAAGCTTTGTTACTCAAGTTAGACTTTAATCTGAGCTTTTCTTTACCACGATCTGACCATAAAGACCTGACTTAGTTGTAACTAGAACAGCATTAGCCAACCGTTTTTCAGTCACACCTAAAGAGGACCACAAATGTTCGTATTCAATCCCGAAAACGTGCTGTTTAAATCTATTTTTGAGTTTTCAGACAATCTTAAACCTTTCTTGACAGTGTTTGGTAATGTGTGCATTCTTTCTCCATGGTAACTGCTGAACATTCCACCACAGAGATACATATAGAACACCCCCACTGCAAAGTATCATTACACCATATTAAAATTGGGAATAAACTGGGACTAAACTATCATTTGAATCATTTGAATCATTTCAGCCATTTCAGCCAGTCTCTACTGAACTAAAGGTAAAATGAGGCTGTTACTGGAAAACTACTGCTTCATGACATCATAAGGTGGAACAGAGCATTTTGAGCTTTGAAGATGTAGACAGACTAATAATGCAGGATTACTCAAACATGTGTGAATGAAACTCCAGGTATGTTTTTGAGGAGGTAACAGCATTCTAACATGACTTTTGTGTTGTTTTTTTTGTGTAATATAGGATCAGACACAGTGGCAAGGACAATATTAGACTTGATTTGGTATTTTTTTCATACGTATGTGCTGTGAAAAAAAAAAAAAAAAAAGTGTTCCAAGACTCAAAATGACGTCCCAGGGGAATAAACAAAGTTATTTAATTGACTGAAGTAAGTTTTGAATCCAAGAGAGCAGATTGTAAAAGCTGCACTTTGAGACAAGATCACGCTGTTCCTCACTGACGGCATCTAATTGTTAAGAAGTTTATCGATCACAAACCTGGAGAAAGAGATGGAAGCGTTGCCAAGATTGACTGAGCATTGGCCGTCCAAAAAAAAGCAGTTTTAAAGCTGTGCACGTGCCTAAAAATGTACACATGTGAATACCGAAAATGTTGCCTGAGATTAAGAATACACACTTCTCCAATACTTTATAAAAATGTGAGTCTGATCACTGGTAAATCTCGGTGTTTAGATGGGCGTGATTGACAGGTGGATTAGCCAATCAGGGACATGGATAGTCCAAAACTAATATGGCTGCTTACAAGGGGAAAAATATATAGATATAAATAAATACACTGAAAAACATGGTCGATTTTTGCAGAATCACTGAGCAAAGCGCTTAAGTCTGTTAACCGGTGGTGAAAGAAATATTATTTTATTCAAAATTATGGATGACCAATGATCTTTTTGGTTTCTCATGCATCACTGAAATAAACGCATCTGATTGGACAAGCATGTTTGAGCTTGGATTTTCCAGGCATGTGAATACTAACAATGTGCCAAAGGGTTTATGCGCTAGGAACTATTAAATATGTTTCAAAAGAACTGTTCAAATATATTGGAGACCTCAACTTTAAATGTACAGTACTTACATTTTTATCACTATGTATTTTATTAAATTTATTAATAAAGTAGCAGCTGCATCAAACTCGGCCTCAAATTTGTGTTGTTGGTGGATATGTATGTTCTGGAATACGCCTGGTGAACGTGTACTTTTGAAAATACTAGTACACATTTGCAGTACAGGCTCCATCCTCCATCTCCATTACTATTCTTCTTTCTTTATGTCCCAGTGTTTTCCTTGGTAACAGAGTCCTTCACACTTGTACACATCCATTCCTCCTGTGAGTAAATATAGCTCTTTAATGGCTCCTCCATGCCATCCTTCAGCAGGTCTGGACACTCCATGCATCTGAACCAGGCTCCCAACTCAGTCCCAGTGCATAGACATCTACAGTGTGTGGATTTAAACAGGGCCGAGGCAGGAAGTAGAGATCTGATCTTTTGTAATATATCTGCACATGGTCCCAGAGCAAGAAATCCGCACTGCAGTACAAAATATACACTAGAGCAGGGGCCCCCATCCACCAGGCTCCATGTTTGACTCTGAAAATGTTGTGCAAATTACGCTAAGCAAACAGCCAATCCCTTCTACATTCTGTTCAAATCCAGAAGGGACTTAAACCAGACCAAAGAGCATGAAAAACCTCATAACATTCAGAAAAAAAAAAAAATCACTTCTTTTACCTGAGATAAGTAACATTTTGCTGCTTCGACTGTTGATTCTGAGAAAATCCACGCAGTTTCTCAGTCCTTGATGTCGTTTTTTTTCTCCTTTTTTACGTGTAAGCAGTCTTGTTCGTTTTTGATGCATGTGTCTCTCTGATTGGTTAATCCGCCTGTCAATCATGCCCTCTGAAATCAGGGAGACAGGATACCTCTTTCCTTTCCATCGGTCCCTGAAAAAGTAGTATGCTTATGACTGGCCCTTATGAGAAAAAAGTTTGTGGGAAGCACTGAACTGGAATCGATGAGAGACTAGAGACAACTCGAGTCGATGAGAATCAGTCTAAAAGGTGACCAAAGCCATTTTTCTGATGACGCCACCTGCTGGTCGCCACAGAGATGTAATTACTTTGCCTCTGAAGTTCCATTGAATGACATTAAAATAGTCTCTGTCGGCTGAAGTACGTTGCCATGCTCGTCTTCGCTCGGGTGCTTCACCTTTGCCTCCGCCCTAAACCACAATGCTGCTCTGTGATTGGTCCAATCTCTGGCCTAATGGTAAATTGACTTCTCATAGTTTGTAATTTCACAAATATCAAGATAATTCACCTTGCTACCTAAGATTAAGTAATAAGTATGGAAGTAAGAAGTATAGAAGTAAGTATAAACAACAAAATAATAAACAAAAAACAAATTCCTAGTGCAAGAAAACATATTTTAAGTACGCATATTTTGCTATTTTCTGACTTTTGTTATAATTTTGACAGACCTGGAGTTGTGTTTTGTTTCAGTCACACATGTTTAACACACAAATCAGAAATATTTAGGCTGAGTTCTTCTCTCAAACTGAAAATACTCTGTTCCATGTTGCAATGTCACGTGGTAATACAGGAAGTGCTCCACCGTGTTTTAAAACTCAATGCACCTTCACTCGAATCATCTGGATGATTTCAGCGCTAGAACTGCCAATTTTTACCGAACTAAAAGTAAAAGTTAGCCGTTAACTTGAAAATTACTGCTTGATGACATCATAAGGTGGAACAGAGCTTTTTGAGCTTTGGAGATGTAGACAAACTAATAATGCAGGATTACTCAAACATGTGTGAATGAAACAAAACACAACTCCAGGTATGTTTTGGAGGATGTAACAACATGCTGTACCTCAAACGTCTACAGGAAATGAGACTTTTATGTCTTTTATATATATTTTCGACTTTATTTTCCTTTTCTTGCCCTCTAAGCCCAATCTCTCAGAACCCTGCAGTCCAGTATCAGTGTCTGTATAATGTATGAGCTACATAAGAATCCACAAGAGCTCCATCAAATATTCAACAGAAACAGTTTTATTAAAATGCAATGAAGCGTAGCCATGTTCTCATCAGATATTCCCCTCACATGAATCACATCTGCTTTGACACCGTTTGTGACATTTTAGGAAAACTAACAGATTAAATGTAAACAAATATTATCCATTATCCGTTAGTCGTCTGTATAGTTTTCAGTTTGGTACAGTTTTTAGAGAACACAGTGTTTTTCAAAATGCGGTGTGTGTACAGTTGGTAGCATTAGGGCTTGGTAAGTGCTTCTTTGCAGTGCACATTTTCCCCTATAGCAGTTAAGTACAGTTTATTATCCTTGGTTCTATCTGAATGAAGCTGTTTTAAAGCTATTCACAAATAGCTTCTTGGTTGGTGTTTAACTATAATTTATATTTACAATAATTACAATCTCACTAAATCAAGTGAAATTTAGTGAATCATAAAAATCTGTCATACGCACTTTAAATCTCTGGAGCGCTTACAAACCCTTTGGAAGACTAGCGTTCACATGCATATCTTTAGAACAGCTTTTTCCAAGACAGAAGTGAAACGCAGACAATCACCTCTAATCCCAAAGCGTACGCACTACAAAGTTTTCCCATCAGATGCAGACAGAGTACTGCGGTCTGGTTTTGTTACAAAGTACTGCCTTGTACTGCTATTACAATACATCTTGGGGTATATTTATCAAGCCAAGTCCTAAATTACAAGTTGGAAATAGCGGCTCTCATTCCTTTCACAACTGTCATATGTAAATGAGGCTATGCTACGCACTGTACGCAAAAGGACTACATAATAATAATGAATACTCTGACATGTATGAGCACTGTTATAGCCCCCTCTTGTGAGCTTTAAGTTAATATTAGAATGCTGTTACCTCCTCGAAAACATACCTGGAGTTGTGTTTTGTTTCATTCACACATATTTGAGTACCTACATTTTACCTTTTGTTCAGTAGAGATTGCCAGTTCCAGGGCTGAAATTATCCAAATGATTTAAAATAATGATGTTTCATACGTCAATTTGAATGAAAAGGAGCAGAAATAAGTATAGACTTGTAATATCTGCCCTATTTTTACACAAAATAAAACATTTCCAACACTTCAACGGTTCTAACTTAATGTAGAATCTGTAGCAGCTACATTTATAAGCAACTTATTTAAGTGACATAAACAACATTAATGCAAAAGGACAGCTCAGACTTTTTTTAACATATAATTTTTGACATTTCTTTTAAACACTTGAATAGATTCTGAAGCTTTGATTTTTTCATTTATACTGTTCCATAGACTGACACCTTTGATTGAAACACATTTTTCCATTGTTGTTGTTCTGAACCTGTTTTTTTTTTTTTGTTTTTTAAGATTTCAGTTCTTTTCAAAATATAATGACTTTCTCTCTTTTTAAATTTTTTTTGGAGACTGGTGGGAAAGATCTGCTGATTTGCTTCATACATAGTTCTTAAAACATGAAGTTCTATTCATTCGTTGAATTTCAGTATATTTAATTGTATAAATATTGGGTTTGATTCTAGTTAAAGTCTATGCAGTTTAAAAACACAGTGGAACTCTTCCTGTATTACCACTTGACATTACAAGGTGGAATGGAGAGAAGAATTTGAGAGAAGAACTCAGCCTTAATATACAGGGTTTGTGTGGTAAACGTCTGTGAAAGAAACAAAAAATTCTTTGCGGTGATGTCACTTTGGGGGTTACTGCATGTACGTCAATGGAGGAACGGTTGAGGAACAGGTTGATACGTTTTTTAGATTGTCTGAAAAGTCAATAAAAAATACAAAACAGATTTAAGCAATGCATTTCCAAGAGCCTGTGTTCAGTACGACCGCTCCTGGTCCCGTTTAGGAGTTTGATTTTCAACAAAAAGGTGAGACGAACTGAAAAACTGTGATTGTAATTTTATGTGTGAGCGACTTGTTTAACAGCGTCATAACTCGTCGTAACTGCAGCTAACTCGCGTTAAAGCTCAGATTAAAACCTAATTTGAGTAACAGAGCTTGAGACAGAACAGTGCCTTTAGTTAGTTTCATCCCCCAGATAATATTGATAGTTCAGCGTGAGGAAAAGTTGGTTTGCGATGCATAAAAGACGCTTATCTCAGCGTCTCTATATAATCAAACACAACAAATGCATAGTTAATATAGTTTTCTCATTAAAAACTGTCTATAGATCTCTCTTAGCGGAGCAGGGGAGCTGGGAAAGAGAATCCTTGTTGTTCCACTGCAGCATGGAGCCTTTACATTATTAAAAAAGTTGGTAAATATTTCACTGCGCCTGGCTCTGTTCTGCAGGTGCAAATTAGGAGAAACAACAGCTGTATGCACTTTGTAATACTTAGTAGTGTTTAGGTTTGGATCGTATAGTTATATAGTTATATTCTCTTTTATTGTGTGGGACTTTAAAAGCAAAAAAATAAATTAAATATGTATGTAATGAGGGTTCGACTTCAGTGGTACTATCAATAATACTTGGGTTATAATACCAGCGGTCTACAAGATTAAATAGTCCATATTACGCGATTTTCTTATCTGTGTTATATTGTTGTTTCCTCATCACAAACAGACCTGGAGTTGTGTTTCATTTCACTCGCACATGTTTAACGCTGTAAATTTAGGCTGAGTTCTTCTCTCAAACGGAAAACACTCCCATGTCCACCTTGTGACGTCATGCGGTAATACAAGAAGTGTGTACCTGTTTTTAAATCATTCTTAAAAACGCACCTTTTTACACTGTGAGATGTATATTTTTTGTTGTTGAATATCTTATTGTTTAGTAGTTGTGACTTTGACCGCGATAATCTTTGTCTATTTTTATTTTTTTGTTCGTTTATTTCATTTGTGAAGTATAAAAAGACATCAACAGTGTCATAACATTACAAGAAATGAATGAAAGGGAGCAGAAAGAAGAGTAATCTTACGTTATCTGCCCCCTCTTCCCTTTTCCAGACAAATCATCAATACATTCATCAATACATTCCATTTCAATCACAATTATTAATCAGTTGTAAGCAGAAATCTTCACTTTTATGCGCAACAACTTAGTATTCTTTTTCACAAATACACATTGCACTGGATTTTATGTATTTTTTAATTATTGTACTTGATTTTTTTGTAGTGGTTTGTTCTCATCTCAATTAAATCTATTCTATGTTTGTGTACAGCACTTTGGCACGCTGTAAAGTTTTTAAAGTTCTTTGGTATGTTATGGAAGTGCTCCACTGTGGTTTTAAACTCATACACCTTCACTTGAATCATTTGGATGATTTCAGACCTGGAATTGCCAATCTGTACTGAAGGTAAAAGGAGCTGTTAATTTGAAAATTATCACCACACAAATATGTTCGAATGAGGCAAAACACAACTCTGCGTATGCATTCTAACATGTCTTAAAGCTCAGTCAATTTCGTGTAATATAGGGCCTATACTACTACAGTACCTATAATACTTTTTATAATTGCAATACTCCATCAGTCTTTACCAAATAGCACCATAATGAATGCATTTTGTTATACAGTATTTCCCTAGTTTCCGTTAATCACTATGGCAACAGTTCAATGTTATCATTCTGAATAGGTCGCATTCACGTTCTAAACTTTGATGATATCATGATGTCAGACGGGGCCTATATAACTCTATGGAAGATTCACAGTTTTTGAAAGAACTCTCCAAACTTATGATCCACAAATGTTGCACCTTCTCATTATTTGTTTGGAATTTGCTCCATAAACTTGCCGTATTAATCCTATGTTTTAAACTCCTTTTATCTGACAGTCTTTGGGGTGGAATAATGGCACCACTTTCTGAAGATACTTTGAAATATATATATATATATATATATATATATAACTTTAGTTTATTTATACTGAGAGAAGTCCTTGAAATTTGTGCCAGCTTTTGCTTCATGTGGATAGGCCCAGTAATTACAGCGATGTGAACCAAAACACCAGGTCAACAAATCTACAATCTGACAGTTCCGCAGCAAATTACACTATAGAATTCTGACCAGCTCAATTCAAACTCTATGGATTCTGAAATGTTGTAATATCGCGTGAACAGAGCCTATTCAACAAAAGAACTCAAATGACTCAGCTATTAGCACTACTTTTTTCAGTTCTTTTTCCCAATGAAAAGCTTTGACTGAACCAAACACAAAAGGGCTGATGTCACCAAAGCCAGCGTAGGTCAGCTAAATCTTAGTCAAACTTTAAATTCAATAGAGTTTTTTTCTCATATCAAGGTTGCACAGTCTGTATAGTGAAAATATATGCGGCTGGTTATTCATAAAGTTTGACACTACCCACTCCTTTAATGTGGGAGGACAAAAAACAAGTCGCAAGTCCGGCCGCCTTGAAAAGACATGCCTTTAATGATGCCTGAACTTTGAAGAAATCTCATCAAAATTGTTAGGGGTTAGCTCTGGTTTGGTTTACGCTATTTAGTGAAAAAGGGTGATGTGAGGGAGTGAAGTTTAAATAAGACTCAGGGCACTTCCTGACGATCCATGCTCATTACCAAGGGCTCATCGGTGGGGATCTTAGCGCCGCTTTGTCGAGTGTTGGACTAAATCCATGTAGATGTGATATCGTATTACATTATTAATATTCGACTATTATGAGACCAACATTTTCGCTATTTTGTCCACCTCCAAGTCCCTGTCATTCCCCGATTTGGAACCTTACCCAATTTGGCACGTCTTTCAAACTGAGCATGCCCAGACACTTAAGCGCCGAAGTTACTATAACCGTACTAATGGCAAATCTCATTTTTGAGCTTCATTCAATTCCATATACTCTTGGTTTCACTGAGGGCTGAATACTTGCCTGAAGTCAGTGAGAATGATGTATTTAAACTGTTAATACAAGCTGAAACTTGGATGTGAAACTGTCAAACTTTGATATTAATTTATTTAAGAACGGAGTTAAATTATAAAAGGGGCCAAATCGAGCAATGACACTCTCTTCTAAGTTGTTCAGTTTGGTTGTGCTGACACCGTAGACTGTATAAAGAAATGGACTAAGGGAATGTGCCCAGCCAAATGAAGCTCATCAAGGCTAGCAGTTATAGTGGTGAATTTGTATCATAGCAACCAAAGAACCAATCAGCAACTAGGGTTTTGAAGCGCCTTCCTGCCTGCACTGTTGGTTTAGCAGCTCGTAGCAACGCTGTCAGTTACATCTGTAGCCGGAGCGACTTTGGGCAAAGAAGTCACTTGATTTCTTTCACGTTCACGTTGATTTAGGGACAAAATAGTGAAATAAAACATCAGGATCATGAAGAGAGGGTTAAAACGAACATTTTAAGACCAAAATCAGGAGGCTCACTGCAGCGGTTACAGAGAAATAGAAAGCAAATAGGAGCAAAAGTTGATGGAGTCAGAAGCGCACCCATGCTCACTTCCTATTTGGAACGCGGCAACTAGCAGGTTATGTCCATTTATATACACAGTCTATGATGTAAATTATTTCCCTGCGTGGACATCTAAATTGTATTAAACCATGTCTCTCTCGTCTGTCTCCGTGTCGTCTTATCGTTGTGTATGTAGAACCAGCCCAGGGGACCCGCTCCCTCACCTCTGCCCAGTCGGAGTGCGTTTGTTTGGACATAAATGAGTCTGACAGGGCCCTTCCTCCAGAGGCCTGTGCTCTAATGAACTGCAGCGGGCCAGTACAGTAGCGTGTGGTATTACACCTAATTAAACCGCAATTATTCAGCGTTTGTCCAGCGTGCCACACCGTTACGCCCCTTCATGCTTTAAATACGAAAATAAACACATGTGTTTTATTATCCTGGGTGTTAGCGCGGAGTAATTACTTTGAACAAATAACGAGCACATGTAATTTGTGTAAATACGCAGTGAAAATGGTCAATAGTAAATAAAGCAGAGCAAAGTAATGAAGCTTCGTACCAAATGAACAATCAAATGAGAAAAGTCAACATGCGAAAAGGAAAACAACAAATATATTTGAACATTAAGCAACGCAAATTAATGAAAGAAAATTGATTTGACCGAAATATCTGATTTTTTGTCTCCATGGTGACAAGTATATTGCCTGGAATGTTCCACAGTATGATGTCTCCATGGAGATATATGCAGTTTAATGCCATACTGTGAAACTTAATAGAGAGTAGCATCTCCATGGACAAACGTTTCTAGTGGAAGGTGTTTACTCGTCTCCATGGTGATGTTATTTACCTTGAATGTTCCACAGTGTGATGTCACCTCTCGACTGATCTGACCTGTAACTTGGCCTGGGTGTGTAACCTACTCGTTTCTATGGAGATACATACACAAGTTTAATGCTATACTGTGAAACTTTATTGGCAAAAAGTAACATCTCCATAGACAAAAAGATTTTTTTTGTGAAGTGCACCTTGTAACTTTTCTAATGGAGGGCATCCACTTGTTGCCATGGTGATGGTGGTGTAACTGGTTGTCTCCATGGAGATATATACACAATTTAAAGCCATACTGTGAAATATTTTAGGCAAAACAGTCACATTTCCATGGACAAACAAATAATTTGTGATATGCAGCTTGTAACTTTTCTAGCAGAGGGCATCTACTTGTTGCCATGGTGATTATATTTGCCTTGAATGTTCCACAGTATGAAATCATAGTCTCCTCGCTAATGATGTGACCTGTAACTTGACCTGGTGGTGTAACTGCTTCTCTCCAAGGAGATATATACACAAATTTAATCCCATACTGTGAAACTTTACAGAGAAAACTGCAACATCTTAATGGGCATCTGAAAAGTGAATGTACCTTTAAAGTGTACATTTGTTCTCCCTGTCTGTGGCTGGGGTTCTTCTGCTCTGTTTTCGCCATTAATATAAAGAAAGTGCCTCAAAGGCGGAAAAAAAAAAAAAACACTATACAGTCTAAAAATGTGATCATGTACCATTATAAAATACTAATAAGTTTCTACAACTCAATTTTTTCAGTAAAACAAAATTACGATGAAGTTTTGACACAGGACAAACTATGTGTTTCTCTAGTTGGTTCATCTCGATAGAGTCGGAAACCTCTCGTCACTGTTAAATACTACAAGAGCCACAAGTTCATAATCAAAATGAGCAATTCTTCTGTTGAAAATGATTTGATTAAGGGAAGATTGCTTTGAGCATATGTAGATTAGTCCTGATTTAGTCCTGTTCCAGTCCTGGTTTGGTTCCAGGTTCAGTCCCAGTTGATCCTAATTATGATGTGCTGTGAACTGTGTGACTAAGAGTAACAAATGATCCCCAAATGGTTCAATCTGCAATTAAAATCACAACATTTGAATATATAACAGATCAAATTCTCTTTAGCCTCTGTCTCCCTCCATCTCCCTCCACCTCTCCATCTTTCTCCCTCCATCTTAACCCTTCACAGGAGAAATAATGATGTTGTATTTTTGGAAATCACGTCCGCTCTTGGATCTATTACAGAACGCTGGTGCCAAAATGGACTTACAACAAATACGTGCAGGTGCCAAAAAGCGGTGGCCCTGCTGAAAAACGCTGTGAGGATATTACACGCTTTCTGGCAGCAGTTACACCTCTACCCGCTCCTCTACCTCTCCTCCTTCGCTCCTCCTCTTTTGCACTCTTTTTCCTCCTCTCTCCTCGTCTGTTCATTTCCTTCTCCTCTTCTCCCCCACTCCTCTACGCCACCTCTCCTCCACCTCTTCGCCCCTCCCCCCTCCTCCTCTCCCCTCCTACCCTGTCTCCTTCTTTTCCACTCTTCCTTCTCTCCTCTTTTCTTTCTACTCCTCCTCTCCCCTCCCACTTCTCATCCTCCACCTCTCTTCCTCTTCTCCTCTTCCTCCAACCCTTCTCCTCTTCTCCTCCTACCTCCTCTCTCACGCTCCTCTCCTCCTTTTCTTTTCCCCTATACCGCTCCTCCTCGTCTCCTTCCCCTCCTCCTCCTCTCCCCCTCCTCCTCTCCTCCCCATCCTCTTCTCTGTTTTAACCTCCTTTCTCCTCTCTTCCTCCTCTTCTTCTCCTTCCCCTCTTCCTCTCCTCTTCCCCTCCTCCTCTTTTCCTCCTCCCCCTCTCTTCCTCTCCCCAGTCTCTGTAAAATGCCCAGTGTTTGTGTATTGATGCATTTGGGGCTGTTTGTGTGTTTGGCTCTGGAGCAGATTACACAACTGTTGAGTCCCGCACTGGGCGATCATGACCTCAGCTGCCTCCATCCATTCTCTCTCTCTTTCCCCTGTCTTCCTCTCTTTTTCTCATGCCTCTCTCTCCCTTATCTCTCTCTCTTACTCCTATCTCTCTCCTCCCTGATGGTTTCTCAGTTTCTCTCCTCACTCTCCCTCTTCTCTGCCACCCAGTCTGCCCATCTCTAACTCTTCTCTTTCTCCCCTTCTTTTTCTTCTCTGCTTCCTCCCCATGCCTCTTCCCTCTCTTATCACCACCCTCTCTTCCCATCTCTCCTTTTTTTTTTCTCTTCTGTCCCCCCAAGCCTCTCCATATCTCTCTCACTTCTGCTCTTTCTCTCTCTCCTTTTACATCTTTCTCTCTCTTTACATCCTTCTCTCCCTCTCTCACCCCCTTTTCTCTCTCTCTCCCTCTCTTCACCTCCCTCTCCTCTTTTAAAAATAGAGTAGTGTTTGTGTGAACTCGGGCCAAAAAACGTATGAATTGCAAATGAGAACCACCCCGGTGCTGAAGAAGCTAAAGAGAACTGACATCTGGGTATATACGCTGACCTCCCTGCAGCATGGCATTGTGGGTAATGCTCTGCTGTACATTGAACAAACAGAGCAAATGGGAGAGAGGATATTATGGAGAATGAATGAGATCAAGAGGACCATTATACAAGCATATGTGTTTTTAGCCTAAAGCAAAACAACAACGCTGAAAGGCTGAAAACTGCTAATATATAAATTATTATTATATTACAGGATCATTTGAATTATTGTTCTAGAGCAGGAAAACATGTATGCAGTGTAGTAAAAAGAGCTAAAAGCTAAATTTGAGAAAAGGAAACTGTGTAAGTGTTTGGTGGAGGGTCCAACACCTGTTCGACTCATGGAGATGGGAAATATCGCTAGTGATGTAACAATAACGGAAATATTGTGATATCATATCGTCAAAAGTCTCGCAATAATATCAAATTACAAGTCTCTTTGCTTATATTCGTTGTTATGGTGCAAACAAACAAAAAAACAGAAGGAACTACATAGACCATGATCCTTTGCTCTGTTTCAGTGGAGGCTACGTGAATAAAAAACTGTTATTAAGCACTTTTAAATCTTTGTTCTTTGGATTATGACAGAACCAAAGTCTAGAGGTAAAAGTAGCATATTGACAATTTTGTTAGCCTCCACAAAATACCACAATAAATATCGTACTATGAGACCGATATCGTGAAAATATCGAGAGATTTGGATATCGTTACATCCCTAGTTATTGCTTTGGCTAAATGTGTGTTTGCGATTAAAGCAGAAAAGCAAAAATAAACATTGGATAAACAAAAAGAAGAGTGGAAGAGACTTTTTACTGTGAGAAGGCTTGCCTCTCTGCAGACTTGACCAGTAACTTGATGATGGGTTTCCATGCAGGTACTGTAGATATATATAGTTAGTGCACAGTTGCAGAATGGTTAGCTCAGTCTTTAAGGGGAGATTAGGGGTAAAAGTTTAGATATGGTCAATAGCTCTTTAAGTACGGTCTCTCTCCTTTTACATCTCTCTTTTCTTTATCTTCCTCTCTCACCCTCTTCTCTCTCCTCCTCTCTTCCTCCTCCTCTCCACCTCTCCTTCTCCTACCTTTGTTGGGGAAAGTAAAACAACATATCAAAAATGCCTGAATATAAGTGAATGGTCGTCTTTGCCAGGCTTAGCAAAGGTCCAAAGTCATCACCCATAGTGTTCAGATGCTACCAAACGAAGCTCATCGAGGCTAGCAGTTATAGTTTCTCATCTGCAACCAGGGCTCATATTTGGAAATCTGGGTGAGTTATCAAAGAGCCACTCAGGTGCGAGATTGTTGACGGTACTCGCCCCTGCTGGTTTGGCAAGAGCGGGCGCTTAGCAACGAGTTACGGTAGCTGTCAGTCAAACCTGTTGCTAACGCTAACGGGGGCGTCCTTGGAGAAAGAATGGCAAATGGTCATGGTCACAGTTTTAAACAGTTTTTCCACCTTCAAGGTTCAAAGCGCTTTACATCAAGGCACCACTCACCTATTCATACACCAGTGTACACAGACACTGGGGGGCGAGATGGGTTAAGTGTCTTGCCCAAGGACACAACAATAGCATTCATCTGTGGTCAGTGCATCTGCCTGTTCTACCAAAGTCCCAAAAAGGCACCTCATTGGTCTGTTATTAATGTTCACATCTTGATTTACAGACAAAATAGCCAAATAAAAACACCAGGATCATGTGGAGCGGGTTAATAAGAACATTTTAAGACCAAAATTACAAGTCTGAAAGGAACAGATACAGAGAGAGGGGTGACATTTAATCAGTAGAAGTCAACTGGACCCAGACCTCGAAGGAACCACTTTGCGGCCATGCTCACTTCCTATTTGGAACGCGGGGGCTTGCGGATTAGCTATGCATGGGCTCCAAACATGAAATAAATAACACTCTAATGATAATGACGATGAAAATTAATGGTAGAGGTGAAAGTAGTAAATACTGTGGTGAGTGTAATTAAAATAATAGAGTATGAAATAGCAGAGGTCTCAGAGGAGGGACTGTTCTGACCTGGGGTTAATGGACCAAGTCTTCACCAAGATCCGAACTAATTTTGGATGAGGTGAGACAGGCATATGTTTAGGAGAACCGCAACAAGGATTTCCTCTTGTTCACACTGGCCTGATTGTGTCTGCGTGGGTCAGTTTGTGCGTGGACTGGTAGTGAACACGGGGAGCACATTTTGGTCTTAAAATATTTGTATTTACCCATTCTACATGATTAACTTGGTTTCAAATTCGCTCCTGTGACTCCTAGTTTCATTTGACTGGACGCTATGGGCTTAAACAGTCTATGTTTTGAGCTGAATCTGAATTTATTTGTCATTTTCCTATATAAAAAAAAAAATACAGAAACAAAACACGGTATCAGATCCATAAAGACAGTATAATCAACAGTTAAAATACTATTATTGTCAATGTCAAATCAGTGAAGTGAAGTGATTTATCCGGGAGCAACATTCAGTCAAGAACAAGTCCAGAGCAGTGATGGAAAGTACCACATTTTTGAACCAATGCAGATTACTGTAGTTATTCGCTGGATTTCAGTACATTTGGGGTATTTTTTTTTTTTTTTTTTCATACAATACCAATACTTTATACTTGTCCAAACTAATGGATGAGACACACTAATTTCCACAAGATGAGACGAGACACAAGACTGGATCCATGAGAATGAGACAGGACGAAATTTTGACAGATTCCCAAACAATGTTGCTCACCAGCACCAACAACCCCTTTTTGTCTAAACCAAATGTAAACAGACATTTTCTTTCATGTAGCAGTTTTGTCTTGGCAATTATGATTGTATAAATTAAAATAGTATTACCATAAACAATGTAAATGTATTTAAGAAAGGATTCAACAGGCTGAATCAACTTTTAAGGACAAACAACCAAGCACATGGCACAAATAAACTACTGCTGGTGTTTTGTTTTTGTTTTTTTTGTTTTTTCTTTACACAAACAATGAAGAAATGGCCCTCGTGTGTCTAAAATGGACACCTTGCCTTAAAATGTACCTATTCATTTGTATCAATACCTCCAGAACAGAATCAATATGAAATGAATACTGATTCTGTGTCTAAATCTACACTTAGAATTGGTCCCTTTTTTTTTTTTTTTTACAATCTCTGTCCTTTCACTCATCACGCACTTCCACACAAACTCTTACCTGCTCCTCTATTGTCCAGAATCCATTTTGTCTCTCTTTCTCTCTCCCTCTGTCTCTTCTCTCCTTCTTCTGCTTTTGTGCTGTTCTTTTTGGGTTTGTCCAGCGCCCGTCATCTTTTGTAATTTCCTAAAATAATTTTCTCTGTCAATTTTGTACCCCCACCTCTCTCTCCTCTCTTTTTTTGACTGTGTCCCATCTCTCCTTCTCTCTCTCTTTCCCTATGTGTGTGTGTGTCCATCATCTCCCCATCTTTCTCTCTTCTTTCTATGTGTGCGTGTGTGTCATCTCTCCTTCTCTCTCTCTTCTCCCTATGTGTGTGTGTGTCCATCATCTCCCCATCTTTCTCTCTTCTTTCTATGTGTGCGTGTGTGTCATCTCTCCTTCTCTCTCTCTTCTCCCTATGTGCGTGTGTCCATTCTCTCTCCCTCTCTTTTCTTTCTGTGTGTGTGCCCCATCTTTCTCTCCCTCTCTCTCTATGTGTGTGTGTGTGTTCCATCTCTCCCCCTCTCTCTCTTCTCTCTCTTTCTCTATGTGTGTGTCCATTCTCTCCCCCTCTTTCTTCTTTCTCTATATGTGTGCCCCATCTCTCTCTCTCTCTCTCTCTCTCTCTCTATGTGTGTGTGTTCCATCTCTCCTCTCCTCTTTTTCTTCTCTCTTTTTCTCTATGTGTGTGCTCATTCTCTCCCTCTCTCTCTCGTCCTTGTCTATGCATGTGTCCCATCTCTCGCTCTCTCTTTCTCCTCTCTCTCTTTCTCTATTTGTGTCCCATCTCTCTCTCTCTCCTCCTCTGTGTGTGTGTGTTCTCTCTCCCTCTCTCCACCCCCCTCCCTCTCTTCCTCTGTTTTTTTCTTCTCCTTTTGTCCTGTTATTTTTGACCGGCGTCTGTCATCTTTTGTAATTTCCTAAACGAATCTCCTCTTTTTTGTTGTGTTTTGTTGTCCTCTCTGCTCTGTCCATTCAGCTGCTGAAATAGGTCTGTCACGCTGAAGTCCACAGCTCTGGTCTCCATTAGTCTCTCTGTTCCCTGTCTCTTTGTCCAGCAGATATGATATACATTTGGTACTACAACTTTTGAATATTTTGTAGCAAGGTCAGTTAATCATTATGAGCAGCCAGACCTTTCTATTTTCTGATGGAATTGAACCACAGACTGTGAAAATCCTCTGTCCAAACTTGAAACGATCCAACCAAAGCTGCTGATTTGCATCACGTGTCTCCAAACATTCAGAACAAAATATATAACTTATTTCACCCGAGATAAAGCTGCATTGTGTAACTTTTCCGGTGGAGGGTCCGTCAAACGCTTTTTTTCCAAGAAGATATTATTGCTTTGTCTGGAATGTTTCACAGTGTGGCATTAAACCTTTCTATCACCATGTAGCTCAAGCCAGACTAAGTTACAGGTCAGATCTGTGGAGAGGCGACCCCGCTCCCAGTCAGAATGCCTGTATTACTGAACTATATATACAACTATAAAAGCTCCCATGTTTGTTTTGACCCGGATGGACAATGATTGGTTCCTCTGCCAGTCAATCACGCACATTTGAAATCAGGATAGACAGGAATGAACTATGGTAAAATACACAAATGAAGTCCTTACCCCCTGTGAATGTGATGCTAATAGAGTTATTTATTCATCGTGGACACAATTTGACCATACAATGAGTCTCACGATGGTTTATGGGCTTAAAACCTGTGCTAGAGAAGCCCAGATTTTTACCTATGACGCAACAAAACTGGCAAATGACAAACTGAGCTTTTTTGAGTTCTCACAAGACAACAAAATATAAGTCCAGGTATGTTTCTGATGAGGGGACAGTAATATAACACAACATGAAAAGCTCCAAAAAGTAAATTATAGGCCAACTCAGTGTCATGTTTTTCTGTCTAATTAATGTAAAATATTAGGAGTTTAAGTGCATCTAATTATAAAGTAAACAAACATTTGAGCTGGTAAAAACAAAGACTACCTAATGCATACTGTTGTTGTGTTATTGGGCAAGACACTTTACCCACTTTACCTCCAGTGTCTCAACAGAAGGTTTCAGTTTCCTGTTATATGAATCATTTTGACAAGCAAATGTTGCATACTAAGTGTTCTTAAAGATGTATAGTTTGAAAGTGAATTATTGAAATAAAATGAGTCAAGTAGTACTATGATTTAACCTCGTCCGGGGTAGTTTCTCTTGTTGTCATGGTGATGGGTCCACATTGCACCAGGACACATAGAGACAAACTGTAGTGGATCTGAAGCTGTTTACAGACCTGCCTCCACTGTGGACACTGCAGGCACTTCCACAGCTCTCCTCTATCTCCCTCTCATCTTTCATTCATGCTCTCTCTTCTTTCTCTCTTCACTTTCCGCTCCCTCTACCTTCATTTACTTCTCTCTCTCTCTCTCTCTATTCCCTATCCATCACTCTTTTGTCTATCCTGGGGCCTTTTCTTGCAGAGTACATTCCCATCGGTCAACCATGCCCCCATCTCTCTTTCCACTTTCTCTCTCCCTTTTCCCTCTCTTTCTCACCCTTCCTCCATCCTTCTCTTCCTCTTCTCCTCCCTCTAGCTCTCTCTCTCTCTCTTCTCCATCTCTTGTCTATCCTGGGGCTTTCGCCTGCAGACTGTATCTCTACCAGTCTACCAGTCATCTCTCTCTCTTTCCTCCTCCCTCTGTCTCTCACTCTGCCTCCTCCCTCTTCTCCTCCCTCTCTTTAACTGCCATGGGGCTTTCCTTTGCAGACAACACTGTCACCTTTCCACCCTCTCTTTCCTTTCTCTTTCTCTCTTCTCTCCTCTTTCAATTATCTATCTATCTATCTATCTCCCTCTCTCTCCATCTCTCATCTCCCTCCCTCTGTGCCCTGGAGCCATGCAGTTATCCAGCAGACTCCAAACACCAAACTCTACTGACCGAACAGAAGTCCTGTTGTTGTAGCAGAGGGCTAAGTCTCACTCGTCCTGGACGGTGTGGAGCAGAGGACAAACTAAGAGGTGGACACACTCTCACACTGAAATGACACTTCATTTAGAATAAATGTGTGAAAATGCATTAGTATAGCATAGAGGTTTTTGTTTTCAATCATAATTCATCGATTCTCCAGACTTGGTGTAAGCCACAGCTGCCCTGAGTAAGGCTAACACAAATGTGGCTGCCAAATGGCTCCTGTGGCCCCTCTTTCTACCACTTGCTTACACATAATTTTCAAATACGGTGGTTGCAAGACACTGTCTTGCCTAATGACACAACAGCACCAGTGCCTTAATATGCACACTTCCATTTTTTTTCTCATTCTCATTATATGGACAGGCCATGTCTCATATGAACCTCAGAATTCCCTCACTTAGCTGCAGAGGCTGCACTAGCACTGATTAAGGTTGCAGGTTTGGGGGGGTTTAGGTAGAGACCAGTCAGATCAGAGAGAGGCAATGATTGGACAATCATCTTGAACTAAAACACAAAAGAAGACTGTATAATCCCTCCATCATCCAGGTAGGATCCATAGCAAAAGGAAGTCAAATCTGTCAACAGCTCATCCAAGCTGCTTCTGCAGTTGTTGTCAGACGCTGGTGGACACTGCCTTATATCTGCCTGAAGGGAAGCCCTAGGACCTGAACGATTATGCTAATATGACTCAGGCTCAGTTCACACTTCTGAGCAGAACTGAAGAAGCAGCTTGGATGAGCTGCAACGTCTTCACCCAGAAAAACCTTTGTTCAGTTGAAAGATTTAAATTTTTCATTTGCTATAAAACAAAAAAGTCAATATTTGATTAGAACATGTCTACCTTTTATAGGGACAAGAGTTAATCAGAGTCTTGTATACTGTCCTTTCAAAATATGTCTTAAAACTATCACCCTTCCCGGGTTTAGTCCATATTTAGATAGTTAGACCTGATTTAGTTCTAGTTTAGTCCTGGTTTAGTCCATGGACACAGTGACATCCTCTCTCTCCTCCTCCTCCTCCTGTATCACTCTCTTCCAGCTCTCATTCCTCTCTTTTTTTCTCTTCTCTCTGTCTGGAGCTGAAAAAAGCATTTAGGATGTGCACTGCTTCATCTTTGAGAGCCAAGCTGTGCTGTCAGAGGGGCCCTCAGGACTGCCACTCAGAACCGGGGCCAAAACCTCTCTCCTCTTCCCCAAAGACTCAAATATATGTGTTACAGAGCAGGATACAATGTCAAAACCAATGCCACCACACATTCATAATACTATCACAGCTATCACCACGGCGGATACACACAGACCCCAGATCAGAGCGAAATATGGCTATTTTACTGAAGGTCACGTCCTCTTTTATAACAAGAAAACCTTCCAGAATACGCACTTCTTCAATACTTTATGAAGATGTGAGTGTGGTCAATATTGAATCTCCTCAAGTTCATAGGCCAATCATTATCATTAGCCATCATCATTAGCAATCAGAGCTAAACCACGCCCGTGGCTTGTCCATATCAACAAGAAAATCTGCTTTTTAGTTTTACTGAATGAAAAATCTATGCAGACCGAAAATGAGCAGTTAAGATCTGTCAAAGAGTTAAAATTATGGTCAAGAAAGTAAAGAGGTGGAAAATACAACCATTGACAATTGCAATGTTACTGATTACCCAACAGAATTAGAACGATTTTTGGAATTACGTGAAAACGAGTAAGAAATTAATGATATGCAAAAAAATTTCAAAGAAACCATTGGGTTTTGAAGGAGAATTGAACCAAAAGGAAAAAATCTCGAACGAAAAAGTGGTTGCGTGGAAATTCTATGATAGCGCAAACAACGCAATGTGAGTTTTCCACTGAAATCAACCGGATTATGGAACAAAATGTTCAGATCTGGAAGAAGAATGTTCAAAACTTGTGGCCACTATTGAGAACTTTTGGGTCAGCACGCCAAATTGTAGTTCCCAAAAACAGCAGGTAAGTAGCTCAAATGTTGGAGGAGCTACTACTAATTCGGAGTCAAAAATGTTCCAAGAAATAGGACAACAGCTAATTTCTCTGCAGAATGAAAATGCAAATTTAAAGTTGTATTGCGTGACTTTTCTGGTAAAGGGTCCGCCATCTGCTTGACTCCATGTAGATGTTATTGTTTTTTCCTGGAATGTTCTAAAGTATGTATGTAATACTGCAGGTTTGTGTGGTAGTTTTGAGAAATAAAAACACCCGTAATTGAATAAATATAGATATTCGTTTAATGCCGTACTGTGGAACATCCAAGGGAAAGCAGTAACATCACCATGAAGACAAGCAGATGGCAGACCTTCCACCTGAAAACGTACACAGTGCACCTTTAAAAACAAAAGTGGAAAACTTAAAGGACGAACTGACACAACAAGAAATCGATCATCAGGTTACTATTAAAAACCAGACTGAAAAAAAAACAAAACACTAAGTTCAGCTGAGACAGACTTTAGAGAAAGATGTTGTAGCTGTTAACTTGAAAACTACCACTTCATGACATCATCAAGGTGGAACAGACTAATAAGAAAGAGTAACTCTAACATGTGTGAATGAAATAAAACACAACTCCAGGTACAGAATGTTTTTGATGAGGTAACAACATTATAACATTATTATGATATCAAATGAACACAACTTATTTGAGCCAATCAGCAAGCAGAATGTATAATGTAAAAAAAAAAACAAAAAAAAAAACAGAATGTTAAATTGGTCCATTAAATTGCTTTGATTTCCGCCCAACAGAAAATGGGCTTGGGTATCTGGCTCTGTCCCCTTAGTGTCCCTTCCTAACCAGAGCCACTTTCAGCCTGGAGCTTACCCTCAATCCCAGGGCCCTCGGGAGGGTGGGGAGCTCAGAGGCCCCTCCAGACCCAGGAACAGACGCAGGCACATGCTCAGAGCCAACCCAGCCACGGTGCACCGAGGGCGGGCGGGAACAGAGGCTGGGCGCCCCTCACCACTGCAGCAGATGGAGAGTCCAGAGCCAAAAGGATTAGTCCAAAATAAGGTTATATCAGGGCAGGGATTTGGGCAAGTTTAGTCACACAAGTTTCATGCATTTAATAGACAAAAACAAAACATATTGCTAGTGGCAAAGTTCATTTTAAATCACATCTGTTGCTGTGATTTGATTTCTGGGGACACACTTACCATATTATTACACTACGTTTTAACCCCATTTCTCTTTGTATTACATATTTACACATATTTGCTATATTCTCTTTTATTCCATCATTTAATTGAGTTAGTTTAAAGGTGCATTGCGCAACTTTTCTGGTGGATGGTCCATCACCTGCTTGTCTCCATGGAGATGTTATTGCTTAGCTTGGAATGTTCCGTGGTATGACATTAAACACATCTATCTAGCATTTATTCATTACGGGTGTTTCTATTGCTCAAAAATACAATCATTCTCTTTGTGAATAGGGTTGCCTCTTCACAGATCTGACTTGTAATGAAGCCTATAGTTGTCACCCTTGAGATAGATAGGTTTAATCTTTACCGTGGAACATTCCAGAGAAAGCAATAACATCTCCATGAAGACAAGAAGGTGGCAGATCCTCCACCAGAAAAGTTATGCAATGCACCTTTAAGTCCTAATACAGAATACCTCCTACAAACCTACAAAACAACTGTACTCTTGCTTAAGTCAAAGTTCTGGTTCCTCTTCCACTGTGAGTACGTCTACAAGTGACAAAATCTTAGTTAACAATATGAAATTTGTATTTCTTGCACCACTTCTTCAGATATGATTTTGTGCATTTGCTCCTCCAACTAAACCGTACATTGTAAATCAGATGTTCTTTCTTGAATCGTGTAAACTTTTCCCTTCTTCCCTACTTTTTTTCTGTTACTCAAGTCATTTCTTGGGACTCTAATACTTGACTTGAATAGATGGATATAATACAGTCTTGCTTTATTCTTATTTAGCAGCTTTTATCATAACAATACATGTTGTAAAGAGCATTTATGTGGATTAGAATAAGTTAAAACCAGGTGCAGACCCTTTAATGTGTTGATTATACAGAAATCCAATTGAGCACTTAGACTTGAGACTGAAACAGAGATGTAGTTTCTGTCTCTGCTCTTTTCCTCCTCTGAGCAGACTTCCTCACTTCCTCCTTCTCTGAGCAGACTTGGCCCCTCTCTCCCTCTTTTCTCTGAGCAGACTTGGCTCCTCTCTTCCTCCTTTCTCTGAGCAGATTTGGCCCCTCTCTCCCTCCTTCCTCTGAGCAGACCGGGCCCCTCTTTCCCTCCTTCTTTTGAGCAGACTTGGCCCCTCTCTTCCTTCCTCTAAGCGCACCAGGCCCCCCTCTCTCTCCTTTCTCTAAGCAGACCTGGCTCCTCACTCCCTCGTTTCTCTGCGCAGACCTGGCTCCTCACTCCCTCGTTTCTCTGAGCAGACTTGGCACCTCTCTCCCTCCTTCCTCTGAGCAGACTTGGCTCCCCTTTCCTTCTTTTCTCTGAGTGCATCACTGGCCCAAACAGGTGCTGATGGATGGCCCAGGTTCACAGAGGAGCTTGTTTAGCGGTGGGAGCACAGCTGGGCAGAGTGTGTCACAGATCGCCTCTTTATTTCACAGTCTGTCTGCTAAACACCTCAGAGCCATTACAATGTACAATTCAATCTACATTAGCGTGTTAGCAGGTGCTAGCGCTTAGCAGCAACTTCTAAATGTATCTGAGCAGACAGGTAGGGCAGGACAGAGGAGAGGGGAAGTGTTTGGGGGATAAAAACAGCATGGCGAGTTAACTTTGTGATTGTAAAGACACTATGACACGATGAATAAAGTGGGATACCAAAAATGTGGTTTGCAAATTATACTTTTCGTATTTAAAGTGAGGAATTATGCAAAATCGATTGTTTGCTATTCTAATTTACCTTCTCGAAGTTGTACTTGTGCCTGTTTGAGTAATCTTGAATCACTTATTGCTCATAAATGCCCACTGCTCTGTTACTTTTCCTTTCTGCTTCTTCTTCTCCAGTGTTATTTTCTTGAGTGATATGTGTAGGATTCGGTCTTTCTTTTTTTTGTGATACATGTTTTTATTTGTAATCAGACAAAATCAAATAGCATTTTAATTAGATATAACAGCTGATATATTTAGTGATGCAAAAATTCACTGTAAATCTTCAACTGATTATTTAGGTTTGGCTCTAGTGGATTTTATATAGGGTGCCTTTATTATTATTCTGCCTCTTTACGGTCATATTTAAAGACAGTAGGTAGGCCTAATGGCGTTTTTGCATGACATTCTAGCCTGTAAACAAAGTAAGTAAATTACCGCTATTAGCCTTTAGATGTAAATGTGTGTTCGCTGCGGCAATTAATTATATGTGTAAATGTACCATTCACACCTCTATTCACAGCTCATCTGCATATCAATGCAGGTCCAGTAACATATGTACAGCCACTGTTACTACACAAATCTTAACCACTGTTACTGTATTGTAATTTAGTGTGTTGTAATTTAGTTCTACATTTGACCCATCCACCCATTTTCTCCCGCTTAATCCGGCTGGGTCGCAGGGGCAGCATTGCAGCCACCGTTCCGCCGCTTAGTTCTACATTTGACCCACGACTAGTAAACTACACTAGCAGAACAAAATGGATGCAATTTTTTCTCCATCCACCAAGAAGCAGGTGGTTTTACTTTTACACTTGTGAATGAGACTAAAACATGTCATTTCTAATTTAATGACACATTTGATTTTGAGGCATGCAGTGGTTGTATCTCTCAAAAATACTGCTTCAACAATAAGTCTAAATTAGTGGCAAAAACTCACATGCGGCAGCGCGAGGGGGCGTGGTGGGGCTCTGCAGGAGCACTTTACAAAAAACGGAAGTGAACGAACTGTGATCATATTTTGTTTATTAACCAGTTACTAATACACCATTGCTCCAAATTAAAAAAAAAAAATGAAAACAAGGCTGAAAAGGATAATAAATGATATATTGGGATTTCAATACCTTAATTTCGTGGTAGTAGTATTGCAGTGTTTTCTGGGCTGTATCTGTCCACATTTTGTTTCCAGACCACAGGAAATCACAGAGTCTGGGGCACTTAAATTGGCCCAACACAGTTCAGTGGAGCTGCTGTGCTCAGGCCTAAAGCTGCTTCACTCTTTTATTATCGTCACCGCCAACATTCGGACAAACTGCATTTCTCTTCAAAACAATAGACCCAGATATGAGCAGTATACTGAAACATTGCCTACTGAGAATCTTGTACTGCGAGGGATAACATAATGTCAAAGTGTGTAAGATTAAATCAACTTTTCAGAGCTTTTAACTCATATCATTGTTTTCCTTTTTTATTTACCTACTCAACATTTTTAGCGTGATCCGTGCATGTTCGAGTAATCTTTATTCTCCTGTATTCAAAATGGCATTGCTTCGATCTACCCCTGTATATGTGTACCTCATTGGCTCCACAATTTTCCAACCCGGAAATCATCGGACTTATTTTTTTAAAGTTGTTTTTGCTCAATATTATGATTTTAAATGTCCAGTTTATAACATAATGATCCATGGGTGTCATAGATTATTACTATATAGCAAAAGCACAGTTGGTCTTTGTTAACTAAATTAGACTATCAAGTATGTGACTGATTTTAGAATTTAAAACCAAAATTTGACAAAAATATGTGTATAAAAACAAGCAATTAACTTAATTTTTTGTGATATTTTTGTTGTAGTTTAATTTACTTTTTTTTTTTTTTTTCATTACATCAAGATACACATTGAGGCTCCTAATTTTGAAACAAACTGCACTATATTTCTCTCATTATTATTAAGGACATTATAAAGGTGCACTGTGTAACTTTTCTTCTGGAGGTCCGCCAATTGCTTGTCTCCATGGAAATGTTGTTGCTTTGCCTGCAATGTTCCACAGTATGGCATATTACAAGTGATTCTATAGCTAAAACAAACAGATCTGACCCGTAACTTGGCCTAGAGGCGTCATCTGCTTGTCTCTATATAGATACTAGTAAGTTTAATGCTATACTTTGTAACATTCCAGGCAATGCAATAACATCTTCATGGAAACAAGCAGGTGGCAGCCCCTACCACAAAAAGTTCAAGTTCATACTAAAATGTTTTGGTCAACTTATTTTTAATACTTAAGATTACACTAGCAAAATTCTAAAGCTTTTCATAAGCCACACCATTAAACCTTGTGTTGTGAATGTCATGGTATATTTTTGTCCTGTAAATGTCCCATAATAAAGTGAATTTACAGCTAAATATTGATCCTTTGTGGAGGTTGTCATTAGCAACAATGGGCTAGAGCCGAATCTGTCGACTCTTTGGCAGTTGGCTCCCACTTCAGATGAGTCATAAACTGTTAGTCAATACACGCGTCAATCTTTAAAAAGGGAATCGTGACCAACGGGAAACTCAAGAAAACATTAAAAAAAACACAGTCGTACGGTGTACAAGAAATACAACAACAGAATAGAGCGGCTAATGTCGGGTAGCATCTGTCAACCAAATCTGTTCACATCAGCAGTGGGACAAATCTAGGACTATAAACAAGAAGTAAACAAGAACTAAACCAGGACTAAACCAGTACTAAACCAGGACTAAACACAAAGCACACTAGGACTAAACCAGGATTAACTAGGACTGAACCAGGACTAAACCAAAACTAAACTTGTTCTAGTCAAGTTATGCATGGAGCAGCCTGACAGTGAGTATTGACCAGAAATGTGCGTGTACAGTGAGACTTACGGGACTGTTTTAAATGTGCGTGTACAGTGAGACTTACGGGACTGTTTTAAATGTGCGTGTACAGTGAGACTTACGGGACTGTTTTAAATGTGCGTGTACAGTGAGACTTACGGGACTGTTTTAAATGTGCGTGTACAGTGAGACTTACGGGACTGTTTTAAATGTGCGTGTACAGTGAGACTTATGGCCTGTTTTAAATGTGCGTGTACAGTGAGACTTACGGGACTGTTTTAAATGTGCGTGTACAGTGAGACTTACGGGACTGTTTTAAATGTGCGTGTACAGTGAGACTTACGGGACTGTTTTAAATGTGCGTGTACAGTGAGACTTACGGGACTGTTTTAAATGTGCGTGTACAGTGAGACTTACGGGACTGTTTTAAATGTGCGCGTACAGTGAGACTTACGGGCCTGTTTTAAATGTGCGTGTACAGTGAGACTTACGGGCCTGTTTTAAATGTGCGCGTACAGTGAGACTTACGGGCCTGTTTTAAATGTGCGTGTACAGTGAAACTTACGGGACTGTTTTAAATGTGCGTGTACAGTGAGACTTACGGGACTGTTTTAAATGTGCGTGTACAGTGAGACTTACGGGACTGTTTTAAATGTGCGCGTACAGTGAGACTTATGGCCTTTTAACATCAGCTCAAGATACTAAATGAAACGCGGTGGACATCAGATGTGAGATGAAGAGAGCGAGGAAGAGAGACAGAGAGGAGGACAGACTGTGAGAGGAAGAGAGACAGAGAGAGAAGGACAGACAGAGAGGAGGAGAGACTGAGAATGGAGGACAAACTGAAAGAGGACAGACTGAGAGGAGGTGAGACTGAGAGACAGAGAGAGGAGGAGGAGGGACTGAGAGAGGAGGAGACAGAAATAGGAGAGACTGAGAGCAGAGGAGGAGAGACAGAGAAAAGGTGAGACTGGGAGAGGAGGAGAGACAGAGAGAGGAGAAGAAGAGACTGAGAAAGAGGAGGAGAGACTGAGAGAGAGCAAGGAGGAAACAGGCACTGAGGAATGATTAAGAAACAGAGAGGCAAACAGAGAAAAGGTTAAAACGGGCCCCTGTGACTATTTTACACTTGTGTGCGTGATGGTGCGTACTTTCCCCAAAAAATCCTTCAGGAGCTCCTGCACCATCTACTCGTCTCCATGGAGATGTTATGGCTTTGTTTGAAATGTTCTGTGATATTAATTAAACTTGTCTCTCCTAAGTTTCTTTATTGCTGTTGTTTTGGTGTTTTTTTAGCTTTAACAACACATGAAATTGAATAAATATATGATGGAAGAGTTTAACGCCATATTGTAAAACATTCCCAGTAAAACAAAAACAGAGTCTACCTACAAATTGCAACTCAAATAATAAGAAAACCATTATAAACTCCCCAAGAGACACCTCACTGAGCTCTTCAAGAGATATGCACACGATATGGGAATTCCATTTTGTGATCTCCAGTTATATCTTCATATGCCACTAAGTAATGTGTACACGTCACCTTCTTGAACCTGGTACAGAAGGTCTGAGTCAATATTGATGAGTCAGATCCATTGTGACACAGTATTGGATTCTCTATAACAGTAACAGTATGTACCATTAGCTTAGCGCAATGTTCTCACCCCAGAAACGCCTTCATTAGTCTGATAGAAATCTCTCTCTTCTCTCTTCAGTCCAGGTGTTTGTCCAGAGCCAAACTGTGGCACGGATCAATACAAGACGTAATTATTCCTCCATCTGTACGAACGGCCAGAGAACCACACCGGAGGGACTAGCAAGCACGACCAACCCAGGACTCGTGCACCAATTCTGGGGTACAAATAAGGAGAGAAAGGGGGCACAACCAGGTAATTGTTCATCCATCTATACGCTCAGGACCACGGGGACTATGCACACCGGGCTAACCCAGGACTAGTGTTCCGATTCTGGGGTAGAGGGAGTAAGAGAAGGGGGGCTGCTGTTGTTTCATTATTCATTCATCTACTTTGAGGACCAAAGAGCCACACCACGGGGACTATGCACACCGGACTAACCCAGGACTAGTGCAACAATCCTGGGGTAGAGAGAGTAAAAGAGAGGGGGAGCTACTGTTGTTTCATTATTCATTCATTTACACTGAGGACCAGAGAAACACACAAGGGGGACTATACACGCCGGACTAACTCAAGACTAGTGTTGAGATTCTGGGGTAGAAAGAAGAGAAAGGTCGAAGCAGCCAAGTTATTATTCCTCCATCTATACACACAGGACCAGAAAAATAAACCAGGGGGCTATGGGTCGGACTAACCCAGGACTAGTGCTCCGAGTTTGGGGTAGAGAGAAGGACAGAGCTGGGGCTACATTATTCATCCATCTACTCTGAGGACCACGAAACTAAACCAGGGGGGCTATGCGCAGGACTAACCCAGGACTAGTGCTCAGATTCTGGGGTAAAGGACAGCAAGAGAGGGGGCTGCTGCAATGTCATTATTCATCCATCTACACTCAAGACCAGGGGGACCATGCAGACCGTACTAACCCAGGACACGTGCATCGATTCTGGGGTAGAGAGAGGAAGAGAGGGGGGTAGTTACAGTTTCATTATTTCTACATTTACAGTGAGGACCTGAAGACCAACTGGGACTTTGTGAACATCCATCCATTACAACAAAAACAGAACTAAAACCAGGACTAGAACAGGACCAAATCAAGTCTACATCAGGATTAAACAAGTTTGAATCCAACATAATCCAGAATAATCCCAGTAAACCCATTATTGAATGACCTTCGCTATATAAAAAATGGAAATCTGATATATGTTATAATGTTGTTTCCTCCTCAAAAAACATACCTGGAGTTGTGTTTTGTTTCCTTCACACATTTGAGTAACTGCACTGAGGAGCAGAGACGCACAGGGGGACTCAACACACTGCACTAACCCAGGACTAGTGCACTGATCCTGGGGTAGAGAGCGCGAGAGAGTGGGGGCTGCTGTCGTCTAATTATGGAGAGCAAACAGAGCTGACAGAATCCCTGGATCTGCAGCTGTCTGTACCTGAAACATGTACAGACAGGAGAGAAGTGTGGGGAGGAGAGGGGAAGAGAGGAGATGAGGAGGAAAGGAGAGGAAGGATGAGAGGAGAGAAGAGAGGAGAAAGGAGAGAAGAGAGGAGATGGCGAGGAAAGGAGAGGAGATAAGAGGAGAGAGGAGGAGAGACGAGAGGAGGCGAGAGAAGAGAGGATTGGAAAGGAGAGGAGAGCAGAAAGGGGAAGAGGTGAGGAAAGGAGAGGAGCTGTCAAATCTCGAGCTAACCAGAGCAAACATGCAGGTATTGAGTCATGTCATATTTGTAGGACTTGTTAGAAAGTGTCAGAAGAAAGCAGCAGTGCTGTTAGTATGACAAGAAACAAGTCAAACGGTGTGATATGGTATTTTACAATCCAGGAACATCACGTGGAAAATGCTTTTTAAGGGACCCATATTACTATTATTATTTTCTGAATGATGTTATAATTGTTTCCTCATCACAAACAGACCTGGAGTTGTGTTTTGTTTCATTGATTTCATTGAGTTTTTCCCTCAAGGAGAAAACACTCTTTTCACTTAAAAAACAACCGCTTCAGACTTTGGAGGAAGAAATTTGGCTATTTTGTGTTAAAGGCAATGATACAACTCTGTCTTTTTGATTAAATTCACATTGAAATGCTAATTTGTTGACTAAAAAAAATGAATATACACACGTGAAATCGAAGTTAAAGGTGCATTGTGTAACTTTTCTGGTGGAGGGTTTTTGAGCAATAAAATAAAATACAAATTTATTAAATGCATCTTATATAAATTTAATACCATATTCTGGAACATTACAGGCAAAGCAATAGCATCTCCATGGTAGCGGACCCTCAACATGAAAAGTTACACAATGCACTTTTAAATCTTTGTTGAATCGCAATTTTGATGGATTTGAAACACTTATAATGTTATGTTATATTTTTATTTTATTGTATTAAGCAATCATTTGTAAAACCAAACCAAAATTCAAATCTAAATCCAAAATAAATCTGGAAATGAGTCGAAATTTCTATTCAAAAAGTCACCGAGCTGTTAAAGGGTAAATCTGTATCTTGGAGAGGTGGATGCCCAAGACAATAAATACACTCAGGTAAGATTAGAACCTGCAACCCTCCAGTTTCATGGGCAAATACTCAACTACTGCACCACCCTCACACCAGTAAATGCTTTTCAGTAAAGACGGGGCAAGACGCAATGTCCACAACACGAGGCCAGATTCAAGATTTGGGTCCACGAGAACGAGACAAATAATATAAAATAATATAATATAATAAAATAATATAATATAATATAAAAGTTTCACGATTCAGTTTCCAGTTTTGGCCTGACAATTTTTTTTTTTGGAACAGTAACTCAACAACAAATTACACTTTTTTGTCCAATCCAAATGTAAACAGTTGGGAAAAAAAATCTCAGGAGATCTTGTGACAGATCTTGATTCCTACTTTTTTCAATCCACAAGTTACATTTAAAACCAATTAGTGAGTAACAATAACCATCAAAAGTCTCAGTAATATCGTGAGCCATCATAATATATCGAATTACAAGCCTCTTTGCTTTAATTAATACTTACGGTGCAGCAATAACTATTAATTAACAGAGGGAACTACATAGACCATGATCCTTTGCTCCGTTTCAGTGCCAACTATATGAAGAAATAATGTTATTAGCAGGAAAAAGTTGCATATTCACAACTTTCTTAGGCTCCACCGATAAATAAGTCGTGAGAAATATCGTACAGTAAGATGCATATCATAAAAAAAAAAAAAAGCGTACAGAGAGGTTTGGATATCGTTGCTTTCCTAAAACCAATCAGATTTCACTTTATCTAACCCTCTTTGCTGGTGGTAGCACCCAAAGCGCAGTGCAGTCACCAGCTCCTAATCAACTCCCTGCATTAGAAGTGCACTTAACCCCATTACGGCCTGTTTATACGGGCCCTGATGGGAGACTAATGCTTTTACATCAGAATGCGCAATGCAGTCCACAATGTATACAGGGATTTAAAGGGCCAGTACGCGCTTTTTTCCACGCTTTTAAGCCAAATTAGTCTTGCCCTCGTACAGATGTAACGTACAAGCAGCTTTTGAGGTCCAAATAAGTCCGCTGTGTGCTGTTTGGGTCTAACAGATACTTTGCAGTCATTTCATTTCCTGGGGGCGTGATGCTAACTGTAGGACCTGCTCTATTTGAAGCTCTGTTAGACTTTAATAATGATCAGGAAGTGCGTGTTAGCGTTACGGTCACTGCAAAACTCCGCTCTGGCCTGGAGAGTTGTGAAAAGCGCTTATAAACTCATCGTGGTGAATAATTAGGATGCTCTGAATGCATAAGGTAAGAGAGGAACTGTTTTTCACATATTTAAAAGTCCAATATTACACAAAATGGACTCTTGTGCGCTTTAAGTCATGTTATAATGTTGTTACCTCCTCAAAAGCAGACCTGGAGTTGTGTTTAGTTTCATTCACACATGTTTAAGTAATGCTCTGTTCCACCTTGTGATGTCATGAAGTGGTAGTTTTCAAGTTAACAGCTACTTTTACCTTTAGATCAGTAGAGATTTGCAATTCCAGGGCTGAAATCATCCAAATGAAGCAACATTATAACAGAGATCAGAAAATACCGTAATATGGGCCCTTTAAGACATTCAAAATCAGATCCAGCTCCTTTAAGAACACCTCTCTGAAAGTTATTTTAATATTGATCCTGATATTGAGCGGGGTTTAACATGTAATCAGAAACACAGGATTGATTTAACCTGGGATTATTGATGTATGGATATTGCCTCGTGTGTTGTTGCATTGATCTCTGTGTGTTAATGTATGTTGAAGTGGTGATCACATACACTGTTTGGTTTGGTCAGTAGTTTTAATTAACCTGACTTAGAGGATTCAGTAATGCAGAATCATTTGAACTCAGAACAGGTATTGGCTTTGTGTGACCTCTAAAATGGCAATTCACATTTCCTTCCCTGTCCCTTATAGA
The DNA here is from genome assembly GCA_029959045.1 of Taenioides sp. WSHXM2023. NCBI lineage: Eukaryota > Metazoa > Chordata > Actinopteri > Gobiiformes > Gobiidae > Taenioides > Taenioides sp. WSHXM2023. The sequence goes on from CM057097.1 coordinate 6,300,476, forward strand.
CACTTAAAGGGCCCATATGACGCTATGTGTCATAATGTTGTTTCCTTATGACAAACAAACCTGGAGTTGTGTTTTGTTTCATTCACATGTTTAATACGTAAACCCTGCATCTCAGTCGGAAAATGCTTTATTCTAGCATGTGATGTCATGTGGTAATACAGGAAGTGCTCTACTGTGTTTTTAAACTCCATAGACCTTCACTAGAATCATTTGGATATTTTCATCCCTGGAATGGTCAATCTCAACTGAACAAAGGGTAAAAGGGTGCTGTTAACTTGAAAATGACCGCTTCATGACATCACAAGGTGGAACAGAGCATTTTGAGCTTTGGAGATGTAGACAGACTGCTCCAGGTCTGTTTTTGAGGAAGTAAAAACATTCACAAGTTCACAAGAGTCAGTTTTGCATAATATAGGACCTTTAAAGACTTTATAATTTATTTTATTACTTATTTATGTCATCATTTTGGATTTTTATTGCATTGAAAAACTGAAAAAAGCATCCTTACTTTGAGTGGGCTTGCATCTCCACAAACCTGACTTTTATTTCCTTTGGCTACAATGTTGTATGTATGGCATAAAACTTATCTATCTCCATGGAGAATGTTCTGAAGTATAGTTTTAATTTTGTATTTAAAAAAGAAAGGTACGTAGTGCTACTTTAAAGTTTGTCTGTGTGTGGGGCAATACAAACTGTTGTTGTGTCCTTGGGCAAGACACTCTTATTGAGCTCTAAGCAGACGGCTGTTCTCTCTCTGTGTGTCTGTGTGTTTTTGTGTGTTTGTTTATCGGTTCAATCATTTACTGTAAAAATCTGAGCAGACAGATGGTGAGTTCAGGTGCACGCGAGCGATAGGAAATGTGTATATCTGACAAAAACTGTGCTCCAGACCCATGCACAAGTAATGAAGTGAATGAAGTGATGAGGAGGCGAGAGGAGAGCTGAGGGGGCAAGAAACATAAAACGAAAAAGTTTCAGAGGAAGAGTGGACAGGTGCCAAAAGAAGAGAGCGCTGACATGAAAGAGACGTGAGATGGAAGGAGAGAAAGCGTGTCTGCGCGGAAAACAGAAAGAGAGAGCAGTGAGAGACAGAAAGCGAAAGAGAAGACAGAAAGAGGACGGTAGCGAGAGAGAGGAATGAAGAGAGAGCATGAAAGATGGGGTAGAGAGGGGGTGAGGGAGGTAGAAAGAAAAAGGGGAAGAGAGAGTAACAAAGAAAGAGGGAGGTGAAGAGAGAGGGAGAGGGATGAAGGAAGATGAAAGAAGGGAGAGAGTGAAAGAGGGGGAGAGTATACAGTATAATAAAGAAAATGCATTATTAATAATTAGTAAAAAGTACAAATTTAATGAAAGCACAGATGGACATTTGGCTTGATCAGAGCACAAACACAGGCTTCATCTCGTTAGGAAACTTTTCTTTTATTTCCAATCAGAATAATTAATACAAGATCCCGCTGAGCTCGGTTACAAATGCGTTCTTATCTGATTCAAAATAAATTTATCTGACTGCTCCGACTGAGATGAAGTCTGAGAGAGTGTTTTTTTCTTTGCCCAAAAACAAAATCAAAGTGTTTCCATGTTTGAAAGGTCACATCGTGCACCTTTAATCAGATAATATAGTTAAATAACAGAGCCTGCACTACCTCTTGTCTCCATGGAGATAATACTTTGCCTGGAATGTTCCAAAATATGACTTTAAAGAGGCTGAATTCTTCTCTCAAGCAGAAAATACTCCTTGTATGTTCCAACTTGTGATGTCAGGAAGTGCTTCACTGTGTTTTTAAACTCCATACACCTTCAATAAAACAATTTGGATCATTTCAGACCTGGGATTGTCAATTTCTGTTGAATTCAAGTTAAAAAGTCGGTGTTACCTTGAAGACTACAGCTTCATGACATCACAAGGTGGAACAGAGCATTTTGAGCTTCGGAGATGTCGACAAACTAATGCTGGATTACTAAACCATGAATGAATGAAGCAAAACACAACTCAAGTTATGTTTTTGAGGAGGTAACAACATTATAACACGGCTTAAACCTCACAAGAGTTTATTTTGCGTAAAGTAAATCATCTGTTTATTCAATTATAGGCATTTTTATTAAGAGCAGGATTGCCTCTCCATAGATCTGACCAATATCTCTGTCTAGCGGTGTGACCTTGAGGAACTTAAAGCCGTACTGTGGAACTTCACTATAGAAATATGGAATAAAAGTTAAAATAATTTACATTAACTCACAGTGACATGACAGCAAAACATTCACTTTGTAATTCACAAAAAACACAAACAAGATCTCTAATTATAGAAATCATTTGTAAAAAAAAAAACAACTAAAAATGCATTTGTAAATCCTGCATAATCGTACTTTATAATTTGAACACAAACTCAAGTCAAATGTGTTTGTGTTTGTGTTTGTGTGTGTGTGTTTGTGTGTGTGCTGTTGGTAAGTTACGCTAATTATCTGAAAAAGACTTGTTTTATTTGTGCATTTACTGAAACAAACCAGAGGTGTCTCAAACAAATTAGCTTAGTGTAGCCTTTTTGTAGTTCACCGCCTGCTAGCCCCTTTAGAGAGGCTTTTTAATGAGACGTGGCTAAAGTGGTGGGCCTGAGAGAAGAGGAAATAAGCCAGAACAATTACCCCGAATGTGAGAAGAGAGGGAGGAGAGAGTGAGGATAGAGAGCGGAGAGAGTGGGGAGGACAAAGCTCAGACCTCAGAGTAAACAGAACTTCAGAGTCAAAAGTGAAACTAAGCAAATCCTGTTTATAAGTGTGGTTGAGCCGTTTGTGATTGTCACTGTCTGATGCAGTGGTGAAAAAAAAAATAAAATACTGAAAATGTGCACTTAAAAAGGGGGTATTTTAATTCTGTGGGGTAACATATTTAGATCACCATGATAGATAGATAGATAGATAGATAGATAGATAGATAGATGCTGCAACATTTAACATAACCATCTTCGTTTTTTTATTGATTTGAGAAGGCTATACGAGCCAAAAACGTATTCATAAGTTTTATAAGTTCGACTTTTGTTGAGTCTCCCTTCCTTTTGTTCTTCACACTAAGTCACTCCCCCTTCAGAGCACTATCACAGCACAATCATTAATGAAACTGTTGCACGTTGCATCAGGTTTGTCTAGTTGCTATGTACAGTTTTGTATGTTTTTGTATATTTATAGAGAATTGTCGTGTGGGAGCGTGGGTGACGTAGGCTTATGGGTGGAGCGTTGGACAGACTCGTACTCCTAACTGTAAGGAGGGACAGAGATCACTAAAATACTCCAACATGCATGGATGATACGAGTTATACATGTAATGAAAGGATAATGTTCTTTAACATGGTAGAAAGCTAAAAAAGAGAAAAAAATATATATATTTTGCATAATACCTCCTCTTAAAATTAAATAAAAGTACAGTTACAGGGCTAAAAATGTACTCAGTTATAACTACAAGTACTGCTGTGAAAGTAGAACTCAAGTAAAAGTACAAAGTATGAATGACAACAAGACAAGATCTAAATAATAAACTCCAATTATGTCCAGAGCTAAAATAACAGGGCGAAAGCAGGTCTACACCAGGACTAAACCAGAACTAAACAAGAACTAAACCAGGACTAAACCAGGACTAACCCAGGACCAAAATGAGTTCCCTGATTTGACTAATTGTCAAAAGCCGTTGTGTAATTCACATTCACAAAGCGCCTCAAACCCCAGTGATGAACTGTACGACGCAATTAGCAAAACGCCAAACAAAACAAAGAGGATATGAAAGCTTATCAGACCACTGTCAGAGCAAGAAGGGAAACAAAGGCTCTGTTTAACTCTGAGTCAGAGTTAAACTGTCTTAAGTCATGCTCAAACACAGATCCGGAGGAGAGGAGTCATGAGTCAAGCTTAAACCAGTGAGGTATTAGTAAGGGCCAAGAGAGATCGTTGCCATAGTAACCGGTAGTAACCATCCAGTTCCATCAGCCATGTTGTGACTGTAAAATTCTACTAAAAAACTCATGCAAACCAATAGCAAGCTTTTAGGTCAAACTGAATTAATTTTCCAACCCTGTTTTCACATTTTTCTTCCAAGTCTCCATAAGGATGAATCTGGAGACAGACTTTTTCTCTGAAGACCAAAGAATGCAATCATGTAAAGGACTGAAGAGCGCTATAAATGTCACGCCTTTGAGCTGTGTGAGTTAAACCTCTGTCTGCACGCTTGTATTTCTAGCTGATCGTATTTATTGGAGAGTTTGTTTGTTTTTTTATTTTGCAGCATACAGCCACAGCTCAAACACGACAAAGCACTTTCAATTACCTTGCGTATGAATTGTGCTATACAAATAAACTTGCCTTGCCTTCAAACTATAGCCCTGATCAATAATATGAGCAGAAAAACCTTGGCTCTTAAACCTGCTCCCTACCAGGTTAGCTCTGCCGCTCTGTTACTATCTATCTACCTATCTATCTATCTTTTATGGCCATAAGTCTTATTATTATTATTATATCTAAAGACGCTGAAAAGTGTGCTGCCTTCGTAACACAGGAAAGCCAGGGCGTGGGCTTGACTAACCCAGTTTAGCACCAATCTGGCTCCATAGTCCTCAGAGGAGATTTAGTCTGGGTTAAGCTGTCTAAAGTCAGACTCACATATCCAGGGGAGAGGTGGTACAGGGCAAAGGCTCTGCAGGAGGCTCACCTTTAACACAGCTACAACAACATGCTGAAGAAGAGGAAATGGAGGATTTAGAGTCTGGAGAGCTCTCGGAAAACCAGGCTCTGTTAATCTGACAAAGTGGTGAGGAAAGGTATGTATTGATACTTTGCAGTGACAAACAAGAAATAAATAAATGGATTTAAACAACACATTTTTCAGGAGCTTCTGTTCATGCTCCTGTTAAGGTGTTTGATTTTCAACAAAAAAGGTAAGAGTGACTGAAAAACTGTTGCTTAATGCGAGCAGTAAAAATCAGCTCACATGTAGCTCCAACTAAATCAGGTCTTTCTGGTCAGATTGTGTTTAAAAAAGAAGATCAGATTAAGTCTAACTTGAGTAACAGAGCTTCTGACAGAGTAGTGCTTTCCGTTTGCTTCACACCCCCAGGGAATGTTGATGACATCAGCTGCAAAGTATCAGTAGCGTGAGTTTATACTGGTTTTGGTCCAGTTAAAGCTGCATTGTGAAAGGAGGAAGTATCCAAAACCCACGGACATGTTGGTAGTATTCACATGCGTGTGCGCACAGCTTTTCGTATCCATGTCAAGAAATCTCGCTAACATATGAAGGTATGACTACAACTGAAATTAGATTATAAAAGCATTACAATTTTAGATGTCTTATATGCATTCATAACATGCGCCATAGGTCAAATCCTCCAGCTAAGGCAACCCTGACCAAGACCAGCTCAGGATCTGGAGATGGGTCCCACAGGTTGCTCCAGTGCTATTGAAAGATGGGTCAAATGCAGAGGCAAAGTTTCCCCACAGGGACAATAAAGTGAACCTTAAAGAAAACAAACCTATTATGCAAAATGTTCCATCTTATACTTGCTGTATGTAGGTTGTATTTTGAGTGATTCATGCATGTCTCTTTAATTAATCTTTAATTGCTTATTTCAAGACCTTATATTGATGATCAACTCCTGTTTTCACCTCCACCGACATACGTCCACTGCTCTGAACTTACTTCTGTTATTTTATTTTCTTAATCTGTAATACACATAGGACTTGGCAGCAGCGCGTAGTCATTTTGGTACTTTTTTTTTTTATTTTTTAGCATTTATCTATGAGAGTTTCCAACCACTTCACAGCTCTTTGTTGCGATGACGTTCACGGCAAAGTTGTTTTAGATCAATAGTGCAATTTAAAATGTCCAAATTACATTAAACAGCTCTAACTTACATTATTTAATTACAGGTGGTTTTATAGCTCAAAAATACCTAGAAAAACAGGCACTTTAACTGTAAGCGGGGTCGCCTCTCCACAGATCTGACCTGTAACTTAGTCTGGATTGATCTCCATGAAGATAGAAAGGTTTAATATCATACCGTGAAACATTCCAGACAAAGCAATAACATCTCCATGGAGAAATTATTTGACGGGCCCTCCACCAGAAAAGTTACACAATGCACCTTTAACCTTAACCTTAAAATGTATTGCATTGCATAACCCAAGCAGAGCACAGAATACAGAATTGACTCTGAATTGTTACTCATATATATATTTTTTTTCTTTTCTTTCTCAATAATGACATTCCTTTGCCCTTTTCTGGTGTCTAGCTCCATAAATGAAGTGAAACGTGTCTTCATTCCCCCTGCCCTCCTACTGCAGGTGTGGGCTTGATAATGAACCTGAGTCTGCTCCTATAGAAAGCATGTATGGAAGTCTATTAACCCGCGGGAGATCATTGGTTACCATGGGTTACCACTGGGATAAAAACCAGGGCAGAGGATGGTGTGTGTGTGTGTGTGTGTGTGTGTGTGTGTGTACTAGTTAATTCCCTTGATAAATCACTGTATTCAATGCTTTTCCATAACTAATTACATTGTCATTTAATCTGAAGTTCTTATGTCAGATTTTCTTTTTTTTTTCCTATTTGACTTGGTTTGGTGGGATAGTACCTGTGGTAAATAATTATCATAGTTTTACATCAGTACATACGTGCTGGGAACAAAGTTGAGAAGTAAAGTACAAAAATATAGCAAGTAGCGTTGACTTTTAAAGGGCCCATATTACGCTATTTTCTGATCTGTTGTAGCGTTTCCTCATCACGTATTTAGGCTGAGTTCCTCTTTCAAACTGAAAACACTTTGTTCCACCTTGTGATGTCATGTGGTAATATAGGGAGTGCTCCACTTTGTTTTTAAACTCCATACACCTTCACTAGAAACATTTGGATCATTTCAGCCCTGGAATTGCCAATTATTAAACTAAAGGTAAAAGGAGCCGTTCACTTGAAAACTGTTGCTCATGACATCACAAGGTGGAACAGAGCATTTTGAGTTTTGGAGATGTAGACAGATTAATAATAAATAGCTACTCAAACATGTGGGAAGGAGGTATGTGTTTGAAGATTTGTTTTTTATCTGGTTTAAGGTTAATCTCTCTCTAATTACTGAGCCTATTCTCATGATTGTTTTTTGTTTTTTTTTTTTCTATCAACATACATTTTAGTTTTACTTTTTTTTTTTTTTCTCAGAACAGTGTTTTATCAAGAGTTTTTGGAAACACTTCATTTGCCTCAGTGAAGTAATTCTATAACTGCTCAGTAAACTATTTGTTCTTTATGTCTTTCTTGATTTATTACTGTAAATGAAAGTGTACTTATTATAAAGTGTTACTGTTTCTTTTTGTGCTGATTTCTAATTTTCATATGGTTTTAACACTACAGTGATAGGACGTGCGCAGGCCGTCCTATCAAGTGTCCTACAGCTGATTGTCCAGAGGAACCTTGGCTTTATTTCACAATATTTCTGAAGGAGAGTCTGACGAGGACAGACGGACACATCACACATTTGATCTGGACTGGAGCGAGAAAGACACGAACAATGAGCCAAACCCGACCCCTCTTCTCCCACACACCAGAGCGCTGCGCCGCCTGAGAGCGCTACCTCATGGATACACATATTTGAGCTTTGTGTTTTTTATCTTAGAGGTTAGGCCTAAATTAGGCTCCTTCTACTCCTTCGTTTGATAAATATACTAGGCTCTGCTGCCTATAATCACATAAAGGTACTCTGCTGTGTTAGTTTGTCGAGTGAAATCAGATGTGACCGTGCAACCTTACAGCCTACAGCATAGACAGAGCTATTTTATTGGGCCACATATTTTAGTAGGTTAGGCCTATGTAGTAAAAAAAAAAATATTTCTCCCTTTTATGCATTTTGTTCTACAGCTGAGCATCTCGGGAGCGGAGCGAAGACAGGAGTGTGGAGACATCGCCAACAGCTTCAGTGGCCAACAGCATTCACAAACAGGCCTATTCAGAGAGAGACTACCAAACAGCATATAAGTGATGCAAACAAGGAGACTGTAAAGGTAGGTTTAGAATGTGGCGGTCCTAGTGTTAAAGGTACACTGTGTAAATCTGTGTAATCCTTCAGTTGTCCAGGTAGGATCCAATAGCAAAAGAGAAATTCTATTCTGTCAACTGGACAAAAGTTTTTGATTGAAGACATTTCACAGCTCTTCCAAGTTGCTTCTTCAGTTCTTGTCAGACGCTGGTGGACACTACCTTGTATCTGCCTGAAGGGAGGAGCTAACTACAATGAAACTAACATACCTTGTTTACACTTTCTGTTTGTTAGCTCGGTCTATTGAACTGCACAAAACTGTGCCTGAGTCACATTAGCATAAGCATCCAAGCCTTCCACACCTCTGAGCCTGACCAGAATCACACTATTGTTTCTTTGTTGTGATTTAGGTCTGAGGTTGGAGTTGTAAATAGGAGATAGGTGATGTCTAAGCCTCTCCAGTCGTGTTCAAAGATGGAGATTGTCTTTTCTTTCTCTTTAACTCCCCTCTCAAACCATTTTTCTCTGGCTAAGATCTGTACTAGGGATGCAATGTTATTCTATAAAATATCAAATCGTTCCATACTGGTGTCACGATTCGATACACATGTTTGGTCGGTACGCACATGACCCTCTATGCGCGCTGCCTTGTCATTTATTTTGGTCCCAAAGGAAAACAGTTATCGCTGCATCCTCCTCAGACGCAATAAGAAAACAGCCTCATAGGGACTTTTATCTTTCTGTCACTTTTTATTTTACGTTGATAGACCCAGGAATGACAAAGATATTAACTTTTAAATACTTTAGAATCGCTTCTGGCTTTACATCGGCTTTAATCAAATACGCTCGTATACACACCCGCGACACGACTCGCTTTATGCTCGACCTTTTTCTCAGACTATCTCATAAGTTTTCTTCAGAAAATGGTCTTTTGAGACATTTCTAGTTTGAGTGTTCAGTGTTGTGTGTAAAAAGAGCAGGGCATTATGGGAGGAGCTACTGTCTGTCTCTGCTGCTGCTGGAGACGAGGCAGAGCAGCGCCAACACAGGAGCCAAAAGAAATCATCAAATTGTTATCAAAAAAGATAAAGTCGGATAGTGTAACTCCCCTAGCAGTCTATATTAAGAAGTAGACTGGCTATATTATAAAGTATAAAATCATTTGAGAAAGCACTTATTTTCTTATTTTCACTGAATAAAAATTCTGAACTGTAAATCATTGAACCAAATGAACTAAAACACTTCAAATATAAACTACAGCTGTACAGTAGTTGTACTGTAATGTATAGTATGTAATGTTTCATTAATATCATTGTGTTATTATATTATACTCACTAGACGGAAAAATTACATGAAATTTTCTTAAAACATATCGAAATTGAATAGATATCTTGACCCATGTATCGAGGTATATATTGCATCTTAGGAAAACTGTGTCGTTGCATCCCTAATCTGTCCCTCACTGTCCTCAAAGGAGTGGCCCGTGGCTTTTAGGTGGAGATGGACGGCAGACTGAGGTCCTTTTAGGTGGAGATGTACGGCAGACTGAGGTCCTTTTAGGTGGAGATGGACGGCAGACTGAGGTCCTTTTAGGTGGAGATGGACGGCAGACTGAGGTCCTTTTAGGTGGAGATGTACGGCAGACTGAGGTCCTTTTAGGTGGATATGTACAGCAGACTGAGGTCCTTTTAGGTGGAGATGTACGGCAGATTGAGGTCCACTCTGGCTCTCTCGTCTGTGTTGGTACATCCTCTTGTTAAGTGGGTGTTTTGTTTCTCCAATGTAGCGCTCACTGCAGTCTTCACTACACTGAATGGAGTAGACCACATTGCTTTGTTTGTGGCTCGGTGTTTTGTCCTTAGGATGGACCAGTTTCTGTCTTAAAGTGTTTGTGGGTTTGAAATAGACTGAGATTTCATGTTGTCTGAACATCCTCTGTAGCTTTTCAGAAACAACAGCCATGTAAGGAATAGTTACACCCCTTCTCCTAGGCTCTGATTCTCTGTTGTCTTGTTTTTTAACTCTTGATTGTATTGAAAGCCCATTTAGGATATCCACAAACAGAGAGGGCTTTCTGCACATGTTGTTCTTCTTTCTCCTTTCCCTCTGTTCTTGTAGGAACTACTTAGGCCCTGTGTCAAAATATTTGAGTAACTCCAAGTTTGTCTGCCACTGACTAGAAACAGATGCCACAGATGCCTATCCACAGAAGTGCCTTCACACACACACACACGCACGCACGCACGCACCCACACACACACACACACACACACACACACACACACACACAAAGCAGCTCACCTGTTGTCGTTCCAAATACGTTTTTTTATGTTCAAGTTGTGAGTGTTGTGTGTTCAAGTTGTGTGTGCAGTGCCCCTAGTTAGCATCAGAACCTCAAGGAATGTTGATGACATAGCTGCTAAGTATCAACTGCATGCTAAATAAATGACACATGGAGAACATGCAAACTCCATGCAGAAAAGTGCCACAGAGCCCAGCAAATTAAAGAGGGGCATTTTACTACGAGGTATTAGCTGCTAACACATTTTTATATTTAGACCACCATGTTTTATAGTTTTAAAAGTGCTATATTTGCCGAAAACAATGTATTAACTTGAGTTCCCCTTTCCTTTGCTCACTCCCCCTTCAGAGCACTATCGCAACGCAATCAGTGTGCATCCCGCTAACGCACATCGCACCAGGTTTGTCAAGTTGTTGTGTACAGTTGTATATCATGCTTTTGTATACTTGCGGACAATTATCGTGTGGGAGCGTGGGTGATGTAGGCTTGTGGGCAGAGCATTGCACAGCGAACCATAAGGAGGATTTGAATAGGGCCCGGGAGAGATCACTAAATTACTCAAACATGCATGCATGCATACATCTAAAACTATGGGACCGTAGCCAAAAATTGCAAGTAGTGTTACTTCAAAATAAAATTACTCAAGTAGTGGATTACTAGTGTGAAGCGGAGGGAAGAAAAAACTAAATAGTAAGGGTCAGATTTACTATGCCAGTATATTGCGACTACAACATTTTTACACTTATTTTTTACACCTTAGAAACTGTGCGTATTATTAGTAGTGTTATGAGTTTACTGAGTGAGCAGGGGATGTGTAAAGTATGTCCCTGAGTTGTTGCTTTTCAATTAATTTATACCATTTGCATATTCTCCGCCTCAAATGTTGCCCTTTGTAGCGAAATTGCTCTGTTTGCAAATGCATTAAGTCCCATGAGCTAAATTTGCACTGCAGGCTTTTAGATTTTATGAAAGAAGCAAACCTCTCCATTTTAGCATGATCTGTTTTCCACCTGTGCAAATGCTTAGTAAGTCTGCCTTAGTAAGAGTAAATTATACACTGTAGAATCTAATACAAGTTGGAATAACAGTTTGGTGTGTGAAAACTACTATAAGTACAATCTCATCAAAAATGACTTGTAACCGAGTACTAGGGTTGTCAAAAGTATCGAAAGTCAGATACTAATCGATTACCTTACATATTACCCTATTTTCTCATCTATGTTATGTTTTTTTGTTTTTATTTTGTTTCATTCACACGTTTAACACACATACCCTGCTTAGGCTGAGTTCTTCTCTCACGCAAAAAACACTCTGTTTCACCTTGTGATGTCATATGGTAATGCAGGAAGTGCTCCACTGTGTTTTTAAACTCCATACACCTTCACTAGAAGCATTTGGGATTCTAGTGACGGTGGAACTGCCAATCTCTACTGAACTAAAGGTAAAAGGAGCTGTTGAGTTGAAAACTACCCCTTCATGACATCACAAGGTGGAACAGAGCATTTTGAGCTTTGGAGATGTGGAGGGTTACTCAGACATGTTTGAATGAAATAAAACACAACACCAGGTTTGTTTTTGATGAAGTAACAACATTTTAACATGGCTTAAAGATCTTCTTGTGTAATGTAGAAATGCAATGTAGAAAATCACATTCTATTGTCTAAATAAAAGCTTTTTTTATTTTTATTATCCTTGTGGTATGAGAATCGTCAGTATTAAGTCTAATCCTTAATATCAAAATCAATTTTTTTAGTATCCTCTGTTGACGTTGACCTCTGTTGACCTCTGTTGCTCCTATATTGAAATCCATGACACAGACCCCGGCCCTGTACTATATCTCACCCTGCTGTCCTCTTCCTGTTGAACAATGCTTTACAGCCCATTATCTCAGTAAGACATTAAAACCAATGTAAGTGTCTACAGCCCCTTGATCTATGCCTGTGCTAATTACCTTTGGGCATATTGTAAGACATTATAGTGCCACATGTTTGAACTGCATTGGCTGGGGCAGTGAGCTACACCTCTTTGCTTTGACGTCGATTGGAGAGAGAGAGAGAGAAAAAAAAAAAGAAAAAAAAAAGAAAATGTCCGCCTGCGTTACCATGGCGATACAGCGAGAGTGGCACAGTGTCCTTCACCGTGACGCAGCACATTTTGTATTAGTTAAACAAAAGCGCCCGTCTCTGTTCACATCCAGTGACTTGCAAAAAATGATGCAATCCATTCTGGTGTATTCACAGTTCATTTGGTGCATGTCTGAGAAACGTTAAGCAGTTTCAAATGTGCAGAATTAGCAACAGAACGCAATACAAGGCTTAATATGTCCCTTAAGCAAAGCAACCACAGATCTTAATGTGTAAAATTGGATTGGTGTCATTACAAAGACGCTATTACGGTTTCAAAACTTGCGCAAGAATCACATTTGGGAAGAAATATACTAGTGTAACCAAATTAGTGTTGCCATGAAAGGAAAGTTTCTGCTCTGTCCTGTGTGACTTTTTTAGTATCAATACCTGCTCAAATGAGAGTCTAATTTCGATGCTAGTATCAGTTAGTTTTCAATACTTTTGACACCCCTAAACCAAATGCATACACATACATAGACTCACCACTGCAACTTCACTGAATACATAATTAGCATTACCTCATTAGCATCGTCAATTACCTGTCTTATGGGACTGGTGTCTGGTTTAGATTAATGGCGCCGATCCAGTAAAATCCTAATGGTTGAAAATCTGCTGCTTGCTATGGTAAAATGTCACTATGAAGAGGCGGAGAATACTGTATGTTTTGCAGTTTTGAACAAAATGTAAAACCGTAAAGTGTTAGACTACTCATTCGACTAAAACACAAGATCATTATATTCCAGATTCTGGCAAAAACATTCACTCTCGTTTTCCAAGTTTGGCCATTTTTTTAGGTTTAAAATCTTACTTCCTTGTTGGAATTCGTGACAGTAAACTAGGCAATTCCTAGCAAAACTCCTTATATGTACACATAAATGATTATGTGACGAATATAAATATAACAAAATACCTTTATTTTGTTGAAATTATGTTTAAAGTATTAGAAAAAAATGTTCCTTTTGTGTAAAATGTGCTTAATTTTTGGATAGAATTCTCCCTAGTTTGATGTCATGAATCTGAACTCTCTACTTCCTGTAATTTTCAACATATTGTTCAAAATTTCTCCCCAAATTGCTCCCCGATTTGGGTAAAACCATAATTTATTTTTACAACAGTGATACTTCCACCAAATGAAGTCAAAATTTGAGAATCGTAAAAATCTCTCATATGCATTTTAATACTGTAGTATTTCTTACAGAAGGTTATAGAGAATGTCATTCCTCACTTTTCTTACACATTCCAAGCATCCTAATTATTCAAGTTCTCCCAACTTTCAGCCAACTTTCAGAGACCAGAGCAGAGTACGGGGATCACGCCAGTGTGAATAACAACTAGCACGCACCAGCATTACTGTGCACCAGCATTACGTCCTTGTTCGTGGACAATAAGCCAATTTATAAGTCAATGCAAGCGGAACACAGAGGTCTTGTTTTGACCTTATAAGATAATTTTACTCAACTACAAGGAACACACACACAAACACATTTTCAATAACTTTCAGCCAACTTTCAGAGACCAGAGTGGAAGTTGGTGCTAATAACAACTAGCATGCTAACAGTGCACCAGCGTTTCTTCCTGGTTCACGGACAGTAAGGTTTTACAATTCTTGTCTTGACCTTACAAGATGCTTTTACAATAGATCTGTACTGGGACAAAGGTCATTTTACTCAGCTGCAAGGAAATAAAACGAGTACAGTCTATTTTACATCTAAATAATAGATAATTGCTATGGCAACGGTCTAAATCATTCTGAAACCTATGGATTTTAGTTTTCCTCCAGGTCTAGCAGGTCATACATACACATAGTTGGGTGATTCAGTTGTGGACAGTCTGTGGAATTGAATGTCACCAATAATGTCAAAGTGGACTCTACACTAACCCTGTCAGTCGATATTAGCCTAGCGTCACACTGTTAATCCCGGGTTCACCTGATGCCACGTCTTCATAAACACACTACTCGTATGTTTGAAATTAGAGCTGGAGGGCAGATAAAAAAATCAATTTCACGTGTTTTGACCTGGTTTGTGGTTCATGTTTCTGTAAATACGTCTGTCCACGTGAAACAAAAACTGGTAAATCATTAGAACAAAATAAATCTAAATAAGAAAAATACAAATTTGATCACAAAGTTCAGTTACTGTTAAAGGTGCATTGTGTAAGTTTTCCGTTGGAGGGCCTGTCAAATGCTTTTCTCCATGGAGATGTTGTTGCTTTGTCTGGAATGTTTCACAGTATGGCTTTAAACCTTTCTATCTTCAGGGAGACCAAACCAGACCGAGTTACAGGTCAGATCTGTGGAGAGGCGACCCTGCTCACAGTCAGAATGCCTGTTTTTCCAGGTATTTTTGAGCTATAAAACCAGCTGTAATTGAATAAATGTAAAGTAGAGCTGTTTAATGTCATGCTGTGGAACATTACAGGCAGAGCAATCCATAGAAACAAGCAGGTGACAGACACCCAACCAAAAAGTTACATAATCCACCTTTAATAGATCAAAACCATAGAATGTGACAGGTCTGTGGTCCAAATCTCAAACTTAAATGAGATTCAACATTTGTGAATTCTCTGTTCGGATATTACTTTTAAACACACACATTTCTTACTCTATTATGATTATTCAGTAGAGTATATTTAACTTAATTTAATAAAAAAAATCACTTCTCTGAGTAGCTTGACCCTATAATTATAATATTTGACAGAGGGATAGTAACAGTACACTTACATGAGTAAATATTTTAGTTCCTGTTCCTTCTGTAAGTCTGCAAATAGGAAATGAACATGTGTTTCTTGCATCATTCCTTTAGATATGATTTTCTTATTCAAATTGTTGTGGATTGTGTAAAATACCAGATTTTGTGCATTATTTAACATTTTGTCCTAACTGCAAATTATAAATCAGATGTTATGACCAGTTACTCATACTTAAGTAGCAGTTTGAATACTATTTTACTCTTAGGCTATTGAGTAGTTTCTTGGACCACTACTTTGTCCTTACTTGAGTAGTATCAATTTTGAAGTAACAGTACTTATAGGTACTTAAGCAAAATTTCCAGCTACTTTACACCTCTGCTGAAATGTATTGAAGAGAAATGAGTATTGAAATGAGTTGTTTTGTATTCACTCCTAAAGTGTGTGCGTCTCGTGCGGTCCCAGATGAGACAGTTGTAGTGTGTGAGTCAGTGTTGTGTTGAGTTTCTCATTAGTCCATAATGTCTGCTCCCAAATGCATTACTATGGGCTGTCACAGAGGCTTACACGCTGCACACTCTGTTTGATCAATCTGGAATATTGATAGTGCAACCTTTAGACTGAAGATTAAAACATTTTAGAAGTTATGTAAAGGTCAGAATCTTGTAAAAGTGTGTTTAAACCAAAAAATCAGC
This sequence comes from Taenioides sp. WSHXM2023, assembly GCA_029959045.1. NCBI lineage: Eukaryota > Metazoa > Chordata > Actinopteri > Gobiiformes > Gobiidae > Taenioides > Taenioides sp. WSHXM2023. The sequence continues at coordinate 6,316,290 of CM057097.1, forward strand.
AAAGAATAACTGTTACATATTGCTGTTAAATTAAGATTTTAAAATGAACATTAAACTGTACTGTGTAACCATTAATTTGCCTGGAACGTTCCACCATATGACATTCTGTTTACTTTTCTTGCATGTTTCAGTTGCAGGTGTTTTTATTGCTAAAGATACATTGAAAAACATGCATTCTTAGTGTGTGGGCTCGCCTCACCACGATCTGACTTGCAACTTTGCCTGATGCTTGTTTCCATTGCGATAGATAACGCCACAGTGTAGAAATTTAGTCAATGAGCAAACACTCCACTGTGCCACTGCATAAGACTCACTGCAGTGTACTTCATTTCACCAAGATGTATTTTGTAGGAGTACTACATAAGCATGTCTTTGCAGGTAGAAGATAACATTGTGTATTCTATTAAACGACAGAATCTTCTTCCACACACATAAACATAAAAGTCCGGAGTCTGCAGTTTCTCTGTGTGTTTGCGACCTCCTGATTAACACCACAACTCAACACAACCTCATGTGTTACTAAGAGTCTGTCAGAGTGTGAAAAAGTAAACAGAGGAAAAGGCTCATCCAAGAACGTTCACTTCCACTTTAGTTTTAATTAAAAGAGTTAACGCTAATTCATTAACAGTGCAAGTACTAGAGGAAGAAGAGTACAATGCGTATTTTCTGTTGATACGTCGCAGCTGATCATCTACATTCCCTGGGGAGGGGACGCTAACTAGAGGAACTGTTCTGTCTAACACAATCGGACCAGAAAAAACTGACTTAGTTGGAGCTACAACAGGCGAGCTGATTTGAAGTCCCTCTCAAATATTACAATCACAAACTGCAATTAGCAAAGTAATATATTGGAATTTGAACCCAGTGGTAAAACGTAATGAAGTAAAAGTAGTAAAGTACTGTACTTCAATATACATTCCAGATATCTGTATTTTAAGTAGAAGTAAGTAGAATTTAGGAGATCTTTTTTTTTTGCTTTTCACTACATTTGAGAGCAGGTATCTGTACTTTCTACTTCACTACACTTTTTGAACTCAAAAGTAAAAGTATTTTTAATAATAGTTTGAGACCTGCTGAAAAGGCTGCGGGTTTATTTTTAACACGTTCATAGTTTGAGCAAACAAAAGTATACAAATAAAAACAGCTTGAAAAAAGATCGATTCAATTTCAGCACACAATACTTTTACTTTTTGCTCTTTAAGTATGTTTTTTAAATGTGTACTTGAATACTTTTATTTTTGTATACTTTTGAATACTTTTGTTCCACAGTGTGACATTAAAATGATCTAACTCCATGGTGACAGATGGGTGGCACGATCAACCAATTTACAGGTCAGATCAGTGGAAAGGTAAGCTCGCTCACAACACGTTTTTCAAGGTATTTTTTAGCAGTAGAAATTCCTGTAATCGAATAAATACTGAATACATGTTTAATGCCATACTGTGGAACATCCTAGGCAAAACATCCTCATTTTTATGGAGATAAGCAACTGGGAGATCCTACATCACAAAAGTTACACAGTGCCCCTTTAAGTTGATGTTTTCATGAGATACTTGAGTATTTCTTTGCTCTGGCATATGAAATTTTACTTAAATAACAAAATCGAGTACTTCTTCCACATCTGCCTGAACCAGAGATCCTTTAGTTCAGGGGTAAATGCAAAGTTTAATAGACCACAGCCTTTATCTAGTGTTCAGAGTAAGTAAAGCTGTACTGTCACTTACAGAGATATTCAAAGACACAAGAAGAACATGCAAACTCCACACACAAAGACTTATCTAATACGGATATCTGGGGACCTTCTTGCGGTGAGGTGTGCGAGTGCCGCTGTAGCCAGACTCAAGAGGCGAATCATTTGTTTTCCTATATTACAAAAAGAAAAATCCTTGACTTTTATTGTGTCTGGAGGAAAATTTGTCAAAATGTCGGGAGCTGTTGGAAACCGCAATGCAGAGGACAGGGAGCGAGATAACTCTGTGGGAGATTTACTGTTTTTGAAATAAATGTCCAAAGTAAAAAGTGAGTTGGGTTGAATCTGAACTTCAGCTTGAATCTCATGGCTTAAAGTCCTTTCAACTGACAACAATCATGTCTTTGGGGCTGAATAATGGAAGATTTGTGAAAAAGAAATCACTTTTGTTGTATTTATAGTGACAGAGAAGATGCTGAACTGAAACTGTGCCAGTTTTTGTTTCATGTGGATAGGAGAGAGATAGAGATAACAAATCTGCAATCTGACAGTTAACGGGCCTATATTACACAAAATGGATTCTTGTGAGCTTTAAGTCATCTTATAATGTTGTTACACCCTCAAAAACATACTTGGAGTTGTGTTTTGTTTCATTCACACATGTTTCAGTAATCCTGTATTATTAGTCTGTCTACAGTGAGGTCATGAAGCGGTAGTTTTCAAGTTTACAGCTACTTTTACCTTTAGTTCAGTCGAGATTCCAGGCAATTCCAGGGCTAAAATTATCCAAATGATTCTAGCGAAGGTGTATGGAGTTTAAAAACACACTGGAGCACTTGTATTACCACATGACATCACAAGGTGGAACAGAGTGTTGTGATGAGGAAACATTATCAGAAAATAGTGTAATATGGACCCTTAAAACAGCCTGACAATTCTGACACGAACACAGCCTATTGGTACTATACAGTGATATCGCTCTGGGGATGTTCTACATGCATCTCAATGATGGAATGTTCAGCAATTACCATGGAGCCGCAATGCGCATATTAGCAAAAACTGCCAAAAAAAGGTTTAAGATCGTTTGCAAACTCAAAAATACGAAATGGATTTAAAGAGCACATTTTCAGGAGTTTCATGGTCCTGTTTAGGAGTTTGTTGTTGACTGATTGGAGAGACTGTACCACAAATTAAATAAATAATAATAAATAATTGGTGGTAAGTGTAGGATTTGTCAGTGTCATGTAATTTTGGTACAAATGAAAAAAACAAAAAACAAAACGCTGCTCGCTTGTGTGATGTGCAGCTATCCATCGGGTCAGCTTTCATTGGACGCTGCAGTTTTCTAACCCAGAATTCTGCTGATTTGTTTCTTTTATTAAAGGTGCACTGTGTAACTTTTCGGTTAGGGATCTGTCACCTTCTTTTTTCTATGGATACGTCATTGCTCTTCCTGGAATGTTCCACACTATGACATTAAACAGCTCTACCTTACATTTATTCAATTACTGGTGGTTAGTTAGCCCAAAAAAACAGGCATTCTCCACAGAAAGTTTTTTTGGTGGAGAAAGCTCCACCAAAGTTTAATATCATACAGCGAAACATCCCAGACAAAGCGATAACATCTCCATGGAGAAAAGCGCTTGACAGACCCTCCACCGGAAAAGTTACACAATGCACCTTTGAGTGGTTTCAGATGAATATTGCAATTTAATACGTCCAAATTATAACATAACGATCCACTGGTGTTGGAGATTAGCAGGCTCAAGGATAATAACTCTTCTGGTGATGGATTATTTCAAATGAATGGATGTTAATATATTCAAATAACTGCATCTTGCGGGACAGTCTTCTATTGTGTAAGACTGGGGGTCTGATCATTTTGTCATAAAGCTGTCCTGATAGCCTTATTTTTCACTGACAAAACAGAAAATCACCTTGAATTATGGGTAGTCTTGTTTAACTACAGGGCATGCATCTTTCACCTTCAGAACATGCTAATAGAGACGTTGTACAAAGGTAAAATGAACAGGGAGAATTATTATTATTATTATAGCAAGGTGGAGGAAGCTCATTTGTCAGCTCGCTCTCCTCCTCCTCTGCATTCTGCAAAGGTCACACCATAAATACAATTTAGCATTTTAGCTCCCAACCTCTGTATTCCTATGCACACAGCAGCTGATGTCCCTGTGGAGCTGTGACAAATGTGTCCATTACAAACAAAGATACGCATTGTCTGTCCCCTATTCTCATTCACCTTTTTGTTTTCTAACTTGCAGCCTCTACTCTTAAAGGTGCACTCTGGAACTTTTCTGGTAAAGTGTCCACCACCATGGAGATATGTTGCTTTGCTGTAAAAGTTCCACAGTAGTTCCGGTAAGGTCCTGTTACAGATTTTTTCATGTATTGGCAAAATTAGTCTTGCCCCAGTACCTATATAGTATTATATAAACAGCTCTCGAGGCCTAATTAGAAAGTGTTTTGTTGTCCGATAACCAGGAAGTGCATGTTAGCATGTTAGTTGTTGTTAGATTTACAGCCACAGCCAGTCTTGGTCCTAGCTTCTGAAAGTTGTGAAAAGCAAACCATTTACACTTCTACTTTTTGTGTTTTTAAGCATCTTTAAACTTGAACTTGTATATCTCCATGGAGACAAGCAGATGACGCAACAAAGCCAAGTTTGAGGTCAGATCTGTGGAAAGTCGAGCCCTATCACAGTAAGAATGTATGTGTTTTTGAGCAATAAAAACACAAACAACTAAAAGAAACAAAAACGAGATAGATGTGTTTACATTTCAGGCAAAGCAATGACATATCCATGGAGACAAGCGGATGTTGGACCCTAACCAGAAAAGTTACACAGAGCACTTTTAAATCCCTTGACATTTGAAACTTCAGCCAGTTGCTATCTCTTTCCCCATATCTGTATTCAGTGCATTTCTGCTGCTTAAGGATAAAACCACTACACATTTTAGAAATAAGTGGTTTGCAGTGATAGATTTCCAGTGGGAGATTCAAGTGAAATGAATTGAATGAATGAAGACTGCTATATGATTGTCGTTACTTTCAAATATCGAGGCAATTTAGTGGGTCGGAAAAGTTGGGAGGGTGCGTGATTCTCAAGTGGAGTGGACGCTACTACTAAAATGAGTATCTCAAAGTAACAGTACACAGAGAGGGACAGGAGGCAGGGGTCGTTCACAAAATTGGATGAGAAGAAAAATCAAAGGCAGGATTTTCAAGGGCAGTTGTAATGTAACTGGGGGAATGACTCACTGTGCATTTTTGTAAAAGAGTGGTTTAAAATATTTGAGATCATCTGCAGTTTTTGATCATAATAGCCTACGTGACTATAAATAACATTTGTATCTAAAAAAAAGATGCAATTTTCTTCTTTTGAGGATGAAACTGCGCTTTGGATTGAAGTGTAAGCCGAGGTAAACGCCCCCTCATCTCTGTTGATGGTCCGTGCGCCATGCTTTCTGATTTCAACAGCCTCTCATATCCATCTTTTGTACTCTGACTTCTCTGTTCTTACTATTTTTGCCCTGTCCCAGTCCACAGTGGTCAGATATTGCAGACTTTCCTTAGCTGTGTTGTTGTTTCCTTCTCTCACTTTTTGTGTTCCCTTTTCCTTGTTTTGAATGTTTTTACTGTCTTTTTCTCATAGATTACCTTGCACTTGTTCAGATCCGTCAAACTGAGAGTAGTAAGTCAGAGTTACTTTTAGAAGGTTTAATCAAATTCGTTTCACAAAGTAATCGTTCCCACAGTGACAAGATCAGACAAACATGGACGAATGAAACAAATGAGTAGTTTAAAGTACCCCAACATGATAACACGGTCATATTTCCCTGTCTGAAATCACACTATTCTCCCTGTATCGTCTAAAACACATTTTCTATTGTTTTGTAGTTTGCTGTGAACTGGAATTGTCACTTTTTCTGGGACAGGTGCGTGAGGTTACCATGGGGACCACTCTCTCACTAAGGTGTGAATGAGTCGGGCTTGTTTGAGACAGGCTTGTTTGAGTCAGACTTTGGAGCTGGAGCTGAGACTCCAAACAGAAGTGCTGGTGTCTGTGTAATGCAGGTCAAATGTTTGGACGGGCTGCCTGCTGGTAACTGGATGTCACATATACTGAGGGCTGTCGACATGTGAGTGCATCATCCACACACTATAGAGAAATAAATCCACATTGCTCAAAACGGTACTTTTTGTAAATATTTGAACACAAGCTGTGAAATAAATTGCATTTGACTCCAGTCGTATTATTTCAGATCATTCATTGTTCTGGTGTTTGTACTCCTCATGTTTCGACTCTTGGCCTTAAAGCTCCAGCGTAGGCAGATTTCTGGCTCTGACCCTCTGATTAAAGCAAATACATAAAGTTTAGTTTGAAAACTTGTGTGCAGAGAGAGAACTGCTCCAAACGTGAAAAAGGCCTGTAGTAGCACTTTTGGATGTGTATTTATAGATAAGACTTTCCAGAGCTGTGCAGTGTGTTTGTAAGTTTCAGATATAAAGATTCCTTCCTGATTTGAAGGATTTGGCATGGCAACAGTCCTATGTTATTGATACTTTGCAGTGACATCACACTGGGGATGTTCTACATGTATGTCTAATGGTGGAATGAGTCAAAATAAAAGACTGAAAACTGGATTTAAACTGCACATTTTTTGAGTTTGATTTTCAACACAAGGAGAGAATAACTGTAATGTAGGTGTCTATAGTTAGCATCATACTTCCAGAGAATGTTGATGACATCAGCTGCAAAGTATAAATTTTACGAACACAATTCAAACTGGTCGTTGCAAAATAGTTTCAGCCATCAGTGAAAACATTCCAAAATATATTAACGCTAGAAATAAGTGAGTTCATTTTATCTTTTATTTGGGCGTCTGAAGCTTTTCAAAACTGGAACACTTGCTTACTTACGTACACTTACAAGCAAGACAATCCCATTCGCTAACAATGTGACGTGTATTTTCACTTCACAATGCCAATATCATGTCTAGTTTGTTTGGTTTAAACATTAAACATGGAAAATTGCCAGTGGAGCCAAAATGTCTGAGGTGTTACATCACCTCACAGTGTTAGGAAACAAGAGCAAACCTGCACAAGACTTCCACAAACAAAAACAGGGTGAATATACAGCCAGCTCTGTATAGTGTGTGTCCTGAAACCTGTCTAGAATAATTGTAACCATGAGGAGGGAGAGGAAACAGACGCAGATCGAGGAGAAAACATCTAAAGAGCCCAAAAGAGGGGGTTTGTCTGAGATGTCACAGACTGTCACAGCACCACGGAGAGGAGACACAACAGAAAGTGCATCAGGATAAACCAGGATACACAGGGCTACCAGAGGATAAATGGGTAAAGGGGAGCAGTATAGTAGTAGTAGCAGTAGTAATAGCAGAAGTAGAAGTAGTAGTAGTAGTAGTAGTAGCTGAAGAGATTTGTCTGAGATGTTAAAGACACTGTCACTGCACTGAGAAGAGGAGACACAACAGAAAGTGCACCAGGATATAGGAGAAGTAGTAGTAGTAGTAGTAGTAGTAGTAGTAGTAGTAGTAGTAGTAGAGAGGAGGGTACAAGTTGTGGAGGTACAAATTACTAAAAGCAAAGTCAGAACCAAACATATTTGTGCAATAATCTGTTTAGTGCTTCATTGATTCTGCAGAAATCTGTGATGTTTTTCACTCTCCTGTGATTTTTTTTTTTTCCTCATAAGCAGTCAGATTTGTTTTGATACAGAGGGACCATGCATGTCCCTGATTGGCTAATCCACCCGTCAATCATGCCTATCAGAACTCTGGGAGATTCACTAGTGACTCAGATCTTCGTATTAAAGTATTAAAGAAGTGTGTATTCTGGACCACAGGCAAAGTAGCAGTAATACATGAATAATTCACTCAATAACATCTAACCTTGCACAGCAAGATGGATTCTCATGATATTTGTTAGCTCACAAACTCACAAGAATCCATCTTGGAGTGTGCCTGCTCTAAGGATAATCGGTTGGGTGACCAATTGCGTCGCAGCATCGAGGTCTGTGCAGAAGCCAAAGGCGATGCCCCCAAAGAACCAAAACAAACATGGCAATGCCAGACACACTTCATGAAAATGTTGAAACTAATTTATGCCACTGAGACAAAGCAGGATATCAGTAAACAATTTGAAAATATATATATAATATCATTAAAAGCCTGAGCTGCTACAAATAAATCGCAAAATGAACCAATAATTAGCCACAAAAGGTTTTTATTCTACTACTAAAATGTCAAATATTGATCCAAAATCGACTTATCGTTCAATATACAGTATGTAATCTGGAACTATATAAGTCGATACAGTAATTATCATGACAGCAAACAGAAGCAAACACATGTATTTGAAGTGTTGAGCTTCTCTTCAAAAGTCCATTTTTATAACTGTGTTCGTTCTAGTATTGAAACATACCCCCTCTTTTACAGCACACGGCCGCATAAGTTTGTGTTTTAAATTGTAACAAAAGAGGAGCTTTGGTTCCAGCACACACAGACTGGGATTTGAGCAGGATTACAGGCAGCTCTTCACACTCGCTCTGAGCTCTGGAGATTTACACAAAAACACATTTTCAGCAGTAGACGCCAAAACGTTCACAACTATCTGATTCTGGGTGGTCCCTTTAGGCAGCGCTGTGGAGATGTGAGTACCTGGTGAAATACAGGTACTTCTTTTTAATGGGTTAGTCCAGTGGAGCGTGTGCAGTAGTCATGACAAGATTGTAGGTTTTAGATTAGTTTTGTTGTTTTGTCACCATGAAATTCCTTGTCACGTTCAGTTATTCAAACTGACCCAAAGTGAAGAACATGTAAATAAAAAAACTGAACTCTTGTACAGGCCATTTAAGCAAGTCAAATCATTGCATCATTTCCAGGCACCAGGCCCAACTGCAAATCGGGTGTTAAAAAGTCAGCCACATACATGTCTGGAATGTTCCACGGTATGGCATTCAACTTATTTCTCTTACCCTCATTCAAATAGACTTAGACTTAGACAAACTTTATTGATCCACAAGGGAAATTATTTGGACACAGTAGCTCACACATCACAATATAATATAATAACACAGAGTAAAAAATAAATGGTAATAATAAATTCTAAATCAGTAGCAAAAAAGTGTCTATTACAGTCATTTATATTGCTAAAAATGACCTAAAACACAGGTTCTTACTGAGTGAGTCTCCTGTCCACAGATTTGACCTCTAACTTGGGCTGGTTGCGTCATCTGCTCTTTACTATGAAGATATACAAGTTTAATGCCATGCTTTGGAACATTTCAGGCAAAGCAATAAGGTTTCCATGTAAACAAGCAGGTAGTGTATCCTCTTCCAGAAAAATGACATTGTGCACCTTTAAAGTTTTATATGAATTAGATAATAATTAGAATTTACAGTGGTCATTTCAATAGTAACAGAGTGGTCACCTGCTTTTGTGACTACCTGTCTCACACACTGAGCAGTTTTTGAAACTGTTTTTTTAGCTCAGTTTTTAACATCATATCATGAGGTTCGTGAAATCCCTCAGTCGAGCTAACTACATCTCATCTCACATACAACTATTTCTCCCTTCAGGCAGATATAAGGCAGTGTCCACTAGAACTGAAGAAGCAAACTGGATGAGCAAAATGTATTTGATCAAAAAACTTTTGACCAGTTGACAGAATTTAATTTCTCCTTTGCTGTCATATCATGAGATTTGAACCAAGAAGTGCAGCGTGTGCAGTTCAAAGGATACAAGTAGAGACTGATGGATTGTGTGAAATGAGCTGTTTGTTTTTCTCATATCCATTGAGAATGGGCTAGAGCTAAAAAGCTAGGTATGGACATTTGAAATGCAATAGGCTTTGTGTAGCAGAAGATCTTCCAGAGGAAATACTCTGAATGACCCATTTCATCACCAACCAAAACACCAGAGCAGAGTAAGAATGAGACCTTTCCTGCTGTGTTCACCTGGCTCCCCCTGGACACTGCTGTGATGCTCCAGGACACAGAAGAGGGACACTTTTGTCTCTTCCTCTCCCCAAATGCCCTGATACAGATCTGCTGACCCTCCCTGACCAGTCCTCCTGTTAAACTGACCTGAGACCTTTGACTGAGACACAAAAGACAGTGAGAAACCATCGGGATCAATAAAGTATCTTTGTCTCTCTGTATTAAGAATGACAGAGGTACAACCAAATTACTGTTGTTAATACTGTACTGTATGTTGAAGTTTTCTATAAGTTTAGGTTCATTTTAGCTCATCCCTGTATTTCATTTAAAGGTTTATTTTTGTCCCTATAACTTTCTTCAGTCTCCCATCCCCATGGAGCCTCCTCAGTCCAGACACAGTGACCTTGGCTTCTTGTTTTGGCCGGTCCGTGCGCTGCGAGCTGATTGGACAGTTCGTGCGCTGTGAGCTGATTGGCTGCCGAGTTTTGATTATCTGTGTGAGGTAAATAATTCAACACGCGGTCACTGCTCCAGGCTTCGCGCATCCGTCCCTTTTATTAATGCCACAATCAGAGTCCAAAATCCTACAAGATTTATTATCAGGCAAATGCACAAATGCAGAAATACAAAAATACACAGGTGTGTTATGCAGGGGCAGATAAAAGGAATGAAGTCGGGGTTCAGAAATAATCACCAGCCCTGGGAGCAAAGACAAGCTCAGATTTAAGTGAATGCTACAGAAAGATGCACTGCTCTAACTAACAACATCACCACAGGAAAATGTGAGGGAATGAGGAAATCAGATTTTTAGATATAACCTTGTGGGAAAACTTCTTATCTTGGTCTGAATATTAACAATATTGACTCTATTGGTGTTTTAATGTGATAATAATGATGTATTGGATTCTCCATCAAAATACCCAAAGCACTTTACAGCATTATTCATTCACTCCACACTCGGTGGTGGTGAAATACTATTGTATAATATAGAATTGTATTGTATTGGAGAATGTTTGTCCACTAATCTGAAAGTTGGAGGTTCAAATCCTGCTTTCAACATAAAACAACATCATTGGTGATCAGATCCACTGGGAGGGTGGTTCCTTGATGTAAAGTGCTATTTAAAAGATGACCATTTAGCCCTCTACACACCATCAGTCACTCGCACATCACATTCATACTAGGCAATGTGGGTGAAGTGTCTTGCCTAAGGACACAGCAACAGCTTGCACGAGAGGCATCTGATTTTCCCAGCAGGAGAGGCATCTGATTTTCCCAGCAGTCTCCCATCCAAGTTCTAACCAGAGAGTCATGAATATAAGAGATCTCTTTTTAAATCTAATTGGTCCTTTTACTCTATGAAGCAGTCTAAATGTGTGGAAGTATTTCAGATAACTGTACTTTTTTGTTTATCTAAATCTGAACATATCCAACTAGGGATGGGACAAGATCTCATGCCATTACATGTCATTACACTTCTAGAGAAGCTGCATCCAAAAAGCACTGTTTAACACACAAAACCATGCCGATTTATTTATTGTTCTTCTCTAAAACAGAACTCCAAATACCTTCATTGGAATCATTTGGATTATTTCAGCCCTGGAATTGCCAATCTCTACTGTGCAAAAGGTAAAAGGTAGATGTTAACTTGTAAACTACCATTTCATGACATCACAAAGTGGAACCGAGAATTTTGAGCTTTGGAGATGTAGACAGACTAAGAAAGGATTACTCAAACTTGTGTGAATAAAACAAAACACAGCTCCAGGTCTGTTTTTGAGGAGGTAACAACATTCTAACATGAATTAAAGCTCACAAGAGTCAATTTTGCGTAATATACAGTAAGACCTTTAAAAATCAACATGCATTCTCCTCCTGATCATATACTTTACACTGACACAAAGTTATAATTAATAACCAATTGTGCCAGTATTTCCAGTGTGTTATCTGTACAGTCCCAGAGCTGGAGGTGCTGTGTTCTAATTGTTGGATCAGTGATGATTATGCTTAAACAGAGTCAGGGGAGGCGTGCACAAGAATCCACTATAGTGATTAGACAAATTCATTATGGTTAAATGGACGGTCACTAATTAGATCTGCGGACATTAACCCCGTGTCCTCCAGCTCTGCTTTTAGGTAATATGAGCAGAGACGGAGCAGAGCGCAGGGACTGGCTCTATCAGTCTCATTAGACACTTACACACGTCAAGTTTACACGTACAGTATATAAAGACAGATTTAAGCAAAGACAGATTTCTACAATTGCTGCTACTACTACTACTTCTATTACTTCTTTTGACTTTACCGTGACCAAAGTGCCAAAGTGGAAGAAAATTGATGGATACATGGATTTATTATAAACAGAGGGACTGGCTCTATCAGTCTCATTAGACAGTTATATGGATGTAAAGTTTACAAATGTAAAAAGACAGATTTCTACAACTGCTACTACTACTACTACTTCTACTACTACTGCTGCTTCTGCTACTACTACTATTACTGCTACTACTACTGCTACTATTATTACTTCTACTATTACTACTACTACTGCTGCTGCTACTACTACTACAACTATTGCTACGACTACTGCTACTTCTAATACTACTGCTATTACTACTACTACTACTTCTTTTGACTTTACCATGACCCAGCCAAAGTGGAAGAAAACTGTTGGATACATGGATTTATTATCTCATTAGACAATTATATGAATGTAAAGTTTACAAATATAGAAAGACATATTTAAGCAAAAATAGATTTTTAATAACTGTTGTTACTAGTACTACAACTACTACTATTACTACTTCTGCTACTACTACTATTAACTACTACTACTACTACTACCACCACTACCACTACTACTACTACTGCTACTAATACTACTACTACTACTACTACTACTACTACTACTACTACTATTACTATCACAACCACTGCTACTGTTACTACTACTACCGATATTACTACTACTGCTGCTGCTACTACTACTAACACTACTGCTACTACCACTGCTGCTACTACTACTACTACTACTGCTAGTACTACTTCTAATACTACTGCTATTGCAACTTGTAATACTTCTTTTGACTTTACTGCGACCCAGCCAAAGTGGAAGGAGAAGCTGATGTGGGTGCTATACTGGATACATAATAATTAGGGAAATGACTGTTTTTGAATATAGGCCAGTGCTAAATTATGATTATTTTTATAGTGCCTATTAAAACAAAGCTGCAAAAAGATTATGATTCAAATAGGTCCAGAAACTGTATATTATCCTACTCTTTTGACTTGACTATAACACAGCATCAAATGAACAGAGGTTAATGAGAAAATATAGAATTAGGGTATGATACATTGGCTACATGATGGTTATGAAAGTTGGGTTTGAAGAGATACAATGTTACACTGGCCACTGCAATTCCAAGTACTACATGACATCGTGTTTGTGATTACAAACACTTAGCTAGAGGGGCGGAATATGAAGTTTGGATACTTGTTAGACCAATCACACTGTTCCCTATACCTCCAGACCCCACCACCCCTCCCTTTTCACTCTCCCCTTTAGACCTCCAGACACCACCACCCCTCCCTTTTCACTCTCCCCTTTAGACCTCCAGATCCCACCCTTTCTCCCCCCTCAATCTTGCCTTTAGTCCTCCAGACCCTGCCCCTCCTCCCTTTTCACTCCCCCCTTTAGTCCTACAGACCTCCTCCCCCTTCACTCTCCTTTTTTGTCCTCCAGACCCCACCCCTCCTCCCCCTTCACTCTCCCCTTTAGTCCTCCAGACCCTGCCCCTCCTCCCCCTTCACTCTCCCCTTTAGTCCTCCAGACCCTGCCCCTCCTCCCCCTTCACTCTCCCCTTTAGTCCTCCAGACCCTGCCCCTCCTCCCCCTTCACTCTCCCCTTTAGTACCCCAGACCCCCTCCCTCCTCCCCCTTCACTCTCCCCTTTAGTCCTACAGACCCCCTCCCTCCTCCCCCTTCACTCTCCCCTTTAGTCCTACAGACCCCCTCCCTCCTCCTCCTTCACTCTCCCCTTTAGTCCTCCAGACCATGCCCTTCCTCCCTTTTCACTCCCCCCTTTAGTCCTCCATGTACTGCCCAGTTTAGCAGCTCTATTCGAAATGTGTTTGCAGACGGAGTTTAAGTATTTAGCCCCACAAGTAGCTCTGAAATTGAACCTCAGACTTTCTCGCTATGGGGCACATAGCTAACCACTAAGCCGCCTTGTTGAATCTGCTCCTACATTAGCTGCTTTTAAACGGAATCAACTTCCCAAGTCGCTAATGCTGCACCTTTCTGAACACGTAAACGTTTGTAAAAGCCCAAACTAAACCTGAAATCACCCGCGGTAACCTCACACCTTTGATTTAGCTCCGAGTCTGTACAAACAACATCACAACACTTCACACACACGCTAAAAAATCAGCTGCATTTTTAGGCTGTTTTCCCTAAGATCTCTGCGTCTTCATTTAATAATTTCTGTGTAAACAAAGATTCAGAGCTGTCAGAGTGGAGCAGACTCGGCTTTAAAACGGCGAAAACAAGCTCCAAATTCACTTCTGCGTTTGCTGTAAGTATAACAAACAATACTTAAGCCCAATACTATAATGAGGTAAACATTTTATTAGACATGTGGTGCAATGGGGCTGTCAAGACTATTTTTATTTGAGATGATAATAGAAAGAATTTAGAAGCCAAATTAAAGGTGCACTATGTAACTTTTCTGATGAGGGATCCGTCACCGTGGAGAAGTAATTGCTATGTCTGCACGAGCTATCCCGCACTGCAATATTCATTAGTCAGTATTTATTTTGCATGTGTTCAATTCATAGACTGTATAAAGAAGTAGACTAAGGGAGTGTAACGTCACCCATAACATTAGGCTCCAGGCAAATGAAGCTCATTGACACTAGCGGTTACAGGAGTGGATTTGGAGACAATATAGCGAAGTAAAAACCCCAGGTCATGTAAAGTGGGATAATAGGAACATTTTAAGACCAAAACGACAAGGCTCACTGCAGCAGTTACAGAGAGAGGGGTGACAATTTTTCAATGTAAAGTCAACTGGAAATAGAGTCGATGGAGCCGGAAGCGGCCCCATGCTCACTTCCTATTTGGAACGCAGCGGCTAGAGGGTTAGCTATGTCCATTTACCGTCTATTTCATTACAAGTGTTTTTGTTTCTAAAGAACAAAAACACTTGTACTTGTACCTACTGTGAGTGGAGTCGCCTCTCTAGAGATCTGACTGGGAGCTGGGCCTAGATAGTTAAGTTTAATGCCATACTGCAAGACATTGAGGGCAAAGCAATAATATTTCCATGGAGACAAGCAGGTGGCGGACTCTGCACCAAATAACTTATATAGTGTACAAAGTGCAAGTCAATCTATAGTCCAAAAAGTAAATCTAAAAGTAAAGTGTTTATTTTATTTTATTTTATTTTATTTTATTTTATTTTATTTTATTTTATTTTATTTTATTTTATTTTTGGATGTTCAGGTCTTATTCATTTTACCTCATAATTCAGAAACTTGATTCAATAAAGTTGGAAACATAGAGAGGAATTGTGATTAGTACGGGATGATTTCAGTGTTCACGGGGTCTGTAATAGTGAACAATGGTTAAACAGTGTGAATAAGGGAGGACCTGTTCTCAAAGCTGTGATCAGTGCTCCACACCTGACTGATTACGCAACAGCATCCGACTCACGGTCTCAGACTCTCACAGTCTCACAGTCTCAGAGAGGAGAGAAACAAAGAGGGCGGCGAGAGCACAAAATGAGCAAATTAAAAAGGATTTAGGTGGAAGTGAGGAGATCTGCTCAGGCAAATGGTGCTTATCATCCTATTAGGACTCACACCGCTGCTGATGGAGGGAGGAGGAGAAGAGAGGGAGAGGGGAGGAATAAAGGAGACAGGGAGGAGGAGCGAGAGAGAGAGATAGGAGATGAGGAGGGGAGACAGAGAGAGGAGTGAGATGGGGAAAGAGAGGGAGGGAGAAGAGGCAGAGAGAGAGAGGAGGAGGGAGGGGTAAAGGAGAGATGGAGGAGGAGAAGGTAGGAGAGAGAAGGCAAAGAGGAAGGGTGGGTGGGAGCAGATGGAGGGAGGGAGGGAGGGAGGGCGGGGATGAAGGGAAGAGTGAAGGGGGAGACAGAGGAAAGGAGGTGAGTTTAGAGAGAGGGAGGGAGGAGATAATTAGGGGGTAGGTTGGGGTAGGAGAGGGTGGGGAGAGAGGAGAGAGAAGGGAGAGAGGGATATGGATGGAGGGAGGAGAGAAGAGAAGAGTGAAGGAAGAGAGAAGGGAGGTGAAACAAAGGAAGGTGAGAGAGAGAGTTAGAGAAAAGGAGGGAGAGAGAGGAGAAAGGGGCGGAGAGGGAGGAAAGAGAGAGAGAGATTGAGGAGAGAGTTAGAGAAAGGGAGGGAGAGAGAGGAGGGAGGGGCAGAGAGGGAGGAGAGAGTGATTAAGGAGAGAGAGAGAGTTAGAGTTAGAGAAAGGGAGAGAGAGGAGGGGCATTCTCTAACTCTATCTCAGAGTTAGCGAATGGGAGGGAGGGATGGAGGAGAAAGAGTAAAAGAGTGGGAGGGTGAAGAGCAAGAAGAGGTCAAAAGCAATTCAATTACTGCAGTGACTGAAACCGAACAGCTGAATGAGCAGGTCAATGGGAAATCTAGAAAATCTAATGAAACGTTTCGATAAAGTTATGACAAAGTGTAAAAAAAAAAAAGAAAATAACAATAATAATAATAATAATAATAATAATAATTCACACATTTTCCTCTCTTATGTGTTAATGCTCCTGTGTGTGTGTGGACCAAATGCTGATTTCAAAACCTAAATCAAATAGAAATGTTATCCTTGAATTCTTTAAAATGATTAATACTTTGAGGGTGTGATGCTAACTGATGGTACTGTTGTGTCTGAAGCTTTGTTACACAAATTAGACTATTAAAGGGTTGTTTTAACACAAGCCAACCATAATGAACTGAAACACAAAGTTTCTCACCTAAAGTTACAGTCACTACTAGCTACCATTAGCCAACAGTTTTTCAGTTTGTCATTCTCACCGTTTTGTTGAAAATCAAACTCCTAAACAGGACCATGAACGCTCGGACTGATCACAAATGTGTTCTTTAAATCTATTTGCAAGTTTCCTTTTTGAGATTTCAGATGGTCTAAAAACGTTTTGGCTGCTGAGCATTCTGCCATAGACATACATGAAGAACACACCCGGCATGTCACTGCAAAGTATCATTTGGTGGTTTTCAGATTCTAGAATGTGACGATGTCGTACTTCCAGATGGAGGACCAGAATCTTTTTTCCCTATGGATTACATTGTACTTTCCTGTGAAATCTCTAAGAAGTAAATTCACAAACTCAAGTCTCAAAAAACACAAAATAAATTTAAACAGCACTTTTTCAGGAGCCTGTGATCAATACTAGGGATGTAACCATGTCCAAATCTCTCGGTACGACATTTCATTTTCACAATATACATCTCTCAGTACGATATTTATTGCGATATTTTGGAGAAGCTAACAGAATTATGAATATGATCCTTTTCTCTTTTAAAATTACTTGAACAAACTTCAGTGTGAATCCTTACTTTTAGATTTGAAAGTGCTTAATAACAGCATGTTTTATAGTTTTATCTCATACATGAACTAAAGCCGCATTTCTTTTATTTTAGAGGGTTTTTTTAAATGACATTTTTTGTAAGGCAACCTCACTTTTTCATTGCTTACTCAGAACATAAACTCTTACCAGTCTTACCAGCTTGTCAAAACAATGATATTTACTGCTTTTTTATAAAGAAATTACTAATTAATATTATGCAGAATTGAGTTAAGCATTTTGGTCCTCCACAATATTTTCTGTTTCTCATGTGGCCCCATGGGAAAAATAATTGCCCACCCCTGATGTAGTCTACACTGAAATGAAGCAAAGGATCACAGTCCATGGAGCTCCCTCTTTTATAAATACTAAGCTAAGAACCTTGTAATTCGATATATTGTGAGAGTTTTAGCGATACAATATCACGATATTTCAGTTATTGTTACATCCAAAATCTAACAGCATACTGGGGGAACGTTTGTGAATTTACTTCTCAGAAATTTCACAGAAAAGTACAATGTAATCAATAGGAAAAAAGGCTCTGGTCCTCCATCTGCGAGTACGACATCGTCACATTCTAGAATCTGAAAACTACCAAATGATACTTTGCAGTGACATAATGCAGGGGGGGTGTTCTGCATGTATGTCTATGGTGGAATGCTCAGCAGGCAAAACGTTTTTAGACCATCTGAAATCTCAAAAAGGAAACTTGCAAATGGATTTAAGGAACACATTTATGATCAGTCCGAGCGTTCATGGTCCTGTTTAGGAGTTTGATTTTCAACAAAACGGTGAGAGTGACAAACTGAAAAACTGTAGCTTGTGACTTGTAATTTTATATGTGAGAGATTTGTTTAACAGCACAAATCAGGTCACCTGTTGAAGTTCCAGCTAAATCAGTTTATTTATTGTCAGATTATGTTAAAATAAAGCTCAGATTAAAGTCTAACAAAGCCTCAGACAGAGCAGAGCCTATGATTAGCAGTTGATGACATCAGCTGCAAAGTATCAATAATAATTTGAGTCACCTCCGTCTGTATTAAATAACATTGTCCTCACCCATCTCTCCAGACCCATCGTCGTGATGTAACAGAGGAGCAGTTCCTGTCAGTGATCAGAGCCATTTCCTGTAACTCAATGAAATAAATGGAATATTCTGGACAGAGACCAGCCTCCTTTTGTATTTGTACTTCCAATAAAAACAAATCTGTTGCAATAAGTGTCTGTCTTATATATCAGGAAGTTTTACAAACATCAATATACAAAAACAAAACGCTTTAAAAGATTGCGCAGTAGTCCAAAGTTACTCCTCACCTACCTTAAGTATTCCGAGCATCCAAAATATTCACCATGATGAGTTTATAAGCACTTTTCGCAAGTTTAAGTGACTAAAGCTGAGTTTTGCCAAAGCTAATAACAACTAGCATGCAAACACACATTTCCTGACTGATGCAAACAGTACACAGCAGACGTATACAATATATCTGTACTGTTTTGCTCACAGGAAAAGATCTGGTGTCTTTCATTTGCCGTTAGTTTGTTTCCAGACTGTCTAGCTTTCAGACATAAGAATGAAGTATGGAACTCACCAGACAAGTGTAATATTAGACCTGCAGAATGTCAAGAATGAATCAAAAACAGCCCACTGCAAAGCAAATATTCTTTACATATGAAAATGTGTGTGTCCAATGTATAAAGCTTGAAGGTCCTATATTATGCAAAAGAGACTCTTGTGAGCTCGAAGTCATGTTAGAATGTTGTTATCTGTTCAAAAACATACCTGGAGTTGTGTTGTTAGTCTGTCTAAAGTGCCTATAATGAGTTGGACTACAAATTTGACTAAAACGCCGTTAAGACCATTACATTTAAGATTTTACAAAACATTTGACTTTATTTCCCAGTCTGGCCATTTTTTAGAGAGTTCAAATTTGACTTCCTGGTTAGAAAAGACGACGTGGATCTGTGCAGCGTCGGCAGTGATGCGGTCGCTGTACTGGACCGTTGTGGTAAAGAGGGACCTGAGCCGAAAGGCAAAGCTCTCGATTTACCGTCAATCTACGTTCCTGCCCTCACCTGTGGTCATGAGCTTTAGTAATGACCGAAAGGACAAGATCGCGGATACAAGCGGCTGAAATTAGTTTCCTCTGCAGAGTGGGTGAGCGCTCCCTTAGAGAGGGTGAGGAGCTCAGTCACACGGGAGGAGCTCGGAGTAGAGCCGCTACTCCTCCAGGTCGAGAGGACCCAGCTGAGGTGACTTGGGCATCTGTTCCAGATGCCTCCTGGACGCCTCCCTCGGGAGGTGTTCCGGGCATGTCCCACCGGGAGGAAGCCCGGGGGAAGACCCAGGACACGCTGGAGGGACTATGTCTCTCGGCTGGCCCGGGAACGCCTTGGGGTCCCCCTGGAGAAGCTGGAGGAAGTGTCCGGGGTGAAGGAAGTCTGGGAGTCCCTGCTTAGACTGTTGTCCCCATGACCCGGCCCCGGATAAGCGGAAGAAAATGGATGGATGGTTAAAAATCATGACATCACACCATAACTGTTACCTAGCAACCATGATATACACTGGGTCAAAACTTCTCTAATGTACAGAGATTATTACTGGTTGGAACTACAACAACTGATCTGATTACACAAGTCTCTCACGCATGAAATTACAGTTACAAGCTAGCAGTTACTCACACCATTTTTTTTTTTTAAATCCATTTTTTCTTTTTTCTTGAGAGTCAGACGATTTAAAAACTTTTCTGACAGTGTTCGCTAATGTGTGCATTGTGTGACCATGGTAACTCCTAAACAATCCATTAGAGATACACGTGGAACACCCCCAGCATGATGTCACTGCAAAGTATCAGGTTGTCAGATTCAAGAGACCGATTTCCCTGTTGATTACACTGCACTTTGCCACTTTGAAATATAAATATTAAAAAGCAAATTCACAAATGTTGAACCTGATTATTTCTATTACTGAATAGACCCAGAACCGTACTTTATTACAACAAAAATTAGCATTTTAATAATAATGTTAGCTGTATTCCATGTTTTTGAGCAAAATTACGGATAAATTGCAGCTCAAAATTATAAAGTATTTCATTATCTGATAATCAGTTAGTGCATGTTAGCATGATAGTTGTAAGCTTTATTGTCACAGCAAAACTCCACTCAGGCATTGCGGTGAATAATTGGATTCCTAGCTGAATACATAAGTAAATAACGAATAACTTTGGACCACTGCAAACTGTTTCAAATAAACGAGTTTCTGACTGTTAAAATCAGATACAAGACATTAAATATTATTGGACTATAGACTGTTGCGTTGCCTTCTGAAACCAAACTATGTTCTCATTTTCTTACACTTGAAATCCTCACCACTTCCATAATAACTGCTGGTTTCTATACAGTAGTGTGCTGTGAATAAGAACTACTACTGTAACTTCACTGCTGCATGTAGTGATTTTAACATTAACGTTGTCCGCGGTGAAAAATGGATTTGACATTTACAGCATAAACATTCCATGTGCTACGTGATCATTAGCACTGGTGGTGGTCGTGCAGAGGCTGTGAGTACACGGTGACACAGATAATGCCGTCAGTGTTGAGAGAAGACAGATTAAAGCGCCTGGACTACACATTTGACTAAAACGCAGTTAAGATCATTACATTTCCGATTTGACAAAACATTTCACTCTTTCTTTCCCAGTTTGGCCATTTTTTAGGTTTCAAATTTGACTTCCTGGTTGGAAATCATGACATCACACCAGGGAATTCCATAACTGCAACCATGAAGTACACTGGGTCAAAACTCCTCTTAATATACACAGAGATTTTTACTGGTTGGAACTGCAACACACATGAAATTACAGTCACAAGAGTTTTTCAGTTACCCACACTCTCACAGCTTTTTCAGGTCAGATGTGTTAAAATAAAGCTCAGATCAAAGTCTAATGAAGCGTCAGACAGAGTAAAGCCTACAGTTAGCATCACCCAGGGAATTTTGTTGACACCCTCTGCAAAGTCGCAATAGATAGTGTGTAGTTCTTATGCTATATTGTGCCATGGTCTGATTTATGGAGCACATTTTGCTGCATAGACACTCCCCCCTGTGGTTTTATACACCACTCTCACTGTGTAAACAATGACGACTCGCACTTACAGATATTACCGTTAACTGAATGTGAGCGCTGTTTTAAAATATGCACGTCAGGAGATTTGTGCGCAAGAAGTCAACATCACTAATCTTGGCAAATTAAAGAGGAGGTTTCTGCAAAGTCATCTTTTTTGGAGCTTTCTGCCATATCATAATGTCCGTCGTCAAAAACATGCCTGAAGAGGTTTTAGATGTCATCCGTGCATGTCTGAGTCAACAGTGCCGATATTGAACATTTTGGTGGATGTAATATCGGCTTCCAAGATAAAGGTTCAACTGATCACATTTTGCTCTATAAATTGGTGTAAACATAATATTAAACTTATATTTTTATAAGTTATTGTGTAAGTTCTTTAAATGATAATACCTACAAGCACTATGTAAATTCTCAGGAGTAGGATTCATTATTTGCTTGTCTCCATGGAGATGTTACTACCTTTTCCTGGAATGTTCCACAGTACGGCATTAAACATACTGTATAACTGTATATCCCTTGCATTTGTTCAATTACAGGTGTTTAATAGCTCAAAAATAGTTTAAAAACATTAATTCTTACCATGTGTAGGCTTGCTTCTCCAGAGATCTGCTCATTAACCTGTCTACATTGTGATTACCAAGTTTATTAACATACTGTGAAATCATCAAGGCAAAATAGTGATATCTCCATGGAGACAAGCAGCTGGCTGACCCTCAAGTAGAAAAGTTACACAGTGCACTTTTAATATAGAAGAAATGGCACCGATGGATCATTGTGTGCCAAAAGTATCTTAAATAAACCTTAATCTAATACTCAGAGTTGTTTTTTCTTTTTTTTTTTGTACAATTCATTGCATTATTTCTGACTCAGACCTGGAGAGCTTCTTCTGAAAGCCCATGTTCCAGAGCCAGACAGACAGAAGTGGTAATGCCAGTGGAGCTTTGTGTAACACCACCTGCCTGTCTCTACGGAGGTGTTATTGCTTTGTCTGGAATGTTCTGCAGTATGGCATTAAACTTTTATCACTACGGAGACAAGCAGGTGCACCACCAGGCCAAGTTACAGGTCAGACATGTGGAGAGGCGAGCTTGTTTATAGACAGAATGCGTGTTTTTCCGAGGTATTTTCTTAAACTCCAGCAACTGAATAAATACTAGAAAGATACTGTATGTTTAATGCCATACTGTGGAACATTCCATCCTGACCAGCCACATGTCCTCTGTCGCAAAGAGAGCAGAGTGCTCCAGCGTTAATGCAGCAGGTTTAAGATCCAAACACATTTGTTCATTAATATTGATTCATTCACCTCCTCCACTGTTCACTAATGAGCGCAGTGCAGGGCCTGATTCAGTCACTGAGCTGAGTCACTACAGAACCACTGTACACGCTCTCACTCACTGTGCTCCAGTAACACTACGATTATACAGACTTAATCTGCGTCCCATTCCTCTGTCTTACCCCTTCATCTTACCCCTACCCCTTGGTTTTGCGCGTTCATGTGAGGGCAAGGGGTGTCTCGATTCTAATTTTGATCAAGGGCTAGGGCCACGACCTAGGGCTACATACCCCTTGAAACGAAGTAAGCTCTCGACCAGACTTGAAATGAAGGGGTCGGCCTACAAGCTCAGGCAGGTGTTGGGCTCAGAATGGAGCGTCACATCGACCACCCAAGGAGTCTCATAAATGTAAGTATTTTCAGCAGTTGTAAATATCAATTAACAGTTTAGCAGGTTTACAATTATGACGCTTATGTTCTACGTTACTTTTAGTGAACTGTTGTTGCGGTTTTCATTGTAGTAATGTCTGTTTAGCTGACATTATTGTTTTCATCAAACTTTCATGTATAAACAAGCTCGTTTTTTGTCGAGCTGAGGTACCCGATAATCCTTGACGTGGCACTTTTTAGGTGAAATCAGTGTGAAGTCAATTTGCTTAACAGAAACAAACGGTAATCGAGTGGTGTCCCATTTCTTAGGGGAACATTCGTACTCCCAGCCCTCACAGCTCGGTATCGAGGGGCAAGTAAGACAGGGTAATGGGACGCAGCCTTATAGAGAGTGTATATTTGTATACGTGTCATATACAAATATTTATCACAAAACACACATATTTATGCACATACAGTGAAGGTTTAAAGGTCCTATATTACATCCAACTCAACAGACTCTTGAGCTTTAACTATTTTAGACTCCTAGTCTCTAATCTAATTTTCAACATATACTTTAGACAGTTGCAGGAATCTGTTTGCAAAAAACAGTTACAAACCACAGATCTGATTTTCAAACCTTGCAGCATTCATTTAAACTGACCTATGGGAACCAGTTCTTTTAGTTTCCAGTCCTTTTGTAAATTATGCAAAGTTATGGGAGCAGAATACTGAGATGCTGCTTTATTGTTTCGAGACATGCATTCATACTGTGAGTATTTGCAATACTTACTGAAGCACACTGGAACATTCTAGGCAAAGCAATAACTCCATAGAGACAAGTAGGTGGCATTCCCACACCATTAAACTTGGATAAAAAAACTATTTAAAGTGAGAGTATGCAACTTTCTGGATATGGAAAGTCAACTAAAGCTCGAAACGTTCTGTTCCACCTTGTGTGCCAAATGAACAGCTACCTTTTACCTTTTGTTTAGTAGAGATTGAAAATCCCAGGACTGAAATGATCCAAATGAAGGTGGAACAGAGTGTTTTCAGGTTGAGATACAGGGTTTGTGTGTCAAAATTTTAACATAGATTCAAAAATAGCGTAATACGGACCTTTTAATTTTATAAACTGACACTGACAGCGCCTCTGCTCCTTCACCAAAAGACCCTTTGAATGCAAACTCCAGGAATAGCATCCACAGCCTTAAAATAACCAGATTTATCCATTATTTTTAGCGCAGCCTAAATATAAACTTGTGTAACCCAAAACTATTCCACGCAATACAATACACGCGTAACCTGTATTAGCATGATCTGAATTCAACACAAGCGAGCCATACAAGCCTCTAATAACTATAGCACCAATCTTTTTCTCATCAAAACACTCATTTGGTGGGTAAAAGTCAAACAATAAAGTAGAAGTATAATTTAGAAGCAGTGAGTCTGTAACAGAATATCTTATTATTTCAAAATGGATGAAAAACACTTCTCTGGAATTGATTTTGATGTAAAGTCTCAGAATTGTCATGAACGTCGGCGGTGTTTCGGTTGGAAGCTGTGACAGAAGTGACGCGTGTGCTTAGCTAACCCGAAGCGAAATTGTGGTTTTGACTTGAAAATGGATCTGGAGGGGGGAATCAATAGAGGAGCCATTAGAGACACAACAAGCAGAAATGGTTCAAGTTTGAAAAGCTTTTTGTCCGCGAAATAATTCAGTTTTCAGAAAAGATAGGTCGCCTCAGTATGCTGTTTCATTTTAAGTCCACGTGTGAATCAACATTTAGAAAATCATGGAAAATCAGAGCTATTATTTGGCTAACTCAATTCAGAAAAACAGAAAAACTAAATATAATGTCTGCAGCCCCCCAGTTTAAACTTCTATAAACAGGTGGATTAGTTTAGCAGTTCTGACTGATACTTTGCAGCTGTGATCAACATTCCCTAGGGATGATGCTAACTGTACGCACTGTTCAGTGTGAGTAGACCAGACGTCCCTATTTACCTGGGACAGTCCCAGTTTTGAGATCTGTGTCCCCTGTCCCAGCAGATTTTTCCAAAACCACAGATTTCTAACAGTTTTTTATAAGAAATGTCCCAGTTGTTCCTATTTTTGACCAGTTTGTTACCCACCAACAGTAAAGAGGGGGACAGATTGTTATTTGTTAAGATAAATCACAGAAAACGGTACCGACAGAAGTCCCTCAGATTATGACTGACCCACGAATGAGTCGAGAATGGACAATGTTGCTCGCTCTTTTCACAGTTTTATTTACATTAACCATCCCAACCCGAGTGTGTAACAGTTTGGAATTTTAAAAATCTGGTCACCCTATAGCTGAGGCTTTGCTCGACTTTAATCTGAGCTTTGTTTTAACGCAATCTGACCAGAAAGAACTTGAAGCTGAAGTTGAAGAAGTTGAAACTACAACAGGTGAGCTGGTTTGTGCTTTTTGGTTAGTAGTTTTTTCTTGAGTTTCAGATTATTTTTAAAACGTTTTTGGCAGTGTTTGCTAATGTGTACATTGTATCGCCATGGAAACTGCCAAACATTCCACCATAGACATCAACGCAGAACATCCGCAGCCTGATGTCACTGCGAAGTATCAATACGGAGATGTTTTGCTATGCCTGTATTCCACAGTATAGCAATAAACTTATGAATCCCCATGGAAACAAGCAAGTACAGGTCGGATTTCTGGAAAGGCGACGCAGTAAGGTTCAATGTATTTTCTGTATAACTGTAACTAAATAAATGGTGGATACATTTAATGCTATACTGTGGAACATTACAGGCAAAGCAAGAAGAGTTACATAGTGCACCTTTACTGCTGGATGTGTGTCGCACTGTGTTAGTGGACAAGCTCAGTCAATCCCTATAGCAGCATTAGTGGTGTACGTCTTGGGATAGATAAAATACAAGTCTCTCTCTCTTTCCAGACCTCCTTTCATCCCTCTCTCTGTCTCTCTCCATTCATCTGCAGCAGACAGGGCTGCACTGAGGCTGACTGGGGGTTAATGGTCTATACCGACAGAGAGCAGAAGAGGGCAGAGCACAGGGAGGGATAGATAGATAGATAGATAGATAGACGGACGGACGGACGGACAGATAGATAGATAGATAGATAGAAAACGAGAGAGAGAGAGAGAGAGAGAGAGGCGGCTACTATTTTCTTTCTTTCCTTATTTTTTTTTCACTGTGTTTATTTGATATTGCTTTATTAATAGACTGAACATTATCCTCTATATTTGAAGAAAAGATGGATCAAATGCAAATGCGGACTAGTGGCGGATGAAGTGCTCAATTTTGTTACTTAAGTAAAAGTACAGATACAAAGGTAAAAAAAAATGTTACTCAAGCAAAAGTAAAAGTATCACATGAAAAAATCGACTTGCATAAAAGTATTAAAGTGCCTGTTTAAAAATGTACTTTAAGAGTAAAAGGTATTTTGCAGAGATTTTTAGAACAATTTAAGGATGAAATGCAGTGATTTTATTCAATTGATTTCTTAATTTTTCTAGCCGTTTTTGTGTATTTGGTTTGCTCAAAGTTGGGATATTCACTCAAATTGAAAGTCACACTGTAAAGAAAAGTACTTTTTACTTTTCAGTCCAGATCTAAAATGTAGTCGAGTAAGAAGTACAGATACATGTTCTCAAATATAGTGAAGTAAAAGTAAAAAGGATCCACTGTAAAATTGACTTAAGTGTTGTACAGTTAGGTAAAATTTGTACTTTTACTTTCGTACTTCCACCACTGCAGACTCATTTTCCTACTGACTCATTAAAGTCACGCTGTGCAGCAGGATGAGGTCTTATGATGTTTCAGTTCACAAACTCTGGAGCGTCCATCTTTAATCTCTCCTGCTGTTATGTCTGAGCTCAAGTCACTTGTGGACAGAGCAGCATTGTGGTTTGGGTAGAAGCCAAATGTGAAGCCCGGAATGAACCAAAACTGCACAGGTCTGTTTGCTGTAGAAATATAGACTTGCATAAAGCTTTTACCTTCTGCACGCTTCGGCTGAATCTGAAATAAAACACATCCCAAAGGCTCAATCCATAGACTGTATATATAAATGGACATAGCTAACCCACTAGCCGCCATGTTCCTAATAGGAAGTGAGCATGGGCGTGCTTCTGGCTCCATCAACTCTGGCTTCAGTTTACATTTAATAACTTTCTTCTTCATTTTCAATTGAAAAAAACATTACTCCTGTCTCTGTAACTGCTGCAGATCATTTTAACCCTGGTGTTTTTATTATTATTACTTTTTTCATGTAAATCAATATACAGCATGAACATCTGAGGTGCACTATGTAACTTTTTGGTTGGGGGTCCGTCACCTTCTTGTTTCTATGGAGATGTCATTGCTCTGCTTCAAATGTTCCACAATATGGTACAGCTTTACCTTACATTTCTTCAGTTACAGGTGGTTTTATAGCTCAAAAATCCCTAGAAAAACAGACATTCTGACTGTGAGCAGGGTCGCCTCTCCACAGATCTGACAAGTAACTTGGCCTGGTTTGGTCTCCATGATGACCAAAAGGTTTAAAGTCATACTGTGAAGCATTTCTGACAAAGTAATAACATCTCCATGGAAAAAAACAAAACAAAAAAAAACAAAAAAAACAGACCAATCAGGACGCCTTGTTTCCCCGAAGTCACTCCCATAGCCTTAGCAACAGGTTTGATTGACAGCGTTGCTAAGTGCCTGCCCCTGCCAAATCAGCAGAAAGACTGAGCCTCATCAATAACCATTAGCAGCTATAACTGTAGCCTCGATTAGCTTCATTTGACTGGAGCCGAACACTATGGGTGACCTCACACTCTCTCAGTACTTCTACACACAACTTATGGTCTCTATATAAAGAAATCACCACATATACAAATTGTTTCTGTGGAAATCTGAGCTAAAACCAAACAAGCTGCAAGTCACAGCGGCTGCTATGTGCTACTAGAGGATTCACAGGAACAGCTCGGTTAGCTTCCATTAAAACAGAACAGAAGTGCAGCTAGTCTTTTTAATGTGCGGAGGAGGCGATGACTTATGCTGAAGGAACAGAGCTCAGTGTGGTCTCATTAAACACAAGGATCACGTTTTAATATCACAGATTACTGTAATAACAATTGAGTTTTTCATTCCCCTCATCACCAGAAGCATTATACATGGTTTAATATCCACATTAGAAGAAGACGGACTGTAATAAGAAACATAAACAGCGTGAAGAACATCAAGGTAAGGTTTGTGTTGCTCGTAGAACAAACCTGACCGGACTAGAGACTAGAGAGTAGAGACCAGACCAGAGTCTAGACCAGAGACTAGAGACCAGCCCAGAGACTAGAGACTAGAGACCAGACCAGAGTCTAGACCAGAGACCAGACCAGAGACTAGAGACCAGAGACCAGACCAGAGACTAGAGACCAGACCAGAGACCAGACCAGAGTCTAGACCAGAGTCTAGACCAGAGACTAGAGACCAGACCAGAGACTAGAGACCAGACCAGAGTCTAGACCAGAGACCAGACCAGAGTCCAGACACTAGAGACCAGACCAGAGACTAGAGACCAGACCAGAGACTAGAGACCAGAGACAGATCAGACCAGACCAGAGACCAGACCAGACACTACAGACCAGAGACTAGAGACCAGACCAGAGTCCAGACCAGAGACCAGACACTAAAGACCAGACCAGAGTCCAGACCAGAGATCAGACTAGAGACCAGACCAGAGACCAGACACTAGAGACCAAACTAAAGTCCAGACCAGAGTCCAGACCAGAGACCAGACCAGAGACCAGATCAGAGACCAGACCAGAGACTACAGACCAGAGACCAGGCCAGAGACCAGATCAGAGACCAGAACAGAAACCAGAGACCAGACCAGAGACTAAAGACTAGACCAGAGACCAGATCAGACACTAGACCAGAGACCAGACCAGGGACTAGAGGCCAAAGACATAGCTGCTAGCATCCAACAACCTTCAACACCCTCACTCCGGATTGGCTCTTTGGTTGCTATGATACTCGCAGTTGAAATTCCAAATATTGAACTTGACTCCAAGTTCGCTCCTATAACTGCTAGCCTCGTTGAGCTTCATTTGACTGGAGCGAACTTTATGGGTGATGGGTCAGACTCCTTAGTCTACTTATACTATATACAGTCTATGACCAAAGGCCAGAGACCAAATACTCTGCTTCTCCTTCTCTCCCTCGTCATCCTCTATCTACCCCTCCATTTCTGTCTCATTCACTCGCTCTCTGTCTCTTGTTTCTTCACTTCCTCTCTTGTTACATTTCACTCTCCTTTCGCTCAATTTCTATCTCTCTCATCAGTCACTGCCCCCCCCCCCCCCCCGTCTCAGTCTCCCTTTTCCTGTTTGTCTCTCTTTCCTCATCCCTGTTTGCCCCTCCTTCTTCTTTCTCTCTCCCTTTTTAATAAGGTTTCTCTCTCTCTCTTCATCAATCACATATATTTTTTTCTCTCTCTACCTCTTTCCCCATCTACCCTCTCTCTCTCTGTTTCTCCCTCTTTCTCTCTAGGCTCAACATTTGTACAGTCCTAGGCGCTACAAGCCCATCCTTCACCCCAATCGCCTCTCCCTCCTTCTCTCCCTCGCTCTCTCCACATCTTTCCCTCTCCCTTTTTCACTGTTTCTTTCGCTGTGTCTTCATGCATCACTGCTACTCCCTCGCTCCTCCTTTCACTCTCCTTCCTTCCTTTACTCTTTCTCTCGCTTTTTCTCTCTTAACCCCTCTCTCCATCTGCCATGCACTGTCTGATTCTTCCTCTCCTCCTCTCACTCTTTTTCTGTCCCGCTCTCTCGCTCTCTTTCCCTCTGTCACACTGTCTGTTTGATTCTTTCTCTCCCCTCTCCCTCATACCTCTCTCCCCCCCTTTGTCTCTTTCTTCCTCTGTTTGAATCTTTCTCTCTCTCCCTCTCTTTCATCTCTCTGTCCCTCCTTCTCTCCCTCCTTATCTTTCCCTCTCCCTTTTTGATGCATCACTGCATCATTGCTACTTCCTCTCTCCTCCCTTCTCGCTCCTTCCCTGCCCCCTTTACTCTTTCTCTCACTTTTTCTTTCTTACCCCCTCTTTCTATCTGTCACGCACAGTCTGTTAGATTCTCTTCCCTCTCCCTCATATCTCTCTCCTCCTTTCCCTCTCTCTTTCTCTCTCTCTGTTTGGTTGAATCTTTCTCTTTTTCCCTCTCTTTCATCTCTCCATCCTCCCTCTCTCCCTCAATATCTTTTCCCTCCCTTTTTCATGCATCACTGCTACTCCCTCTCTCCTCTCTTCTCTCGCCTTGCTCACTTTTTCTCTCCATCTGTCACCCTCTCTCTCATCTCTCCCTCGTTCTTTCTCTCTCCCTCATCGCGCTCTCCTCATCCCTCTTTCTCTCTCATCCCTCCCTCCCTCAAACAGTCCCAGGTGCTCCGAGCCCCTCCATCACACCCCCTCTCTGGCTCTGCTCTTCCCCCAGCCGAGCACATTAATCCTGGGATTGTAGATTTACTGCGACAGCCTGGTCCTTGGAGCTCCAGGTTAGTCCACTTGAATCTCACAAGGTTCTGGGTTGTTTTTTCTGCACTCCTCTCTCTTCTCTGCTCCCACCGGAAAGCTTCAAAACCTGCTCCGTATGACTTCCGGATAATCCCGTCTGGTTTAGCTGACACTTTACCTTGAAAACTGAAGGTACACGAGATTATTGTACGCAACGGGGAAAAAGAAAGCTCCTACAAGTTTTGTTTTCATATAGGGGGTCCTGAATTTGCATACAAGTCTATAGTCGCAAGATGGCACACGTGGCTGATCAACATTGTTCAACTGTAGGCACTGCTGCGTCTGAGGTTTTGAGTTGAACAATCTGACCAGAAAAAACTGACCAAGCTATAACTACAGCAGGTGAAATGATTTAACAGTCTCTTACACACAGGGGAGCCAACAGAGGGGGTTGAAGGGCTCTATTATCCCGGGCCCCATTACCTTAAAAGCCCAGAATTGGACCCTCTTCCTATTCATTTATATTAGAGGGGGGCCCATTTGATACTTGTTGTCCTGAGCCCCCAAATTTCTGTTGAAGAGCCTGCTCATACATACAATTACAGTAATTATTGGTTTAAATCTATTTTGTATTTTTTCGCGAGTTTTCTTTAACTCTTTTGGCAGTATTTGTTAATGTGTGCGTTGTGTCGCCATGGAAACTGCTGAACATTCCACCATAGACATACATATTAGTCTATGTGCTGTACACTTTACTGATACAGCTCAAGATCATTCTAAATACATTCAGGAAAGGTTCATTTCTGTCCTGTGAATTTGACTTTTTAGTATTGATACCTGCTCAAATGAGTATCTAGTTTCAATACTAATTTTAGTATTGATACAAATCTGATTTGCAGTACCTTTGACAAGCCTACTGTCCCGTCTCTGTAATGAACCACATTACTGTAACCTTAAATATTCCTCCTTCAATATCCCTTTTGTCACGTCCTTCCTGTCTTCTAATTCCTTTTCATTTCCACTTTAAAATGAGTCTCTGGAGAGTCAATGTTCAGACAGGTTCATTATCGTGTACATAGGGGCTCTGGAGATATGAACTATCCCAGATCTTCCAACATGGGTCGTTTTTAACCAGAGTGTACCTCCACAGTCCACTGCATAAGACCACTGAGCTGTCTCCCTTTAAGCCCGTATTGATCCAAGATTGGGATAAATGGGATTCTCCAACCACAGACTTGGTCCCCACTCACACTGTACAAATTGCAATACATTACAGCTAATACTCGAAAGATGGCAATGAGATAGAAATGGGTTGTTTTCAGTTATAGACCCTGCCCATGTCTCTAGATACAGGTATGTTTGTCAGTATTAATGATAATGCGGTTGATATGGGTGAAAAAACCAATTAAAAGGTTGTGAGCTTTAAGCATTTTAGAATGTTGTTACGTCATCGAAAACATACCCTGAGTTCTAGTGACCCTTTATTATTAGTCTGTCTACATCTCCAAAGCTCAAAATGCTCTGTTCCACCTTGTGATGTCATATAGTGGTAGTCTTTCAGTTAATAGCTACTTTTAACCATTAGTTCAGTAAAGGTTGGCAATTCCAGGGCTGAAATGATCCAAATGATTCTAGTGAAGGTGTGTGTTTAAAAATGTCACTTGTATCGTCACTTTTTGCAATAAAAAATGCAAGATTAATATATTTAATGTCATACAGTGGAACATTACAGGCACCGCGAGACAAGAAGATGGGGAACTGTCACCATAAAAAATACAATTTCTTTTTTTCAAACTCAATTTCAATACTAAGGAATAGACTTGATACCCAATACTGATTCCGATACCATCATAATCATAATAAAAAAATGTATTTTCTATTATTTATCTATTAAATCATAGTAATCATAGAGTCTTTTATCCTATATGGAGTTCAAAAACACAGTGGAGCACTTCCTGCATTACAAAAACACAGAAAATAGACTGTGCCAATGTCTTTTAGATGAGGTTTAGGAACTATATTACTAACCAGGCTCATCAACAGAAATTTAGGGGCCCGGGGCAAGAAGACTCACAAGGGCCCCCCTGCAATATAAATGAATAGGAAGAGGGTCCAATTCTGGGCCCCTAAAACA
Source organism: Taenioides sp. WSHXM2023 (assembly GCA_029959045.1). Taxonomy (NCBI): domain Eukaryota; kingdom Metazoa; phylum Chordata; class Actinopteri; order Gobiiformes; family Gobiidae; genus Taenioides; species Taenioides sp. WSHXM2023. Next base: position 6,348,977 of record CM057097.1, read on the forward strand.
CTAGGTTAATAATAAAAATAATAATAATAAATTAATAATAAAAAATGCAAGAAATAGTGGATAGCAACAACCCAGAAACTGATTATTTTCAGAAAATACACTGTGCAGATGGTTGGTATGAAACATAAATTACCCATGATGCACCAAATTGCAAAATAGAAAAAAATATACAGTAGCACTATAAAAGAATAGCAACAACAGCCAACAATGTCCCCAGTATTTATTATTATTATTATTGATTATGTGGTTGCTATTAAAAAAAGAAAATTAAATCACCATGCACCAAATTGCAACACAGCATATAAAGCAGAAAATGGCTGGTTTCAGTAAACAGACAGTACCATTGTTCTTTTCACAAATGGGGCCCGTATTTCTTGTTATCTTTTATGGTTTTGAAGAATTGCTACAATACCAATATGCAGTACATTGTAAAATAAACGTGGAAAATTGTCACCAAGGATAGCATCATAAGCAGAAATGAGTTGTTTTCAGAGAATAGCCAGTTCCAGTGCCAGTATCTTATTTTTAGTATTTCTTATTTTTAATGTCATGGTTGTTTTTGGGGGGAATATAGATCTAATCACCACAATATGAATCAAACGGCAATGAAAAAAACAAAAATTGTCAACAATGATCGCAACATCTACAAAACAGTATTCATAATCATTGACTGTATGACTTTAATTTCAGGAAATAGACTGTGCCAATGCTATTCTATTAGTGGGAAGACTTGTTATTATTGATTATATGGAGTTTTGTTTTAAGAAAGACCACAAACACAATACCACAAATGTTGAATATTACACAAAATTGACTCTTGTGAGCTTTAAGCCATGTTATAATGTTGTTACCTCCTCTAAAACAGACCTGGAGTTGTGTTTTGTTTCATTCACACGTTTGAGAAACCGTATATTATTAGTTTGCGTACATCTTCAAGCTCAACATGTTCCACCTTGTGATGTCATGAAGCAGTAGTTTTCAAATTAACACTTTCCTTTTTGTTGAGAAAAGACTGGCAATTCCAGGTCTGAAATTATCGAAATGATTCTAGTGAAGGTGTATGGAGTTTAAAAACACAGTGGAGCACTTCCTGTATTACCACATGACATCACAAGGTGGAACAGTGGAACAAGGTGGAGAGTTTAGACCTCTACAATCATGATTGCTACAAATTTTCAACTCAAATTGCGATTTCAATTTAGTGGTGATATATACTGTATTTCGTAGCCCTGAATTCATTTGGCAGCAAGGTGGTTGAGTGGTTTGTACTTAGAAGGTTTTGGGTTCTATCCCCAGGCCGCCCTGTGTGGAGTTTGCATGTTCTCCTTGTGTCTGGGTGGGTCTCTGCTTTCCCCCATCGACTCCAACACTGTCTCTCTTCTGTCCATCATACGCCCATTTCAGATACTTCCACCGCAGCAACAGAACCACCAAACCCGTCAGCCTCTCCTCCTCCTCTTCTTCATCTCTTTTACAAAAACTATACTTCTCACAGAACCAAATTATACAGCGCATTACAGCTCTGAGAAGACAAACTCAGCAGCGACGCACAAATACATCCTGACATGTTGTGAATACCAAGAAGTCATCGGAATGTAAAAAACAAACACATTAATTCGAGATTAAGACCGGGTCCCCGATGGCGTCATTAAAGTGAAATAAATGACACTGGCGTCCGTGCGTTTTCTGCACCGCTCGTCTCAGCGTTTTCCCGTATGCGCTCGTGACATTGTGGGTGTCACGTGCACTGATTAACATGGAGTCTCATCACATACACTTAAGGCTCGTCTCCGGTCTCCAGTCCCCGCTCTGGGCTCGAGCTCTCATTGAAGCTGCTCTGTGAGTAACATGGAGCTAATCAGGAAGCAACGCCAAATGGGAATAAATATAACACGCACCTTCGATTGACCCGACTGATCCGTGAGAGGATTTAGAATGCAAATGCTAATGCAGGAGATATACACCGTCCATATTTATGTGCATGATATGGAAACGTATTAATTATTAGCAGCGGCCACACGGGGCTTAAAACGCTCATTCAATACAGCGAAAAAACATACTGATTTGGTTTTCTGTTTGCTGCCTTAAAGGGCCCATATTACTTTATTTTCTGATCTGTTATAATGTCGTTTTCTCACCAAAAACATACATGGAGTTGTGTTTTGTTTCGTTCACACATGTTTAACACACAAACCCTGAAATGCAGGTTCTTAGTTATTCTCTTTGGTAGTACAGGATATGCTCCACTGTGTTTTAAAACTCCATACAGCTTAATTACAGTAAGCTGGATCATTTTAGCCCTGGAATTGCCCAATCTCTACTGAACAAAAAGTAAAAGGTCACATTTTTATACCTCAAAGCACTTTACATCAAGGAACCACGCACCCATTCAAGCACACATTCATACACCAGTGTACGCAGACACTTGGGGTTAAGTGTCTTGCCCAAGGACGCAATGACAGCATGCATCTGTGGAACCTGGAATCACACTGCCAACTTGTGGGTCACTGGATAAACGCTCGTACCAACTGAGCTACTTTCGCCTCCAGTAAAAGGTCACTGTTCACTACCACTTCATGACATCACAAGGTGGAACAGAGCATTTTGAGCTTTGGAGATGTAGACAGACTAATACTAAAGGATTACTCAAACATGTGTGACTGAAATAAAAGCTGCTAATGGTAATTGGGTCTGTGTCTGGTATTATAAACACACAACAGAACTTTAATGTTGTTTTTAGGCACAGTGTTGTCAGTCGCCCTGGGGCAGACTGACCAAAACATGGCTGCCTTTCTGTACCAAGGGTCTCTCTCTCCAAACACGCCAAGTGAATCCCCTCTAGAATGGAAATTTAAAACCACAGGCAAAGTAAGAGTCAGGTTTGTAAGGTAAGGACAGTAAGGACACTTTTTATTTTATTTATTTATTTATTTATTTCAGTGCAATTAAAAACAACCAAAATGACAATTTAAAAAAAAAATAATAAAAGTTACGGTATTTTTTAGGCTTTAATGTTTGAGTCAAGACTTTTTTGAGCATTTAACTTATTATAATGTTGTTCTCTTATCCAAAACATGTCCTGGAGCTTTATTTTGTTTCATTCATCCTGTTTATGAGGTCGTCTTATTCTGAGCCTCAGGAATCACTACGTTTCAATTTTCCCTGGATTGTTACGTCACAGGTAGAAACTCTGACATCTCCTGTGCATTTTTAGCTCCATAAATCATCCCCAGACTCATTATGAACATCTCTGCCATCAAATTCATTACAAATTCATCAGCTCATTATAACCGTGTGCTTATATTAGCGCACCATGTTGCTTAAATTGATATTTTTATTTTTTTCATGGTTCATTCACACTGCTTTTGTTACCTGTTTAACATGAATACTCCTTGCTCGCGTGTACTTTTTGTATTTACATATTTTACAGTAGAGGTCAGCTCTTTATGAGAAAATCCACTTATAGCGTGTCCGTGTGTGTGTGCGCGTGTGTGTGTGTGTGTGTGTGTGTATGTGTGTGTGTGTGTGTGTGGCCTGAAGATACTGTAGATCCTGCTTTAAAATACTCCAACTATGACTTCTCCTCTGTCTTCAATCCTTCATAATGGAATCTGTGGCTGTTCTATCCTCCCATTTTTCATAGAGGTAACATCAAAGTCTGGGGACAGATTTATGCTCTGTCTTTGGAGAGGAGAGACGGAGAGAAGGAGGGAGAGAGGAGACAGAGAGAGCGAGAGAGAGAGGGAAAGAGAAGAGGGAGAGAGAGAGAGAGGGAAGAGATAAGAAGGAAGGAAGAGAGAGGTATGTAGTAGAGGGAAAAAGAGAACTAGAGAGAGAATGGCGGAGAGAAAAAGGGAGAGAGAGGGGAGTATGTAAAGTGAGAAACAGAGGAGAAAAGAATAAAGGGAAAAGGAATGGAGTAGACGGAAAAGAGAGAGAGATAGGGAGAGAGAAAGAGAAAAAAAGTGAGGTGGGGAAATAGAGAAAAAGGGAGGGAGCGAAATAGAGAAATTCAGAGAGAGAGTGAGAAAGGGAGGAGGGAGAGAAGGGGAAAGAGAGAAGTAGAGGGAAGAGATAAGAAGGAAGGGAGAGAGAAGTATGGAGTAGAGGGAAAGAGAAATAGAGAGAGAGAATGGGGACAGAGTGAAAGAGAGAGAGAGAGAGGAGGGTGGGAACAAGAGGGAAAGAGAGAGATAAACTGAGGTAGGAAGGGAGAAAGAAAGAGAAAAATAAGGGGAGAAAAGAATGAAGGGGGATGGAGTAGAAAAGAGAAAGAGATGGAGAGAAAGAAAGAGAGGATGGATGGAGGAAGAGCTAGAGATAGACAGAAAATTGAGGTGGAGAGGTAGAAAAAGGGGGAGGGTGTGAGCAAAATAGAGAAATTGAGTGAGAAAGGGAGGAGGGAAGAAGGAGAAAGACAGAAATAGAGGGAAATGATAAGAAGCAAGGGAGAGAGAGGTATGGCATAGAGGGAAAGAGAGATAGAGAGAGTGAATGGGGAGAGAAAAGGGGAGAGAGCGAGGAAGAGAGTGAAAGAGAGAGACAGAGAGGAGGTTGGGAACGAGAGGGAAAGAGAGAGATAAAGTGACAAGGTAGGAAGAGAAGAAAGAGAAAAGAATGAAGGGAGGGGATGGAGTAGATAGAAAATAGAGAGATGGAAAGAAAGAGAAAGGGAAGATGGAGGGAGGGAGAGGGAAAGATAGAGAGAAAATGGAGGTAGAGAGAGAGAAAGGGAGAGCGAGGGAGAGTGAAAGAGAGGAAATAAAGAGAAATGAGGGGAGATAAGGAAGAGAGGGATGGTGTACATGGAAAGAGAGATGAAGAAAAGGGAGATAGAGAGTAGAGAGACAGAAGAGAGGGAAAGGGGAAGAAATTGTGAGACCCAGAGAGAGGAGAGACAGAGTGAGGGGAGATAAGAAGGAAAGAAGGGAGAGAGGGCGTGGAGGAAGGAGTGAGGGGGTGTGAAGGCAGCCCATTCATCGTCTCTACCCAGGAATCCATTCAGACGAAGTGATGCAGAGCGTGATAAAAACGACAAACTAAATCAGGAACAGCAAAGCAGAGAGAGAGATAGAGCGAGAGAGAGAAGAGGAGGCAAGAGGTAGAGGAGAGATAGAAGAAGAGGAGGGTGAGAGAGACAGTAGTAGAGGAAAGACAGAAGAGGAGAGAGAAAAAGAAATGGAGGAGATGGAGAGAGAGAAGAGGAGGAAGGAGATAGAGGAGAGAAAGAAGAAGATGAGGTAGAGAGAGCAAGTAGAGGAGAGATAGAAGAGGAGGAGAGAGAGAGAGTAGAAGAGAGATAGAAGAGGAGGAGAGAGAGTAGAAGATAGAAACAGAAGAGGAGGAGAGAGAGCGAGTAGAGGAGAGATAGAAGAGGAGGAGAGAGAGCAAGTAGAGGTGAGATAGAAGAGGAAGAGAGAGAGAGAGTAGAGGAGAGATAGAAGAGGAGGAGAGAGAGAGTAGAGGAGAGATAGAAGAGGAGGAGAGAGAGAGTAGAAGATAGTAGAAACAGAAGAGGAGGAGAGAGAGCGAGTAGAGGTGAGATAGAAGAGGAAGAGAGAGAGAGAGTAGAGGAGAGATAGAAGAGAAAGAGAGAGAGCGAGTGAGTAGAGGAGAGATAGAAGAGGAGGAAAGAGAGAGTAGAAGATAGTAGAGATAGAAGAGGAGCAGAGAGAGCGAGTAAAGGAGAGATAGAAGAGGAGGAGAGAGAGAGTAGAGGAGAGATAGAAGAGGGAGAGAGAGCGAGTAGAGGAGAGATAGAAGAGGAGGAGAGAGAGAGTAGAAGATAGTAGAGATAGAAGAAGAGGAGAGAGAGCGAGTAAAGGAGAGATAGAAGAGGAGGAGAGAGAGAGTAGAGGAGAGATAGAAGAGAGAGAGAGAGCGAGTAGAGGAGAGATAGAAGAGGAGGAGAGAGAGAGTAGAAGATAGTAGAGATAGAAGAAGAGGAGAGAGAGCAAGTAAAGGAGAGATAGAAGAGGAGGAGAGAGTAGAGGAGAGATAGAAGAGGGAGAGAGAGCGAGTAGAGGAGAGATAGAAGAGGAGGAAAAAGAGAGTAGAAGATAGTCGAGATAGAAGAGGAGGAGAGAGAGCGAGTAGAGGAGAGATAGAAGAGGAGGAGAGAGAGAGTAGAAGATAGTAGAGACAGAAGAGGAGGAACAGGAGAGAGAGAGAGAGAGAAAGGAGGAGAGAAAGAGAGGGTTTATCAGCAGGGCTATAGTATAGACTGATATCAGATACATTCACACCACATACAGCAGGCTTCTATTATGAATAATACAAAGTGAACAAAAGACCTGTCCAAAGAGCCGGATACAGATTAGACAAGAGAAAACCTTAAAGATGCACTGTGTCACTTTTCTGCGGATGGTTCCAGAGAGATATTATTGCTATGCCTTCAATATTTGACAGTATGGAACTCAATTTATCTACTTTGGGACAAGCAAGTTAGACCGAGTTACAGGTCAGATTTGTGAAAAGGCAAGCCTACTCAAAATAAGAATGGGTGTGTTTTAATATATTACTTAAGCAACAAAAAAAATATGTAAAAAAATGTAATATAAGTTTAATTTAATTTCCAAGCAGGTGAGTACATCCTCCAATTGAAAAGTTACATATTGCATCTTTAATTAGTTGGGAAATATAATACTTTTTTCTGTCAAATATGCTTAAACAGCCCGTATTACGCTATTTTCTGATCTATGTTATAATGTTCTCATCACAAACACACCTGGAGTTGTGTTTTGTTTCATTCACACATGTTTAACACACAAACCCTGCAGATTTAGGCCGAGTTCTTCATTTTGCGTAATATAAGACCTTCTACAGTAAATAAGTTTAAATATGTGTTTGAATACAGTTTGAATACACATTTCCAACGTTATTTCTGAAGTGAAATACATTATGTAAGATTACCTTGATGACACATGCCCGGATTATTACATTTACCACATCACAGTTTTGACAGATTCACAGTCACAAAGATGAGTCATTTTGTTGATATTTTAATAAACTGGATCTGGCAACCCTGTAATCTCCCTGGCCCAGTTTCCTTACTGATTATTATTACAGTGTTAACACCACCACCAACACTCTCGTCGTATTTCCAAACAGCACAATGGCCAAGAGTCTCACACTGAACGGCTCTTCCAATCTCAGCCATCGTCCAAAATAAACATGTGCTCGTGGATGGAAATTTATACATGAATTCTGATTAAAGGCCGTTCAAATCACTGTTTTACTCTCAAATCATATGGGGGCATGCTGATTGAGTACTGCAGTATTTTTCTAGGGACGACTGTTTCTAATATATACTCACTGTCCCATATATTTAGTGCATTTACCATATATTTACATACTTTTTTTCGGTGCCTGTATTTTTTAAAATGTTAATTCAAACTTATTAAGAATCCTTGAATTACGTTATAACTTCTGTATGTTCATTCATATTTTAAAACATAGTACTACGCTATAAAATGTTCAGTTATAACTCAAAATAAATGTGCATGCAAATGAACAAGAGCGCCCGCTTAAGTTTCACTTTTTATATCAAAGACAACGCTCGGAGCATGTGCATTTTGTTTTGATAAATAACTTTATGCTTTTACTACACGGTTACTTGGACAGAGAATGAGGATTATGAAGAACTTTACGCGGTCTCGTTTGGATACATCTTTCCGCACATCCGCTTTACACTGGATAAAAACACCACATTTGGGAATTACACTTTTTCCGGGACCGAGAATGAGGAGGATTTTGGAAGAGTTTGGTTCATGTTATCTGTTTGGCTTCAGCTTTACTTCACCATTGAGGCACTTTTTAAATCACTCGGCCATTCACGCACACATTCATACACCAGTGTACGCAGACACTGGGCGCCCAAGGACACAAAAACAGCATTCATCTGTGGGAGCTGGAATCGCACCACCATCCTGTGAGTCAGAGTGTGGATCTGACCGCTCGAGCAATTATGTACTTTTTAAATTGTATTCTTTGTACAGTGTCTTTGAGTGTTTAGAAAAGCGCGATATAAATAAAATGTATTATTATTATTGTTAATGATGTTTATGTCGCTTTGCCAAGAATAAATGCGGGCTGTCCGTTAGTGATCGGTGTTGTCGCAGATTGGCAGCCTTGTTTCCATCAGTCTGTCCCAGGGCAGCTGTGTCTATAATACAACACGGCTGTGGCTACAATATTATTTTAGAATCACAGAGCAGATGGTGAATGAAAATGATAAAAGAATAACAACAGTAATGCCTTAAAGGTCCTATGTTACTCCAAATTGACTCTTGTTGCTTTAAGTCATGTTAGAATGTTGTTACCTCCTCAAAAACAGACCTGGAGTTGTGTTTTGTTTTGTTTTATTCACATATGTTTGAGTAACCCTTTATTATTTCTCTACATCTCCACCTTGTGATGTCATAAAGTGGTAGTATTGGAAGTTAACGGCTCCCTTTGACCTTTAGTTCAGCAGAGATAGATGGCAATAGAAATAGAAAATAGCAGAAAACTGTGTAATATGGGCCCTTTATGCTCGTCGAAGCCTCTCAAGGCACTGCACTGTGGACATTTTTCTTACCAGGAGGGCGGGTGAAGTGTCTTGCCTAAGGACACAGTGACAGGACTTCCGAGCAGGAATCGATTCTTTGACCTTGGCAGACAGTTTGGGTTGGTGGACGAGCGCTGTAACTGCTGAGCCACTGTCATTTCAATCATGGACAAAATAGACAGGGCATCTGGAACAAACGAGGTACCTGTAGGAAAAGTACTATATCGACTTATACTTCAATGTATGAAAGTACTACATTATTTTCAGGGTCAATATTTATTACTATTATTTTTGTACTAGTGTGGAGTTTTTATTCTGTTTCTGTACTATGATAAGATTTCAGCTGAAAAACGTTGAATAAATAACTTTTTTGAGGTAATCCTAAGAGACAGAGGAGGGTGGGAACGAGAGAGATAAAGTGATGAGGCAGGGAGGGAGGAAGAAAGAGAGAGAGAAAAATAAATGGGAGAAAAGAATGAACGGAGGGGGATGGAGTAGGTGAAAAAAGAGAGATATGGAGAGAAAGGGAGGATGGAGGAAGAGGGAACGGGAGACAGAGAAAATGGAGGTGGAGAGAAAGAAGGGGGCAGGAAGGGAGAGAAAGAGAGAGGCAGGGTGAGAGGAAGAAAGAGAAGAATAAATGGGAGAAAAGAATGAAGGGAGGAGGTGGAGCAAGTGAGAGAGAGAGAAAGGGACACTGGAATGAGAAGGAAAGAGAGAGTGAACGGAGGTGGAGAGAAAGAGAAGAGGAAGGCAGGGAGAGTGAAAGAGAGATAAAATTGAGGAGTTAGGGAGAGACAGAGAAAGAGAGGGAGAATCATGGAGAGGGATAGAGCGAGATAGAGAGAAAATGGAGATGAGAGAGAGAGAGAAAGGGGGAGGGAGAGTGAAAGAGAGAGATAAATGGAGTTAAGGAGGTAGGTTCAATATTTATTTTTTTTTCCTTAACATCTCTGTACTTCAAAATGTGTTTTTGCCAACTCCCTTCCATTGTGTCCATGGGCAAGACACTGACTCATACAATATAAAAAATGAAAATACAAAGTCCGTTTCACCCATTTTAGCCCCGCTCTTTTCTTGTTTGTAGCCCCTGCACCTGTCAGCAGCACCTGTCAGCTCCGTGTGCGTTTGGTCAGATGCAGTGCCCAGTGTCCAGAGGATTCGTGGGTCCGGCTCAGGGGCCCGCTCTCTCTGCTCCACTGCCTCACTGAAAAATCAATATCTCTCATAACAGCGGCTTTTTATCCCCGGCCCCACACAGCCTCCATCCAACACTCGAATGTACACGGCCGGTTCATCATTACCGGGGCATCTGGGTCAATATTCAGCGATGTATGGGATTCCAACAGCACGAGGAGAGTTTAAACAGCAGCTGAAGAGGACAAACTGAGCATTTACAACAACTTTATGTCAGTGGGTTTTCTCCATGTTTTCTTAAAAGTCCTGTATTACGCACAATTGACTTTTGTGAGCTTTAATGTTGTTACCTCGTCAAAAACACGCCTGGAGTTGTGTTTTGTTTTATTTACACATATGAGTAACCCTTTATTATTAGTCTGTTTGCACCTCCAAAGCTCAAAATGCTCTGTTCTACCTTGTGATGTCATGACGAGGTAGTTTTTAAGTTAGCAGCTCCCTTTTTACCTTTTGATCAGTGAAAATTGGGAATTCCAGCACTGAAATCATCCAAATTAGTCTAGAAGGTGAAGGTGAATGGAGTTTAAAAACACCGTGAAGCACTTTCTGTATTACCACATGACATCACAAGGTGGAACAGAGTGTTTTCTGTTTGAGAAGAACTCAACCTAAATATGCAGGTTTGTGTTGAACATGTGTGAAAGAAACAAAACACAACTCTGGGCATGTTTGTGATGAGGAAACAACATGAGAACACACAAGAAAACAGCGTAATGTGGGCCCTTTCACTGAAAACTACCCCTTCATGACATCACAAGGTGGAACAGAGCATTATGAGCTTTGGAGATGTAGACAGACTAATTATAAAGGATGACTCAAACCAAAACACAACTCCAAGTCTGTTTTTGTGGAGGTAACAACATTCTAACGTGGCTAAAAGCTCACAAGAATTTTGCGTCATACAGGACGTTTAAAGGTGCACTGTGTAACCTTTTTGCAACCTGCTCGTCTCCATGGAGATGCTGTTGCTTTGCTTTGAATGTTACACAGTATGTAGTTAAAGTTATCAACAGTATATTGCATTCATTCAATTACACGTGTCTTTTACTGCTAAGAATCTATTGAAAAATGCATTCTTACAGGTGAGAAGGCTTGCCTCTCCACAGATCTGGCCTGTAGCTTGGCACAGAGTCACCCCCTGTAAAATCGAGTTTGAAATGTTAGTATTATGACAACTCAATCTGCCATTTTCATCTCTTAACACATTTCATCTGAGCTGTCCAAAAAGACTTATTCTTAATCCAATGCGCGGGGCAAGAATCATCCACTTTAATTTGAACTAACTTTCCAGCTATTCTCAATGTCAAATTTAATTCAGCGCAAGTCTTTGTAAAGCATTAACATAAACATCTGAAGAGGATGTGAAGAGACGGATCCCCAAACAGCGACGTGGAAAGTCCAGTTGATGTGAGCGTTCAAAATGGCCGGCGCGTCTGCATCCCTCTCTCGCACTCGGCACATGAAAGAGGACGACGCACACTTGAGGATTACCAATATGAAACCCAATCTTCAGACGGCTTAAGACGCGCAATTAAAAGACTGTGAAGAGGACACAGACAGAAGACGAGAGAGGAGGAGAAGAAGAGAAGAGAGGAGGAACGAGAGAGGGAGAGAGAGGAGAGGAACTATTTTCTGAAACACTGAGGTCCATGTTCATCCTTACCAGTGCTGGAACGTAACAAAGTACTGTAGTTAAGTATACATTTACATAACTCTACTTCACTTAAATACATTTCAAAGTGGATATTTTTACTTTTACTTCACTACATTTGAGAGCAGGTATGTGTACTTTCTACTCCACTACATTTCTGAACTGGACTGAAAAGTAAAAGTACATTTTGAAACAAGTACTTTCACTTAATTCGATTTTTTCATGCGATACTTGTACTTTTACCTAATTTAAAATGTATTTTAAAATAAATTAGACCTGATCTCCCCTGCTATCGTTCTGGTTTAGTTCCGGGTTAGTCTTCACTTAGTCCTAATTGAATCCTTCTTTCATATTGGTCTAATCGTTACGCTTATGTATTTATTTTGGGGAAGTAAGCAATTTACATTCTTATAAAAGTGCAATCATAACAGAAATAACAAAAAAAAAAAAAAAAAAAAAAAAAAACATTTGGCCAAAAAGGAGTGGGAAGAAGAAAATGTATTTAATCCCACCCCCTCTTCTAATTTAACACAATGAACTTTCTTTTGCATTCTTCAGACATTTTTACAATGCAGGACAATGAGTCACAGTTATAGCTCGGTAACACAACTATCATCATACTGCAATAATACGAAAGGATCCCAAAAGAAAGAAAATATTTGTATCTTTATAATCTCTGTATCTTTAAAGAAATTAAAGATACAGAACCCAGTATTGTTCTAATATTCAGACCCACTCTCTATATACTGTGACCAGACCATATATTTACACAACAACTTGAATTTATGGATATTTTGGCATTTCTTGAGACGTGTATCCAGACTGTTCCAGAGTTTTACACCACATATCGACACACAGAAACGTTTACGGGTCGTTTGAACACTGTGCAATTTGAAATTTCTCTTAAATTATGCGTTCTCTCTTTCATTTTGAATAAGCTTTGTAGATTATTTGGTAGTAAACTGTTGAATGCTTTAAATAATATTATAAGTGTATAATATTTTATGAGGTCAGGAATCTTTAGGAGCTTGGACTGAATAAAAAGATTATGGTTGTGTTCTAAAAATGCAATTTTATGGGTTTTTTCATAAGTTATGTGAAATACAATATGTGAAATACGGGAGAACCAATGAGCAGTATAAGGTACAAAGGGCATTTTCATCAAGGTAATACTTCACTGTGTTTACTATAGCAAGACTTTTGGAATTTTTTTGTTTTTATATGTCTAATATGGGCTTTCCATGATAATTTACTGTCTATTATAACTCCCCGGAATTTATTTTCATTTACATTTTCAGTTTGGACACTTAATCCTATCTAGTCCTGGTTCAGTTCTGTTTTATAGATCTGACTTCATCCCTGAGTTCTGGTTTAGTGTTGTTTTCATCTGTATTTTCATTAAAAAATAAAAAATAAAAAAAGATGGCCAAACTCGAGCCTGAGGAGAGGAGGAAGGACTCGAGGTGGAGGAGACATAAGACAGAAGGGAGAAGGAGAGAGGAGAGGACAAATAGTCTCCTTGTCACTATCAATCCTCACCTCGCCCTTGATGCATTGTGGGAAAGGAGCCATATGAAACTCCGAGTGTAGAGACAGGCGCTTGGGGCAGGCAGGCAGGTGCTACAGTGACAGGCGAATTGGACAGGTGCTGTGTCGACTAGGGTTATAAAAAGAATCAATACTCAGATACTAATCAAGGATGAGACTAGAATTGGAATTAGAAAAAAATAACCTTTCTACACTTTTTTCTACACTTTTTTTTTTTTTTTTTTTACATTTGGACCTTTCTAGAATATTTGGAATGGGCTTCATTTTTATCAGAACAATCAATATTCCCTGGAGCTATGATGCTAACTATAAGCACTACTCTATCTGAGGCTTGTTAGACTTTATGAGATCTGAGCTTTATTTTAGCACAATTGTTTTAACTGATTTAGCTGGAACTGATTTATCATAAACAAGTGTCTCATACTTAAAATTGCAGTCACAAACTAGCTCACATTAGCCAACAGTTTTTCAGTTCCTCACGCTCACCTTTTTGTGGAAAATCAAACTCCTGAACAGAACCATGAACGCTCGTATTGATCACAGGCTCCTGAAAATACTCTGTGTTGTTTAAATCCATTTTGGCAGCGTTTGCTAATGTGTGCATTGTGTCGCCACGGTAACTCCTAAACATCTAAACATGTAGAACACCCCCTACACGATGTCACTGCAAAATATTAGTTATTACTATTATCTAGCATTGTCCTTAGTATCAAAGCCAAATGTGAAATGCATGTCTCTGGTAAGTACGGATGTCACAAAATGAACTTCACTTTTAGCTTTACTTTTTTGAATTCTAAATTGAAATTGCCACATGGACTGAACATGTAAACTCCACGCCCTGACGCAGCGCTCTGAACGCAGCTTAAAAGTATCCGTATCCACAAGTCTGGCAGACACTGTGGCAGACGCTGTGTTGGATTCTGCATGTGCGTTTGGCAGGGGCTGTGGTGCAGGGCACAGACCTGGCAGGTGCAGCCACCTGTCACACCGGTCTGGCAAGTGGTGCGTTGATAGGTGCACACAGGTCGGGCAGGTGCAGTCGCCTGTCACTGCTGGTCCTAAGAGAATCGGGGCAGACGCACACAGCTTTCATCTTGATCTCTTTCTCTTGCTCCTCCTGCTCCCTCTTCAGCCCGACCACATTGCCACACATTCGACTTGATTTCACACAGAGCGTACGTGCGTTTGCGAAGCCTTTTATCCACACACTTCGACTAAAAAGTGGGTGTGGCAAAAGCTGTGTCTGTATCTGACCCAACCTGCTCTCACAAGACACACAAAGCTTTATTTTAACACCTGAATGTGAAGAGAAAACTGCACAAAACGTGACTACACAGCTCTTTTATCGGTTTGTAGTAAAAGGGAAGAAAATAATCAAAATCAGTCCAGCATATTGGCCCAAAAATATCTGCCATCAGTTGCTTCTAAAAAAAATCGGCATTGGCCATGAAAAAAAAACAAAACGTATCAGTCGATCTCTAATAACAATAAATATGTCCGCATTTTTATATGAAATGTTCAGAAAAGAAAATGTTGCAGAATCAGTACCCATTAAAACTCTCTGGTGTTCCCAATCAGTTAAACAGCCTGAATCAGAAATGCTATGTAAAGTGCTTCAGAAAGTCCTCATTTATAATCACCATTTGATTTCACATTTTTCCTACAAGCAGAATAAAAAGTGTCTGTTTGATTCTCCGCGAGTTAAATCAGTGGTGCAGTCCTTAAGGCGGACCCCAGGAGCTTCACGTTTAAACAGTAAAAGTCAGACTCTGCTGTGGTCAATGGCCCTGATCTGAAATGGCCCCTGTAGGCTTCACTCTGGACCCCGCTGCACTCAAGTTAGTTTTATTTCACCTTTTGGGCCTATTCTTTTGACGATAAATCAAAAGCAATGTTCAGAGTAGGAGCTATTGCTTCACTAAAAAGGTCTGAACAATTTGGGGAAAAAACGAGAATAAATTTGCAAATTATGTTTTACAGTGTTGTGTTAAAAAACTGTCAAAAACTATGTGTGTGCTGCCTCTAGTGGCCAGTGCAATTTCAAGTACCATGTGACATCACACAGAACAGGTGTATTAGTTTACAAACAGCTGACTGCAGGGGCCGAGTCTGAAGTGTGGATACCTGTTAGACCAATCACAGTGTTCCTTCTACCTCCAGACCCCGACCCTCCTCCCCCCTCACTCTTCCCTTTAGCCCTTTAGACCCTTCAGTTCTCCAGACCCTTTAGTCCTCCAGACCCTGCCCCTCCTCCTGTCCCTGCCCTCTCCTCTCCCCTTTAGTCCTCCATGTACTTCCTAAATTAGCAGCTCTGTTTGAAATGGGGTTATGGGAAGAGTTTAGGTGTTTAGTCCCATTTTAAGCCTTATGTGGTAAGATTTGAAAAATAATGAATGAATTTTGATTTGAGGGAAATACAAATGATTTCACTTCCCTGTATTTCAAAACTCAATACAGCAGGTGCACACTAAGCACTGTCAGATTATAGCTGGATTAGAGCCAGTATTACGAGTCTATGGTTTTTCTTATCGGTGAAAACCTACTCACAAAAACAGACGATGAGGTGATAAAAAGTTCGCATCCTCTAGAAACCTGTAATTAGTTCTGAAATTGCCAATTACACAAGAACGTACCACCAGCTGCTTTTATTCACCAAACGGGAGAGCGTGCAACCCAGTGTACCAGTACCATACCAGTATACACCCAGTATACAACCAGTACCACCTCAGTACCTCAACAGTACCACACCAGTACCACATCAATACCACGTCAGTACCATGTCAGGACCATGTCAGTACCACAGCCGTGTAACACCAGTACCACACCAGTGTAACACCAGTACCACATCAGTATAACACCAGTACCTCTACAGTACCACACCAGTGTAACACCAGTACCACACAAGTGTAACACCAGTACCACACAAGTGTAACACCAGTACCACACCAGTGTAACACCAGTACCACACCAGTGTAACACCAGTACCACACAAGTGTAACACCAGTACCACACCAGTGTAACACCAGTACCTCTACAGTACCACACCAGTGTAACACCAGTACCTCAAAAGTACCACACCAGTGTAACACCAGTACCACACAAGTGTAACACCAGTACCACACCAGTGTAACACCAGTACCTCAACAGTACCACACCAGTACCACACCAGTACTGCACCAGTACCACACCAGTATTTCAAAAGTACTACACCAGTACCACACCCGTGTAACACCAGTAGTACACCAGTGTAACACCAGTACCTCAAAAGTACCATTACCACACCAGTACTACACCAGTACCACACCTGTACTGCACCAGTACCACACCAGTACACAATCAGAACAGGAAAGGCACAGAAGGACAGATGTTTAAAGCTCTGCAGCATCTGGCCTTTTTCAGTAAAAGTGGAGTTTTTTTAAAACCAGTTTTGGACAAAAGATTCCAAAAACGTGACCACAATCTAACACGAGCCTGTTTCTGTGATGGTTAAAAGAACTGAATAATGCATCATTCTGCGTCTTCTTGGAGCCAAAAAGCACATTTGGCAGTACCACCCTCAAAATAATACTTTAGTTTACACCATATCATTTGTCTAATAATAGGACCCACAGTGTTTATAGAGACGTGTTTCTTTTGTAGCCACAGCTGCCTTGGGGAAGAGTTAAACTGACAATCTGGCCCATCTGACACTCCAACCACCACCGATCACTGACTCTCGCACACTGTCTCACTGGGTGATGTGTCTTGCTCAAAGAAAGCAGCAGCGGGGATCAGGCCAGCAACCTTCAAGCTGGTGAATGAATGTTGTAATCCTTCAATCACTGGAGGTCCAAACACAAATATGCAGTATGATGTGCAAAAAGTACTCTTAGAAATATGATTTGTCCTAAAAGTTACACTATGAAACTTTAATGATCGGTATGCGTACCATCTCCCTTCTTGTCTCAAAGTAGTTTTTTGTTCGTGTGGAATATTTCACAGTATGGCATTATTTTCTTAAGTGCGTTTATAAAATTCTTACTATGAGAGCAAGGCCGCCTCTCCACAAATCGGCTTGTGGGACATAGATTAATTTAATGTAGAACTTTCAAGGCAAAGCAGTAACATCTCCTGCAGGTGGCATTAGCCTAAAAGGTTACGTAGTGTAGCTTTAAATCAGTGTGTGGTTGAAAATAACTCTACTAGTTTTCAATTCTACACGCAAAACCAAACCACTGATCCTCGCTCCAGCCTGTGTTCACCTGTGTGAAGGTGTCATCTTTGAAAACTCATATTCCACCAACACTATAACATGTAACCTGCTCCTGTCCAGAGGTGCGAGTAAATCCACATAATCCTCTTTCTTTGAGGGTCTACAGCGGGCTGCCATCTTTATCCATCCACCATCTTCACCACTGCACCACTTAAACGCCCTGTACACCATTTCCCCCATGTCTTTGATCCCCAGTAAGGACGTAATGTATAACCAGCTCTCGAGGGTCAAAATAAGTCTGCAGTGTACTGTCTGCATCTAATTCGAAAGTGTTATATTGTCATAGAACTAGGAAGTGCGTGTTAGCATGCTGGTTGTTGTGAGGAATAACTTTGGACTGCTGCAAACTGCTTAAAACGCCCATATCACGCTATTTTCTGATCTTTGTTATAATGTTGTTTCCTCATCACGAACAGACCTGGAGTTGTGTTTTGTTTCATTCACACATGTTTAACACAAAAATTCTGCATATTTAGGCTGAGTTCTTCCCTCAAACGGAAAATTCTCTGTTCCACCTTGTGATGTCATGCGGTAATACAGGAAGTGCTCCACTGCTGCCTTTTAAAACTCCATACATCTTCACTAGAATCATTTGGATAATTTCAGACCAGGAATTGCGAATCTCTGAACAAAAGGTATAGCTGTTAACTTGAAAACTACCGCTTCATGACATCACAAGGTGGAAGCATTTTGAGCTTTGGAGAACAAATGTAGACAGACAAAAGGTTACTCAAACGTGTGAATGAAACGAAACACAACTCCAGGTATACTTCTGATGAGGAAACAACATTGTAACATGACTTAAAGGTGCATTGTGTAACTTTTCTGGTGGAGGATCTGTCAAATGCTTTTCTCCATGGAGATGTTAAACCTTTCTACCTTCATGGAGAGCAAACCAGACCAAGTTACAGGTCAGATCTGTGGAGAGGCGACCCTGTTCACAGTCAAAATGCCTGTTTTTGTTTTTTTGTTTGTTTGTTTTTAGGTTTTTTGAGCTATAAAACCACCTGTAATTGAATAAATATAAGGTAGAGCTGTTTAATGTCATACTGTGGAACATTTCAGCCAGAGCAGGGGCATCTCCATAGAAACAATCAACTCCCAAACAATAAGTTACATAGTGCACGTTTGAAGCACCTTTTGTTGCATAATTGTGAGGGTCCAGCCGCTCAGGAAAGGACCCCAAACAAGATGGAGGACCAGGAAGACACAGTATATCTGGAGACAAATGGAGCCAAAATTTCAGAGTTTATTGATGTCGTATTTAGACTTGGCACAGTCGAAAATGAGCCAAGGAGCTAAAAGGCAGTTAGGATTTTAAATGAGTTGGATGTGCTTTCTCATCAGATCTATAATTCTAAATAAACAGAACGGAAAATAGTTTAGGATCCTCTGGGAAATGACTCCAAAAAGATGCAACATTTTATTGCGTTTCTTCCAAGTTTCATATTGGTTTCATTGATTTTTTTGTGTAATTATTTGAAGGTTTTAGGCACTTTTAGCCTTATTTCCACTTTGAACTATACTTGGATTCGAATTGGGATCTATAAATAAAGTTGATGTGAATTATATGCGGCGTAAAAGTTAAAACGTCATCACTTTTGATTGGATGTAAAAAAAAAAATAAGTCACAAAAGTTGAATTTAAAGGCATAATATGTAACTTTCCTGATGACAGTGCACCACCTGCTTGTTTCCATGGAGATGTTATTGCTTACCATGGAGACAAGCAGGTAGCAGACCACCCACCAGAAAAGTTAGTGCACCGTTAACTATAAAAAGCTATTTCTGCAGAGTAAGAGATGGATTGTACCGGAAGTTTAAAAATATAAGGCTCACCTGCTGTACCCAAGTATCTGTACTGTACATTCTAATTAAACCCCCTGCTATTTTACTGTCTTTAAAGGCACTCTACCTGACTTTTATTGTCTTAAAAAAACTGAAAAACATTTGAAATCATTCGCAGTGATCCAAAGTTATTCTCCACTTACCATTAGCGTCCAAAATATTCACCTAATTATTCAATTACAATCATTTTTCGCAATTTTCAGAGCCCATAGTGGAGTTTTACATCGCAACAACAGCCACCATGCTAACCGCACACTTCCTGATTCTCAGACAATTAAACAAATTCGACACAGACAGCACTTATTTTGACCTCGAGAGCTGCTTATGGGGAAAAAATGAGATACAGGCCGTTTAATATGTGCGAACCGCAAACGAATACTGAGAAAACGAGTGGCATTTCAAAGCCCTTGTCACTCACGGCGCATCTCCGGCCGATAACCATGCGGTGATGTCACTCCCCCTCATTTGCATACAGCACGGGTGAACCTTGGGAGCCCTCGTCGTTTTGATTGACAACATGACACTTACACACAACACGAGCTTGCTTCAGAAACTCGAGGGAGCCATAGCCGACAGCGACGCTACTTATTCCATTACCTGTTGCTGTATCTGTAATCTCTTGTTCACCTTTCCCAGTGTAGCATCAAAAACAGAACGAAAATCAAAACTCAGAACTAATAGAAAAATTATACTTGTCATTTTTCTCCCTTAAAGATGCACTGTGTAATTTGGCATCTGCTTGTCTCCATGGAGATGTGCCTAGAACGTTCCACAGTATGCCCACAAACTTCTGAATCTCCATGGAGACCCGCAAGCCAAATTACAGGTTAGATCTGTGGAGAGGCGACGCCACTCGCAGTAAGAATTCTTTTTTTTTTTTTTTTTTTTGGCGATAAATAAACATAAGACAGATTTGTGTAATGCCATACTGTGGACATTTTCAACCAAAGCATTAACATCTCCATGGAGACAAAACAGGCTGGAAAAAGTTACACGGTGCACCTTTAAAATATGCTATTAGATATGATAATACATTGATAGCTTTTATTTTTTTCTGTTCCAAATGGTGAACCTGTCATGGTATAGAAGCAACAATAAAATGCCATTATCCAACCAACAGATTTTCTCTTATAGATTGGCCTATATGTATATCTATAGGCTGTACTGTATTGTATTGTATTGTATTGTATTATGTTGTATGGAGTCTCGTTTACACATTTGTATACAGAGATGCTCATTTCTTTTTTGCATTAAATACACCGCTCCAAGTGGGACATTACCGCCACAAGCTCCCGCCGGCGGAGGAAACGAACCGTAGCCCGCCTTCAGCACTCATTTTACGCAACTGCAACACATAACGGGCCGTGAACCGTGACTATTTTCCTCTGACCGTAAGCAAAGCATAAGGCACGGCTGCAGCGCGCGGGACTGCAAACTGTTGAATCACGCGCAACATCATCATACCAAGCTCGTGCCACCGTAACCCTCACCGGTTATGGGCTGTCACTCTGCCCCGTCCTGGTGAGTGATAGACCCCCCAAGTCATCCGCACCTCTGCCCGCTACTGCCACGGATCCCGGTTAGGCTAAGTCCCTACGGTGCAAAAGCAGAAAAAAAAAAATCACCGAAGAGGCAAGGGTGAGGCGAGAGGAGAGCGGGTAGACCGACCCACTGTCTTCTCCTTTGCGCAACAACCAACCAGCTAGAAAAACACAGCGTTGCAATTAAAAGAAACCACAGAAATTGGGAATAAACCAGATGGCTACGTGCGTTTCGAACTTGGGCACGTTTACGCAGCGTCCGTGCCAAATACCCATGCACAGTTACACCAATGACAGAAGGGTCAAAGTCTGTTACGAGCGAAAAGCCGGTTAAAATGCAGCAACGGCAGGCGAGTCGTGAAGGGCAAGACATTTCCAGCTATGAATTTCACCTTGACAACGGCACATGAGCGCGCTTAAAGCCACACACTGCAACATTACAAAGATAAAGATGTATTGTTGGTACTCACAGTAGTTGGCACGATCCATGCACTTTTCCATCCCTGTCCTGCTGCTGTGTACGCCGGGCTGCTCTCCTCCTCTGACTGCTGCTAGTGGGACGATGGTGGACCAAAACATAACCAAGTCCCAAACGCGAATAAATGTTGATAAAATGGCTGCTAATTTGAATAAATCAGTCGTAGTTGTAGTTGGATTGGAGGCAGCGGCGTCGGGTCCCGGGCTACATGTTGCTGACTGCGTGCCTGCTTAAAGAGTGACGGGGCTCTCTGGCTCTCTCCGTCTGGAAGGTGGATGCTCCCTCACTCACTTCGCTCGCGGATCCAGTTTAACATTCAGTTTGTACGCTCCCCGTCGCTATGGCAACCTCCCTCCCTCTCTCGCGCGCATCCCTCCCGCGCCATCACTTCCTGACGACACGTGTTGAATGCGTAAAAAGTTCCCGAGCGCAGACATCGTCGTATTTCTCATCCCAATTGTTTTATTCAAGGTTTCGTGGGGCGCAGTTTGTTTTATGGGTATGTTTAGTCGTAAAATAACGTCTGCGTAACATTTTCTGACAGTTTATAGATGTGGCATAAATTACACTTTGCTGATTGTGAAGAAAAGTAAAAATATATAACTCAAATAAGACTTGACTTCAATAAGTAACGCTTCAGCAGCTGAATTGTTTGATATAGAAGAAAGGTTTAATTTCAGGTTTTCAAGTAGGGCTGGACTTTAAAGGTGCACTGTGTAACTTTTCCGTTGGGGGTCCGTGACCTGCTTGTTTCTATGGAGATGTCACTGCTCTGCGTAGAATGTTCCACAGTATGACATTAAACAACTCTATGTATTCAATTACAGGTGGTTTTATAGCTCAAAATGCCTAGAAGAACAGGTATTCTGACTGTGAGTGGGGTTGTCTCTCCACAGATCTGACCTGTAACTTGGTCTGGTTTGGTCTCCATGAAGATAGAAAGGTTTAATGCCATACTGTGAAACATTCCACATAAAGAAATAACATCTTCATGGACAAAAGGAATTGATGGGCCCTCCACCAGAAAAGTTACCGTTAAAGGGCTCATATTATGCTATTTTCTGATCTCTGGAGTTATGTTTTGTTTTATTCACACAAACCCTGCATATTTAGGCTGAGTTCTTCACTCTCAAACAGAAAACACTCTGTTCCACCTTGTGATGTCATGTGGTAATACAGGAAGTGCTCTACTGTGATTTTAAACTCCATACACCTTCACTAGAATCATTTGGATAATTTCAGCCCTGGATTTGCTGATCTCTTCTAAACTAAAGGTAAAACGTAGCTGTTAACTTGAAAACTACAGCTTCATGACATCATAAGGTAGAACAGAGCATTTTGAGCTTTGGAGATGTAGAAAGTCTAGCAATAAAGGGTTACTCAAACATGTGGGAATGAAACAAAACGCAACTCCAGGTGTGTTTTTGATGCAGTAACAACATTCTAACACAACTAAAAGCTCACAAGAGTCAATTTTGCACAATACAGAACCTTTAAATGCCTAAACTCCACCCAAAAGCACATTTCAATTTGAGCTGCTAAACTCAAAGTGAGAGTGAGGAGGTCTAACAGGTATCCACACTTCAAACTCCGCCCCTGCAGTTCGGTGTTTGCATCAGAAGCACCCTCTGTAATCAGGGCAGTCCTGTGTGATG
Source organism: Taenioides sp. WSHXM2023 (assembly GCA_029959045.1). Classification (NCBI taxonomy): domain Eukaryota; kingdom Metazoa; phylum Chordata; class Actinopteri; order Gobiiformes; family Gobiidae; genus Taenioides; species Taenioides sp. WSHXM2023. The sequence goes on from CM057097.1 coordinate 6,371,694, forward strand.
TCATGTAGTACTTGAAATTGCAGAGAACACTGGAGGCAGCACACACTCTAGTTTTATACATTTTTGAACACAAAGCTGCAAAACTGACCTCGTTTTCATTAAAATTGCCAAAAGAATAATGACTAGGAACAGTAGATAATGCTACAAAACAACATACACAGTTTAGTAGTGAAAAAGTGCAGGAAGTGTTTTGAGTTTAATATCCACATGTGTGTATTTTCAAACATGTACACAAACTGCCTTTTTCAGACCACAAAGTGAAACTGTGGTGGACGCAGCCAATCAGAGCGCTGCTTTCTGTGCTTACTTCTGATTTGATGAGAAATAAAAAATACTTGATTAGTATCAGCTACAGACAGAGCACAGCTGTCTCTTTTTGTCACAAAGAGCTGATTTTATAATATACTCTTTAAATTTACAAAAAAGTTGTGTACCCAGCTATTATACTTGAAAATCCGGTGTGAGAGCTAAACCTGCATTGTACTTTGACTTGTACATATACATTTATTTATATAATTATGTCCTATTTGACGCCTGTCTCTTGCTGTCTTTTTTGTTACTTATTTAGAATTTATTATTAGCATTTATTTTTTACTCTTTGTTATAATTATTTTATATTGTGATTCTTGAGCTACTGTGTCCAAATAATTTCCCTTGTGGCTCAATAAAGTCTAAATCTAAGCTCCAAACTATGGTGGGATAAAAGGATGGCTCACAACACACATTTTTGGAAAGCATAAAAAGTATTTAAAAAAAAAAAAAAAAAAAAGTTTTATTTTTTAATTAAAAAGTTTGGGTTGCACTGGATATAGTAAAGAGTTCTGCAATTATTTAGACAAATGCAGAAGTGTTAGTATGTTAGAATGTTAGCATGCAAAAGTTGACAGGATAAGATAAGGTAAGATAAGAGACCCTTTATTTGTCCCACAATGGGGAAATTCCAATGTTGCAACGTACAGTTTAAGAACAGCAAGAGAACAGAAATAGGCACTCAAAAACCAAAATCAATATACATAATTATGTTGAACTGAGAGTTACCCATTGACAGTAAAAGTAAAAGGGTCAGCTAAATGCCTTGCTCAAGGACACAATAACAGTATGCAATAGTTGGCATGGTTTGAACCTGCAAACTTCTGGTTAATAGGAGAATAGAATGCCGTTACGATTACAAAGCATTATATCCGCTTATACTAACCTGACCTGCTAATGTAATGTGACAGCTGCTCATATACTCCTACAATGAAGGGGGGGTGTTAAATGCCTTGCTCAAGGACACAGTGACAGAATGCATTAGTTGAAACTACAAATGTTTAGTGGATGAAAAGGACGCCATCATTGCTATCATAAAACATTATCTGAATATAATTTTCCTCATAATGTAAAGTTGAGCTAAGAGCTGCCCATAGACGCAGACAGTGAAGGTGAATAGATTAAATACCTTGCTCAAGGACACAATGTCATTACACAATAAATGAAGTAAGGTTTGGCTGTGAGTGAGAGAATAGACCTATCATTACTGTCATAAAGCATTTCCTCTCTGTAATGTTTCTCTTCATAATGTAATAATGAGCTGCCCCCAGACACAGACAGTAGAGGTAAAGGGGTTAAATGCCTTGCTCGAGGACACAATAACAGTATGCAGTAGTTGAAGCAAAGTTTGAACCTCTAAACATCTGGCTTCCAAACTGACTACCATAAAACACGACCTCTCTGTAATGTTGTTCCTCATAATGTAATACTGAGACGCAGACACAGACAGTGAAGGTAAAGGGGTTAGTTCAATGCCTTGCTCAAGGACACAATGCTGTACAGTAGCTGAAGATAAAATTTGAACCTCTAAACTTGTGGTTAGCGTGAGAGCGGCCCACAGACGCTGAAGGTCAGTTGGTTAAATGACAGTATGCAAAACTTCTAAACTTGGGTTAGTGTGAGAATAGGCTACTATTACTGTAATAAATCCTCACCTCTCTATAACAGCCTATGCTAAACAGACAGACAGGAAGTGGGTTAAATGCCTTGCTCAAAGACACAGTAACAGTATGAAGCAAGTTTTGAACCTCTAAACTTCTGGTAAGTGGGTGAAAGAGTTGCCATCATTACCATATTATCCACTATCGGGCCTATGTGTTTTTCTTATTAATGTAATGCAGCTGTGTTAAACAGCTGTTTCCTCCTCAAAAACACACCTGGAGTTGTGTTTTGTCTCATTCACACATGTTTGAGTAACACTTTATTATTAGTCTGATTATATCTCCAAAGCTCAAAATGCTCTGTTCCACCTTGTGATGTCATGAAGCAGTAGTTGTCAAGTTAACAGCTACTTTTGACCTTTAGTTCAGTCGAGATTGGCAATTCCTGGGCAGAAATGATCCAAATGATTCTAATGAAGGTGTCTGGAGTGTAAAAACACAGTGGAGCACTTCCTGTATATGACATCACAAGGTGGAACAGAGAAGAATATGCTGGGTTTGTGCGTTAAACATGTGTGGATGAAACAAAATAAAAAGTGTGGGTATGTTTTTGATGAGGAAACAACATTGGAACATAGATCAGAAAAGAGTGTAATATCGGCTCGTTAAATGCCTTGCTTAAGGACACAAAGTCATTATGTAATGGTTGAAGATATTGTTTGAACCTACAGACTTGTGGTTAGTGGATCGTTACTATTATAAAGCATTACCGCTCTATTATATCTGGCCTGTGTTTTCCCTCCTAATGTAATTGTGAGCTGAGAGCCACAGACACACATACAGACACACACAGACACACACAGACACACACACACACACACACACACACACACACGCACACACAGACAGTGGATGGTCTGATGAACGCTGGTGTGTGTCTTACGTAAATGTGTTTAGTCGCATCTGCTGTGGAGGCTGCTCTTTGTCCTCTCGTTTTGTCTCAGTAAAAACAGACTGGGCTCGTCTCACTGTTTACATTAAAGACACGCTGTATGTGGAGCAAACACTTTCAGACCACAGGTTTAGGTTGGACACAGCTAACGCCACAGTCTGCTCCTAATGGGCTCTTTACACTGTGAAGATCTGAATATTCAGGATGGACTTGGTGATGACTGGCATGACAAAGAGCTTTCATTTACATATTGATAAGATGTGACAGTCTACACGGTTAAAGTGCTTTTGTCTGATAAACTTATAGTCCCAAAGTATACACACCTGTGGCTCTTTTCTGTATTTTGGAGATTGGAAATGGCTATGGAAAATATAGAAAAACAAGTTCTTTGTTTGACTACATCTAGCTCAGTCTGTCCACTGTCTATATCAGGGGTCGGCAACCCGCGGCTCCAGAGCCGCATGTGGCTCTTTCATCGTTCTGTTGTGGCTCCCTGTGACTTTGGAAAATAATGAGTATTTAATTACATTGCATTTTTATTTTAGTTTGTTCGTTTTTAAATGTAAATCTAAAATTGTAGATAATGGTAATCTTATAACATTTAAATAAAACGTTTTTAATATTTCTGTCGCTCAAAACATGTGTCAAAGCCGCCGATGTGCGTCACCCGCACACACTGGCAGCCCGGACTTACCGCACCTACATCAGCAGGATGATTTTCGGCCCAATGATGATAAATCCAAGAAAAGAAAAGTTTCTGAAGAAAACAGAACGCTTAATGCTACGTGGGCAGATTCATTTGCTTTCAGGGCTGATGAGACTGGTACACGCCGTACACGCGACAGTGGATTATTTAAGTTTGGATTTTTATTTCCTACAAGGAGGACTCAAATAATAATGTGTTTAATGCAGCTTTGCGCACATTTGTTTACGTTTTACAGAAGCGAAACTTAAAACCACATGGCTCATTTGCATAAACTAGAAGCGCTGAAAAAACAGCTCCCTCCTTGTGCCGCTGATGCGTCAGCTTCTGTTGGACTAAAGGGCAGGACTCAGTGGAATATGCGTGTTCTTTCTGTGACTGAGGGATGTTCTGCCTATGGTGAGTCTGTTCTGTGCTTCTATCACGTTGGAGATGGTTCATGTTAAACTTTTCAGAGATTATACGTGTGCAGGTCGTACGTGTGCAGCGCAGTTCTTTATTTCACTCATGCACTTTATTTATGTTGCTACTGTTGTGATGAAAAGACTGAAAGGTGTAAATAATTCTCTTAAGACTCGCGCTTATGAGCTGTAGTGGAGGATGGTGCGATTGTTGTAGTCCGTTTTCTGGGAGTTGTAGTTTTGCCTGTAGTTTCTCTGGTTAGCGCTGGTTTAGATGTCAAAAGGGTTTTGTGGCTCCGGGTGTTTTCTTTTCTGTGGGAGACGGTCCAAATGGCTCTTTGAGTATTTAAGGTTGCCGACCCTTGATCTAGCTGCAGGTCGCTGTAAAGAGGAGCAGAGTTGTTTTCATTTGTGACGAAATGTTTAAGTGCTGCTGAATCCCAACGTCAATTTGTGAGTTCACAGAGTTCACAAGAATCCATGCTGGCATGCCTCTGGTGTGATCGAGCCGGACCACTGGAGGACTGGAGACTGGGCCAATCACAGGGCGGCATTGTGGTTTGGGCGAGGCAAAACCAACCAAAACAAATATGCTGGTGATGATGGACGTGCTTCAGCCTGTTTTAGTAGAAATACGGACTATTTCGTTTGTGAAAGACAAGCAGAGGAAAGCGCTTTGTGCATTTGTGGACGGGTGAGATGTCTGTGCTTTTTTCTGTGCTGGACTGAACTAAAGTTTGATTCTTCTGTGTTCTTTTGTGACTCACGGCCATGAGCTTGACCATGAACGTCTCATTACATCTTGATTCGAGCGAGAGTCTTCTCATATTGCGAACTGAAGAACTCAAGTGCTACACGTATGAACCTGACGTGCGACAGGTGAGCGGAATCCTGTCTGAACAAACTGAAGTTTTGCCGTTTCATGGTTTGCTGTTCCACCAGTAGTTTCCCCATTCCACTCAGTTCTGTTTGTGAATGCGCAGTCCTCCTTGTCTCAAAGCATTGTCCTAAAATACTTTGTAGTGACTGTGTGTACTGCTGTGGCCCTGGGGGATGTATGATAATTACTGCAGGGTTCTTCCTCTGTACAAACCTCCTCCTCCTCCTCCATCTCGGCTCCTCACTCCTCACTCACCCACTCCAGATAAGATTCACCAAAAAGAGAGAACGTATTTGTCCAATTAACTTTATCTGTGTGCTTGTTTTGCACATGTTTAGAGATGACTCCCCGTTGTTTGTTTGAAGAACACACTCACATGAACACTTTGTACAGAAACATGGGATTTACTGGAGTCCTGCGGAGGGTTTGGAGATTGACAAAGACTTTTCACAGTAACACGTGTATTCCAACGTGATTTAGCAAAACAGGATCAATACGAACTTTTACAGAACAAGAACAAGAGCTGCAAAATCCACTAAAATGTATGAAGAAATGTGAGAAGAAATAAATTACTTCAACATGAAATTCTAAGTTTTCCTTATGCAAATTGGAATGCAAACATCTGTACAGCTACAACTACTGTGAGGTGGTGGTTGTTGTGTTCTTGGGCAAGGCACTTCACCCAACTTGGCTACAAGAAAAGATTGAATGAAACTTCTAGACTTAATATTGTCGTTATTACTACTGCAATTGAACTCAAAGTACTTTACATCATAGAACCAGTCACCCAGGCATTCTAAAACACCATGAGGGTTTTGTGTCAGGTGTCTTGCTCAAGGACACATGGGCAGTATGCAGAAGTGGGATTTCAACCTTCAACTGGTTTATGATAGTAGAATTACTTAAATAAACCCCGGAGTAGTACTTAGAAAATACTTTTACAATGCTGCATTCCACAACTGCCAAACCTGTAAAACTTCTACTAGTACTTATGTTACTTTAATAGCATTTCTATAATACTACAAAGGTACTACAAGGTTTAAGACATAAAAAATCAACACATTTAATAGTTTGGCATACATCATAAAAACTTTGCTTCTCTTTTACCCCCCAGTTCCTCTATAGCAATTATAAGTACTTCAAACATGGAAAAAATGGTGGTCTCAGTGGTCTTCGTTTAAAAATAGTCTGTAATTATGAAAGGCAGGACCAGAGTGATGTAAGAGACTGAGAGACAGACAGACAGATAGAGAGATAGACAGAGAGGGACGGAGGGAGACAGGCGGCCATCTTGTTTACCTGTGTTCAAATCTATGCTGTGCTAAATTGGACAAAGGCTGAATCCGTCTGAGCTGGAAAATGCTGCGGCTTTCCCTCAACTCAACAAAGAAAGAGGAGAGAGGGAGGAAGAGAGGGAGAGAAAGACTGAGAGAGAGGGTGATAAAGTAAAGAGGGGGAGAGTAGAGAGGGAGAAAGAGAGGGAGAGAAAGACCGAGAGAGAGGGTGATAAAGAGGGGGGAGAGTAGAGAGGGAGGAAGAGAGAGAGGGAGGGAGAGAGGGTGATGAAGTAAAGTGGGGACAGCAGAGAGAGGGAGAGAGAGAAAAAGAGAGAGAGGATGATAAAGTAAAGAGGGGGAAGAGTAGAGAGGGAGAACAAGAGAGAGAGAGAGGGTGATAAAGCAAAGAGGGAGAGAGAGGGAAAAGGAGAGAGAGGAAGAGAGGGAGGGAGAGAGAGAAAGCGAGAGAAAGGCTGATAAAGTAAAGAAAGAGAAAGAGGGTGATAAAGTAAAGCGGGAGAGATAGGGAAAGGGAGAGAGAGGAAGAGAAATTAGAGAAGGTAATAAAGTAAAAAGGGGGAGGAAGAGAGGGAGGGAGAGAGAAAGCGAGAGAAAAGCTGATAAAGTAAGAAAGAGAGAAAGAGGGTGATAAAGTAAAGCGGGAGAGATAGGGAAAGGGAGAGAGAAGAAGAGAAAGAGAAAGTGAGAGAAGGTAATAAAGTAAAAAAGGAGAAGGAAGAGAGAGAGATAAAGTAAAGAGGGGGACAGAGGGAAGAGAGAGAACGAGAGAGAGGGTGATAAAGTAAAAAGGGGGAGAGAGTACAGAGGGAGAAAGAGAGAAAAAGAAGGATGTTAAGAGAGATAAAGAGAAGGGGGGTAGAGGAGAGAGAGGGAAAGAGACAAAGATAGTAAGAGAGAGAGGTGGAAAGAAGCGAGGATGAGAGAAGAAAGAGAGAGGAGATAGGGGGCAGAGGGAGGAGGACAGACTCAGACATAGCCACAGGAAAAAAGAATCAAGATACAAAATACAGGACAAACAAACAAACAAACAAGCTTTAACCTTAAATATTTGTGGAGAAAGTTTTACACCAGAATAGCAGAAAAGAAAGTAGATCCACACCGCAGGTCTTTGGAGCTTCTTACACTGCTACAGGGTCAAAAGGTCAAACTAGCTCAGACATTTAATTTTTCTGTAGAAGCGAGCCACTGTTAAAACTCTTGTATGACATGACTCACCGGTTGTGCCTCTGTTCCAACATTACTTTCCTGTGACTTTTTCAGGTATTAAAAAACACATATTATGCATGTTTGTGGCTTTAATTCTCTTAAACATGATTTTCATCTTGGTATATTTATGTATTTCACATTTGTAACTAAACTTGTCTCCATTTTGGAAAATATACGCCTCCATTTCCAGTGAGGCATTTAGGTGTCGGAGCTCCCTCTGCTGTCAGGAACGGGAATTAACATTTAGAACATAAACAGCGGTCCTTTTCCTCCGTGAATGCTATGCTAATAGAGCAAAATACAACTCAAGGTGTGTTTTTAATGAGGGAGCAACAGTATAACATGGTGAAAAGGTCAGTTTTTCATAATCTTTAACCCAAAACATGCACATTAGGCACCTCCTCCAGCTATACGTGCTCTTGACCAACTTCAAGTCTCTTCATATTTCATACATTATTTGTTATTATATGCACTTCACTAATGAAACTACTGCACAACGCATCAGGTTTGTGGAGTTGTAGTGTATTGTTTTGTATCATACTTTTGTACACTTATGGAGAATCGTCATGTGGGAGGAGGAGGCTTGTGGGCGGAGGATTGGACAGAATCTTACAGCTCACCATAAGGACGGTTTGAATAGGGCCCAGGAGAGATCGCTTAATTACCCAGACATACATGGACGACATCTATAATCTCTAGAGGCATGTTTTTGATGAAGGAACAACGTTAAAACATGGAAAGCTCCAGTAAGTCAATTTTACATAAAATCTACTGAAACCATCCTGGCTCAAGTGTCTTCATAATATATTCCTCATGTGTTTGTATACGTCCAGTCCCTGTTTACTATGAGCCTGTTCCCTGCTCCTGAAATAGCCCCTGTCCACCTGCGAGTCCCTGTCCTGTCACTCAGCCTGTGATGCCTTTAATGTGATTGTGAATAATGAGCTGCTCTGATGGCTCTGCACAGGGCACAGGCCTGAGCTGTGACTGGCATACTCAGCACACACAGGGGGCAGCCTGCTGTCCTCTTTACCTTATACTCGGACTGGGCTGTTACTAAGGCTACGGCGTTTAGGAAAAATACCACTAATATTCACTAAATAATAAGATGAGTGAGAAAAAATTAGACTGAAAGACGCAAGTCTCTATCTATGTGTATGGCGTTTAGCTTTTACCATGGTGACACAATGCACACATTAGCAAATACAGCCAAAAAAGTTTAAGGATCATTTGGAAACTCAAGAAAAAACACAAAATGGTTTTAAACAACACATTTTCAGGCGCCTAATATGAATACAAGCGTTCATGGTCCTGTTTATGTGTTTGGTTTACAGCAAAAATGGTGAGTGACTAACTGAAAAACTGTCACGGTAGGTCGCTTGTGGCTGTAATTTTTTGTGCGACAGACTTGTTTCACAGCACAAATCAGCTCACCTGTTGTAGTTTCAGCTAAGTCGTTTATTTCTGGTCAGTGTTAAAATAAAGCTCAGTGTAGCCCAGGGAATGGTAATGACAAAAGCTGCAAAGTATCAATAGACAGAGACATATGTTTTTTCCCGGTATGTTGTTGTTGTTTTTTTAGGTACAAAAACACTATTTTTTGTACTATGTTATCATTTTGTCCCTAACAAAACCACACCTGGAGTTGTGTTTCATTTGTACATGTTTAACACACAAACCCTGAATATTTAGGCTGAGATCTTTTTTCACACACAAAACACTTCCCACCTTCCACCTTGTGATGTCATGGTAATGCATACACCGACGTACTGTAAGCTCCACACACTTTTATTAGAATAATTTCAGCCCTGGAACTGACAATTTCTACTGAGCCAAAGGTAAAAGTAGCTGCTAAGATGAAACTAGCACGTCACAACATCACAAGGTGGAACAGAGCATTTTGAGCTTTGGAAATGTAGACAGACTAAAAATAAAGGGTTACTCAAACATGTGTGAATGAAAAAAAAAAAAACACAACTTTCTATGTTTTTGATGGAGTAACAGCATTATAACACGCCTTAAAGCTCACAGGACTTAGTTATACAGGACTACATATAAATATATCATACCATACTCCATACAACTGTACAACAACTCGCCCTTATGTAACAGATAATACTCCCTACAACTGTACAACAGCTTAATCTTAAGTAACAGATAACCTTATGCCCTTGTCTCTTGTGATTTTATAGTTTATTTTATAGTTTATTACTTATTTTCTTATTTTATTTTGACTCTTTGTCTCTTGCTCTTTTTTACTACACCATCTATTTTTGTTACTCTCTGTTATATTATATTGTGATGTTTGAGCTACTGTATCCAAATAATTTCCCTTGTGGATCAATAAAGTTTGTCTAAGTCTAAATCTAAGTCTAATTGAATCTAAAAAAAGCACCTTTAAAACCAGTAGTTTCACGACTAAAGCCACTGTTGCACATTTCACTTTACAAATTTCCCTTCGCGGTTTATTTCATTCAACTTACGTGAACTTACTCGATCTGTAAAACTGATTCATCTGCCTCCTAATGTTTTATGATATGACTATGGTCCAGGAGTAAAACGTGCTGGTTAATATTTGTATGTGACTGATAGCTACCTCTGTCTTATAAATACTGGTTCTGCTCAACAATCTTTAATCTAAGCTGTAAGAATTATTACACTTCAAACTTCAAATTACAACAATACGTTTTCACATTCCCCGGTTAACGCAGACGTATTGTGGGGAGCTGAGTCTCAAGGGCAAAGCTGATGATGGGAATAGAAATAAAAAAAAACCACAACAGCCCAAAATAAACCAATGAAAATAATGATGAGGAACAGCTCCAGTCATTACATCATGAATTAAGTTTTATTTGGCTCATATATTTCACTTACATTTCACACACAAACGTTTCCTGCTCTTGGCCTCAGAGCCTTCTGGGAAACCATGATGGACAGAGCTGGAGCTGCGTAAGAACAAACATGACGAGCTTCTTTAATAGGAGCTCTGACAACCAAACTGTATGCTAATGTGTTTTTAAATGTGTACTGTGTAGTTTTTCCGGTGCAGCATCTGCCATGAGCTTGTCTCCATGTCTTGTCTTTGATTGACTGTTCTAGAATGATCTTAACTGGATCTCTCACGTATTGTCTCACAGACGACAGCTGAATCACAGTTTATTGTTCTGAATAAATCACAGGTGCATTGGTACTTTGGGTACGTTGGATACTTTGGGTACTTTGCTTTGTGTATTTCCACATGTCACACATTAAACATGTGACTAAGGACAGACGCGGGTTGTCCAAATGTCCACCCCAGCTGCCTCATTTAATCATTGGACTTGTATAGCACCTTTCAAGACACTCCACACTTGGTGGTGGTGAGATACTATTGAAGCCACAGCTGTCCTGGGGCAGACTGACGGACGTGATTCTGCGCCATCGGCCCCTCCAACCACCACCAACCCTCACACACACACACCACTTTCATACTAGGCAATGTAGGTGAAGTGTCTTGCCTACGAACACAACATTTTGCCACTGGCGCCCCCCTGTGGCACATGATTTTCCCAGCGGTCTCCCATCCAAGTCCAGACCAGGTCCAGCCCCGATAGCCTCAGGGATGTGAAGAGATGAGGCTTTGACCATCAGTGTGGTCATGGTCGTCCACTCCACAGTCCTGCACTCTTCTGTGGAGTATATCGTGCACTCATTCACGGAGACATTTGGACATGCAGCTTGTGGTCTATGGACACTACTTGTGGGAATTTTGAGTGCAGTACTTTTTCACTCAGTGGACATAAGAACACCACTGAAAACGAGCCCTAAACAGTGCCCTAAGGAGGAGACAGTGTGGCCGTTCAGACAGACATGATTTCATTACATGTGGAGTAACAATCGCCTTCTCACCCTAAGCCTCGAATAAACCACAGTTTGCATGTGTGTGCGTGTTTGTGTGTAAGTATGTGTGTTGTCTGCTCTTGTTAGATTTAGCGTTGTGTTCCGTGCACTAATCCCAGAGCTGCATATTTGCTGTTGTGCAGAGACGGCCTCACAACACAGTTCTTTATTATGTGACAAAATGAATGAACCTGGAGCAGAGCCACAGACACGTTCAGTCTGAGCTCTTTGCTTCGGAGGAGATTAGACAAATTAGAGCAATATTTTATTTAAATACAGCAGCGTAACATAGTCTGTGTCCTCGTACTGACCTCTACAAATCTGGTTATTCATACTCTACAGTGACATCACGCTGGGGGTGTTCTACATGTATGTGTTGGGTGGAATGTGCAGCAGTTATCATGGTGACACAGTGCACACATTAGCAAACACTGCCAAAAATGTTTTTAGATCATTTGAAAACTCAAGAAAAAATACAAAATGGATTTAAACAGCACATTTTCAGGAGTCTGTGATCAAGTCTGTTCATGGTCCTGTAGGAGTTTGATTTTCAACAAAAGGTGAGAGTGACAAACTGAAAAACTGTTGGATAATGCTGGCTAGCTTGTGACTGAAATGTTATGCGAGAGAGAGTTGTTTAACAGCACAAATCAGCTCACCTGTTCCAGCTAAGTCAACTATTTTTGGTCAAATTATTCAGGCAGAGCAGGGCCTACAGTTAGAATCTGTGGCGGGATTCTTGAAGAAACTCAGGCTTAGTCCGGATATGCGTTTTCTTGTTGTTGTTGTTGGTTTTGTTTTTTTTGGTGGTTTATTGTGCTCTCCCACAGTGAAAAAAAAGTGCCAAAAGTGCGTATAAAAATATTTAAAGTGATACAGTTCAACTTAGAGGCTTTTTTTTTTTTTTTTAACAGCCTTCCCTAAGTCTTTCACTCGCTCTCTCTCTCTCTCTCAGCGCACGTTACCTCCGCTGTAACCAGGACAATCCTCATGGCAGAGCTGCAGAGCGCACCTATTTACCCCTGTTTGCCCCTCACACATCTCATAACATCCATTGAACGCTTTATTTACACCATTCTTCTGTTATATGGTTAATATGTCAGGTGCCAAAAGGTGAGCACAGACAATAGCTTTCATGCACAGTCAATAAATCATTTACAATGTGTCAAATATACAGAAAATGCGAATAATTGCCCATGCAAATTACTCGTGGCTCACATGACCACCGGAACCCGCGCAACTGGAGGATTTAAACTACCGGCGCGGACGTGCCCGGGTTTGCCAGAGCGCACCACGGGAGGAGGGAGAAGGTGGCAGTGGTAAGTGGATGACCGATTTTAGCGTGATTTGGATGGGCAAAACAGGCGCTTCTCAGTGTGCACCTTTAGTCGCGGCAGAACACGCTGCGGTTATAGAGAATTAAGTTTAATGTATGGTTAGTAATGAAAGGGTTCAGCGCACGGAGCGCAGCAGATAAAGAAACGGGTGCGTGTCTTCACATGGTGTCCCCGGGGACAACGCTCTTAAGGACGGACCTGCTCCGTCACAGAATCACACTCCCAAAGAATGCTTATGGCTTTAGGCTTGATTTGTTTGTCTTTACTGAATACATTGCATGTGTTTGGCGTCACTGAATACTGATATATTTGTGTTTTGTCTGTCATTTGATATGATTTAAGGGTCCATATTGGACTATTATATAGTTTTTCTCTCAAACAGAAAACACTTTGTTCCACCTTGTGATGTCACGTGGTAATACAGGAAGTGCTCTTTTGTGTTTTTAAACTCCACACACCTTCACTAGAATCATTTGGATAATTTCGGCCCTGGAATTGCCAGTCTGCTGAATTAAAGGTAAAAGGAGCTGTTCACTTGAAAACTACCACTTCATGACATCACAAGGTGGAACAGAGCTTTGTAGATGTAGACACACTAATAATAAAGGATTACTCAAACCAAAACACAACTCCAGGTCTGTTTTTGACGCAGTAACAACATTATAACATTCATAACGCTGTAATGTAGGACCTTTTTCTCAGATTTGAAATACGTGAAATACACATTTGTATATAGGCCATAGTCCATGTTGTGAAGCAGACTTGAATCTTGAGCAGTCTGCGTAGGTTCTTTCTTCATAATCCCTTTAAAGTCTCAGTGGGAGGTTGGACAGAATTCCCCTCAAAGAGATCAGACTGGTACAAATACACAAATGTTCACCAGGATCAAAGATGCCTGACTGGTTCTTTTTAACAGCCTACAGTAAAGGCGCTGCTAACTGCTTTTTGTTGTTGTTGTTGTTTTTTTTATTTTTGCACCAGATTTGAACTACCAGTCAAAAGTTCGGACACACCATCTCGTTCCAATGTTTTCTTCCCCTTATTTTTTATACTTTATACATGTTATATAGACACGGAAGACATCAAATAGGGCTATATGTATTTTTTTAATCAAATGAGCTTTAAGCCATGTTAATATGTTGTTTCCTCGTCAAAAACATACCTGGATTTGTTTTGTCTCATTCACACATGTCTGTCTGAGTAACCCTTTATTATTACTCTGTCTACATCTCCAAACCTCAAAATGCCCTGTTGCACCTTGTGATGTCATGAAGCAGCTCTTTTTACCTTTTGTTCACTAGAGATTGTCAATCTCAGGGTTAAAATGATCCAAATGTTTCTACTGAAGGTGTATGAAGTTTAAAAACACAGTGGAGCACGTCCTGTATGACCACATTTTACCAGAAAAGTTCAGTTATATCCGTTGAATATAATGTTGTTTCATACACTTATAATATTCAGATAGGACCCAGTAATAAACCCAAACCCGCAGAACAGCACCTCTTGTGTTCAGAGGCGGTACAATCAATAATTACTGAAGAAAAACAAAACTGTACAAGGAGTTTTAGCCCAAAGCCAGGGTTTATTCCTCTCCTTATATTTTTTAGAATTTTAGGTTTAAAATTGTGAGAGATTCCAAAAAATATTCAAGATAAAGTTAAAAAAAAAGAAAGAATTGTTTCTAAACTGTATGGTGGATTAGTTAAGGTGCATTATGAAACTTTTCTGGTGGTGGGGGAGGGGGTCTGCCTTGTGTTTGCGTCCGTGTAGATGTCATCACTTTGCCTTTATTGTTCCACAGTATGGCATTAGACTTATTTATATCCACGAAGACAAGAAGGTGGCATTCACAGGCCACGTAAGAGGTCAGATCTGTGGAGAGACGAGACTGCTTACGGTAAAAACACCTGTAATTGAAGAAATACAAAATAGATTAGTTATGGCTATAATGTGGAACAAAGCAATCACATCTCCATGGAGACTAGCAGGCTCCAGAAAAGTTGCATATTGCATTGTTAAATAATTAAGCAAGCAACTCTCTGTAGGCACTGTAGCTGGCACTGGAGCTTATAAATGTGAAAAACAAAAGAGATTCGTTTGAAACTGTTTGCAAAGTTGGTCCAAAGTTATTCCTCACTTACCTTATTTATTCAGAGCATCCTAATTACTCACCACGATGAGTTTATAAGGGCTTTTTAGAACTCTTAAAGACCAGTGTGGAGTTTTTCCATATGCCATGCCATTTGGCCAATAATATGGTATTTTCTGATCTGTTCTAATGTTGTTTCTTCATCACAAACACATCTGGAGTTGTGTTTTGTTTCATTCACACATGTTTAACGCACAAACCCTGCAGATTTACACTGAGTTCTTCTCTCAAAACTGACACTTGTGATGTCATGTGGTAATACAGGAAGGGCTCCACTGTGTTTTTAAACTTCATACAGCTTCACTAGATTCTTTTGGATCATTTCAGCCCTGGATTTACTCATCTCTACTAAACAAAATGTAAAAAAGTAGCTGTTAACTTGAAAACTAGCGCTTGATGACATCACAAGGTGGAGCAGAGCATTTTGAGCTTTGGTGATGTAGACAGACTAATAATAAAGTGTTACTGAATGAAACAAAACACAGGTCCAGGTATGTTTTTGACGAGGTAACAACATTATAACATGGCTTAACGCTCTCAAGAGTCAGTTTTGCGTGATGTAAGACTTTTAGTATGCTACAGTTTCCCAGTAGTTTTCTCCTGTCAAAACCCACGTCTCTGGCACAGTAAATGCTCCAGCTGGGCTCCGCGGTCCCCCTCTGCTCGGTACATACCTGTGTAATGAAGCTATTGACTGGAGGGACACAGAGCAGAGGCCAGGACTGAGCTTTGATTTGCAGACGGGAGCAGAGGCTGAAGGGGAGACTCCAGGCCAGGCCACAATTTAAGACCCATATATCCTGTATACACTCAGTCCAGGGCGGACACCAAACATCAGAGGACATCGTCTATAGCAAGAGGGACAGACAAGTCTAAGACATAGGGACATGAGTCTGTAGCAGGAGGGACATACAAGTGTACGAGACAGGGACATGAGTCTATAGCAGGGGGGACATACAAGTGTACGAGACAGGGACATGAGTCTATAGCAGGGGGGACATACACGTTTAAGACACAGACATGAGTCTATTGCAGGAGGGACATACACGTTTAAGACACAGACATGAGTCTATTGCAGGAGGGACATACACTTTTAAGACATGGGGACATCAGATATGGGCTCAATCTGTAGGCACTGCTTTAGTATTGATTTTAACCTGGGATAGGTTTAACTCTGGTTTAGTCTTGTCCAGGTTTAGTCCTGGTTTAGTCTAGATTTAGACCTGGTCTTGTCCAGGTTTAGTCCTGATTTAGTCCTGGTTTAGTCCTGCATGGTCTTATCCAGGTTTAGTTCTTGTTTAGTCCTGATTTAGCCCTGAAGTAGTTCTGGTTTAGTATTGACCAGGTTAAGTCCTGTCTTTGTCAGCACCAAATAGTTTTGATTCATAAATATTCAAGTTTCCAAGACTCCAAGAGTTCATTCTCAGTTCATTGTCAGTAAAACGTTTATCAACAGATGACCTTGATTGGCTTTAATCAAAGCTCCTGTCCTTGCAGTTCTTGCAGTTCACTGACTCTTGAACCACTAACGATATTTTAAACAGATTCAGTAGTGCATTGGTGTCATTCTGTTATATGTTTCTCTTCTAACCAGAAGTGGGGAGATGTTGGTACTTGAACCAGGTCCACCACACAGAGCTTATGGTGCAGGAGCTGTGCCTAATGACAGGTGCACTGATGCCAGGAACAGCAGCTTCTAGACTCTGGCACCATCTGAAGAGGTGCCACTCAAAGCACTATTTTTCACATCTAATTTTTTGGCTTTCTCCAGTTCTAATTCACCGTTAGGAACAAAGCCCATAGTGACTGACAGAGTTTACACCAGATGCCCTTCCTGTCACAAACCAGTCTTATAGAAAGACAATGTGGGAAAGTGTTACAGAGGACACACCTTGTGGTCAGTGGGCGTAAGCTTAACCCACTGCACCATTGTCAAAACGGATTACTTTCTGAAACCTTTTGTTGAATTTTTGTGATATTCAAGATGCTGTACCTGATTTTTACAGTTTGAACTAGAGAGGAGTAAAGTTAACATCAACTAGCATGCTAACACGCACTTCCTGATTATCAATCAAAAAAACACTTTATAACTAGATGCAGTTATAAGTTCACAGGAGGCTTATTTTGACCTCAAGAACTGCTTATACAATCTATCTGTACTAGGCAAATCAAATTCACATATTTAAACTGTTAGATTATAATTCTGAATCCCATTTTCTCATATGTTTGAGTAAAATAGATTGTGTAAGCAGCTCTTGAGGTCAAAATAAGTTTGCTGTGTGCTGTTTGCATTTAATTAGAAATCATTTTTTGTCCCATAATCAGGAAGCTGAGTTCTTAGCTTTACCGTAACAGCAAAACTCCGCTCTGTTGTTTCGAAACTATGAAAAGTGCTTATAAACCCGAGACGGTAAAAATCAGGTACAGCGCCTTTTAATTTTAACATCAGTCCCAAATGTCTCGTAAAAATGCAGAGGGCATTAAATTGTGCATCTCAAACGGGGCTGTAGCGAGTGCCTAAGCCCACGTCCTCCTCCTCCTACATCGCTCCTAAACAACAGCTCAAGACGAATGCATAAAATGATTCTGAGCAGATGTTCATTTTTTAACAGAAAAGACAAAATAATATGTGAAATTATATACTGCACTGCACAAACACAGTCATTAGAAGGAAATACAAGTCTGGATTTGAATCTGAAAGCCCCACTGTGTAACTGAAGGCCATGAGGGAGTGCGACATCACCCATAGCGTTGGGCTCCAGTCAAATGAAGCTCATCAAAGCTAGCAGATACAGGAATTTATATGCCCACAAAATAGCAAAATAAAAACACCGGGATCATGTAGAGCGGGTCAATACGGACATTTTAAGGCCAAAATGACAAGGCTCACAGCAGTCGCACACAGTAAGGAAGCTTTCTCTTCAATAAATCTTCTTTTTTGTTGTGTGAAATGTCATGCAGTCAGGCTTTAAAGTTGCACTATGTCACTTTTCTGGTTGGGATGCTATAGCTTTGCCTTGAATGTTCCTCAGTATGGCATTAAATGTATCTCTTGAATGTACTCAATTACATGCATTTTATTGATACTTTGTAGCAGATGTCATCAACATTCCCTGGCGGTGCGACGCTAACTGAAGGCTCTACTCAGTCTGAAGCTCAAGTTAGACTTTAATGTGAGCTTTATTTTAACAATCTGACCATAAAGAGCAGAATTAGCTGCAACTAGAACAGGGGAGCTGATTTGGGCTCCTCTCAAATAACATTACAGTCACAAGCTAGCTAGTATTAGTCAACAGTTTTCCAGTTAGTCACGCTCAGAGGTGGAAAAAGTACTGAAAAATTGTAATTAAGTAAAAGTATCTTTACTTTGCTTAAATCCTACTCAAGTAAAAGTAAAAGTACCCGTCTGAAAATGTACTCTTTTTACATAATGTTGCTGCACATAAATGCAGTCTTAAATAGACATAAACTGCGGTAAACTAAATGTGACGCACTACCATTTAATTCCTCTAGGAGCTGAAGATATATGGGATAATGAATCTAGGACAGGGCTCCAGAGCCGCATGTGGCTCTTTCATCGTTCTGTCGTGGCTCCCTGTGACTTTGGAAAATAATAATGAGTATTTAATTACATTGTATTTTTATTTTAGTTTGTTCGTTTTTAAATGTAAATCTAAAATTGTAGATAATGGTAATCTTGTAACATTTAAATAAAACGTTTTTAATATTTTTGTGGCTCAAAACATGCGGCAAAGCCGCTGATGTGCGCCACCCGCACACACTGGAGCCCGGACGTACCGGCACCTACATCAGCAGGATGATTTTCGGCCCAATGATGATAAATCCAAGAAAAGAAAAGTTTCTGAAGAAAACAGAACGCTTAATGCTACGTGGGCAGATTCATTTGCTTTCACGGCTGATGAGACTGGAACACGCGGTACACGCGGTACACGCGATAAAATGATGACGGAACACAGAAGCAGACGCATTTTTGGTTCGCTGCGGGTGGATAATTTAAGTTTGGATTTTTATTTCCTACAAGGAGGACTCAAATAATAATGTGTTTAATGCAGCTTTGCGCACATTTGTTTACGTTTTACAGAAGCGAAACTTAAAACCACATGGCTCATTTGCATAAACTAGAAGGCTACTTTTGATGGACCAGCACTGTCCACTCGAAACTAGTCCAGGCAATAACCCCTGAACTATCCTATAGACAACATAAATTAAGATGATTTATTAAGAGACCAATCGCAAACCAAAGTCCTGCATTCTTATTATTTCTGACTGTCCTAAAGCCAATTTTAAACGTGAGGTGATTTTCCAACTCTCGGCTCCTTCACTTGAAACGTTAATGATCAGGATGGAAAATAATTGAAATCATGAAGCCAGATTGTGTTAACCAAACCATAATAAATATACCGTTTGGGTATAACAGGCAAAACATATAGGCCTATATTTGTAGCCTACTTACCACCACATGCTTTCATAGATTCGGTTCGGCGGGGCAGACACATTTTACATTTCATGATTATGTTGCCGCCTTTTTTGCGTTTAAACGCGAATAGGTCATCGAGGTTTGGCCAAGAAACAATGGAACTGCCGCACGCAAACCCGCGCAATGCAGTTTCCTTTCAGTTCCGGCAGATTTTTTTCCCCCGTATTTTATTTTTCGCCCCTATCGATATTATTTTACTCAGTAACGTGGGCGGCTTTCAATGTAGCGAAGTAAAACACTTGGCTTAAAATGTACTCGAGTAAAAGTAAAATTACCTGTTTGAAAAACTACTTAGAAAATTACAAAGTACTCATAAAAACTACTCAATTACAGTAACGTGAGTAAATGTAATTCGTTACTTTCCACCCCTGGTCACGCTCACCTTTTTGTTGAAAATCAGACACGTAAACAGGACCATGAACGCTCGTATTGATCACAGACTCCTGAAAATGTGCTGTTTAAATGAAAGAGACCAATGTATCGGTTTATCTGCTGATATTTGGACTTTTTAGGGTATCTTCTATCGGCCTTAAATTTCCAGCACAGACTGATACTTTGTTTTGTCCGATCTGCTGCCTAAAAAAGCTTTATTTTAACACTTTAATACAAAATGATTACTGCACAAAACATGACTACACAATTCACTTATTAAGGTTTGTGGTAAATAAAAAGAAAAGTTAGGGGCCAGGGGGGATGCTGAGAATTGATAAGTTTATTTGCCATCGGTTCCTGTGGATCCTAAGTGGTATCAGCATCGCCAATTAAAAAAAAAAAAAAAAGAAAGAAAAACATTGGTTGATCTCTAGTTTACATGTAATGATGGGGTTTAGTCTAATTAAATAGCTACAACATTTCTCACACATAAAAACACTGTGACCCAATCTGAGCTGAGCATTACAGTAATAAACAATGAATATAATGTAATATAATGAATATAACTCACAAGTCAGTGAAATAGACTTGGAAGTTCGACTGGGATTTTTCAATAAATAAATAAAAGATTCTGTTTTTTGTTTGTGTACCATCTGCTACATTTAAACCCTCGAAAATCTGCAGGCTGAATCCCTCATATCTTTGTTTTGCTTTCAGTTTTGTTCATGTTTACAGAACAGACACTTCAAACCCCGATTATGAAAAGAACATGTTGTATTTACTCAAACAGAAACATGACTTTTATTTAAATAAAAACAAAAATGATATACAACCAGAAACAGCTTAAAGGCCCTGTACCTGATTTTTTTCCCGTATATTTGAGCAAACTTTCTCAGATATATTGTATGAGCAGCTCGTGAGGTCAAAATATGTATGTCAGCATCTAATTATAAAGCATTTTACTGTCCAATAATCAGGAAGTACAAGGTTGGCATGCTAGTTGTTGTTAGATTTACAGCACTTTTTCATTTTCATCACAGTGAATAATTAGAATGCTCGGACTACATAAGTTAGATGAGGAACAACTCTGGACCACTGCAAACTGGTTAAAACGAAGTAGTTCTGTTTTTGATATTTTAAGTCTTCTATTTTCTGTTAGGATTCAGAAGGGTCTGGAATCGGACCAGAGAGGAGCATGAAAAACCTCTTTCTAAACTTGAGGCGGTCCAACCACAGCTGCTAATTTGTATCAAGTGTCTCTCAAATGCATTAGATGTCTCCTCTCCAACAAAATATATAAGTTCTATCTGAAATAAGTAATAGTTTGGAGCTTCGGTTGTTGATTCTGTAAAAATCCGTGCTGGTTCTGAGTCCTTTATGTTGTTGTTTTCTCCTTTTTTACATCTAAGCAGCCATGTTTGTTTTTGGCGTGAACAAACTATGCGTCTCTCTGCCTGTCAGTCATGCCTTGAAAAATCAGGGAGACGGGACATGGCTCCAGATCCACTCGTCTTTGTAAAGTTTTGTCAAAGTGTGTGATTCTGGTTGGTCATGTAAGCAAACATCAGGTACTGTGTGAGTCCATCTTTCATCTCTTACTCAAAGGCGTGGGGAGATATTGAAAGTTTGCGACACAATCATGGTCAAAATAATTACCGTTAACGATTATGTCACGATAATGACCCAAAAGACAGTTCAAAAATAGGTGTTATGGATGGATATTAATATCTATAACTTTAACATTACAAATATGTTCAACTTTTAAAGGTAGGGGGTCCTCCACAAGATTGTTTCCATGGAGATGTTATTGCTTTGCCTGAAAACTTTCACAGAATGGCATTAAACTCATCTATGTTGAATTTATTCAATTACAAGTGTTTTACTGCTCAAAAATACATGCAGTGAGCTCACCTCTCCACAGATCTGATCTGTAACTTGGACGATAGGCATTGTGGTCTCCATGGAAATAGATCATTTTAATGCCATACTGTGGGACATTCTAGATTATCTGTTGGCAATTATCAAGATTTTTCTTTATTGCCCTATCCCTACTCACAAGTTTGATTGTTTTTAGATTCTTTTACATTCTTTTAGATTAGTTGTTTTCTTTGAGTTTGTTATTAAATCAACTAAAAAGCTAGAGAACAAAAGTATATCTGAAGATGAGACTTAACGATACTTCCTATAGACCAGTCATCAAAATACAGTGCTGTAAACCATGACCACCCAGCTCTCCATGATCTCCCTTGGGTCCTGCTCCTTCAGTTCAGTGTCAGTAAATCTCACAATGTTCAAAACAACAGGGTCTCAGTGTTACTCCAAGTCACGCTTTTGAGACATGAACCGGAGAGTCCCCTGATAATATTCGCTTTTTAGACAGAGATACTGCGTTTGTGCGAAAGGCTGTACTGTATGCTACATTATTTATGTTCGAGCTTTTGATACTTTGCAGTGACGTCACGCCGGGGCTGTTCTACATGTGTTAAGATCTTTCTGAAAACTCAAAACTCAAGAACAAATACAAAATGTATTTAAACTAACTGAAAAACAGTTTTGAGAGGGACTTAACAACACAAATGAGCTCACCTTTCGAGTTCTAACTGAGTCAACTCTTTTTTCTGGTCAGATTGTGTTAAAATAAAGCTCAAATTAAAGTCTAATCGAGCTTCAGATAGAGTAGTGCCTACAGTTAGCATCACACCTCCAGGGAATGTTGATGACATCAGCTCCAAAGTATCAATAGCCTATAACCTAACCACAGTACTAGTATTAACTGGCTTTATACTTTGTTCATTCACACCTTAGCTACACACAGATGGCATTTACTTCCTGGTTCGCGGACGATAAAAACGCTTTAGAATTAGATACAGACAGCACACACTCTGAATTTTTATCCTAAGTGCTGCTTTTTTCAATATTTCTGTATTTCTGGTACACATTTTTACTTCATTACCTTAAAAAATGGATTCAGACCCTTTAAATAAAATGTAGAATTCTAAATTAGGAAAATTGCTTACCTTATTTCAACAATCAGTGAAGTGTCTTGCTCAATAAACGGGAATCTAACTACTAACCTTGCTGTTTTAGTTCAACGTAATGAATTTATGTGACTCTTTTGAGGAGGGTCTGCCATCTTCTCGTCTCCATGGTGATGTTATTTCTTGCAGGGAATGGAAGTGCCAGACCCTCCACCAGAAAACGTAATTTTTATGGGAATTCTTTTCAAATCGTCATTTCATTGTTTTGGTCAAGCTCTGAATCATATTTGACGATGTTTTGACAAATAGATTAACACATTTACAATTTTATCTAAAAGAGCATGTCAAAACTGTCAAATGTGTAATGCAAAACTGAACAATATGTCTCTATACTGTCACATTGTGTTCTTTTCGTCTCGCATTTGTGAGTCCAGTGGAGCCAGAGCCAGAGCTGAGAGAGGAGCAGCGAGGAAGACGAGAAGTGTCTGTGGAATAATGATCCCAATTAGGAGTGAATGAAGGAGAGAGAGAGAGAGGAGAGAGGAGGGAGAGAGGACGGGAGAGAAGGGAGATGGGGAGAGGAGAGAGAGATGAGAGAGAGGAGAGGCAGACGGAAAAAGGAGAGAGAGGAGACAGCTGCAGAGGGCTGAGGCTGATGAGGGGAGGATAGAGAACAAGGTTTATAACACAATATTTGACATACACAATCTATAGCTGGTAAATTGTCACATTTTTATCTAGTGCACTTAAAGCGTTTTACATCAAGGAACCACTCACACATTTACACACACACTAACACAAAGACACACACTCTGGGAGCTGGAATCTCACCACCAACCTGTGGGTCAGCGGGTCTGAACGCTCAAGCAATGATGTTTATGTCGAGAGCGGGATTCAAACTGCCAACCATTGGATCAGTGGGCACAGCACTACCAACTGAGCCACTGTCGTAACATAGTTTTGCTGAATTAGTATCCAAAAATAAACGTCAAAGCTTGTTTTTCTAGCTCAGGTTTTTGTTTACTTACTCTCCTTGCATGAGCGTAGACTGTATAAAGAAGTGGGCTAACGGAGTGTGACGTTGCCCAGAGCGATCACCTCCAGTCAAAAGAAGCTCACCGAGGCCAGGAATAGGAATTTATTTACAAAATAGCGAAATAAAAACACCAGGATCATATACAGCGGGTTATTATGAACATTTTATGACCAAAATGACGTGGTTCACTGCAGTAGTTACAGAGAGAGGGGTGACACTTTTTCAATGTAAAGTCAGTTGGAAACAAGAGTCGATGGAGCCGGAAGTGCGCCCGTGAATGCTTCCTATTTGGAACGTGGCTAGTGGGATAGCTCTGTCCATTTATAGTCTGTGGTTTAGACTATCTGGAGCCTGCCCCAAGCTGAACAAAGTGTTTTAAACAACAAGAAAGTCCATCCACTCTAAACTCCAAAACTAACAGATATCGTTTTTAGAATGATTTAAACTGCTTTATGTAATCATAATAACTGTAAAATATGAAATGCACATGTTTTAAAGGTGTGCTAATGTTTTTAGTACAAGGTCCACCACTTGTCTCCATTAAGATGTTATTGTTTTGCCTGAAATGTTCCAAAGTACAGCATTAAACTTATCTCTTACTGATTTAATTACGTGTGTTTTAATTGCTCAAAAATACATAGAAAAACATGTCATCTTTCTGTGAATGGGGCCGCCTCTCCACAAACTTGACCTGGTGGAGATGCCTGTTTCCATCCATAGATCAGCTTAATGCCATGCTGTGGAACATTCCAGGCAAAGTGATGCAATCTCCATGGAGACTAGCAGGTAGCACAGTGTGCCTTTAAGTTTGAATTAAGTACTTCAAACAGCATGCATAATAGGACCTGCAGTTTGTAAGAGAGGACTACAAGAAGAAAATGTGAAATTATAACTATTAAGTCTATTAAAATGTCTTTGAGTCGAAGACCAGAGGAACCCGAGGTTTTCCTGTCGGGTCCAAACATGCCTTTATGCTGTCCTCTGCTGAATTATGCTAAATAATCATTATTCAGTCAGTGAGGCTTTTCAGGTTTGCTGTAATCTTCTGAAATTGGTCCATTTGGAATCACATTTTCATTCTCGGATACCATCTCTGACAATTAAGGACGTGGACATGGCGAATGCAGGATTTGGGCAGGAAGAGCTTTTTATCATTATTTTGAAGTCTAATTCTATTATAACTCTAAAATTAAGACAGATGGTTAGGACACTCAGGACATAGATGATTTAAATGCATTTTGTCACATCGCCGTAGTTAATCACCATCAAAATCATTAAGAAACAGCACCTTTAAGTGCAATAATACATCCTCTGCTGTATTATTCATGAGCTTTCATGTTCTACATCTGTTGCACTTGAAATATTCTATGTACTCGACTTCTCCATTTAGACTTAAAGATTTATTTAGCTATTCACTCTTAAAACTTAAAATAGTAAAGTAACCAGCTGCAAAGACTCAGTTCACTCAACTTTATGTAGCAGGTAGTTTTTAAGTTAACCATTTCTTGAGTCAACAAATTATTCCTTTTTACAAAACCTGTGAATATTACTTCACACAAAAATATTTCAGTCATTATTATTCATTTTATTTACATACATTTATGCTTTGGCACAGCAAATATCTCCAAAGTCGAATGAACTCAAAAAGCTTCACAGTCAGTTATTTTACTATTTTGTTGAGTCAACTTTTTTTTTATTTTTCAAAGTGCAGTTGATTTTTACTTAAAAACATGAAAAACAGAACTTAAACTGTTTGCAGTGGTCCAAAGTTATTCTTCGCTTACCTTATACATTCAGAGCATCCTAATTTTTCGCACAAATGAGTTTGTTGTGATGCTAAAGCTAACAACAGCTAGTATGCAAACAGTGCACTTTATGATTACCGGACAGTAATAGCTTTATAATTAGATCCAGACAGTACACAGTGGACTTATTTTGACCTCAACAGATGCTTAGACGATATATCTGTATTGGGTCTGGGGCTAGAAAAAGATCGGGTATTGTTTGATAAAGTCCATCAAACCAGGGCCGCAGAGGACATATTGTTTTGTGCCAGTTCACATTTCAAATCAAAAGTCTCCATCGGCTGCAGTAAATAGTTTGTGAAGTTTCTAGGTCCTCTCTGGCCTCAGTGAGTCAATTATAAAAATGCAGAGACAGTTTTAGAATGTAAAGTTGCCATAGTCTTAAGGACACATACCTTGATTGAACTATTGAAGTATATACAGTATATAAGTGTGCAATCACTTCAAGTGCGTGGAGAAAAAAACTGAAGTACATGAAGTCTTTGGAATCGTTGAGTTGTTTCGTTTGGAAGTTCAGAGTAAAAGTTTATGTAACATGTAACTGGGAATCCTTTGCATTTCCTGTTTGGTCTTCCTCCGCTGTAACATATATTCACCCACCCTCCTCTGTACTATATATTCACTCTCTCTACAAGTATATTTATAGACCACGTTGAATGCTCTGTGGAGAAACTAATATGCTGATTTGCAAGTTTGGAGCTCTCCACCAATTAAGACTAAACTTTTCAGCGCATACTGCACTCCCATGTACACTGCTCAGAGTGAGGAACTACAAAAAGAGAGTATGCACAGACTGAACGATCAACGCAGTAAACGCCATAATGCCATACTTTTCTCATGTTGATACTTTGCAGCTGATGTCGTCAACATTCCCTTGAGATGTGATGCTAACTGTAGGCATGCTCTGTCTGAAGATCTTTGACTCAAGTTAGACTTTAACCAGAGCATTGTTTTAACACAATCTGACTATAAAGAACTGGAACTACAACAGGTGAGCTGATTTTTACTGTTCAACAAGTCTCTCACACATAAAATTAAAGTTATAACCTATCTAACAGTTTTTCAGATAGTCACACTCACAATTTTTGTTGAAAATCAAACTCCTAAACAGGACCATGAATGCTTGTATAGATCACAGGCTCCTGAAAATGTGCTGTTTAAATCCATTTTGTGTTTTTCAGATTATCGTCAACCTTCTTTGACAGTGTAATTTGTGTATTGTGTCTCCATGGTAACTGCTGAGCATTCCACCATAGAGATACATGTAGAACACCTCCAGCACAATATCACTGCAAAGTATCAACATGGACTAAGGATCATACAGTGTACCTTATTTGTTGTCTATTTTTTTTTTATTATTATTTTTTAATGGACCAGGTCAGTACTCGAAGTAAGCATTTGATTGATTAATTATACAGTATGTGATGCTAGTACTTTGATTGCAGCTCTAACCAGTGAAAGCTGCAGTGGTGTCCTTTGGCAAGACACTTACACTTACCTGTGTATGAGTGTGGTGTGTGAGTGATTGTTGGAGGTTAGAGAGCTCAGTGAAGCACTTTGACAGGCTTGTTTCTCACAGACAAATCCAAGGACAGATGTGGTAACTGTGACTGAATAAATAACGCAATTTAAGGGACTCAAAGATGCTGCATTAAAGGTTTTGTTTTAATTTTGAAAGTCCAAGATGTCTCTCTTCAATGGAGTCATTTTGAATTCTGCAAAAATATAAAGAAAATTCGATTCAGTTTAGTCCTGATGAAGACGTGGTTTGATTCAGTTCCTGGTGTAGTGCTAAATATGGTGTTGTAAAGGTGCAAGTGTGGACTTTTCTGTTAGGAAGTCCACCAGCTGCTTGTCTCTATGGAGATGTTTGCCTGGAATGTTCCACAGTATAGCATTAAATGTAGTATTCAGTTACATTGTGTGTGGCTTAAAAACATGGATAATTTGTCAAAGAGTTGGTACTTCCGATGGATAGCTGCGGAGGGCTAGCGTTTCTTTTTTTTTTTTTTCATTTGTACCAAAATGACTAGGTAACATTACTGAATCCTACCTGTATCACCGGTCAAGAAAATGAAATTGGAGAATGAAATAAGTACAGAGCAGTGGGCGCGTATTGGAGGAGGTGA
Source organism: Taenioides sp. WSHXM2023 (assembly GCA_029959045.1). Taxonomy (NCBI): domain Eukaryota; kingdom Metazoa; phylum Chordata; class Actinopteri; order Gobiiformes; family Gobiidae; genus Taenioides; species Taenioides sp. WSHXM2023. Next base: position 6,399,227 of record CM057097.1, read on the forward strand.
AAACGGGGATTATTCTGCAAAATGGCGTCTTGAAAACAGGTGATTAAAGATATGTGATTAAACATGCACGAATCACTCCAAATACAACTTCAGAGGGTAAATGACAAAGGGAAACAACTATAACATGGTTTAAAGCTCTGAAAAGTCGATTTTGCAGAATAGGCCTGCTTTAATGTAAATGAGTGCACTGGCTTATGATCATTTGAATACATGTTCTCAGTAATCCTCCCTCTAATTGCGGTTTAGTCAAACTTTGCCTAAATAAACCTCTCCTCTGCTGCGCTGCCCCCTGCTGTCTGCCCTCTCTCGCATACACATGTTGCATACATTACACTAATCCCCCTCCTCGTCTGTGCACATCAAAGCTTGCATCGTATTAGCTCTAAACATGGATCAGAGTAATAGTTTTAAATACGCAGAGGTGAGCTGGTTTATTATGGCCTCTCGAACACATTTTCTGTCCATTAGAGCCAGAGGGGTAGAGGAGAAGAGAAGAGGGGTTTTCTCTTGTTAGCGCGAGGTCTGATGGACTGAAACAAAATGTTGCTTTCATCTGCCCCTGTCTTTAGCACAGTCTTATTCCCACTCTGTTCTGTCATTAAAGCACCAGTGGACATGACACTGTATTATGTGAGCTACTCCCCTGTGGATCAGTAACGTTTATCTCGGACTATGACATGTAACGGTATTTGAAAGTTTTTTAAAGCTACCATCTGTTAGATTGATTGACCCGCCCCTGTTGTATTCTCGCATATCACCACGAGATGCTAGGGGCCGGGTGAAGGGAGGGTCCAGGGTGAGGGGAGGGTCAAGGGTGAGGGGACAGGTGTCATATCTGTCGATCAATATTTGTCCCCGAGGGGCCATTTAAGCACTCTGAGCTGTAAAATACAATAATAACAGAAAAGCTCCAATAAAAGCCTCAGTGCCACTCAGCAGGTAGAGTCATCAGATCCAGTGTTAGAGCAGTTTGAGGAGAGTAAGAGCTCTCAGGACAAAAGTGTCCCCTGAGCATCACAACAGGTTAGCTCTGGAGACACAACAGGAAAGCCTCTATTATGCCTCACTGCAGTCTGTTTTTTCGGTCATTGATGATAAAATTCGCAAGCATTTCAAAGCAAGCTGGTTAGCAAAAGTCCTTAATTTCAGTCATTTGAACTGAGCATCCTGCACTCATTAGTTGGTCAAAATCTCAAAATGTTACATTAAAAAATATAAGATAAAAATGTTAAACGTTTAAAAACTGCTCACAGAATCAGATACCGACATTGATAACAAACTGATAATCCCTTTTTTTAGACAATAAAGTCATTTTCAACACAAAATAATTATTTCTTCCATTGTGTCTATTCTAAAACTGTTCAGGAAAGGTGCAATTTTGTCCTGTTTATGTGACTTTCTTATAGTTTTGATGCTTACTATAGTATTTTCACTATCGGTATCTGATGCTTTTATATTTAATCCTAATAGAGATAAGTTTGATGCCATATTGTGGAACATTCCAGGCAAAGCAATAACATCTTCATGGACACAAGCAGGTGGTGGACCTCTAGCTTCCTCTTAGTTTCCATCACTACAGTGGGACATTCCAATTAAATAAAGGTCAAATAATAAATACATAAAAACGTGCAGTGTTTTGGGGCTACTTCTGTCTCTGGTGTCACTTGTGATTAGAACACAGATGCTCTGATGGCTCTACTGATTAAATGAATATTCATACTTTAACGCCGCCCCCTGTGTGTGTATGTGTGTAATGCATCCTCCTGTCTCTAAACAGGAGACACTGCGGAATACCAAGTGACCGCGGCATGAATAAAGCAGCAGACATGTTTTCACCTGGACACTGTAATGTTTGTGATCCTGTCAAAATTGTTTTAGAAGTTTTAGACCACTTTTGTTGTTGAAAACCTAGATGTAATTTTGACCAAAGTTTTAGACAATAAATCAAAACTGGGAACAAAAAAAACGTTATGTGGAAACACTGGCGTCATTAACTTCATAAAATGTTATTGAATTTTGATGACATTTTTAATTAACTTCTAACTAAAATAAGTACAGAATGTCAGATTTTTGCGTTGCCAGTACTGACCTGTTTTCACTTGCTTCTTTTCAGAGATTGAACCTCCATTATTGCCAGGTCCAAAAAGGTAACTGCTGCTCCTCGTGTTAAGTCGCTCCCCCTTCAGAGTGCCATCACAAAACAATCAGTTGTTGTGCACAGTTTTGTATCACGTTTTTGTATATTTATGGAGAATTGTTGTGTGGGAGCATGGGTGGCGTAAGCTTGTGGGCACAGAATCTTAAGGAGGGATTGAACAGGGCTTGGCAGAGATCGCTAAATCACTCAAACATGCATGGATGACATCTCAGACCTCTTCAGGGATGGTTTTGATGAGGGAACAACATTATAACAGAAAGCTTGGAAAAAAGATTTTGGAATGTTAGAGGCAGAAAAAATAGCGTGGAAGAGCTTTAAAAGAGTCTTGTTGCCTTGGAGACTTGTATAAAACGTCGTCTTATTCCTTTCACTGACAGTGCGAGCCGTGGACACTCTGTATTGACTCTGACAGAGGCTCAGTCTGAGACACCTCCCTGTGACTCACCTCTTATTGGCTTCTCAGCACCATTCAATAACAATCACATTTACTCTGCACTCGCTCGACATAAAGCACTATACAAACCTGAGCAGGGACACACTCTGGGTCGTCATGACAAAAGGACGTGTCTGGGACATTTTGGGATGTCCTCTTTTATGGGCTCTTAGCATGACCTTTGGATTCTCAGTACATTTCAACTCACAGCAAAATAGTATTTATTTATTTATTCACTCATTCATTAACAGTATGTAACTTTCTGAATCATCTACGTCACCAGGATTGTTCCGTAGAAATAGACGATTAAAATCATATTGCCGAACATTCTCCAATCAGATATGCCTTACAGTTGATGATTATAGACAAAGAAGCAACAAGCAGAAAGAGGCTCTCCTCCAGGCCAAAGAAGAGTCGGGTTTGTGGAGATGCAAGCCCGCTCACAGTAAGGACACATGTTTTTCTAATTTTTCAGTGAAATGAGCCAACAGAGAAGAAGAAACATGCTTTTATTTTAGTCAGTTACATACTGTGGTTTTAAGATAGCATAAGTTATGACCACAGTAAACCGCAATATAGAATAAAAGTACAGGAAATATGCAGTTTAAAAGTTCATTTGTAAAAACAGATAAGAGCATATGTTTTGATTCAATAAAAATATGTAGTCATGTAGATATTACTTATTCATGGGGTTCAGCTTCATCTTATGTACAACACTGAAGACTTTTCACTTCATTCAAAAGAAATAATATTTTGTTTGTCGATATGGCAACGGACCTAATTTTTCAAAATGATGAAATCTGCGGATAAATTATGGTAACTTTATTGAAAAAAAAAATGTTATCTGGTTTAGCAAAGAGCCTTTCCTTATAAAGGGACTTGTAGGAGACGGTGAAGTCTGACTCAGCTGAGCAACAAGCACCATCACCTCACAGCAAGAGGGTCCCGGGTGCTATGTCATTTTATGTACAGTTCATTTTAACATGAACTGTACATAGAGAGATTGCTAGATTACTCAAACGTGAATGGACATTTAAAACCATGTCAGACACGGTAGAAAGCTCCATTTTTAAGCCGCCTCTTTAAGTACAACATAGAGTTAAAATACATGGAATACGAGGTTTAAAAGTTCATCTGCAAAAATAAATAAGAGCATAAGAAACAGCTGATGCCTGTAATGTATTTATTTTCTAAAACCTCTTCTAGTTTTGGTACAATAAAAACATTTAGTTGTCCCATATAAGTCAAATAACAGCTTTAATCCCACAATATTACTTATTCATGGTTTGCAGCTTCCTGTTATAGACAACAATGAGGACTTTTCCCTATTCCGAGATTATATTTTGGTTTTAAATTATCAATTGCTATGGCAACTGTGCTATGGCAATTTATTTATAATTCTGATACTAGCAAATAGACTTTTCTTATATCCACGTATGTCAAATCTCACCCTTATAATTTCACACACGGGTCAACAATTTTTCAGTAAATCAGAAATACGTCTAATTTGTATGTATTTAATTTTGATCTAAGAATAGTGTAAATGTGATAGCCTGTCCCATGTGTGTCTCTGTCCTTCAGAATCCTCGGGGGCAGTGAGGTCTGACTCAGTTGAGCTCCGAGTCAGGCTGATTGACACCTGTTGCCGTGGTAACGCTGTCTCACTCTCCCATTGTCCTTCACACTGTCATCATTACTTCACAGCAAGAGGGTCCCAGGTGCAATTCTAAAACAGACTCTTCCTGTGTGGAGTTTGCATATTTTGGGCGCTCCTCGTGGTGGTTAGTATTGAAATTGAGTTGAAATTTTAGTATCGTGACAACACTAGTTCAGACATGTTGGAATTTCATGTTTGTCCACTGGTGATCAATTTAACAGCTAATCAGAATATTTTTTATATATTTGTTTTCATTATGACCCCATGGTTACATGACTCTTTGTGCTGTCCTTCATTTGTCAACAGAAAATCTTTCCTGAAAAACATGTCCTTCATGCGAGACAACTGTTACAAAGTGTCCTCATGTCCTTAAAGAACACCTATTCAATAAAATCGACTTTTCAGAGTTTTTAATCATGTTATAGCTGTTCCCCCTTCTCATTACCCTCTGGAAGTTGTATTTGGAGTGATTCGTGCATGTTTGAGTCATCTTTAATCACTTATTTTCAAACTGCCATATTGCTGGTCATGCCCTGTGTTCACTGCCACGTTATATGCCCACTGTGACGTACCAACTTCATTTTCTCAATCAGTGATACGCGCAGCATTTGGCAGCGTAGCGTAGTCATTCTGGTATTAATTTAAAAAATCTGCTGCTCTCTAGCATGATGTGCAGCTACTCATTGAGTTGCCAGTGTTACAGATCTGTTGGTGGTGATATGTCAAAATGTGGCGATGTCGGCGTGGCCTTGCAAGGACCCAGCTTTAATAAACCTAATATTTCATTTTAAACACAGTCTCTGTGTTTCTTTTGAGTGCGTTTCACCTTGTTAAATCACACCCAAGGTACATATGAGGCAAAGCAGGAGTGTCAGAGCCTTTGAGCGTGAATGTTGCGATAAGTGCACACTGCGCCGAACTGACACAGCCCGTTTGCATTGATGGAGACATAAAATACTTGCCCAAAACTTGCTCTCACTGCTTTCCTTGAGTGCTAACGAGTAAATCCACATCTCCACTTCAGACAGGGTGGAAAGGAAGCCACAGAAGAACGTTTACATTTTATTTAGGCAGCGCCCCAGAGGCCCTGGGACATGTGTCTGCGCAGATGCCTGTGCGTCTGTTTGCGGAGGACAGCTTTGTGTGGCATGTGCGGTATGAGCCATTTGCACACCGGCCCCAACAAATCCATTACACGACTCTGTTTGTGATGATGTTTACGGCAACGTCAGCTCCCATTGGGCACCGCATCTTTCTAAAGTGGTAGTCTACGGACCATTTTTTTAATTAAATTGTTTTAAATGACATAAATAATAACAAAATGATCCACGGGTGTTATGTGATTTTTATTTTTTGTAGCTTTCTACCATTTTATGAAGTTCCCTCATCAAAACCATACCTGGAGGCTCCGCCCACACATCACCCATCCTCCCTGCACAGAAATTCTCCATAAATATACAAAAGCATAATACAAAACAATACACTACAACTTGTGCAGTAATTTCATTTGTGGGATGCACGCTGAATGTGTTGCGATAGCATTCGGAAGGGGGAGTGACTTAGCAAGGAGAGCAAAGGGAAAGGTGACTCAGAAACACGCTAATACGTTGTTAGCAAGTGTAACAATTAAAGGAAACATGGTGATCTAAATATGTTATGTGTTAGCAGTTAATACCCTAATCCTCTCATGGCTGTAGGTGCTCCAGCCTGACCAAACCTGGCTCAGGGTCTGGATATGGGTCCCACAGCCCCTGAGAGGTCACCCATTTGAAGGGTGGGTCAAACGCAGAAGACACATCTCTCTGTGCTGTGGAGACTACTCATGTATTATTTATTACTTTCCAATAGCCTCAGATGCCCTGGTGTATTGATAGAAGCAAAGATGCAAATGTGTGCTACCAACCTCTCAGCTGATGTTCTTCTGTCCATTCTGTATTAGATTCAGCCATAGTCTATTTTTATTTAACCCTTTATTTGTTATGCCTTTATTTTATCACAGTTTGTATTTACTACTATTGTTGTGTTGTACCGTTTCCCCAAAGCAAGTTTGTGAATTTTGTTTTCTGACCATGGTCAATTTCTGATTCTGACTCACACACCACATTCATACATACTGTACACAGGCTAGTGTTTTTGTAAGCTATTTTTTTTTACAATCTTAAAGTCACAGTATGTAACTTTTTAAATAATAATGCGTTGGATTTATATAGCACCTTTCAAGACACCCAAAGCGCTTGTATGTTGGGGGATCACTGGTTGTTTTATTGCACTGAAAACAGACAAACATGTTTCCTTACTGTGAACAGGCTTGCATCTCCACAACCCTGACTTGCCCTCAAGAAGCGCCTGCTCCTCCTTGTTTCCTGATGTTGGGATTCTGACCTGAGATGTCAGGGTTCTGTGATTTTATCTCAGTAAGTCGTGATGTTTATGTCACCCATGATAAAATCACTCAGTGCACTCATTAACATGTATTTATTGAGTTATTTCTTTAGCTAATGTTGTCTATATCTTTCAACGTTACATAAAACATTAATTAAACAGCTAGTCTTGTTTTTTCTTATATGTGGATAACTGAGAATATACCCCTCAATATAATCCCTTTTATTCAAAGAGCTCAAATATATACATTTTCCAGAGTTCCTGAGGAGTAAATGAATGCAGCATTATATACTATCTGCCGCCATGGAGAAAGTTGCATAGTGTATCTTTAATAATGTTTTGGAGAATTTTGGACATCAATATCATCACAAAAGGAAAATATATGAGTAATAATTGACAATACACACTCAAGTAAATATAAAATAGGCTGGGAATTGATACCCTGTGAATGAACACTTGAGTTTCACCCATTCATTTTTTTCTCATCCATTTTCCAATCCCACTTCCTCTTATTTTCCCCTCACACTTTAACAGCGACCATCTTGAATCCTCGGACCACAGGAGCAGACTTTGCTTTTGAAGGGGGCCGAATAAATCCATTCATCGGGAGCCAGGAGTTGTGGCCCTGAACTCGCTCTGGTAGAAAAGTGCTTTGAGCTTATCAGCAGCAGATAACGCATTACACATCAGAGCCATTGGAGAATCGCATCTCCTCTGCTCCTCTGCCAGCTGGAAACCAAATGAAGGAAAGCATTTTCTTGGACCCAAACTAAAGCGAGTAATATGGCAGAGGCAGTGTCGACACGAGGCTTTTAAAGTCATTGGGAAAGTGCCTTATTTCATCATTTAGACACATTTTGAGGACAGAGAGGAGAGGGGTCTTTTGTCATGCGCGTTTCCAGTATTAGAGCCATTGTTGAACATTATGTGGAGGGAAGCAGAGTTCACAGTCAGAGCAGATAAGGACACACGCAGGAAAGGAAGCCTCATAGTAAGAAAATATGGTCAATGTGATAGCATAAAACAAAAGGAATATAGTCAACATGATGAATCAAAAGGAAGAATATTATCCATTTAAAGGTGCACTATGCAACTCTTTTTTTTCAAGGGGTCCACCATAGTAGATTTGCATTTTAGCAGTATGAATGTTGACAATGACATGGTTGGCTGTTTTTGTAGCTACCTGGCTCACATACTGAGCTCAGCTTTAACATCATATCATGGGATTTTAACCAACTAAGAAGTGCAGCAAGTGCACTTCAAAGGACACAAGTAAGGGACTGTTGGATTGTGTGCAATGAGCGGTTTGTTTTTCCAGTATCCGTGGAGACTGTGGACATTTGAGATGCTATAGGCTTTTTACACCATATGTGGCAGAAGACCTTCCAGAGGAAATACTTTGAGGGAATGGATTATTTCATCACAAACTAAAACACAACAGCGGAGTAAGACTGAGGCCTTTCCTGTTGTATTTACCTGGTTCCCCTTGGACACTGCTGTGATGTCTGGCTGCAGGACACAGACGAGGGACACTTTTGTCCAGAGTACTGTTCCTCACCACATATCTGTTGACCCTACCTGACCAGTCCTCTTGTCCCAGTAAGGATGTTATTATATTGCCAGGAATGTTCCACAGTATCGCATTAAACAATCTATCTAATACTGATTAAAGTACAGGCATTTTATTGCTAATAATACCTTGAAAAACATGTTGTTGTGAGCTTGTCTCGCCACAGATCTAACCAGTAACTTGGTGGTGTTGAATATTGTGGAACATTTCAAGAAAAGCAATAAAATCAGAAAAGTTACATAGTGCACCTTTACTTACAGGTGCCACTGACACAAAGCAGGATAATGCCAGTAAACCATTTTTAAAATATATAGTATCATTAAAAGGCCTGGGCTGCCACAAATAAACAGCAGAATGAACCAATAATTAGCCATAGAAGATATTTATTCAACCCTCTACAACTCAAATTGAATAGTATATATACATAAAAATGGCAACAATCTCACCATTACTGCAATGAAATACACACACGATAAGTACTGAGCCCCAAAATATATAGTTCCAGCTTTCATATATTGATAAATTATTGTGACAGGCCTGACTGTAGAAGATTAGGCAAAGCACTAACATCTCCATGGAGACAAGTAAATGGATATTGGTGATTTTCAAATTGTAGAATGTGATAATGTCATAAGAAATATCTAAAAGGTAAATTCACAGATGTTGAACCTGGTCATTTCTATTAGTGACTATAACAAAAAAACTCACTGTATTACAACATGAATCTGCATTTTAACCATAGTCTGTATATATACACTTCTGATTAAAATTTTAAGACCAGTTGAAAAATTGCAAGAACATTTTGCACTGTTGGATCTTAAGAAGGTTCTAAGTAGTGCTTCAAAATGCAAAAAGAAGCAATGGAAGTGAGACAAGAAAAAATTTTGAGTAAGCAGTTTATTGCAAACAACCATTAAACTGAAATAGGCTGTTTATCAGCTGATCAAAAGTTTAAGACCATATCTCAAAAAAAAAACAAAAAAACAAAAACAAAAAAGGACTCAGTAATGAGTAGCTGTGCCATTCTTGTTAATCACCTCAAAAATTAGTTTTGGCATGCTTGATGCTAGTGTTTCCAGGAGGCTAGTGGGAATGTTGCGCCAAGTGGTGAAGATGGCATCACGGAGGGCATCCAATGTCTGGAACAGCCTATTTCAGTTTAATGGTTGTTTGCAATAAATTGCTTACTCAAAATTTTTTCTTGTCTCACTCCCATTTCTTCTTTTTGCATTTTGAAGCACTACTTAGAACCTTTTTAAGATCCAACAGTGCAAAATGTGAATTCTTGCAATTTTTCAACTGGTCTTAAAATTTTGATCAGGAGGGTATATATGGACATAGCTAACCCGCTAGCCGCCGTGTTCCAAACAGGAAGTGTTCATGGGCTTGTTTCCAGCTCCATCGACTTTACATCCATTGACTTTACATCGAAAACTTGACACCCCTCTGTCTGTAACTGCTGCTGTGAGCCTCGTCATTTTGGTCTCAAAATATTCGTATTAACCCGCTCTACATGATCCTGGTGTTTTTATTTCACTGTTTTGTCCCTAAATAAATTCCTATTCCTAATATGGAACTCAGCTACAAATTCGCTCCTATAACTGCTAGCCTCGTGAGCTTCATTTGACTGGAGCCGAACGCTATGGGTAACGCCACACTCCCTCAGTCCACTTCTTTATACAGTTTTAACACTATCAAGTTTACCTGTCCCCCATCTGTATTAAATATTATTAGCCTATAGTACTGTATGTTGTTTTTATTAGTATAGTCTATAGTTTATTAGTGAGTCCAACCTCATATTGTTATTCTTTACTCAGTGACTTCTCACCATTCAATTCCTGTGTGAAACTAGAGCGTTTCTTTGCAGGTAATTGATCTCCTGTACGTATCCAGAGCAGTCGTAGCCATACACCAGAGTCACTAGAGCAGTTTCATTGATCAGTCTGATGTGATGGTGTTTTTATCCCTTTATTTCAAGCGTCTGTAAACAGGCTAAACCCATTAAAGCTATGCTGATGCACACGCTACAGCCTCCTCATAGTTTTATACTGCGCAGGATTTGTTAGTTTAAAAGCATTGATTGTACTCGCACTGCGTATTACGATGGGAAAGAAAGATGAGATCGTGCAGAGGGAGTCAATATAGATGGAAAATTCCAATTACATTACTAGGACTGTTTATCACTCATATTGATGTATTCTAAACGGCTGAAGCTGTACTTGCTGAGTGCATGTATTGAAACACCAGTAGCTGTGACAAAAAGTATTGGTTAGCCATTAAAATGTAATTGGCTATATCTTTACTTCTTGTTTGCATGTGTTTTACTCAGGGTAGGGGCAGTGGCAGAGTAGTTAGCGCAGATTCAAAGTTCCTCAGTCAGTTCCAACCTGATATATTGTAAAAAGTAAAAAGGTTTAAAGGGCCCATATTACGCTGTTTTCTGATCTATGTTATAATATTGTTTCCTCATCAAAAATATGTTTTTATGTCCATGTTCTTTTCTCAAACAGAAAACACCTTGTGATGTCATGTGGTAATACAGGAAGTGCTCCACTCCATACACCTTCACTCGAGTCATTTGGATCATTTCAGCCCTGGAACTCCCAATCTTTACTGAACCAAAGATAAAAAGGATAACTTGAAAACTACCACTACATGACATCACAAGGTGGAACAGAGCATTTTGAGCTTCGGAGTAGGCAGACTAATAATAAAAGATTACTCAAATGTGTGAATGAAACAAAACACAACTCCAGGTATGTTTTTGATGAGGTAAGAAGATTATAACATGGCTTAAAGCTCACAAGAGTCAATTTTGCATAATATGGGATCTTTAATACATTTATTTAATTTGAGTGGAGATTCTGTCCTTCTCTTTGCTTCCTGCACCATCTAAAAACACGTGATGGGAGAATAGGGTGGCATGGTGGTGACTTAGTGGATAGCTCTGTCATCTCACAGCATGAGGGTCCTGCATTTGATTTCTATGTCTGTCTTTGTAGAGTTTTTTTTTTTTTTTTTTTTTTTGTCTTTTCTCATATTGTCATATTGTATATTGATACAATGTCTTATTGTAGCAGGAATAAAAGACTTTCTAAAGTGCTCAGATATGCAGTCTCTGTTTGAATGTTTTTTATACCAGTTTTGATGCCTAACTGCAATACTGTGATTATAATGTAACTTTTTTTTTTTTTTTTTTAATAATAATAATAGAATGTCATTTTCAACACAATCAGAGTAGTTTCTTTTCTACATGTTCTTATGTCTCTGCTCTGATGTTTCAGTTAAAATGGTTCATTACCTCAAAGTCTTTCCTCTGGAACGTCTTCTGCCACATTTGCTGACACATATGGTGTAAAAAGCCTGTAGCATCTCAAATATCCATAGCTAGCTGCTTAGTTAACTCCTGAGCTAGCCTCTTGCACAGTCTCCAGTTAATTTCACACAATCGTATTGGTTTCGATACTTGTTTGTCTATTGATTAGTGTCTAGTTATTGATTTTTGGACATGGGTCTCTCGTTAGCACTGCTCTACTCATGACTTGTTGTCCTGTCACTTGCAGCTCTTGAGGTCAAAATAAGTCCACTGTGTGCTGTCTGCATCTAATTATAAAGCATGGTTATTGTCCGATAATCAGGAAGTGCGTCATAGCATGCTAGTTTTTATTAGCTTTACCGTCACTGCAAAACTCCGCTCTGGTCTTGGAAAGTTGTTAAAAGTGCTTATAAACCCATTGCTGTGAATAATTACGATGCTCAGAATGAATAAGGTAAGTTTTTTTAAAGACAGTAAATATCAGGTACAGTACCTTTAACTTCATCATGGTGATATTGTTTTCTGTCATTGAATTATAGAACAAATCATCTAAAGGAATATTTTTTTTCAATAAACATTATAAAATACAACTTTGTGGATAATTCTTCAAATAGACTAATGCAATTGTTTTCAATTTAAAAAATATTCTCTCTCTCACAAATACAACAGCTGCTTTTCACTGTATTGTCTCCAGCTGAACATTGCAGACCTTTAAACGCCCTTTTCTGACCGGAGCCTATCCATAAATAAAAGAGGAAGCCTGGAGATCAAAGGTTAATGTTAAACCTCACGAACGACATCATCATGAGTGAAAACACGACCTGAACTTTGACCCCCGCAGGTCGCCATAGCACCTGAATGCAGCGAGGAAGCTAATCGGGCTCATTAGCATTCAGCTGCATGTGCACAGGGACAGACCACACACAAGAGGACAATGTGGATTTATGTTGTGATAAGACAGAGAACCTACAAAAAAATGAAATAAAATAACTGAACAGAGCTTTGCAGATTTGGGTGTGGACCATATGGTAGGCTATACAGATGAGCCCATCAGCCAAACACAACAAATATAAAAGAATAGAAACTTATAGCAGAGCAGAAGTGATTTAGTCTAAGAGAGAACACATAAAATTAAGTTTTTAAAAATAGATTATAAGTTGAATTCTGTTAGGTATCACATAGTTGATTAGCCCTCACCAAGCTTTAAAACTCTTCATTTGATATTTGATGTATTTATTTAGGCTTACTTAAAGCCACTTTTTTTTTTTTTTTTTTTTTTTTTCATTTTGGTATTTAAAAACATTTGTGAGCAGGCTTGCATCTCCACAAACCAGACTCTTATTTGGCCTCCATTCTCTTTGTCCACAGAGAATGTTTTGACGTGAAGTCCACCCCCAGAACGTTACTCTGTGTTGTTTTAGGTTTACTGTTACCGAATAAATGTTAAATAGTCATATTTTTATATAGCACTTTTCCACCTTCAAGGCACTCAAAGTGCTTTACATCAAGGACCCACTCACCCATTCAAACAAAGCAGGTTAAGTATCTTGCCCAAGGACACAACGACAGCATTCATCTGTGGGAGCTGGAATCACACTGTTAACCTGTGGGTGAGTGGATCTGACCGCTCAGCCATTGATGTTTATGTTGAGAGCGGGATTCAAACTGCCAGCCTTCAGATCAGTGGAAAAACTCTCTACCAACTGAGCCACTGGCGCTCATAAATCAGTAGCATTATAGATTATGCATTCTCCCACCAACAGACAATACGGCTACAGAGAGCTACAGTGTCTGTTCTATTCACTAGTGGGGCTCCACAGGGGACTGTCCTCTGTCCTCTCCTCTTTACCCTGTAACCATGTACTATAGTACTACTGCCTCTTTGAGGAATCTGCACTGGTTGGATTTTTGATGCCTCACTGGAGCCAAAGGCTCCATCTTGAGATCTCTGGAGGTTTTGATTTTTGTTTATTTATTTTGTTTATTTCTTCCTTTAGTTGGCAATGCATATCTGTAACATAAATCCTTTCCACACAGACATACTGTACATAAAAGCTGAGGTACCTGATGTTCCAACCATTTACAATTAAGTGTGTATTTAAATCAGGCATCTCCAACCTGTAGCTCGAGAGCTACAAGTGGCTCTCCAACCCCTTCTAAGTAGCTCCCCAAAGGACTTCTGACTTATATTGTGCTGAATAACTGAAATGTGATGATTTAAATGCATATTTAGCATTGTAAATGTATCATTTTGATGTTTAACTCTGTGTACTAATGACGGGATAATGGTTTATGTTTTATAGGCATCTAACTGTACTCATCTAAGGCTTAACGTGGCTCTTATATTTACTCCATTTCTTGCGACCACTAAATTTTGTAGCTGTCTGGAATTTTTGTTTTGTAAAGGAGATCACCAGAGGAAAAAGGTTGGAGACCCCTGATTTAAACCTAATCTAACTACTCCCTAGTTCTCACAAACCCTTATGCACGTCACTAGTATTCACATGCATGATTTTCTGGTCACTAGAACAGCTTGTGTAGCAGGCAGGACCACTCTTGCACGGCCACTCAGCTCTCACCCCAAAGTGTCATATAGCGACTCACACGGGTCACAATTTGCACTAAAACATTTTCTAATCAGATGGAAACAGCGTGTACCTGCATGTTTTTTGTCACATAGTTCTGCTTTTACAATACACTCTCAGCTGTAAAGTGATTCTGATTCTGAACACATACACAGAGATTTTCATTGGTAACTGTGATTTGTAATAATCCATTTCACAGCCACATATGTGTTGGAATAGAGAAATGCTATAATGACAAAGTAGCAGGTAGTGAAGCCTAATATCCCTGAATGCGTTTTTTATTATGGTGCTGCTGATGATAATGAGTTAATATGGCTCAAGCAAACATTTGAAAACCCCGGGGAGCGCAGTGTGTCCTGGTGGAATAGTGTGGCTGTTCCAACATGAGGCTCCTCCCATACATGAGAGAAGTCATTATATATTGCATTACATACAGGGGATCATTCGCTGTGTTTATGGGGCTGTATTCACTGGTTCAATCTGCACTGGAGCTGTACTCTGCATTTTACAGGGTTCTTCTATTCAACTTTAATATTTTATGGCCCAATAGCACAACAGCCGTTTCCTCCCAGGGATAAGAGAGAAATAGATAAACCAAATGAGAGAAGTGAAAGAGCTCTGTCTGTGTGCAGAATAAAGATGCTCTGTATGAATATAGAAAATATACAAGAGGTATTGGAGCTAGAATAGATTTAAAACAATGAGAATAACTTGTTTAACATTCATATAATTACAATAATGTATTAGCATTGCCTTTTATACATTTTCAGAGTGGATTTGGCCATTATTCATTAATTATTCTCCATATGCTGTTGTTAAATTTGCATATTATGCTAAATCGACTTTTGCAGCTTTCTACCATGTTATAACATGTTCCCCCAGCAAAAGCATGCCTGAAGCACTGAGTGCTGGACAGAATCGTATATTGCATCGCATGGGTGATGTAGGTGCACACACACCTACATGACCCATACTCCCACATGACAATTCTTAAGTTGTATATACAAAAGAATGATACAAAACAATACAATGCAACTGTGGAATGCACACCGATAGTAATGTGATAGCGCTCTGAACGGGGAGTGAGCATTGGGTGGGGTGAAATGAAAACAATAAAGCATTTTCAAAATAATTGAAGGTAACGTGGTCATCTAAATATGTTGTGTTTGCAGTTAAATCCACACAGAAGTGTAGTACTCCTGCTTTAAGTACTTCTGTAGCCACAACTGCCCTTGGGCTCACTGAAAGAGGCATGGCTTCGGTTCACCAGCCCAGTCACTGATACACAAAGCACATTTGTATAGAAATGGAGGGTGAAATGCCTTGCCCAGGGACACAATAACAGCACAGGACATAACCACCAACCTTCTGACACCTGCTCAACTATTTCAGAACTGGCCGTTAGTCTGACTACACACAGCACAGAAATAGATCCTGCTTAAGAAGACGTTGACATTGATTAGGAAGAATTAGACACAAAGATCCATTAATCCTGATTCTCATTTGATCTATTTTAAGATCAACTTAATTTCACAACAGACAAATGAAATGCTAACCCTATTTAAACATTTGAAGATACATTTAATTAAAGATAACTTTCTGAAGGTCGCACATGCCCTTGCATGAAACAGAAAGTGAAAACCATACTTGGGAGCATTCTCCATGGAGATAGATCAGTTTTATGCCATACTGTGGAAGATTAGCCAAAGGAACCACATTTCCATGGAGACGAGCAGGAAAAAGCCCTCCTCCAGGCAAAATAAGAGTCAGGTCTGTGAACATGTTTTCAATGCAATAAACACAATCAAAATGAAAAAAAAAAAGTTGCATACTGTGGCTTTACCTTATATTTTAAAGGGCCTATATTACACTGTTTTCTGATCTCTGTTCTAATGTTGTTTCCTCATCACAAACAGACCTGGAGTTGTGTTTTGTTTCATTCACACATGTTTAACACACAAACCCTGCATTATTTAGTTCTTCTCTCAAACAGAAAACACTCCTTGTGATGCCACGTGGTAATACAGGAAGTGCTCGACTGTTTTTAAACTCCATACACCTTCACTAGAATCATCTGGATCATTTCAGCTCTGGTATTACCAATCTCTACTGAACTAAAGGAGCTGTTCACTTGCAACCCACAGCTTCATGACATCACAAGGTGGAACTAATAATAAAGTGTTACTCAGACATGTGTGAATGAAACAAAACACAACTCCAGGTATGTTTTTGAGGAGGTAACAAGAGTAAGTTTTGCGTAACATTAAACCTTTAAATAGATAATATGTAAATGTTAATTATTTGATTTGGATGAACATAAATGGAAAAAGGCGACGCAATATATTTAAATATTATTCATTTTTTGTGTATTTCTTATATTTCTATTAGTACTTACTGGTGAGTCACAGCTTTTGTTAGGTTTATCCTGTGTATTGGTTCTAAATAGTGTATGAAATAAGAAGAACCAGTGATAATTTTGACAAGGAATTTTAATTTAGTTTTAGTCTTAGTCTTTTGACTAAAATTACTTTTAATTTTAGTCTAGTTTTAGTCATCAGATTTGTTTTAGTTTTAGTCTAGTTTTAGTCGACTAAAATGAAAATAGATTTAGTCGACTAAAATTACAATAGATTTAGTCGACTAAAAGCTTTTCACACATATAAATTTTTACCTTACATTGAACATCAAACTATACTTTATTGAAATTGGGATATTAATATGCAAACATTTCACACTTTATATTTAAACACAACTGTTTTTATTGAAAATGTGTTTCAGTGTTTAAATGGAAAAGCAGTAGCAAACAAAGCACAAAGACAGTATAAATTATTGCTGTCTGTCTTTATGACACCAGTGTAAACCACAGCAATAACTGTCAAAATGATAATTCACAGCTAAATCCAAAATATATTTTAAAAAAATTAAAGTGCAGGTGTCAAAGGCCCTTTTGCCCTATACAGTTTATTACTGCAGCTTATTAATGCATAACAAGTACTGTAACAACCTTTGAACTCTAAAACTCTAACTCTTTTTCCCCTTGACTGATGCGCCACATGGTTTACACTCGTCTTAAGATAAGATAATCCTTTATTTGTCCCACAATGGGGAAATTGCAGTGTCTTATTCTCTTTGTTATCAAACGTGAAGTGAGACCACAGGTCAGACCGTCTTTTTCTCCCAGTCCCAGTCGCCAACATCTTCTCTTAGCACTTGTTGCTCCTCTGTCCTCCTCATGTTTCTCGGCGGGGCGCGTTAGCTTTTCGGCACCGCGCAACACCGCGCGCTGTGATTGGCTCTTTAGCGCAGCGGCCGCTCGTTCCTCTCTCTCTTCTCCTGAGGAGTCCTGACACTTATTCGTCACCATGGATCTATTATTCGTCACAGGTTATATTTTCGTTTCGTCTTTTATTTGTTGACGAAAATGTCCGTCTATTTCGTCATCATTTTAGTCATTTAAAAGTAATTTTTATTTAGTTTTCGTCTCGTTTTCGTCCGCAAAAAACCTTCGTTGACGAAATAATTTCGTCATAGTTTTCATCAACGAAATTAACACTGAGAAGAACGGTATCTCCCTGCTTCTATCCAGTGTATTGAGCTGTACCTTGTCGTGCTTTGCTTTGAGCCTGTCTCCTCTTTCAAGGTCACTCGCTCACATTCAGATGACACTAATTACCTGCACTGAAGACATTATTGAGCAGCTCTGATCCAGGAGCCTGTCACTATCAAAGCTTTACACTGGGACATTTGACAGAAGCGCCACGGCAACAGGAAGAAGGCTGGACTCCACATGCACAGATCCCCCCATGTGTGGCTGTATTGAGTGAGACTTAAAGGTGAAATAATGACATTTAATCTCACTGGAAGGGTCCATGTGTGGGTCAGTGGTTTCTGTCAATGCTTTTGATTTCACGGATTCAATATTTTATGTTGATCCAAGAGAAATGTTTGGGTTTAAGGTCAAGCTACTGAGTCTTACAAAGTTACGTTGAATTAAAGACGTTGAATTAAAGACGGGGTATGACTCTCCATACTACCTTTTTTGGTTTTGAAAATGTTATATTCTCCAAAAACAACGTATTAACATGCTTTATGAGTTTCACTTTCGTTTTTGATGGTCTGAGTCACCACTCTCTTTGCTCCCCATGCTGCGTTACTCCCCCTTCAGAGCGCTATCACAACACAATCAGCGTGCACCATCAGGTTTGTCAAGTTGTAGTGTATTGTTTTGTATCATGTTTTTGTATGTTTATGGAGAATTGTCATTTGGGAGTATGGGTGATGTAGGCTTGTGGGCGGAGTATTGTACAGAATCTTAAAGCTAACCGTAAGGGGGGTTTGAATAGGGCCAAGGGAGAGATCGCTAAATTACTCAAACATGCATGGATGACATCTAATACTTCTCTTTAAATTGTCCCTCAAATGCTTTTCCCCATGGAGATGCTACTTCTTTGTCTGGAATGTTTCACAGTGTGGTTTTAAACTTTTCTGTCTTCATGGAAACTAAACCAGACCAAGTTACAGGTCAGATCTGTGGAGAGGCGGCCCCGCTCACAGTCAGAGCGCCTGTTTTTCTTGGTATTTTTGAGTTATAAAATCACCATTGAATTAAATGTTATACTGTGGAATATTCCAGGCAGTGCAATAACATATCCCTAGAAATCTCCATCAGAAAAGTTACACAATGCACCTTTAACAAAAAGTATTCAGATTTTAAAGAAGACTTAATAATAAACTATAAACATATGCAGATTATTTTATATTTTCTTCATTGACAGTCGCGATATTGATAAGTGTTTAATATTAGAATGCGAACATAGACTTCCTGTTCAAAACTGCAGAACTGACAGGCCCCGCCCTCTCATTGTAATTTCACGGTAGCACAGCAGAATTTCATTTACATGGTTTTAGTTTTGAAAAATGGCTTGACATTTAAATATTATGTATGACCCAGAGTCTTTTTTATATATAATTGCAAAGTAAGTGCAGAATAATGAGATGGCGTAGTCCCTCGTCCAGGAGTGGTTGAATAATGAGATGAATCTAGAGAAGGTTTCATCTATCTGGACTCTTGATTGCAAAAACTAAAAAGTCCAGATGACCACAGATAAAACCCTCTCCACATTAAATACAGAGCAGTGGGCGGAAATAGGGGGTAGGTGAAAACTTAAGTATTCAAGTCTCAAATGCAGGTTTTGCACTCTTCAAATGTTGACATAAGAAAGAATCATCCTTTTCACCATTTACTGAATGGCCACGTTTACATGATGGTTTTTAATTACGAATTAATTATTCCGAATTAAATAGTTTGGAATTAAATTATTCTCTTTCAAGTTTACATGGAAATAATATTTCCGAATTGAGGTTTACATGGAAAACATGTTAAATCATCTATATTTAATTCCGCTTAACGTCTGGACGTCGGGAAGGGTTCTGATTGGACAGGGACACGAACGGATTTACGTCGACCGGAAGAAAACTCACACTTCAGCTGATACCGGCTTTTTGTCATCTCGGTTTGGTTAGTGTTTTTATGTTTTCCATCCACTCTTTTCATTATTTGTAGTTCTTCCAGCGCACTTATTAAAAAAAATTGTTTCAGTTCGAGACCAACGTTTTTCTTCCAGGCCGCCATCTGCAGTGCGTCATTGCGTCAGAAGGGCGACCCAACGAGTATGCGCCGAATAACCAGAATTATTTTTAAGCGGAATAAACGTTTACATGATCAAGGAATAAATTAATTCGGCTTTAAAATTGGAATAAACCACACACTTATATTACACACTTAATAATAATTTTCAGTAGGAATTAAGTGTTTACATGGTCATTTTAAAGCGGAATTAATTTTTATTCGGAATTAACTTACTTTTAATTGGAATTAAAGCTCTCATGTAAATGTGGCAATTGTGCATTAGAGGTAGTGGAAGAAGAATAAAATAGAAGAGCCCTGCTGTAGTGTGGGTAGGTAAGGATCATTTTTGGGTCAATAATAAATATTTACAATAAAAACAGTGAATTAACGTTAAATGAATAAAAGATAAATATTGTTATATACAGTGAACCATTACCAATAAGAATAAAAAGTGCTAAAATACAGTGTTAAAATAGTGTAGTGTAGGATTACTCAAACATGTATGAATTCATCAAAATACAACTCTGCACAAGTTAATTCTGAAGAAAGACTCTTATAACACAGTCCAAATCTCACAAAAGTTAATTCTGCATAATATGTCGACTTTAAAAGATGACAGAATCAATTTGAGCTGGTACCTGATTTTGAAACTGAAAGGAGGAGAGGAGATCGGTATGGAAACAGTTTAAACTGTTTTCCGCCACTTTAACTTATCGCTCTCACACACCCTTTGGCGCATCGCTAATCCAAGCATAAATTATCTGGACATGTGCGTAGAGTTACAACAGCTATTTCAGACAAACTGCAAAACCCAAGCACTGACAGCACAAATACTTAATTACACTTACATGCCATGGTTAAAGTTTTTTGGGGTTTTTTTTCATTTACACATGTTTGAGTAATCCTTTATTATTAGTTTGTCTGCATCTCCACAGCTCAAAATGCTCTGTTCCACCTTGTGATGTCATGAAGCGGTAGTGTTTTCAAGTGAACAGCTCCTTTTTATCTTTAGTTCAGTAGAGATTAGCAATTCCAGGGTTGAAATGATCCACATGATTCTAGTGAAGGTGTGTGGAGTTAACAAACACAGTGGAGCACTTCCTGTATTACCACATGACATCACAAGGTGGAACAGAGTGCTATGTAGGGTGTTATGTAGGGTTTGTGCGTTAAACATGTGTGAATGAAACAAAACACAACTCCAAGTATGTTTTTGACAAGGAAACATTATAATATGGTTCCGAAAATAGCGTAATATGGGCCTTTTTTTTTTTTAACAATATAGTTTTACAATATACACTTTTACAGCAAAAAAAAGTCCACTATGCTAGATTTAACTTCATTTTGTCTGCAACCTGCACTACTCTTCAAATTAAAGGCCCTGTACACAATATTTACACATGTATTTGAGCCAGTACAGATATACTTTATAAGCAGCTCTTAATAAGTCTCAAAATAAGCCTGCTGTGTACTGTCTGCATCTAATTAGAACACGTTTTACTGTCGGTTGATAATCAGGAAGTGAGTGTTAGCATGCTAGTTGCCGTGACGGAAAAACTCCTCCCTGGTCTCTAAAAGTTGTGAATTAGGACGCTCTGAATACATAAGGTAAGCGAGGAATAACTTTGAACCACTGCAAACTGTTTAAGACACTAGAAATCAAATAGAGCACCTCAAAGGTTCATGTGGGGGAAAGTGAAGTGCGCGATGCCGATTCACACCTGCCTGTCTGTCGTATATCTGCTCCAGAGTTCACTTCAGTCCCTGTAAATCCTGTTACATCAAAGTCAAACTTCACAGCAGCCATATTGGTTCTGTTCAGATTTACTGCCCCATAACGGCTCTTTACGCCGTACCGCCCCTTCCCAACAGGGCTGCACTTTAAAACATGGAAGAGCAATTTGAATTCAAAATGTGAATTTATTTTGAGATGTTTGCAGCTTGTTTAGATAAATTTAGTATTCCAGTTTTATTATGTTATTTAGCTCTACCTATTTCTGACCTTTCAATGTTTATGTTTGTTCTTATGTCAAGCTAAATCTTCAGCCAGTGCAGTAAGGAAATTGCAAGTTAAAATTAAACATTTATAAATTTTAAAGAAAATTTTTCTTAGATAATTTTACTTTTTTTTATTCTTTTGTTCAGTTTTAAAGTTATATTTAGATAATTTTGCACATTGGCCTGTGTGTAATAGAAATGTGAATGGATTTAAGAAAAAACTAAACTAATAAATAAACTTTAAAGTTAATATTACTACCTTAATTCAGATTTACAGAGTCAGAATTTGAATAAGAATGATTTTATTGTCCTTGCACGAGCTTCACAACGAAATTTAAAAAGCTGCTCCACAGTGGTCCTCAGTTAATCACACACACACACAGGACGTAATAAATGAATAAGACAGACAAATAAATCAGAAGATCCACCAGGAGAGCTGTGCCGCAGTGTCAATGTGCACCGCCATCTTGTAGTCAGGTCTCTAAGCTCACAAGTTAAAGGCATAGCTCAAAGAAAGACAATTTACATTTTTTTTAAGCTTTCAAACATTTTTATGATAACGTTCCCTCACTGAAACATACCTGGAGTGGTATTTTGCTTCATTCATGCTTGATTCATTCTTATTTAGGTCACCATTCACTTAAAGAGTTAGATTTTGTGTTTAATTTGCACATTTTAAATCACAATATTCATCTAAAACGACTTGATAAAAGAAACAAGTCGGCAGGTACCTCCTACGGATAGCTGCAGATCACGAGAGTCGCAGATTTTTCGTTTCAGTCATACCAAAATGACTACGCAACGCTGCCGAATTCTACACATATTACCGATGAGGAAAATAAAATTGGAGAACTTAGTAAGTAGCAGTGGACGTACGATGGACATGGTGAAAACGGGGGCTTGAAAATAAGAGATTAAAGAGCACTTATCACAAACGTACATAAATGACTCCAAAAACTTCAGATGAGTATATGGTGAGGAGTGGTGGTTCTGAATAATAGATCTACTTTAACGCTCAGAAATATGTCCGTAGCAATTTTGCCCAGGTAATTACATACAATTTACAACGCATACTTTGTGCACTTTACAGATTCGTGATTCTTTTCAGCTCTCGTACATGTGCGAGGTTTGCCCGTGTCCTGGTTCTACAGTGTTGTCCCCTGGTGGTGCTCTGCTTTTGGCTCGGATCACTTTGTCAGATGCCAGTGCCGCGGGTGGACTCTTCATAACGGTGATTAACACGAAGCTGGAGGCCACTCATTATTAGACCTTATAAACCCTTACAACACCTGTGGTTTTAGACCCCCCCTGACGCTGCTCCCCGTCGCCCCCCACAGGCAGACAGCAGGCAGGGGAACGGGAGAGATCAGTCATGTACTAAAGGAAAGCATTAACCAGCGCTTTATATAGACCTCATTGTTGGATATTAACATTCAGTCCCATTCATTTTAACATGACAGCAAAATAAAAAGATTCAAATTGAAGTTGGTAGACAAATGACTGTGGCTTATTTGTTTGTTACGTTTAGTAATGAGTAATACAAGCCAATATCTGACAGTAATTCCATCTTATTTAGTTTGAATAAAAGCCAATAACTGACTTCCAGCTAGTTTTTCATGTTCAATAATTTATGCAAGATTTGTGGTGTTGACGAAATAAAACATTAAACTGTACTGTTGTGGCCTGCTATGATTTCAGTGCATTATTGTCCGTCATAACTAGATTTAAGAAACGTTTATTAGGCTACGTGGTTGTTGACTTTTAATGTTCAGACAAATGTAGCATTTTAACATGGTGTATTTTACGGTAGCTATTTTCTCTATTGTTTTATTGTATTTTGAATTGTACAGTGACCTTGAGTGTCTTGAAAGGCACTTCATATAAAAATGTATGTACTAGTATGTGATGTTTGGAGGCTAACGCAAACTCTCTCATTGGAAATGTATTGGAGGAAGGGTCCCAGCTAATGGAACGCAGGGGTTCTGTTCACAAACATTGGAAGTACTAGTCAGATTGTCTTAGAAAAAAGATCAAATTGAAGTCTATCTTGGCAGGGGCAGACCTGGGTAGCACTCCTGCCTGGCTACAACCGTATCTTACCACTACTGAGTGTGGAGTGAATGAATAATGCACTTAAAGCGCTGCGGGTGTCTTGAAAGTCGCTATATAAACGCAATGATTACTTACTTACTTACTATCTTGTGTAACAGACAGAGCTTCAGACACAGCAAAGCTTCCAGTTAGCATCACACCTCCAGAGAATGTTGATGACATCAGCTGCAAAGTATCAACTGTATGTACATCAGTGGCCGAAAAGTCAAATAACAGTATTTAATCTTCCGGGTGTAAAATAAAAAAAAGTCGGTAGGCTATTAATTAACAGAATCAGATTTCATTTTGTAGATATACTAAAGTCATTTGTGCTTGTGCCCAAAGGAGCTGAGATTACAACCAGCCAACCGTAACCATAACAACCACGTCTGTTTATTTAAATTTCACTTAAGAATCAGTGACATTTTTATCTTGTCTTGTTGTAATTTCAGATGCTTCCTGTGATGAGACTTTGACGGCTGCTCAGAAGATGATGGATGACAACAGATATTACAGGAATACTTTGGTCCTCTGCCATGAACTTTATAAAGGAGCAACAGATCTGGTAGAGAGGGTCTGCAGTTTGCTTGTTTCCATTGAGATGCTATTGCTTTGACTTGAATGTTACTCGGTATGGCATTAACCTGATCCAGCTCGCATTCATTTCATTTGGCGGTTTATTGCTTTGATAGCTAGCCCGTTAGTTGCCACGTTCTGAATAGGAAGTGAGCATGGGCGCGTAGTGGTTCCTTTCTCTGGTTGCAGTTCACTTTCTATTGAAAAAAACATGGCTTGTCTCTCAGTAATTGCTGCTGTCAGACTCATTTTGGTCTTAAAATGTTTTCTATTTGGCTAGTTTGTTCCTAAATCAACATTTGAACATTAATAACAAACCAATCAGGTCCAATCCCCTGAGGTCGGTCCTGCTAGCTTTACCACAGGTTTGATTGACAGTCCCGTTGCTAAGCACAGGAAGGGGAGTTACCTTCAACAGCCTCCCTCCGGACTGGCTCTTTGGTTTCGTGCTCGGATTTCCAAATATGGTCTTTGGTTGCAGATAGCCGCTATAACTGCTAACCTCAATGAGCTTCATTTGGTCACACTCACTTAGTCCACTTCTGTTATACAGTCTATGCTCTGAGTAGACTTGCCTCTCCATGGATATGACCTGTAACTTGACCTATTCTTGTTAGATGGAACATTTTGAGGACTTTTTGTCATTTAAAATATATCAGATTTTGTTCTTTGATAATTACGATGGAAATGGAAACAGTGAATTTTCTTTTCTCCGTGAAGACGTTCCGAAGTACGGCATTAAACATACTGATGTGTGAGTGAGCTCACATCTCCACTGACCTGACCTGTAACTTGCAGCATCACCAGCTTGGCTCTATGGATAGATCTACCAAATGCCATACTTTTTGGAATATCCTTTGTAACGCCATAACTTCTTCTCTATGGAAACAAGCAGGTGTCAGACTGCCCTCCAAAAATGTTCCATAGTGCACCTTTAACCAT
Organism: Taenioides sp. WSHXM2023; assembly: GCA_029959045.1. Lineage (NCBI taxonomy): Eukaryota > Metazoa > Chordata > Actinopteri > Gobiiformes > Gobiidae > Taenioides > Taenioides sp. WSHXM2023. The sequence goes on from CM057097.1 coordinate 6,424,564, forward strand.
TTCAAAGAGCTTCCCAACAGTCATTTTGGTTTGAACTTATTTGAACATTTCTGGTTAACATTCGGAGCAGAGAGAAGTAAGAGAAAATGCATTGTTTTAGCCTCCTCTTTCATTTCATTTATTTCATCTAATTTTAATCTCTTTGGTGTTGTCAGCTTCAGAGGTGCAGGTTGTTATTGGAATAAAAATGTCTTTGGCTAAGTGGGACGGGGCCCGTTTAGAATTCAGCGTCTGGCTCGTGGTTCACTCAGCCCTCCTCTTTATTTGAATGTGGTGACATTTAGAAGAATCGCACAGAGATCCTCACAGATTAGACACGCGACAGGGATGGCAGAAACGAGCGATGGAGATAAAACTTCTACATGGACAGTTTACTTTTCCAGGTTTTGTTATGTGAAGAAAGCAGCTATTTGAATAGTTTTAGGCAAGGTATAGTACAGTGGGAATGATGTAAAACCAAAGATGTTCATTTTGTCTTCTTATGTACTTGAACTTCTTGGGTTCTTTTTTAAAGACAATACATTAACGTGTATTTACCTTGTTGACATGTTTCGGCTGCTGCTGCTGCTGCTGCATCTTCAGAACTGTCCCTGCTGTTGGTGGTGACGTGTCGTATATCAGCTGTTGTTACTTCCTGTGGGCGTGGTCAGCTGTTGTTACTTCCTGTAGGCGTGGTCAGCCTGATGGACCTGGCAGGTCGCTCAGACTGACCACGCCTCCCGTCGCCCGGTGCTCTCTGGAGGAGGGTGTCCCAGGCGTGTGAAAGGAGGAATGCTCCGTCAACACGGTTAATTCTGTCCGTGCCTCGTTTCCTGATTTCACTGTCCTCCCTGATCCAGCGTTTGAACTTGTTGTTTTCTGATCCAATGACCCGTGCCCCGTCCCAATCCATAATGTGGTTATTTCTTTTACAGTGGTCTGATATGGCGGATTTTAGGTTTTCCTGCAATTCTTTCTTTCTTTTTGTGTTCTGGTGAGTCTCCCTGATGTTTCCTTTTCACATTTTTTGATGGAGTCTACTTTTAGACCTGGTTTGGTCCTAGATTAGACCTGGTTTAGCCCTAGATTAGACCTGGTTTAGCCCTAGATTATCGTTATTCATGTCAGAAAGGCGGAATGTTTGAAAAATAGTAAAGTGCCACTACTCCGACAATTTTTTTAAAAAGTAGTGGGACACTTGAAATATAATGTTTACGCTGCTACTCCGACAATTAGACGTCAGTGTCTAAATAGCGGCATGTCAGAGTAGCAGCATGTAACTTTAAGTAAAATAACTTTATAAAATGATAAATAAAAAAAGATGTGACGATGAAGCAAAACACACATCACACATTAAGAAAAACAGTTTTCGATCAGCAGTATAATGGTTAAAAACTCCAGAAGCTGAGTTTGTGTGCATGAATATAATATTGTCTATAATCCTGAGCACTTATTGTGGATTTGATGAAACTGCAAACAGAGCTGGAATGAAATGATTCTGTGATAGCATCGTCCAACTGTAAGCAGATTTGTGCTTTTCCCATCAGCATCGGAGACAACAGTAAAGATTGGGCTCATGTTCTAGAATTGTTGATTTCAGATGGAGAGCAGGGGCGTATAAATCCATCTTTATCTTTACCTACATCTTTATCTATTTGGTTATTGTGAAAAAATCATTCCAGTTACATGTTGACAGAGAAGCCGTTTAACCTGGAGCAGCAGTGGTTCAGTTGGTAGAGTGTTTGTCCGCTGATCCGAAGGTTGACAGTTTGAATCCCGCTCTCGACGTGAACATCATCGGTTGAGCGGCTGTGAGATCCACTGACCCACAGGTTGGCTGGTGTGATAAATGCTGTTATTGTGTCCTTGGACAAAACACTTAACCCACCTCGCCGCTAGAGTCTGCGTACACTGGTGTGTGAGTGGTTCCTTGAAGGCGGAAAAGTGCAATATAAAAATGTGACTATTTACTATAACCTGGTGCCAGTTTTTGAGATATTAACCATAAACAAGTCCAAATCCACATTCTTCCATCGAGTTCTGTCCATCTGTATTTGAAACTATGGGTAATTTTCAATGTTGGGATGTCCCGTCCACAAACAGTATTTATTATTTATTGTAGTATTTTATTATCCCCATAGGGAAATTGTCCTCTGCATTTCACCCATCCTTTCAGGAGCAGTGGGCAGCACATGAAGATGCCCGGGGACCCATCTCCATGATCTTGTTGCTAGGCTTGGTCAGGACTACCTTAGCTGGAGGATTTTTACCTAGCTATGGTGCATGTTTTTGGGTTGATGGGGGAAACCGGAGTGCCCAGAGGAAACCCACATGTAAAAACTTATAGGTGCATTGCGCAACTTTTCTGTTGCTTGTGTTGTTCCTTTGTTTAGAATGTTCCATGGATAGAGATTAAACCTATTTATCTCAAGGGAGACAGCTATAGGCTACGTTACAGGTCAGGTCTGTGGAGAGGCAACCCTATTTACAGAGAGAATTGTTGTATTTTTGAGCAATAGAATCACCCGTAATGAATAAATGCTATAGTTATATATGTTTAATGTCATATCATGGAACATTCCAATAACATCTCCATGGAGACAAGCAGATGATGGACTCTCCACCAGAAAAGTTGCGCAATACACCTTTAACATGCACATTTGGCTATACAGAAAAATTGTTAGATTTGGTTCTAAAGTGATACTTATATGACCCGTATGATTACAAAAGTATTTTCAAAGATCCAGAAATCTTGCAGTAACAAATGTGTACAGTACAAAAGTGCCCAAACAGGTTCAGTTGTTCAGAGGATTGTGGGGCCTTGTTGAATGGAGAAAAAGCCCTTTGAGTTTGCAGACAATGCATAATTTCTTGTTTCATTCCTAAATGGAGCAGAGAGCGGCCTCCTCCAGGATCAGGCCTCATTTGAATTGCATGAGGAGCAGGTGATTGGATATTCAGGGCAGAGCCGTCCACACACATGATCATCTGACAGGGGCACAAGTGCTGAGGTGGACCATGTGAACCACAGACATATACAGCGACTACATACACACACGTGAGCGGAATCATAAAGAGGAGTTATAATACACTTTCACTGTGATGAGCGCAACCTGTCTCAAGATGTGGAGCCACGATAAATGGTGCTACACGGGATATGAGATTATATCTTTGTTAAAGGTGCATTATGGAAATTTTCATTTGAAAGGTCCGCCTGCTTGTCTCCATGGTGATGTTATTGCTCTGCCTGGAATGTTCCACAGTTTTATTCAACTTCATGCAAATATGACACGTCAGAAGCGTTCAGAGCATTGATTAAGAATGCATGTTTTTTGAGACATTTTGAAAATAAATGCAAAACAATGAAGCTTGGAGATGTTATTGCTTTGTTATTATACCTTTCTATCTCCATGGAAACCAAACCAGACCAAGTTACAGGTCAGATCTGTGGAGAGGCAACCCCGCTCACAGTCAGAGTGTCTGTTTTTCTAGGTATTTTTGAGCTATAAAACCACCTGTAATTGAATAAATATAAGGCAGACCTGTTTAATGTCACACTGTGGAACATTCCAGACAAAGCAATGACATATCCATAGAAACGGACCCCCAACCAAAATGTTACACAGTGCACCTTTAAGTCTTGGTTTAGTAGACCTGGACAAATCCCGGTTTAGCTCTGGGTAAGATTTTTTTTCATTATTCTTCTTGGTTGCCATAGTCTTTGCTTAAACCTGATTGTGATCTGGTTCAGACATGTAAACTTGAATCCCAGTTTAGTCCTGGTTTGGCACTCAAGAACTTTTTTATTTAGTTCTTTTTTGGAGACATTTTAGTCTTAGTTTAGAACTGGTTTACTCCAAGTATAGTCCTACATTAGGCCTGGTTGACAAATGGTACATACTTAGGCTTAGTCTATTGCTGGGTTTCAAATGACATCACAACATGGAGGAAGTTAAAATGTGTATTGTATTTTATTTTATTTTATTTTTTTTGTAATACAGTGAGTTCTTGGGTCTGGTCACTACTAGAAATTATCAACTTCAACATTTGTGAATTCACTTTTTGAATATTCCTTATCAAAATACATTGTAATCTTGTCACATTCTAGAATCTGAAAACCATCAACATTAAGTCCAAATTCAATCAAGATCAAGAAGTTCCTGGAAAAGTTGAGTTCGGCATCTTTCCTTGTTTATTCCCGCAATCATTTCCACTTTAAGATGGTGCTTAAGGCCATCCATGATCTGAGAAATACAGACTTTATTTAACACACTCTGAAGGCTGCTCTGATATTTACGATGAGGATCAGACTCTTTCCTGGAACGAAGTACATCATCAGACATGGACATAAAGCTCTTTGATTAAAACATTAAGAATATGGAGAAATGGCACTTTTGAATGCGCTCATAACTCCAGGGATCATAAACTTCACACGACATGCCTCAGTCCCAGAGACTTTATATGGGCGAGGTGTGAGTGCTGCGTTGGCTGTTTGTGTATTTTTTTTTATGGTTTATGATGAGTTGAAACATACACAGTGCTCTTGTAGATCTGTGTTATTGCTTTGCTTGCTTTGCTAAGAATTTTCCACAGTATGGCATTAAAGATAAGATAAGATAAGACTTTATTGATCTCACAGAGGAGAAGTTCACTCGTGACAGAAGCTCACAGTCAGGGGACAGTATAGTGCAAAAAGTTGTGAAAAATTGTGCAAACACTCAGAACAATAAGTAAATAAAAAATAAAATCACAATAAATATTAACATATTTACAACATCAGGTAGCTCTTATGTACAGGGAGTGAAAGAAATGTAAATATATAATAAAACATATCTCTTCTTATCTTATCTACAGTATCTTGGATGTATACAATTTAAGGTGTTTTCATGACTGGGAGCGGGCTTGTCTTTCCGCAGATCTGACTTGGGACTTTACATAGTGGGGTCAGCTGCTTGTCTCCATGGATACAGTACATATAGTCCTCGAAATACATTTTTTACTGTCAGTTTGTCTTTTCACAGATCTGCTTGTCTCCATGGAGATAGATAAGTTACATGCTGAAACATATGACAGTGGCTCGGTTGGTATTTGTCTACTGTCATATCCACTGACCCACGAGTTGGTTGTGCGATTTCAGCTCCCACAAATGAATGCTATCATTGTGTCCTTGGGCAAGACACTTAACCCACTTCACCCCTAGTATCTGCGTACATTGGTGTGTGAAAGGGTGAGAGGTTCCTTGCTGTAAAGTGCCTTGAAGGTGGAAAAACACTGTATAAAAATGTGACCAGTTACCATACAGTGTAAAGATCTATATGTTATTACTTGGCCAGGAATGTTCCACTAAAAGAATAACTCAAAAAACAAGCATAGTTACTATGAGTGGATGCATCTATCTACAAACCTGACTTTACAGTGGCACTACCTGCTTCTCTCTATGACGATAAAAGTAGGATAGATAATTTTAATGCCCTATAGTGGAACATTCAAGACAAGCTACCTAGAGTACCTTTAAAGCCCCACTGTATTAACAGGTTGAACAAAAGATAGACATTTCCTTTATTATTCAGTTATTTTACTAATCCATGGGGGAAATATTCGTACACAGGCAAGGTGCATGGGTGAAGTGTCTTGCCTAAGGACACAACAACAGTTTGCATTCAGAGCAGGGATCCAATCACTGACTTTTCCGATTACAACCTCACTCATTGTCATTGTACAACTCCATTTTTGCAGAAAAACTGAAGCGCTATTAGGCTATTCCTGTGCAAATTCACATAGTAGATAGAGGCACACTAGTAATAAATTTCATTTAGTCTTTCGCATTTTGCCACGGTCGCCTCAGGGCTGTGTATAATAACTTCTGTGGCTTCAGAGCTGTTAATTCCAGTGTACATTTGGACTTGGGTGGAGTGCCAGTCCAGAGTGCCAAATGCACGCTCTACTGCCTATGTGCGATAAAGAACAGGCATTCCAAACCTTCTGCTGAGATTGTTTTCAGGTTCTAGACTTTGAAGATATCATAATTTCAGATGGAGCTAGGGCATTTGTACAGTAAGTCAATGGAAGATTTACTGTTTTTGAAAGAAATATCCACAATAGAAGACCACAAATGTTGAACCTTATCATTATTTGTCTGGAATTGGCTCCACAAACCTGCAAAATTAATGTTATGGCTTAAAGCTATCATCTGCAAGTTTATTCGATTTCTTCTTCACCAGTGGATGGCAGATGTGAAACTGATTATTTGTAGGTGACCATTACTTCAGTCAGTGGTTTTATTAATTTTTCATATTTCATATTTATTAGGCTCCAGAATTAGCATTAGCATTAGCACCGACACACAAATACATCCCTCTGACAGGAGCCGTGTATCGCACACAGCCTCTTAGAAAGTCAGTGGTTGGATCTGTGCTCTGAATGCATACTGATGTTGTGTCCTTTAGCAAGACACTTCACCCATGCACTTTGCCTATGGGTGAATACCAGCACTTGTGATTGAGGCATTGTTCTGACTTTCTGGCACAACCTTCATCTAACAGGGCTTGTTCACACACTAGAATTTGATGATGTCATGATCTCAGAGGGTTGGGAAGGGCATATATAACTTTACTGATACTTGGCAGCTGATGTCACCAACTTTCCCGGGGGGGGGGAGCTAACTGGAGGCATTCCTCTGTCTGAAGCTCTGTTGCTCAAGTTAGACTTTAATCTGGGTTCTTTTTTAACACATGATCATAAAGAACTGACTTAGTTGAAACTACAAAATGTGATTTGTGCTGTTAAACAAGTCCCTCTCAAATAACATCACAGTTACAAGATAGGCTTTTTCTCTCCTTTTTGTTGAAAATCACCTAAATGGGACCATGGACGCTCATATTAATCACAGACTCCTGAAAATGTGTTGAGTTTTCAGACAATATAAAAACTTATGTGTTAATGTGTTGATACTTTGCAGTGACATCATGCTGGGAGTGTTCTACATGTATCTCTATGATGGAATGTTCAGCAGTTACCATGGTGGCACAATGCACACATTAGCAAACACTGCCAAAAGTTTAAGATTGTCTAAAAACGTGAGTAGAATCTCTCAGTCGTCCAGGTAGAATCCATGGCGAAAGGAGAAATTTAATTTGTCAACTGGACAGAGTTTATTTGGTTGAATACGTTTCGAAACGTATTCAACCAAATAAACTCTGTCCAGTTGACAAATTAAATTTCTTCTTTTGCCATTGTCTAAAAACTCCAAAAATACAAAATAGATTTAAACAACACATTTTCTGGAGCCTGTGATCAAGACGAGTGTTCATGGTCGCGTCTAGGTGACAGTTGTCACGTTTACATGAGAGCTTCAATTCCAAATAAAAATCATTTATTTCTGAATAAATATTAATTCCGCTTTAAAAAAGACCATGTAAACATTTAATTCCTAATGAAAATGATTATTCAGAATTAAACTTAATTCCGAAGTAAGTGGGTGGTTTATTCCGATTTTAAAGCCAAACTAATTTATTCCTCGATCATGTAAACATTTATTCTTCTTAAAAATAATTCCGGTTGTTCAGTGCATGCTCGCTGGGTCGCCCTTCTGACGTGATCCGGTCCTCTCTTCGGACTTTCATCCACTGCTCTTTGGATTTGTGAGCGGGATGTGGGAGTGGGCTGAGGTAGAGCAGCCGTTGACTCAGTTTGTCTTCTTCCTCCTTCTCCGACACTCTTCCCTCCTCCTCCTCAGCTGACAGACGTAAAGTGTGAGGATAGAATTCTCCAGCTGCTGCTTAATTATCATCGGAACAACTGCAAAAAAAGTTTGCATCATGTTTGAGTCCGTGGCGTAATGACAAACCGAGGTGACAAAAAAGCAGGTAGCAGCTGATTGTGTGTTTTCTTCTGGTAGACGCCCCCTGTCCAATCAGAACCCTTCCCGACCCCCAGACATTGAGCGGAATTAAATAAAGGCAATTTAACGTGTTTTTCCATGTAAACCTCAATTTGGAATTATTATGTCCATGTAAACTTGAAGGAGAATATTTTAATTCCGATCTATTTAACTCAGAACAGTTAATTCGGAATTAAAAAACATCATGTAAACGTGGCCACTGACTAACTAAAAAAACTGTATCCTAATGCTTGCTAGCTTGTCATATGTAATTGTATGTGTAAGAGACTTTTTAACAGCACAAATCAGCTCACCTGTTAGAGCAGTACTTACAGTTAGCGTCACATCTCCAGGGAACGTTGATGACATCAGCTGCAAAGTACCAACAGACTCACCCTCCGGCTAAGACAGTCCTGACTGCACATGTGCGATAAAGAGGGGACATCCCAAACCTCCAGCTAATCCTGCGCTAAGTGGTGCTCCTTCCGATTACTGCGTACCTCTGGAGTCACTTGTACTCGTACGTCTGTGTCCTTATGTCCCTATAGTGAGTACAGCTGGCCAGGCCCCCAGCCCAGAGGAGGCGCCGCTAATATTCACCCCATTCAACAAGTACGCTAATAAATACTTTGGTCGCACAAGGAGGACATCTGGCATTTCAATTAACTTAGCCTCTTCCCATGCGTGCCGTCTGCATGTACATTTATGGTAAACAAGAAAACAAGCAGAGATTGGCCTGTAGCTGATAAATGACTGGTTTTGGCCCGGGGCGGATGGTGTGTATATGAGGGAGGAGAAGATAGACGAGTGGAGAAGGAAAACATCAACATCTGGATTCAAGAGGCACTGAAACATGTGTCAGATCTTGCTCACTATTCCAAACACATACGAAAACTGGCTAACTAACCAACCAAATGTTTTTTTTTTCCTCTCTCTTTCTAGTCCGTTTTTGCCTAATTGTTTGATTTGAATATTTCTAAGGGCAACTTTCTTAAATATGTAATTTTCAACACTTTTCAGTTCAAGTGTTCAGTTTTATTTGGACTGGAATTAGACTAGACGTTCCTGCAGGCTGAATCTGTAATATATTCTTATATGGTCGGACATGGAGGGACAGAGATTATCGCGTAGCTCTGGTTGTCACGGTAACAAGTTATCTTTTGTTGCTATGAACAGGCCTAAAATGTTATATTTGTGTTTTATGTTTTATTTCATGGTATAAGTTGAAATAAGGCAAGTAGATGACACAATTGATTTTACAGTTACTAACCTGACATTCTAGCACTAACTTTCTGGTGCACCTCCCTCAGAAAAGTTACATGGTGCACCTTTAATTAACATACAGTATCATAAAGAATTTACCAGGTAACGCCATTCTGCACCTGTGGACTCTCACCACCAATTACATACATTTGGCCAGTTGGTGGAATGTCTTGCCCAAGAACACAACAAATAGACAGCATAAAAGACAAAGGGCAACCTGTTTGAGATAGTTTGTAAAATCCCACAGTCATCCAGGTAGAATCTATGGCAAAGGAGAAATTCAGTTTGTCAGTGAACCTATAAAACAAGTAGGTGTGTTAGTTTCAGAGTAGTTTCAGAGTAGTTAGCTCCTCCCTTCAGGCAGATATAAGGCAGTGTCCACCAGCATCTGACCACAACTGTAGAAGCAGCTTGGATGAGCTGCGAAATGTATACAACCAAAGTAAAGTTTTGTTCAGTTGACAAACAGAATTTCTCCCTTACCACAGTTTTAGACAGACAGATAGATACATACATAGTCAAAACAAGTCATAATATTGGCCCATTTGGAGGTAAAAACATTATAAGACAAAAAGGTGTGACAAAAATTGCATTAGCCTAATATGTGACCTGTAATTGTCCCTGTCACATGGTGAAGAGCAGCAGATGTGAGTGTGTCCTTCACTGTCACTGTGAGAGACAGGCCTTTTGAATGTGTTACGCAGACGAGACCACGGGGACGTCTAATCTGCACTTTCCTCTGACACCATAACCCCTAACTACAGCCCGCTGACAGGAGCAGACCACTGACAGGAGCAAATCACTGACAGGAGCAGTTCAGAACACTAAAGTATGTTTGTTGAGGAGGATGGAGTAGGTGATTTTAAGGCTTTGGTTGTTACATTGGATTGGTGTGAGATAATGTGTGTGTAGCTGTGTGTGTGGTGATCTGAAAAGACTAAAATATATACATTACAAACTACAACTTCCATTCAAATGAATATGTGAAAAAAGACCTGAGTTACATCAAAAATAAAATGATCTTTAACCTTGAATGTTTGACAAAGTGTAATAATGGGTAAATATTCTATGTACAGGTAATACAGGGTCATATTTTGGTTGTTGACGTAGGATGGACAGTGGATGGACAGAACTGACTCATTTCTTATAAAACTCACCTTTAACTCATTATGGTGCAAAAAAAAGAAACCGTGAACTGCGAATAAGACAGACCCAGATACACTATCCATCCATAAATCCACCGTGGCCAACACGAACATTCCTAACAGTGTGACGCCAGCTCCGGTCTGCTGATAATGAGAGGACGGCTGCGTCATGGTTCTTCTCAGGGACATTTTATCATTATGTCCTCTGGATGTGAGCAGGTGAGGACAGGTCTAGCTCTCCCCATTCAGATAAAAGCTTCCATATCTGTACTGGACTTTATCTGTTACATTATATTCTCCTCACACGAGTCGATATGGCTCTAATCTTTTTTTTTTTTTTCTTTTTTTTATGTAGTCTGAACCACGTATTCTTTACTGTAGTTTTAATACATTTGTTCAATCATAAAGATGCTGGTTCATTGTTTTTCAAGTAAAGCAATGCATTTTAAAGATCGTGAAAGGTTATACGGTTATAGCTAACAAATTCTAATAGCTTGTGTCCCTTTGTGCCCACAATTCGTTTCTCAACAGAATCTTCTTTCCATTTATCAGGCTGTGATATATAAGGCTTTATTCGTTATTGTTCTGTTTTAACTGGATTTGATTGTATACACATAAGCCTAATGTATTCTAAAATATTTGAAATCATATCAAATCTGAAGTAGGTTTGTCAAAAGTATCGAGTAAGTAATCGATATTCACAGGACGGAAATCAACGTTTCCTGAAAAGCTTTAGAGTTACCTTAAAGAGCCCATGTTACACTACTTTCTGATCTAACAACATTATAACAAAGCTTAAAGACTCAATTCTGTGTAATATACGACCTTTAAGCTGTATCTAGACCAGACCAGTCCTGATTTTGAAAATTACATCCTGTGTCCTTGTTGAAATCCCCAAAACTATTGATTTGTCCTAGTTTTGCCCAAGCACCGTCTCGTTTTGTATTGTGTCTGATGGAAAAGCTGGTTGGGTTTTGTGCCGACAACACAGCGCAAAGTTTGGTGGAAAGGTGAGAAGAGGGCAAAACGTGTTCTACAAACTAAAATAAAGCCACCGCCAACAGCCTGGTTGGAGTCAGATCTGTAGCAAGGCAAGTTGTATTGGTGGGCGAGACACATTTTCCACAAAAGATGAGAAACAAGATTGTGTCCACAAGAACAAGACAAGATGAGATTTTAACATAATTCTTAATAAATAAATGTTGTGATTCAGTTCATAATGTCTCAAGAAATGTCTCAAGAAATGTAACTTGCCAGCACTTAACCCTTTTTTGTCCAATCCAAATGTAAAAAAATGGGAAAACAATCTCACAATATAATTTTCGTATGTATGCACGATCTTGTGGCGATTTGTTCTCGCGAGATCTTGTACAAGATCTTGTCCCATCCCTACAAGTTTGTATACCACAAATTGTACACAAAGTACTTTACAGGATAAGAAATACATTACAAACACAATAAAAAAACAAATCAGAACATAACTAATCATCATAAAATTAACTTTAAAAGAGAAGAGTGTAGAATAAAAACCTTTCGGTCATATGCAAAGAACTGTTTTGAGCCGTGATTTAAACATGGTCAAAGTAGAAGCCTGTCTCACACGTAGATTGTATAAAGAAGTGGACTAAGGGAGTGTTACGTCAACCATAGCGTTCTGCTCCAGTCAAATAAAGCTCACCGAGGGTAGCCGTTATAGGGGCGACTTTGGAGCCAAGTTCTATATTAGGAATAGGAAATAATTTACGGACAAAATAGCAAAATAAAAATACCAGGATCACGTACAGCGGGTTAATACGAAGCGGGTTAGCTATGTCCATTTATACGTACAGTCTATGATCTCACAGCACACATTGTCCACAATGCAGTGCAGTTCACAGCTGACACACTGCCTCGTGACATCGAAAAGCTCTTTGGATATTTTTATTTACACTGTGGTCGAGGAACTTAAAGACATCAACACACACTATGTGATGAGATAACAGCGTTCTAGCTCACAAGAGTCAATTAGTTCAAACAGCTGAAAATACCACAGATAGCTCATGTATCTGTTAAGTATTGCGCCTATGCTTCTGTAATCAGTATGTCTGCATGATACAACTCATTTAAATTCAGTGGTACATATGAAATCAGTCATGCACTAGTCCATGAACATGTTAGCTACACTGCAGTCTCCCCATCCCTCTCCTTATGGACACACTGCACTCGTCACGCATGTAAATCCTCTGCTCCGCTCTCCATTACAGACACACTGAACTGGTCATCTGTAACATAGAACAGAAATACATTATAAAGGCCAAGCTATGATCCCAGTTTGCTCCTCTCTCCACTCTTCTCGTCCGCAAGATTGATTTTATAATACATTTAAAATACATTTTTACCACCGACTGCAACTTCTCCATTATTGGAGGTCTTGTATCATGCAAATTGGATTCTTGTGAGCTTTAAGACATGTTATAATGTCGTTACCTCGTCAAAAACAGACCTGGAGTTCTGTTTTGTTTCATTTGCAGGTTTGAGTAATCCTTTATTATTAGTCTGTCTACATCTCTAAAGCTCAAAATTCTCTGTCCCACCGTGTGATGTCATGAAGCAGTAGTTTTCAAGTTAACACTTACCTTTTACTTTTAGTTCAGTAGAGATTGGTAATTCCAGGGCTGAAGTTATCCAAGTGAAGATGTATAGAGTTTAGTTTGTAGTTTGTATTACCACATGACATCACAAGGTGATGTCATGTGGTAATGAGAGAAGAACTCCAGGTCTGTTTGTGATGAGGAAACATTATTATAACATAGATCAGAAAATAGTGTAATACAGGACCTAAGAGCTGGAATCTGCATAGTTCCTCGTGTTTTTAGCTCCATACAGCAGAGTAGGTGATATTGGGTACAGTTTGAGTGAGTCCTGGGTGAGGTTGGCACTTGGCAGCTCGTGGGTTGGGTCTCCTCCCTCCCATGTCCGCTCATCTCCTGTCCAAAAGTCATAATGTGAAATACGAAAGCGTGTGTGTGTTTAACCTGACAAGTTTTCATGTTTTTTTTTTTGTTTTTTTTTAATGTTTAGTTAGTACTTGTAGTAAATATTCATTATAGTTTTACATAGTTTGTAGAGAAAAGTGGAGATGAAAAGTACAAAAATACAACTAGTGCTGAGTTCTACAGAATCCCTCAATGTCATCAACACAGACAGTTTACACACAAGGAAGGCACTTCTGACTGTTTGAACCTTATTTTTTACCAAATAAAGGGGTTATCATTTATTTTTACTAATCTAGTCATAGAGATTGAGTTCATTAGAGGTTAGCCTTTGTTTACAGTATGGTTTCTAGGTAATGGTTCTGGGATTACCTCTACATATGTCCTATCTGCTGCTAGTGTTCAACCAGGAAGTCAAATTAAAAACTTCATAGAAATAAATAAATTAATTAATTAATTAAACAACAACAAATTAAACAACTTTTAACCATTTTTAGTGAAATGAGAAGTTCAATGTCATATGTCCTTAGAATCAAGAATAATTGAAGTCCCATGTGTCATTTGGGAGCGTCTTTTAACATATACGTCTGCATTAAATCATTAAAACAGCAGTCTTGAGTGAATATAATTAACACTGAATTTTGTTGAACTGTAAGAAGGGAGAGAATGACGTGCTGGTGTGGGGACAGAGCCGTTCAAATGGTCAAACAGTTGTATAAATCTGAAGATAAACAGCAGCTGTTTGAGAGCAGCCTGTGCCACACTCATATCAAACCCACACTGTTCTACGGAGCCTCATGGAGCCTGGAGCAGGACACTGTGTGCAGAGACTAAAATGGCTCCTGTCAGTCCCTGCCTGTCCCTGTTGGTCCATATCAGTCCTAGTCTGTCCCCAAACTCTGTCTGTTTCTGTCTGTCCTTTTTGTCTCTGTCTGTCCCTGTCAGTCCTCAGTCCCTGTCTGTCCCTGCCTGTCTGTGTCAGTCCCTGTGCATCCGTCTATCATGTCTGTCCCTGTCAGTCCCTGTCACTTCCTCTCCTCCTGTACCTCTGTGACAGGACACTGTATCTGTGTGACTCTAATAAGACAGGTGTCCAAGAGTCTTCAACACGTCCAGCCCTGACCACTGAGCTGAGAACAGAAGAGTCCCTAACCTAAAATCAACATCGTACAAGATTAAGTCAGGACAAAGGCAAAACATTTGAATAGATTTGTCTCTAAAAAAACAAATCCTCAAACTGCAGAGAGCCCCATGTACCACCAGAGGTCACCTGCGTACTACCTGTGGTAAACGTACCACAGTTTGAGAAACACTGGACTACACTCTTCATCCATTTTATGGCAACAGTTCACTGATGTTATGCAATTCTTCTGAATGAGGAAAAGTCCTAAAGTTCTTCAATTCAGAAAGGAAGATATTGTTGCTATGCAAAAAATGTTCCACAGTATGGCATTAGAGTAGACCTATTCTGCAAAATGGACTTTTCAGAGCTTTTAACCATGTTCCAAAACCATGACTTTTAACCAAGTCTCATTTACTCACCTGAAGTTGTATTTGGAGTGATTCGTGCATGTTTAATCACCTATTTACAAGACGCCATATTGCCGATCTACTCTAGTACACGCCCACTGCTCTGTACTTCGTTCTCCAAATTTATTTTCTAAATCAGTGATACACGAAGGATTCAGCAGCGTCGCGTAGTCATTTTGGTACAGATAGTTTAACCAAAAACACCTGTAATGAACTGGATGAAAGAGAAATGTTTATTGTGGAATATTCAATATAGCCATAATACACAAATAATACACAAAGCGATATTTCCACAGAGACAAGCAGGTAAAGGATCCTCTACCAGAAACGTTACATAGTGCCTCTTCATTACTGCGACTGTCTCACAGCAGAAGTTGAAGCCCCTCCTCTTTTTAATCCGAGAATTAGACTTCCTTTTTAATGAACGCATTCCCCTCTGCGCTCAGTGTGACTCCTGCTCTGCACAGATCACCGCACTATTACAACTCGGACACACACGGATCGCTCCAAACACCTCTCCCCTCTCTCTTCCTCCTTTCTCTCTTTCTACCTCTCTCCCTATCTCTGCTGTTTCTCTTCCTCTCTCTGTCTCTGTCACTCCCTCGTTCTCACCCTCTCTTTTCTTCCTCTCCTCCCTCTCCCTTCGCTCCTTTCACACCCGCGGGTGCTCTCCCAATAAGTCTCCCACAGTGTCATGTCTAGACCAGCCCGAGCCCAGACAAGACCGAGAGGAGCCGGAGAGCTGCTGTCTTATGTGACTGAAAAACAAGGAAAAACAAGTTGGATTTAACCCTCAATCAATTATTGTTATCAAATATATTATCAAACCATAGAGTGTTCGGCTCCAGTCAAATGAAGCTCACTGAGGCTAGTGGTTATAGGAGTGAATTTGGAGCCAAGTTCTTAGGAATAGAAAACTAGAAATCTGTTTACAGACAAAATAGTGGAATAAAAACAGCGGGATCATGTAGAGCGGGTTAAAATGAATATTTAAGACCAAAATGACGAGGTTCACAGCAGCAGTTACACAGAGGGGCCACAGTTTTTCAATGAAAAGTTGGAACGTGGCGGTTAGTGGGTTAGCTATGTTCATTTACAGTCTATGTATCAAACACATGATTCTGAAAATGATGATAAATATACAAAGAAAGTATCTACATAACTTAAAGGTGTATTAGTTTTCTTGTAATGTTCCACAGTATGGCATTAAACGTATCTGTCTTCATTAGATTACCTGTGTTTTTTTGCATTATCAAATTAAACTTTATTTTGATTGCACGTATTACCAGCACAACATCCCCAAACTTATCACTGTGAGTAGGCTCGCCCCTCCACAGATTGAACCTGTAACTCACCTGCTTATCTCCACAGAGGCAGAAGTTTAATACCATACTGTGGAACCTTCCCGGGCAAAGCAGTAGCCTTCCACCAGAAAAGTTACAGAAAATACATAGGTAAGTGTAAGATTTGGACAGTACTCCCTCCAGCTAGGTACTTGTGAACAAGAACTGGGGATGGGTTCCTGACCATTGCACTGTTCTTTACACAATAGGACTGAAAGATGGGTCAAATGCAGAGGACACATTTTGTTATGGGTCAAATGCAGAGGACACATTTAGTTATCAGGACAAATGCAAATGACAGATTTTGTTATAGATCAAACACAAAGTACACATTTTGTTATGAGGTCAAACGTAGAGGACACATTTAGTTATGGGTCAAACGCAGAGGGACATTTCCATAAGAAGAGTGTAGGACAGTGAGCCCATGCAGATGAACGTTTCCTTCTGTCTCCTGTTGTGTTGGAGAGCGGCTGAATTATTGACTGAACCAAACAAAAGCAGCGTTCACCTCCTCACAGGTAAACACAGAAATGAACCAACTCTGTCCTCCAAATCTTTCATTGTACTTTACACACTTTTTTTTTTTTTTCCTGATACAGATTCAAACTGTTCTAAAGTTCTGTATATGTGTCATTGTTTTCAGATTGATTTGAAAGGGCCCATATCACACTATTTTCTGATCTCTGTTCTAATGTTGTTTCTTCATCACAAACAGACCTGGAGTTGTGTTTTGTTTCATTCACACATGTTTAACACACAAACACTGCATATTTAGACTGAGTTCCTTTAATCAAACAGATAACACTCTGTTCCACCTTGTGATGTCATGTGGTAATACCGAAAGTGCTCCACTGTGTTTTTAAACTCCGTACACCTTCACTAGAATCATTTGGATAATTTCAGCCTTGGAATTGCCAATCTCTGAACTGAAGGTAAAAGGAGCTGCTAACTTGAAAACTACTGCTACTACTGGGTTTGGATGGCTGCTCCCATTTGTTGTACAGTCTGACTCCTGCTTGTCTCCATGGAGATGTTAATATTATGCCTGGAATGTTCCACAGTATTGCTTTAAACGTGTATATATATATATATATCTGCATGGAGATAAGCAAAGGGCGCCTCCAGGTATCTTTTAGCAGTAAAGATACTTGTAATTGACTAAATGTAAGATATATGTTCAATGCCATACTGTGGAACATTTCAGACAAATTCATATCAGACATGCAGGTGACAGACTCTTTATCGAATTTCCAGAGTTTGTTAAATTCGTATTGATCATTGCAAATACTGTCACAGGGCAAAGCCATTTTGTAATTTGGATTTTCCTAAAAGAATAGAAAAAGAAACAATAAATCAAATGGAAAAACTAGGTTGACATGTTTTGTTTTTTTTACATGAGCCCTGCTGTTATGGCTTCTAACCAGAGGCCCACTTGTGTCTGTTTGGTGAATGTTGTGGGGCGTGTGGCTGACCTCGCTCCAGTGGGGGACTGAAGATGGAAATGAGTTTTGGCTATATTCTTGCATATTTACAGACATGTTTATGCTGCATATATTAAAGCTGCTCTATGTAACTGTCAGACTGTGTGTCCACCACTGAGTCTCCATGGAGACGTCACTTGTCTGGAATGTTCCACAGTATGACATTAAACATATCTATCTTGCATTTATTCATTTCCAGGTGTTTTGTTGATCAAAAATATGCCACTATGCATTATCAAATCAGGTTTGCCTCTCCACGGATCTGACCTGGTTGCTTCACCTGTTTGTTTCCATGGAGTTAGACAAGAATAAGGCCGTGCTGCGGAACATTTTAGGTAAAGCATAACATCATGAAAAATGCAGTAGTGTAGTTTAGTGTGAAAAACGTGCAGATGGTCAGAGCATTTGTGCATTTGTGGACAGGGAAGCTGTTTATACTTTTCTCTCAACTGAATGTCACTAAAGTTAAATTTTTTGTCTTGTTTCGCTGTTGTGACACTTCGACGAATCAGATTCAAACACCGGTCATGACGCTCTTTTTCCTGATCTCCTTCAGCGAGAGCCGTTCCACATGCAAATGTGTAGAACTCACTCCAGAGTGACACACAGATCGGTCTGGCATGAGCAGGTCGCAGACTTCCCACCACAAAAGTTACATAATGCACCTGTAAAAGAAATAAATCAAACATGACATCTTCTAACTTGTGCCTAATTAATGTGAGGATGACTGTCTGCACTTTAAACTTCAGACTTCTCTTTCCGAGTGGATGATTTGAGAGTGAAGAGACCGGTGACGTCTGCTCCTGTGAAGATGTGAAGCTCTGAGAGGAGCAGAGACATGGAGCTGTTAACAAGCTCAGGTCCTTCAGCCAGGCCCTCTGGACAATCACACATAATTACTCATGTTTTAAGCTTTTCGCTGTGTTTCTTTTGCAGAGAGCGCCGACAGGTCCCTGACAGGTCCGTGACAGGTGAGTTTGGGAAATTTGTTTGGGCCAACATAAGACAAAATAATTAAAAATAAATGAGTAAAGAGCCAGTAGATGCTTTTAAATGTGACTGCTGTGAAGGGTTCAAAAGCGGTACATTCTCAGGCGACTCTGCGAGAAAGTTGTGAGTTAGATTCCCGCTTAAATAGAAAACATTTGCTTTCACTGGAGTCTGCATCTGCTCTTCATCCTATATTATATGTTGATGCTAAGTTGGTGTATTAAAGGTGCACTACAGAACTTTTCTGGTGGATGATCAGCCGCCTACTTGTCTATGTTTTTGCTTTGCCTGGAATGTTCCACAGAGTCAGGCATTAAACAGGTCTGTCTCCATGGAGACAAGCAAGTTATGCCACAACTGATACTTTGCAGTGACATCGCGCTGGGGGTGTTCTACGTGTATCTCTATTGGCGGAATGTTCATCAGTTACTATGGCGACACAATGCACACATTAGTAAGCTGTAAAATATCAGCAGAACAGAACAGTAAGAATGTTTTTGTGTATTTTTTTATTTTTTATTTTTTTTAATCAGTATAAACACACGTAATTTGAGAAATACAAGACAGAAAGTTTAATGCTATGTGGAGTATTCTAGGTAAACATCTCCATAGAGACAAGCAGAACCCTACACCAGGAAAGGTACATAGTGCACCTTTAAATTATACAAGAATGAATAATTTTCTTCAGTTGACTTCCTAAGGCCCATAGTAGCTTTACATACTGATTAAATGGCACATGGTCACATTTTTATACAGAACTTTTCCACCTTCAAGGCACTCAAAGCTCTTTACAACAACACAACAACAGAATTCATCTGTGGGAGCTGGAATCTCACCGCCAACCTGTGGGTCAACGGATCTGATCGCGCAACAAGAGCGGAATTTGAACCACCAACCTTCGGATCAGTGGGCAAACACTCTACCAACTGAGCTACCGTTGCCCCTAAAAATAATCCTTGATATATATATATTTTTTTTACATCATTTCACATTTATAATAAAATGTACTCATTTTACTCTTACATCATGCTTTTTTGCACTATTGGCCCCCTGTGACCACCAATCACTCACACTCCACATTCTCACTCTGAGTGCTTGCCCAAGGACACAACAACAGTAAGCACTATCCTGAGCTGTTGTTTGCATTTGTTTTTCTCTATCTGTTGGCTGCTGCTGCACAACTCGCATCTGCTGTAAAGGCATGAAATAAAAAAACAAAACAAAAAAACGTACATTTCTTCAGAGAACAGAGCAGAATTCACGTGTGTTCATATTTTATTCATGTTCTGGAGGTCTTTTGGAGGTCTCCTGGTTTCTACCTCCGCTGTAGATCCACCAAAGCAGAAGACTTTCAACCCTGTGCAGGCCTTAGCTTTAAACAACATCTCCTGTACCAGACTTAATTCATGTTTTTACTATTTTAAGCACTTGTACTGTAAATGTTGCAAGAAAAGTAGAAAATTATGCAACATGTAACACACTGGGAGTCAGATTCTACACTGAGTTTTGTTTTATACCTTCTTTAAACATGCACTGTGTAACTTTTCTGGTAGAGACATTATTGCTTCACCTTTAGTATTCCAAAATGTGACGTTCAACTTTTTAATCTCCATAGAAACAAACAGGAGATGCCACCAGGTAAATTTACAGGTGAGATCTGTGAAAAGGCGACCACACACACAGTAAGAATGCGTGTTTTTAAAGGCAATAAAACGCCCATAATTGAACAAAATGCATTTTATATAAGTTTCATACCATACTGTGGAACATTACAGGCAGAGCAATAGCATCTCCATGGTAACAGACCCCCTACCTGAAATGTTACAAAGTGCACCTTTAAAGATCCTATATTGTGAGCTTTAAGCAGAGGTGGAAAAAGTACTGAAAAATTGTAATTAAGTAAAAGTATCTTTACTTTGCTTAAATCTTACTCAAGTAAAAGTAAAAGTACCCGTCTGAAAATGTACTCGAGTAAAAGTAAAAAATTACTTCATTTCAAATGTACTTTGAGTAAAAGTTACTTAGTTACTTTCAATTAAATAAAAAAAAAAACTACAGTAAAAATGCAGGTTTTTTCATAATGTTGCTGCACATAAATGCAGTCTTAAATAGACATAAACTGCGGTAAACTAAATGTGACGCACTACCATTTAATTCCTCTAGGAGCTGAAGATATATGGGATAATGAATCTAGGACAGGGGTCGGCAACCCGCGGCTCCAGAGCCGCATGTGGCTCTTTCATCGTTCTGTCGTGGCTCCCTGTGACTTTGGAAAATAGTCTATGACATCATCAGTCTGTGACACCATCAGTCTGTGACATCATCATCAGTCTGTGACATCATCAGTCTGTGACATCATCACAGTCTATGACATCATCACAGTCTATGACATCATTAGTTTGTGACATCATCAGTCTGTGACATCACCACAGTCTGTGACATCATAAGTCATGTTATAATGTTGTTACCTCTTCAAAAACAGACCTGGAGTTGTGTTTTGTTTGAGTAATCCTTTATTATTAGTCTGTCCAAAGCTCCAAATGTTCTGTTCCACCTTGTGATGTCATGAAGTGGTAGTTTTCAAGTTAACAGCTACTTTTTACGTTTTGTTTAGTAGAAATTGGCAATTCCAGGGCCGAAATGATCCAAATGATTCTAGTGACAGTGTATGGATTTTAAAAACACAGTGGAGCTCTTCCTGTATTACCACATGACATCACAAGGTGGAACAGAGCGTTTTCAGTTTGAAAGAAGAGCTCAGCCTAAATATACAGGGTTTGTGTGTTAAACGTGTATGAATTAAACAAAAACTTCAGGTCTGTTTGTGAAGAGGAAACACCATTCGAATGTAGATCAGATCATCCTTTAAAAGTATCCCATTGGTCCATTAGTTGTATGGACAGTTTCATCAGGTTGCCTCATGGGAGAAGTCTTACCTGAGGATTTGGACAGAGAAGTGCTGATGGTTGTAAAACAGAGTCTAAAAATACAAGTGATGGACAGAAGTGCAGAGAGAGCATTTGTTCTGCTCTTATCCTCTTAAATCTGCTGTTAGCTCAATCTCAACATAATCATTTATTTAAAACTTCAACCAGGAATTACAACGAATCCAGAGTTTGATTTAAACAGAAACACATCAGACTGGTTTAGACCTGGTTTAGTCCTGGTTTAGACCTGGTTTAGACCTGGTTTAGTGCTGGTTTAGTCCTGGTTTAGACCTGGTTTAGTCCTGGTTTAGTCCTGGTTTAGACTTGGTTTAGACCTGGTTTATACCTGGTTTAGACTTGATTTAGTCCTGGTTTAGGCCTGGTTTAGATTTGGTTTAGACTTGGTTTAGACCTGGTTTAGACCTGGTTTAGATTTGGTTTAGACTTGGTTTAGACCTGGTTTAGACTTGATTTAGACTTGGTTTAGTCCTGGTTTAGTCCTGGTTTAGACTTGGTTTAGACCTGGTTTAGACCTGGTTTAGTGCTGGTTTAGTCCTGGTTTAGACCTGGTTTAGTCCTGGTTTAGTCCTGGTTTAGACTTGGTTTAGACCTGGTTTATACCTGGTTTAGACTTGATTTAGTCCTGGTTTAGGCCTGGTTTAGATTTGGTTTAGACTTGGTTTAGACCTGGTTTAGACTTGATTTAGACTTGGTTTAGTCCTGGTTTAGACCTGGTTTAGACTTGGTTTAGACTTGTTTTAGACCTAGTTTAGTCCTGGTTTAGACTTTATTTAGACTTGGTTTAGACCTGGTTTAGACTTTATTTAGACTTGGTTTAGTCCTGGTTTAGACCTGGTTTAGACTTCATTTAGACCTGTTTTAGACCTAGTTTAGTCCTGGTTTAGACTTTATTTAGACTTGGTTTAGACTTTATTTAGACTTGGTTTAGTCCTGGTTTAGACCTGGTTTAGACTTCATTTAGACCTGTTTTAGACCTAGTTTAGTCCTGGTTTAGACTTATCTTAATTCTTCTTAGACTTAATCCTGGTACAGTTGTGGTTTAGTCCTGGTTTAGACCTGTTTTAGACTTGGTTTAAGCCTGGTTTAGGACCTGTTTTAGACTTGGTTTAATCCTGGTTTAGACCTATGAATCCAGAGTTAGATCTATAAACAGATACATACCAGCCTGTATTTGAACATCTAATGCTTTATACATTTACTTTGAAGGGTTCATATGACATTCTAATGGTGTTTCCTCATGTTTAACACACAAACCCTGCAGATTTAAATTGAGTTCTTCTCTCAAACATGAAACACTCCACCTGTTCCACCTTGTGATGTCATGTGGTAATACAGGGAATGCTCCACTGTGTTTTTAAACTCCATACACCTTTACTAGAATCATTTGTTTGATATATGCATGTAATTTCCGCCCTGTACTTGCCAGTCTCTACTGAACAAAAGGTAAAAGGTAGCTGTTAACTTGAAGGTCTTTTTTTTTTTTTTTTTTTTTTTTTTTTTAAACTTTGGAGATGTAGACAGACACTCAAACGTGTGAATGAAACAAAACACAACACCAGGTATGTTTTTGAGGAGCTAACAACATTATAACGTAGCTTCAAGCTCACAAGAGTCAACTTTGCATATTTAAGGACCTTTAAAATGTAAATGACTGAAGGAAAAGGGGTTCTGTCTCCAACTTTCTGCAAACTTGTTTTTACATGAAGGTCTGTTGGTTGTAATGTATCCACCAGCTCAATATTGATGTAAAAATAAATAAATAAAATAGATTAAATCCAAGCATGTTGTTATATTTCTTGTACAGTCTCTTGCAGTGGAGCATAATGAGCAGCGGGTGGCAGCACTGAGCTGAGGAAAGCTCCACTGCTTTTACAGAACGGATCAAGACTGACAGTTTTACACTGTTAGAGAGTTTAATTGTTTTCAGAAATTCACAGGTTCACAAGAAAATTATGGCGAATTATAGACTCAATTTATTTAGTAACACTTTAAATCAGTATTTTCAGAAATAGAATAAAAAGAATAAAACATAATTTGTCATTTGTTATTAAACTGTTCTAGTAATGGTTCATACTTTGGTTTAGACCTGGATTAGACTTGGTTTAGACCTCATTTAGACCTCGTTTAGACTTGGTTTAGACTTGGTTTAGTCCTGGTTTAGACCTGATTTAGTCCTGGTTTAGTCCTGGTTTAGACCCGGTTTAGACCTGGTTTAGACTTGATTTAAACCTGGTTTAGTCTTGGTTTAGTCCTGGTTTAGTCTTGGTTTAGTCCTGTTTAGACCTGGTTTAGACTTGGTTTAGTCCTGGTTTAGACCTGATTTAGTCCTGGTTTAGACCTGATTTAGTCCTGGTTTAGACTTGGTTTAGACCTGGTTTAGACCTAGTTTAGTCCTTGTTTAGGCCTGGTTTAGACCAGGTTTAGTCCTGGTTTAGACCTGGTTTCGACTTGGTTTAGTCCTGGTATAGTGTGGTTTAGTCCCGGTTTAGTCCTGGTTTAGACCTGGTTTAGTCCTGTTTTATTCCTGTGTGAATACACCCCAATTTTTTACACTCATATAGGAAAATAAGTATTTGAACACCCTGCTATTTTGCAAGTTCTCCCACTTAGAAATCATGGAGGGTCTGAAATTTTCATCGTAGGTGCATGTCCACTGTGAGAGACATAATCTAAAACGAAAAATCCAGAAATCACAATGTATGATTTTTCATATTTGTATGATACAGCTGCAAATAAGTATTTGAACACCTGTCTATCAGCTAGAATTGTGATCCTCAAAGACCTGTTAGTCGCCTTTAAAAAGTCCACCTCCACTCCATTTATTATCTTAAATCAGATGCTCCTGTTTGAGGTGGTCAGCTGCATAAAGACACCTGTCCACCCCATACAATCAGTAAGACTCCAACTACTAACATGGCCAAGACCAAAGAGCTGTCCAAAGACACCAGAGACAAAACTGTACACCTCCACAAGGCTGGAAAGGGCCAAGCAGCTTGGTGAAAAAAGGTCCACTGTTGGAGCAATCATTAGAAAATGGAAGAAGCTAAACATGACTGTCAATCTCCCTCGGACTGGGGCTCCATGCAAGATCTCACCTCGTGGGGTCTCAATGATCCTAAGAAAGGTGAGGAATCAGCCCAGAACTACACGGGAGGAGCTGGTCAATGACCTGAAAAGAGCTGGGACCACTGTTTCCAAGGTAACTGTTGGTAATACACTAAGACATCATGGTTTGAAGTCATGCATGGCACAGAAGGTTCCCCTGCTTAAACCAGCACATGTCAAGGCCCGTCTTAGGTTTGTCAATGACCATTTGGATGATCCAGAGGAGTCATGGGAGAAAGTCATGTGGTCAGATGAGACCAAAATAGAACTTTTTGGTCATAATTCCACTAACCGTGTTTGGAGGAAGAAAAATGATGAGTACCATCCCAAGAACACCATCCCTACTGTGAAGCATGGGGATGGTAGCATCATGCTTTGGGGGTGTTCTTCTGCACATGGGACAGGGCGACTGCACTGTATTAAGGAGAGGATGACCGGGGCCATGTATTGCGAGATTTTGGGGAACAACCTCCTTCCCTCAGTTAGAGCACTGAAGATGGGTCGAGGCTGGGTCTTCCAACATGACAATGACCCAAAGCACACAGCCAGGATAACCAAGGAGTGGTTCTGTAAGAAGCATATCAAGGTTCTGGCGTGGCCTAGCCAGTCTCCAGACCTAAACCCAATAGAAAATCTTTGGAGGGAGCTCAAACTCCGTGTTTTTCCGGCACAGCCCAGAAACCTGACTGATCTAGAGAAGATCTGTGTGGAGGAGTGGGCCAAAATCCCTCCCTCAGTGTGTGCAAACCTGGTGAAAAACTACAGGAAACGTTTGACCTCTGTAATTGCAAACAAAGGCAACTGTACCAAATATTAACATTGATTTTCTCAAGTGGGAGAACTTGCAAAATAGCAGGGTGTTCAAATACTTATTTTCCTCACTGTACTTTGTGTGTTTTGTCATGAAAAGTGCTGCTCATTTTAACCCCCCTCCCTTTTCTCTCTCCCTCCCTCTCTCTCCCTTCTCTCTCTTTCTCTCTTACTCTCTCTCTTTCTCCTCCTCTCACCCCATCTCTCTCTCTTCTGTTTCTCCCTTTCTCATTTTCTCTTTCCCCTTTCCAGCTCATATTTGTTAAACCTGTCTGGAACTTTCCTTTACTGTCTCTACTGCATCCTCGCACCCACACAGATGCATGATGGGAAAAAAGAGCAGCACAGCGGCCATACTGGGGACCGCATGACGTGTGAAGCGAACCGGAGCTGAGGTGGAACCTGGCATGGACTCAGAATGATGTAATGATGAAAGCACACATAAAATAAATAAATAGTTGAATCATCCAGGCAAAGCAATAACATCTCTATGGAGACAAGAAAAGGTACACAGTGCATCTTTAAGTGTGTCTTGAGTATAGCTGGAGGATAAGATGTGCATATTTTAGACTGTACTTTTCTTTGTCCATCTCCTAATGACCCTGATGCCGGTACGGTCTTTAAAGGGCCTCTGTGCTCCGAGGGTCCCCCTGGTGGTCACTGCGAGGTATGGGCTCTGTTTCTCTCTTTTACGTCAGGATTCAGTCTCGACCGTTTCGACTTTCAAGCAAACATCAAACGCAAACTATTCTTTCTACTCTCACTCCGTTCCTCTCTCTCTCTCACTCCCTCTTTCTTCTCTCGCTTTTGTTCTCGTTTAGCCTTTTCTTAATCTTCTTCATTCTCTTTTTTCTTTCTGTTGCCTCTCTCCGTCACTCTTTTTCTTCCATCCCTCTCTCTTTCCTTGTATCTCTCTCTCTCTGTGTCTTTCTTCTCTCCCCCTTGTCTTGTCCTTCGTCTTCTTTCTTTCTCCCACTTTTATCTCTCTCTCTCTCTCTCTTTCTCCCTCATTTTATCTCTCTCCTCTCCCTGTCCTTCACCTGTCTCTCTCTGTCTCTCTCTCATCACTTGTTCAGTACTCTTGTCTCTCTCTTTCTCTCCCCCTCCCCTCTCCCCCGTCTCTTCCTTTTACTCCTCACACTTCCACTTGCTCTCTTCTTTTTCCTCTATCTGTCTTGTGTCTTTCTGTCACTGTCTTCCCCTCTCCTCTCCTCTCTCTCCTTTCCTCCTCTCCATCTCTTCTTTATTCTCCCTCTGTTTTCTCTCTCACCCTCCCCTTTCCCTCTTTCACACACACTCCCCCTCTCTAGCTCTCTCCCTCTCTTCCATCCCCTCTCATCTCTCATCATTTCTTCTCCTCTTCTTTCTTTCTTGCCCACCCCCATCTCTCCTCTCTCTTTCTTCTCCTCTCTCCTCTCTCTCCCTCTCTCTCTCTCTCTAACTCTCTCACTCACTCTTCTCTCTCCTCTGCTTCTCTCTCACTCTCTTTTCTCTCTCTCCTCTCTCTCCCTCTCCTCCCCTCTTTCACTCACTCTTCTCTCTCTTCTGCCTCTCTCTCCTTCTCGTCTGTCTCCTCTCTCTCCCTCTCCTCTCTCTCCTCTCCCCTCTCTCACTCACTCTTCTCTCTCGTCTGCCGCTCTCTCCTTCTCTTTCTTCTCCTCTCTCTCCTTTCCCCTCTCTCACTCACTCTTCTCTCATCTGCCGCTCTCTCCTTCTCTTTCTTCTCCTCTCTCTCCATTCCCCTCTCTCTCTAACTCTCTCACTCACTCTTCTCTCTTCTCTCTCCTCTGCTTCTCTCTCTCTCTCTCTTCTCCTCCTTCCTCTCTTTCTAACTCTCTCACTTACTCTTCTCTCTCATCTGCCGCTCTCTCCTTCTCTTTCTTCTCCTCTCTCCTCCTCCTCTTTTAGCCCAGAGCCAGGGTTCGTTCTAATGAAGACCCTGTAGACTGTCTCAGATCAGAGCTCATGGTCAGTGTCAGTGTGAGGAACAGGAAATAAACAGAGCACAAAAAAGAGACACAGAGACAACAACCCAAACATGAACTTTTGTTATAATGGCACACGACGCTGCCCTGGACACACATGGCAAAGTCAACAACAACAAAAAATACTAAAAACAATATTAAAATACAAAAAGAAAAGCATCAAAGTACCAACCAGCTCCATAAATGTGACTTGTGCACACGTGTTTATTAAAAGGCCCATATTGCACTACTGTACCTGGAGTTGTGTTTTGTTTCATTCACAAATTCTGCCTATATAAGACAAACTCTCCTCCCAAAGTGAAAACACGCTGTTCCACTTTGTGATGTCGCATGGTAATACAGGAAGAGTGCCACTGTGTTTTTAAACTCCACACACCTTCACTAGAATCATTTGGATCATTTCAGACCTGGAATTACTGAACTAAAGGTAAAAAGTAGCTGTTAACTTGAAAACTACCGCTTCATGACATCACAAGGTGGAACAGAGCATTTTGAGCTTTGGATAGACAGACTAATAATGCAGAATTACTCAAATATGTGTGTATGAAACAAAACACAACTCCAGGTATGTTTTTGAGGAGATAACAGCATTCAAACATGGCTTAAATCTCACAAGAGTCAATTTTACGTAATATAGCACATTTAAACTGCTTCTCTATTTAGTTAGCTGGAGTTCTTGCGCGCTCTGATGATGTTTTATAGAAACAAACAATGATAAAGGGTTAGGGTTACGGTTAGGGTCACAGCTATAATGATTTAAAGTGGGACGAAACACCTAAACACCTAAACTCATCTCACATCCACATTTCATCTACTAGTCGAGCTGCTAAACTGGGCAGTACCTGGAGGAGTATAGGGGGGGAATATGAACAGTGTGATTGGTCGAACAGGTATCCACACTTCAAACTCCGCCCCTGGTGCCAGGTTTTTGTCATCAGAAACATCAGGCTGTAATCAGGGCAGTTCTATGTGACGTTACATAGTACTTAGATTTGCAGTGGCCTCTGAAGGCAGCACACGCTCAGTTTTTGTCTGTTTTTGGACACAAAGCTGCAAAGTGACCTAGTTTAAACGACAAATGTCAAGAAGACTAGAGACAATAAATACCCAATACTAATAAAACAATATATACACAGTTTAGGAGGAAAAAAGTTGATTTAGTGTTCCACTTTACCAACTTAAAGCGCATTATGTTGTTGAATGTTGTATGCACATATTTAATTACAGGTGTTTTTCTTGCCCAAAATACCTTGAATAATGAGGTCCTTTGTCCGACTCCGAAGGCAGTGTGGGGATTTTGTGTGTGGAGTTTGCATATTCTCCCTGTGTCTACGCAGGTTTCTTCAGGTTTCACCGCTAAAACATGTACAAGGCCACTCTGAGGCTATGACAAATAAATAAATAAATAAATAAATAAATACATAAACAAATAAATAATAAATAAATACATGAAATTAATTCCAGGAAAAGCAGTAGCATCTCCATGGAAACCGGCAAGCAGGTGAAACGACCAATGCCAAATGTCCCAACCCATTTCAAAAGCCTAATAAAGAATGGACCATGACGATGCAGTACATGTAACTTTTTAAGAGTAAAAAAAAAAAAAAATGAATAGAATTTTTGTATTTTGTATTTTCATTTGACCTCAAACACATTAGAGCTCAGCCTCCAGTTTCCTGTGAGGGTAAAAACACCAATCTAAATCTTTTCACTTGTGGACCTCTTGCAGGAGTGTTTGTTTGTTTTGAAGAGGGAGTGCAGTCTGGGCCTTGATAAAGCAGAAGAGAAAAGAAAAGAAAAGAAAAGAAAAAAGAAAAGAAAGGTGAAGTACAATCTCACCTTTAGACCAGCCCAGACACATCCTTTTAGTACAAGTCTAAGGTCTGCCCTTAAACCTGCCCTGTATATATCACAGGTATCACTATGGCAACACTGACTAATGCAATAAACAATAGCAAGACTCTTTTTTTCTTTATTAAATATTTGTGTTTTTAAATGAATTTTACACTCTGAATTTTTACTGTTGAGATTTTGTGCAAGAAAAACAAAACACAAAGATGGAAAACTGCAAAACTGCAAAGTTCAGCGACTGGAATTCGGAGTAAAAACATTTCAAATCTAAGTAAAAAAATTCACCAGAGTTTAATTCTCTGTTAAAGGTGCTCTGTGTAACCTTTCTGGTAGCAGGTTGCCACTTGACTGTTACCATGGAGACAGGATGTACCCATGGAAACAATTTGTGTTTTAAGAAAAATGTAAAACTAATTATTGATTAAAGCTGCAGTGCGTCATTTTTGATGCCACCTGCTTGTATCCATGGAGATGTTTTACCTGGAATGTTCCACAGTATGGCATAAAATCTATTACTTTATTACTAAAACTACCTTGAGAAACTTTCCACCTCTCCCCAGATCTCTCCCGTAACTTTTTCTGTTGCCATTTTTGTGTCTGTTTATCAGCTTGCCTCCATGGAGATAATATGTTTAATACCATACTGTGGAACATTCCAGGTAAAACATCTCCATGGATACAAGCAGGCGGCGTACCCTTGAGTAGAAATGTTACATAGTGCAGCTTTAATCCATATCTTTTCATTATTTTTGTAGAACTGAAACACAAATGGTTTCCACGGATACACCTCCTCCTGTCTGCAGCTCAGGGCTTTTGACACAGATGTTCCTCCGTATGTTTGGCTTGTTTTTAGCATTTTTTACAAAATACTAAACCATAACGAAATAAACAGCCCACATTCTTTCTGCAATGATCCCCACAATCAGGCTCTGACATCTGCTGCCTCCGCCCATCTGGCTCCCACTCCCCGTCTATTACAACACCATTCAAAGCACCATTCAGAACCGGGGTATGGAGACACAAATGGGACAAACCAGTGGAGATTTTTGGAGTGGGGGGCTCAGAATAAAGCAGATAATGACAGGACATAGGGACGGAAAACTGTCGGTCGGATGAAAGACACACGGAACGCTTGTGATGGAGAGAGGAGGAAGAGGAAGTGCTCAAGATGGCCGACGTGTTTGGAGGGTCACCGCGGGAACTGGCTGGCGTAGGTTCAGACAGATTATGGAGATGTGTTTTAATGGTTGTGAAATGTAAAGATGTTATTATTGAAATACTATTTTTAGGAAGAGCTGGGATATTTGGTACTAAACAGAACGTCTCATTAAAATACTGTGCTATTTTAAATCCACAGGCAGTTGTGTGTGTAAAAAAAGACATATTGGCCTTCATTTAGTAACACTGTGGTGAAAAGAGTGCATATTGTGCGTATAATCTTGCATATGGCAGAGGGCACGTGTTAATTATCGATCTGACATACGCACAAGCAGCTGGTGATAAACAAAAACAGCATTATATAGCACCAGAATATTCATGTTTCAAGTGGCGTCGATCCCAGGGTTGCAAAATATAATGTTGATGAGGAAATCATAAAGAATGGCATAAAAAATGTATATATTTTTTGGCTTGTGTTTGTGGCACGGTCTTAGCTCGTGACATCGTAAGGTGGAGCAGAGCGTTTTGAGCTGTATGTATGGAGTATGAAAGCTTTAAAAATCTGTGCATATTTTGGGAAATCTGTGCATAACTGGCTGTAGTTGAGCACAAAATAAATATTCGTAAACTCTCGAATGAGTCCAGTCGTACATAAAATGTATTGTATGTATTTTATCCATTAGAATACGAATTGAAAAGTTACGACATCAAGAATTACAATCACGAAAAATGAAAATTTGCGATTACACTTTCTTCAGTACGAATACGAGACTC
Source organism: Taenioides sp. WSHXM2023 (assembly GCA_029959045.1). Classification (NCBI taxonomy): domain Eukaryota; kingdom Metazoa; phylum Chordata; class Actinopteri; order Gobiiformes; family Gobiidae; genus Taenioides; species Taenioides sp. WSHXM2023. The sequence goes on from CM057097.1 coordinate 6,455,777, forward strand.
TACTGACAAAAATACATCACTTCACAGGCGTTATTTATTGAGCAGAATAAACATTGATTGAGATGCCGGACTTTTGTGCCGCATACGGACTGAACCAGGAGTGAACCAGGACTAAACCAGGACTGATTCCAGGACTGAACCAGGACTGAACCAGGACTAAACCAAGACTGATCCCAGGACTAAACCAGGACTGATTCCAGGACTGAACCAGGACTGATCCCAGGACTGAACCAGGACTGATCCCAGGACTGAACCAAGACAAAACCGGTACTGATCTCAGGACTGATTCCAGGACTGAACCAGGACTGAACCAGGACTGAACCAGGACTGATCCCAGGACTGAATCAGGACTAAAACAGGACTAAACCAGGTCTAAACCAGCACTAAACCAACTACTTCCAGTGAGAGATACAGGACTACATTCATACTCCATACAGTTGTACAACAACTCACCCTTATGTAACAGATAATACTCCCTACAACTGTACAACAACTTAATCTTAAGTAACGGATTACCTCACGCCCTGTCAATCAGCATATTATCTGCACTGTTGTTCTTGTCTCTTGTTTATAGCTGTGATTTTATAGTTTATTATATAGTTTATTACTTATTTTTCTATTTAATTTTGACTTGTACATGTACATTTATTTTTATAATTATGTCTCATGTGACTCCTGTCTCTTGCTCTTTTTTGCTACACCATCTATTTTTGTTACTCTCTGTTATTATATTATATTATATTGTGGATCAATAAAGTTTGCCTAAGTCTAAGTCTACTTCCCAAGCTACTTTGTCAATGTCCAGCCACCTGAATACAGCCCGTTGTCAAACCCTGAGCTCACAGTTGCCCCTTTAACCTCCAAAACACAACGATCCGTCAGCTTTTCCCCCATTTACCTGATCTTAGCCTCCAAACACCTCCAGGTTTCCAGAGTTCACTTTCCGCCCAGCTACAGGCCATGCGCTGTACGGGATCCTAGTAACACTTAAGGGTCTGTGTCTCACCTCCTCTCTCAAACACCCATTAAAATCTGCCGCTTTTCCGAGTTTCCTACACCACAGAAATCTGACGAAAAATAAAAAAAACTAGCAGATTTTATTATCCATAACAAGGTAGCACGGGTGGGGCTATCCTCACATCATGTGGCAGCCAATTACAGAGTGTCAGGGCCAGTGGAGCCGCTCTCCTGGTGCTCACCGCTCACAGCTAAATGTAATAACAACCACGATTATGATAGGAGCACACAACGATGTAACCAAACAAGAGGTAACCCGGGGCGATTACTCCAGATGCCCCGCAGAGAGAACATAAGGCAGACACAGGAGAAGGCGGTGAAACAAAGGAGTGGAATATACAGGTTTTTACGCTTTACAAGAGATTAAAGAAGCGCTACGTAACTTTTGTTGTTACTATGTTACTGTTTCAGAGTATGGCATTAAATGTAACTTATTTATTCAATTACTAATATTTTCATTGCTCTTTTTTTTTATGTCAGCAGGGGTTGCCCTTCCACACATCTGATCTGTAACATTGCCTGGATTAACCACCTGCTTGTCTAAATGGAGAGAAATAGGTTAAAAGTCCTATACTACTGTACACAAAATGGATTCTTGTGAGCTTTAAGCCATGTTATAATGTTGTGACTTCATCAAAAACATTCCTGGATTAAGCCTACAGGCAGAATTCGGTTTCTGGTTTTCAGGATTGCGTCTAGACTTGTCCTGTTGGGGAAAGAACCAGGTGCAGACTTCCAGGCAAAGCGATAACATGTCCATGGACTGAAGCTAATGCCAGACCCTCTACTGGAAAAGTTGCACAGTGAAGCTTTAAATATAGGATAAATAATATCTAAAGTGAAACAGGTGTCAGTATTGTGAGTGGGCTCGCATCTCCACAAAACATCTGGTGGAGTCACTTGTTTGTTACCAAAAGCACTGTTGCTGTATTGTAATTTAGTTCGACATTTGACCCACGACTAGTAAACTACACTAGCAGAACAAAATGGATGCAATTTTTTCTCCATCAAGCAAACTCTAGCTGGTTTTACTTTTACACTTGTGAATGAGACTAAAACATGTCATTTCTAATTTAATGACACATTTGATTTTGAGGCATGCAGTGGTTGTATCTCTCAAAAATACTGCTTCAACATATCTCGGAGCTCTTTAAGTCATGTGACCCAGGAGACCTTCACCCATGATCCCACTGCCCATTCAGCTACAGTACAGGGGAAGCCAAAATCACTCTCTTGTAAGTGTGATTACGTCCACTAATGTGATTAATTTATTGATATATATTGATTTTGGAACATTAGGGGTCACTTTAACAGAGTTCCATGAGGTTCAAGGTCGTGACTCTATGGCTTTGGTTCTCAACGTGGGGTCCGGGGGCCAATGGAGGGCCCCAGAGGCATTGCAGACCGGTCCCAAAGGTAATTCTCAAAACAAGCATAAAAAGAAAATCAAGTTTAAAATTAATGTTTAAATATATTGCGTTATATTAGTGTTAAGCCTACAGGCAGATTTGTTTATGAGGGACAATATACATAACATTTACATTAACAGCATCCATTTTGTTTAAGTCTTTTCTAATAAAGGCATATTTTGTAACAATCCAGTTGATTACAAAAATATCAAATGGTGAATTCCTGGAATGACCAAAATAGAGCTCCACTTCATCACATCCGGTTATAACCAACAGAACCAGCCCAGGCATCTCCAGCTCCCAGGGGACCTTCATCCAACCAAAGGCCCAAGAATGCATGTGGGTCTTTTCCGACGAGCAAAAAAAAGAAAAAAGAAAAAGAAGAATGAATAAAAAGAAAATGAAGTTTGACATCAACCTTACGTAAGATATTAGTCTAAATGTATTTCTTTATATTAGTATTAAGCTTACAGACATAATATTGTTTAACGTGTAAATCTAAAGAAAAAAAAACAAAACATAAAAATACATATTCTATTAAATGTCGTGTCAATTATTGTTTGGGGGCCCCGCGTGATGTTCATATTGATGTGGGTGTGGCACAGGTGGGAATACTTTATGGGACTTTATTTACATTGCAGCTCTGTATCCTTTAGGTGCACTACGTCACTTTTCCAGTGGAGGGTTTGCTACCTGCTTGTCTCCATGGAGATGTTAACACTTTGCCTGGAATGCTCCACAAACACCTTGAATGAAATCATGTATTTGTAATGCAGTATCATGTTTACAGATTTGTGGACATGTTTGTTTATACCTACAGAAAGTGCATGATACAGTGAACAGTGCGTTTGGGGAGATGTGTTTCACTGTCATTCAAAACCAGGTGCAGCTCCAAATCCTGTTTTTCTCCCTCCTTCATTTGCATGTGTCTGGATGAGTTAGTCTCACATTGGCACCTCTCTATCCCTCTCTCCTCTCTCTCACTCCTCTGTCTCCTGTCTCTCTCTTTCTCTCACACACACACACATGCTTTCTCTCCTCTATCTCTCCCCCTCTCTGTCTCGCGCTCTTCTTTGTCCTCTTTCTGTCTGTCTCTGTCTCATTCTTATTTCTCTTTCCTTGTTCTCTTCTCTCTTTCCACCTCTTTCCTCACTCTCTCTCTTACTCCCCTCCCCTCTCTCTCACCTCTTTCACCCTCTCTCCTCTCCCCATCTCTGTCCCTCTCTCTATTATCTCACTCTTTCCTTACAACCCTATTCTATCTCCCTGCCCCCTCCTTCTCTTTCTCTTTCTCTCTCCCCCTCCTCTCTCCCTTTCTCCAAGTCTCTCTTCTCTCACTCTCTTGCTCTATCTCTCGCCTTCCCCTCTCTCTCTTTTTCTCATCCTCTCTTCTCCCTCTCTCTGCTCCCTCTCTCAGGTGAAGGGCTCAGGGCAGATCTCATGTGTCTGAGAGACTTAAGGCAGTGCAGGATTTACCACAGCACAGTGCACAGAATGATAAAGATGAATCAGAGGAGGAGAGAAAGAGGAGAGAAATTGAGGAGACAAGATGAAGAGGGCAAGGAGGCAGGAGAGAAGGAGAAGGGAGGAGAGAGAGGAGATGAGGGGAGAAGAGAGAAGCGGTAAGCAGATGTCAGAAAGAGGGGATAGATGGCAGGATGGGGTGAGGAGAAGAAGCGAGGGAGGGAAAAGAGGAGGAGGGTGGAGGACGTGATGCCACACGTTTGTCACACTAAAACACTTCAGTTGTAGCCCAAAAACACACGAGCTGTTATTTATGAAACCAGTGACTAGATCTTTTATTTTATTTTGTCTGAGAGAAAATAAATGTTCATCTTGAGGCGAGGTCTGCGGCCACAGCGACTGTCAAAGCCTGAGCTCATCACGATTGGATGGGAGACCACTGGGAATATCAGGTGTCACAGAGGGGCGCCAGTGGCAAAACAAAACTTTGTTGTGTCCGTAGTGTGAATGTGGGGTGTGCGTTGGAGCAGATTGGCAGCCTCACTTCCCTGTGGAGTGGATGAATGCTGCTCTGTAAAGCGTTTTTGAGTGTCCAAAACAGCACTATATAAATCCAGCGCATTATATATATCTTCTTCAGCCAAAAACCAAACCGTGAGACCTGCCCGACCTATCTTTATGAAAAGTGTTTAGTCTGAGAGCTGTGAAAACCTCTAAAGACCACGCACATGTTCTGAACTCAGGTTTAGTCTGCATGAATATGGGTGCAACAAGTTTAAAGACTCTCTTATCTCTTCTTCTGTAAGATTTGTTTATGATTGTACAATTTGTATTTAAATGATTACGGTTGTGTTTTTATTAATGTCTTGTATGGTGTTTTAATGCAAACTCCTCCCCCACCACACGCCCTGCACCTCTGCCCTGAACTTGAACTCTGACCCTGTTTCCATGACGACAGCAGGTCACATGTACACACAGGAGAGGTTACAAAAGTTGAAGAGTAACTTGTTAGTTTTAGGAAAAGTGAATTTATTGACAAATGAACAGTGGTGGAAGAAGAAGATACCAGAGGAAAAAATACTCAACTAAAAATAAAAGTATCACATGAAAAAATCTACTTAAGTAAAAGTATTAAAGTACATGGTTAAAAATGTATTTTCATGCAGATTGTGAGATCTAATACAACTTCAAATGTAGTTATTTTGATAAAGATTTGTGCTGAATTTTGTACAAAGAAACATTTGAATCTATAGTGTTTTGGGTTTTTTTTTAGCTGTTTTTATTTGTATATATTAGTTTGCGGAAACTGTATGTAGTGGAGTAGAAAGTACAGATATCTGCTCTTAAATGTAAAAGTAAAAGTAAAAAGTATCCACTTTAAAATGTACTCAAGTAAAGTACAGATACCTTTTTTTTAGTACTTCACTACTTTTACTTAGTTACATTCCACCAGTGCAAATGGATAATACTTTAAATAATGTTACCTGTTACCAATTATATACTTAAAAAAATTACATTCTACAATATTTAACACAGTAATTGTTAAAATGTTATTATAGTAAAATAAGTGATATAGTCAGTTTTTAGATCTACATTTCTCCACTCATCCGAGTACTTCTTCAGTCCTGACACTATTATTTATTTTTATTATTTTTCATACAGTTTCCTGGAAAGCTCAGGCACACTGCTGCAGTGTCTAAAACTGGGAGTAACCAAAGCAGAGGAGTAACTAGAGGTTAGGCAGGAGGTATGTGGGGGTCAGAGGTCACAGCAACAGCCCTCTCTCTAAGAAGGGGGCAGGAGAGGAGACGAGGAGTTAGGACATAGGAGGTAGGAGGTGTTAGTGGCTAAACCCGCTGTGATGTAAGAGGCTGACCTCTGGCGCCCTCTCCGCACGGGACCGTGATGTAACAGTATTTAACCAGGGTCCTCTTCCTAGAAAGAGAACAGGGGCGGGGCTTAGGAGGAAAAACACACAACTCAGAGAAGTGAAAGGGGGAAGAGAGGGGGGAAGAAAGGAGAAAGGTAAAAGAAGAAGGAGCAGAGGGAGAGAGAGAGAGAGAGAGAGAGAGAGAGAGAGAGAGAGAGAGAGAGAGAGAGAGAGACGAGTGTGTGAGGCCTTTAAATGCATTAAGTCAACAGACAATATTATGTTTTAGAATTTGCATTTCTTCTCTCTCTCCCCCTTTCTCCCTCTCTTTTCCCTCTTCACCTTTCTATTCTTCAACTCTTTCTCACTCCTTTCTTCTTCTGTCTTCCTCTTTATGTCTATTTCCACTCTCCCTCTCATTCTCCACCTCCTCTCCCACACTTTTTCCTTCTTTTTTTCTTTTCTCACTCTCTTTACTTCTCTCCCCCTTTTCTCTCTCTTTCATTCTCCTTTTCCCACTTCTCTCTCCTCTCTCTCTCTCTTTCCTTCAGTTTCCCTCCTTGTCTCATCTTTCACTCTTTCTCAACCTCTTCCTCTCTATTTTCCTCTCTTCCTTTCTCTTTTTCAACACTGTTTTCTGTCTGCCACCTTCCTTTGTTCTTCTCTCTGTCATCCCCCTCTTTCTGTCTTTTTAATCTCTCCCTGTCCTAAATCACTTTTTCTTTCTTTTTCTCTTTCTCCTTTCCTCTCTCTACATCTCTTTTTCCACTCACCCTCTCTTTCCCTCATTCTTTCTCTGTTTCTTCTCTCTTTGTCTCCAACCCTCCACTCCTTCTCTCTTTCTCCCTCTCCTCTCCCTCTTTCACTCCCTCTCTCCTCGTCTTTCTCTTTCTCCCTCTTTCCCTCCTTCTCCCTCCCACTCTCTCCCCCCCTTTCTCCCTCCTCTCCCACTCTCAGTCCTTCTTCCTCTCTTTCACTCTTCTCTCTCCCTCCTTCTCCCTCTTTCTCTCTCTCCCTCCCCTCTCTCGTTTATTATAATCACCAGTAGCAGTTGTGCGTAAAGGCCAGTACATCCTCAGAGGTGTTGCTACATTAATTACCTTAAATACAGGCCTATATGTGGAGAATATGTTCTAACACACAAACACAAACACACACACACACACACACGCACACACGCACACACCCACACACACGCACACACACACATACACACACACACACACACACACAGCTCTCCATAGACTGCACCAGATGATTAAGATGCAAACACACAATCGCAAATGACCTGGGAGTGATATGGAGATTAAGTGTTCATTAAGAAAGACTGGCCCATCCTATAGGTTATAATAATAATACTGACGACCTCTGAATAATAATAACATACAGAGTTATGTTAAAGGCTGTTTATTACTCTATGTTATGATCTATGTTATGATCTATGTTATGATCTATGTTATCATCATCTATGTTATGATCTATGTTATGATCTATGTTATCATCATCTATGTTATCATCATCTATGTTATGATCTATGTTATCATCTATGTTATGATCTATGTTATCATCATCTATGTTATGATCTATGTTATCATCTATGTTATCATCATCTATGTTATGATCTATGTTATCATCTATGTTATCATCATCTATGTTATCATCTATGTTATGATCTATGTTATGATCTATGTTATGATCTATGTTATCATCATCTATGTTATCATCTATGTTATCATCTGTTATCATCATCTATGTTATCATCTATGTTATCATCATCTATGTTATGATCTATGTTATCATCATCTATGTTATGATCTATGTTATGATCTATGTTATGATCTATGTTATCATCATCTATGTTATGATCTATGTTATGATCTATGTTATGATCTATGTTATCATCATCTATGTTATCATCTATGTTATCATCTATGTTATCATCATCTGTTATGATCTATGTTATCATCTATGTTATCATCATCTATGTTATGATCTATGTTATCATCTATGTTATCATCATCTATGTTATGATCTATGTTATGATCTATGTTATGATCTATGTTATCATCTATGTTATCATCTATGTTATCATCATCTATGTTATCATCTATGTTATCATCTATGTTATGATCTATGTTATGATCTATGTTATCATCTATGTTATCATCTGTGTTATCATCATCTATGTTATGATCTATGTTATCATCTATGTTATCATCTATGTCATCATCATCTATGTTATCATCTATGTTATTATCTATGTTATAATGTTGTTTCTTCATCACAAACACACCTGGAGTTGTGTTTTGTTTCGCTCACACATGTTTAACACACAAATCCTGAGTTTTTCTCTCAAACTGAAAACACTGTCAAACCTTGTGATGTCATGTGGTCATACAGGAAGTGCTCAACTGTGTTTTTAAACTCCATACACCTTCACTAGAATCATTTTAATCATTTCAGTCCAGGAATTGCCAATCCCTACTGAACAAAAGGTAAAAGGAGCTGTTCACTTGAAAACTACAGCTTCATGACATCACAAGGTGGAACAGAGCATTTTGAGCTTTGGAGATGTAGACAGACGTAATGTAGAGGGGGTACTACGCTTCTTCTATTTTTTCAAAACATACAGTATGCAACCTTCTGGAGGTGGCATGTCACCTATGATTCCATGAAAACAGAAAGTTAAAACCATACTTCGGAACATTCTCCATGGAGATAGACACATTTAACGCCATGCTGTGAAACAACATTTCCACAGAAACAAATAAAGCCAAGTAAGAGTCAGGTTTGTGGAGATGCAAACTCGCCAAAGTATTTTTCGTGTTTTTCCACGTTTTTCAGTGCTATGAATACCTTTATTTTAGTTTCATTTTGGCTAAAAAGTTACACACTGTGGCTTTAATACAACAAGCAAACGCAAATGCAACTCATGTTAAAGATAGCATAATATTAGCCTCATGTTTTAAATGCAGCTTGCTCTTCAAAAGACCTTTCAACAGCTCATTGCATCCCATTGAGTCTTCCATAAACAACATTAACATTGGAGACATGCTGCTGCCTTTAGTGTATTCAGATCAATAAACCTCTCTTTTACTCAGACATCTATCAAAACAAGGAGGAAAACTTCACTTTACACGGCCGTCTGGATCGCAGTGCAGACTTCTCTTCCGAACAGAGAAGCAGTGATCGCAGCTGAAGTAATGTTTATGGAGCCCGATGTCTAAATGAAAACGTAATTAGACTAACGAGGAAACGCAACGCCATTCTGGAGGAAAACAGATTGTAATTTGGAAATATGTGGAGAATTATGGGAAATGGATGCTGCCAGGATCAATGAGGAGGAGAAAATGTGTCATTTTGGAAGCAATAGAAGTGGAAATTGTAGTAGTAGTAGTAGTAGTAGTATTAAAAGATGGATGAGAGTACTTATAGTGTAGCTTGGGGCCTATACTTTTATTACCTTGATTTGTAATATAGTGAAGTGTTGTCACGTTAACAGCTAACTAGAGGCGCTGCACTGTCTGAACTGTTACTCAAATTATACTTTAAAGTTCTCATATTACGCTATTTTCTGATGTATGTTCTAATGTTTCCTCATCACAAACAGACCTGGAGTTGTGTTTTGTTTTATGTTTAACATGCAAACATTCTCATTCTCAATTTTGTGTTGAAAATGTAACTCCTGAACAGGACCGTGAACACTGGTATTGATCACAGGCTCCTGAAAATGTCTTTGCTAATGTGTGCAGTGTGTCACCATGGTAACTACTGTCCCCCTCAGCGTGATGTCACTGCAAAGTATCAATAGTGAGGTCACCCAGATGGACTTCTTCTTTTTCTCTGTACAAAATCTGACCTCTGTGTTTGATCCATTTGGGAACATGGGTGGTGACAGTGCAGCACGCAATGAACCATCCATCTAGACCATTTTTCTGACAAGCATTGTGATTCGATTCATGTTTTATGTTTTAAAGGTATTATATTACACAAAATTGATGCTTTAAGCCATGTTATAATGCTGTTACCTCTTCAAAAATTTGTGTTTTGTTTCATTCCATGTTTGAGTAACACTTTATTATTATTCTGTCTACATCTCCAAAGCTCAAAATGCTCTGTTCCACCTTCTGATGTCATGAAGTTTTCAAGTTAACAGGTATCGTTTACCTTTAGTTCAGTAGAGATTGGCAATTACAGAGCTGAAATGATCCAAATGATTCTAGTGAAGGTGTATGAAGTTTAAAAACATTGTGAAGCACTTCCTGTATTACCAAATGACATCACAAGGTGGAACAGAGTGTTTTGTTTTATATGCAGAATTTGTGTATTAAACAAGTGTGAATGAAACAAAACACAACTCCAGGTCTGTTTGTGATGAAAAAACATAAGATAAGATAAGATAAGATAAGATAAGATAAGATAAGATAAGATATACCTTTATTAGTCCCACAGTGGGGAAATTCCAGTGTTGCAACGCACAGTTCAAGAACAGCAGGAAAATGGAACATGCAATAAAACAAGATAATAGATAATGGCTAAAAAAATAAAAAATAATAATTTAGAAATAGACTTAAAGATAGACTCTAACATAGATCAGAAAATAGCATAATATACGTCCTTTAATAATAGGATTCTGTTCAGATTTTAAACACGTTCAGAAGAGTTGACAAAAACAGTTTAATATAAACTGACAAACTAATACACAAATTTTCGTACAGAACATGTTGTACAGATCTAAAACTACAGGGTTAGCAGTTTTTATGCAGAATAAAACAGGGTATTTGGTTGCTTTTGGAGGAAATTATAGCACTTCTACAACTGCAGCCTTTGTGATTTGCTAATTGCATCCATTCAAATTTTCCCCAAAAATTCAAATTTGATATTTTGATTTGATTACAGTTGCAGCCCTAGTTGCCACAAATAATGAGTCAAATTTGTATTAAATTCCACTATATGTAACCAGGAAAGTCTACCTCACCAGCTTTTTTTTTTCTTTTAGCTTTCTACCATGTTATAAAGTTGTTTCCTCATCAAAAACACGCCTGAAGTTTTATCCGTCATCCATGCATGTTTGAGTAATTTAGCAATCTCTCCCGGGCCCGTTCAAACCCTCCTCAAGACTCTGTCCAATGCTCCACCCACAGGACTACGTCACCCACGCTCCCACATGACAATTCTCCATAAAAATACAAAAACATGATGCAGAACTGTACACAATAATTTGACAAACCTGATGCGATGTGCAGTAGTTTGATTCATGTCACAATAGTGCTCTGAAGGTGGAGTGACTTAGCTTGGGAGACACAGCGCATTAAGAAATGAAACTTATATTATAGATTAACAAGTTTTTGGTGAATATAGCATTTTCATAACAATAAAAGGTAACGTGGAGATCCAAATATGTTACGTGTTAGCAGTAAATACCCTACAGAAGTAAAGTATAGCCTCTTTAATATATTTCTGCTGCTCTAAACTTCTTGAGATTGACTTTTGTTCAGACAGTAGTTCACCACAGGTCCCGGTCTCAGTGGTGAGCCTTGATTCATTTTGGCACTCCGCGGTCCTCCTCTGAATTGCTCCTGTCTGCGTTTAACTCCACAAAATAACTCCCAAATCGCTCCTTTTCGCACTCCAACCATTGATTTTCATTCACTTTTCTGCAGTTTGCAACGATCCGGCCTCACTCAGAAACAATGGGGCCTGTACTTTCTGCAACAGTTTAGTGGGGAAAAACTGCTGGAAAGAATAGTCAAATAAAATGCGTTCGTAGCTAAAAGCATATATTATCTTTTTATGTGGGTGGAGGAAAGATCAAAATCTGAATCATATCGTTACTTCATAAAATTATATATTGACAGAGATACACGTTTTTTTAAGAATCGTCCCATGCTTTTTGTCATGAACTATGCTTAGGCATGTATAGCACTTGTTTAATTTAAAGGTGCAGTGTGTAACTTTTCTGGGGCTGTCACCTGCTTGTCGTCATGGAAATGTTATTGCTTTGCCTGGAACGTTCAAAGTCTAAAACTGCCAAGACTTTAAAAGGCCCATATTAAGCTATTTTCTGATCAATGTTGTAATGTCGTTTGCTTATGTTTTATTCCATTGACATGTTTAACGCACAAACTCTGCATATTTAGGCTGAGTTTTTCTCTCAAACAGAAAACACTCTGTTCCATCTTGTAATGTCACAAGTGGTGATACAGGAAGTGCTCTGCTGTGTTCTTAAATTACACACATCTTCAGTTCGATGATTTCAGTCCTGGAATTGCCAATCTCTCCTGAAGTAAAGGTAAAAGGTAGGTAGATAGTAACCTGAAAACTACTGCTTCATGACATCACAAGGTAGAAGTATAATATATATAGGAGTAAGTATAGAGTATAAGATCTATAAGGGTAAATTCTGTGTAGGACGTTTAAACTTATCCATCTCCATAGAGACAAAAAGCATGACACTAAGGCCAAGATCTGTGGAGAGGCAACTCAACTCACAGTAAGAATGCAGATTTTATTTCAGGTATTATTTCATTTTTTAAACTTTATTGTCCACTAGGGGTGGGACGAGTAAAAGTACGCCCTGAGCAGCATCACAAAACAACAGCTTCCACCAAAAGCCCAAGGACCTGCCCTCTGCTGCTGCACCGAACCTAACCAACTCTGGGAGATTCATCACTGACCTCACTCACACAACTTCATAAAGTATTAAAAAAGTGTGTATTGTGGATCCTAGGAAATGCATGCTATAGATTAACAAACATTTCACGAAAAAACCCACAATTTGCAGGTGTGTTTTTGATCGACACAAGAGAACATTGTTAAAAGGACAAACGGGTCCATTTTGAGATCTGCTGGTTTTGACGTTGTGAACAGTTTTTATCTTTCGAGTTTGTGATTTGCCTGCACAGCCCTGGCCCTGTTTAGTCCAAAGCTCCTCACTGTTGCTCAAAGTCTGAGTCGGAGGAAAAATTCATGAGACAAAAAAGGTTAAAATAGAAGTGCCCAAAACAGCACATGTCTGAACCCACTCACACTGGGTTAGACAGACAGGAGAGGGGTCACAGTAACTCCTATTAAGCCAGTATAAAAGATAACACTTGGAATAACACTTATAATGTGAACATTGATGAATTTATTTAACATATTTGATACTTCACAGTGACAGAATGTTTAGCAATGTTATGGTGATGCAATGCACACATTAGCAAACACTGCCTGATGAGTTTTAAGGTCTAAGTCTTAAAACTCAAGAAAAAATACAAAATAGATTTAAACAGCACATTTCAGGAGCGTGTGATCAATCTACGCGTTCATGGTTCTGTTAGGAGTTTGATTTTCAACAAAAAGGTGAGATTAGATTTAGGCCTCAAAATCAGAATTGTTAATGAGTTATGGCATTTCTACTTAACACATGCCTATAAGGACTAGAAGTTAGAATACGAAAATGCTGTAATGAATCAAACCAAACCAAGGCCTAAACCTGGAATAAACCAGGTCAAATTTTACATCCTATTTTTGTAAAGCAGTCCTCTGTGTCTGTGTCTGGGGGGGCTTTTTAATGCCGTACAAGACTCAAAAGTAATTGCACATCCACTACAGTAGTTGGCGGTGGCGTTCTCATTGTCAGAGTATGCGCAGGGAGTATTAGTGCTATAGTGTTGTTTTTTTGGGGTTTTTTGCAGTGCAGTGAACAAACCCCCAAGAGACACCAAGGAAAAATATTTAACAGGGAAGAAAAGAAAGACGGAGAAAGACAGAGATAATGAAATAAACAACAGTCTTCCGAATGCTAAGACGAGGACGAATATTGCCAACAATTATCCCGCTTTGTGAATGCTACGTCAGTAAACCAGCGAGACTTTTAGTTTCATATAAGGTGGCGTACTAAATTGCTCAGTGCAAAAAAAAAACAAAAAACACACCAACTGGAACGTTTGCTGTCGGATGTCGGCTACTGAAGGCAAGGGTGAGATTTGTCCACATTTGGTAGCGGTTCTGTGGAGTGGAGGGGTGGGAAAATGTTTTCTTCCTAGGGGGCCCATCAGAAAATATTTGAGAAGCACTGCTGTAACATAATAATTGTTAATTAAAAAAAAAAAAAAAAAAAATGTTGTGGGCTGTGTATCTATGTGATTTCAATTATATAGTCTTTATGGTTAGCATCCATATTTTAGTATTTTATCTGTAGCTTGTGGTTTTAAAATTAAAAATTTAATTCAAATAAAGACAACCCAATTATTTTTGTTGATGACTTCAGTTTGTGCTGTTGTTTTAATATTTATTATGCTTCAAACTTAGCATTAACGTTACCATTGAGACATAAACATCTCTCTTTCTACACACAGAAGTGTATTCATTTTATTTGTGTACTTTTTAACATGTTGTCAGTGACATCCACCCTCAGCTCCCTGTTCACTGCCTTATCTTTAAATATTTATTCATTTTAGCGCAACAAAAAAGACATAGAGATACAATTGCACAGAATGTAGTGACACTAACAGAACCAAGAGTAAAGACTATACCAAGACTAAATCAGACTAAATCAACTAGGAACAGGAATTAAACCAGGACTAAAACCAGACTAAATGTGTTCAAAATGAATCTGATCAAAACTTACCTGTTAAATAACTCACCAGTACATGCACCCCAGTTTGTGAACCACAGCTATCTCTACTCAACCTGACCTCAGTAATTCCCCCCCTGATTTAAACTCGCAAATTACATAAAACCATGTCCAAATTCACGTCCACATATTGACGGCGCGGATCAATCTGCTCATTGCAATTCTGCCCGTGTCCCTGTCTGCATTAAAAGCACTGGGCAGAAAATCCGAGGGTCCGGTCTCCATCGTGCTCCAGAGAGGGACAGGAGATGAATCCCCGTACATCATTACTGCTCCCATCTGATCACCTCATCACCATTCTCCCCTGCATCTGCACAATCTGAGGTACAAAAGGTTACCCATGAGTCCACAGTGTTAAGTGGGCCTAACCTCACGCTTCCCAGGTTTCCGAATGCCTCGCTGTTTACTCCATGTGTTGCCGGCGCTGCGTTCAGGGCCCCGGGATGTTTGAGAACGGTCTCGTGTGTGGAGTCGCAGTAGGTGTGATAGCATGAGAGGAGATAGGGCTCAGAGGTATCACAGAGACTGGGGGGAGATATAAAGTGGATTTTACAAACCAGCTTGATGTCTGTGCTCAAAATGTTGGAAGTGCTGAAAGAATGACAGTGGGTAAGAGTAAAAGGAAGTAAAAGGAATATGGGCTGGTATGGTTTAGTGAAACATGGGCTGTGTCCGAGTGTCCACGCTATTCCCTAGGGGTCACACAATTTTTAGGGGTGTAAGAATGACCAGCTGGTGAAAAAATAGTGCACTCAAAATTTCCCACAGTGCACCTTGAAAAGCAGTGGGCATCGGTGGGCACTAGATGAGTCACTATAGTCCACAACGCATTGCGAGAGTCGGGAAAACAACGGCGTTCAGCAACAGTGAACTGGACCAAACAAGACTGAATGAAAGCACTGGTTTATGGCTCTGTAGATCCTGATTCTGAATAAAACACTCGTTAAAACAGTGTTATGGTGTTAGCGGTGCTAGCGTTAGCCGCTTACCTTAGCTCCAGCTGTTAAAAGAGTGATCATTTCCATAAATAGTACAGTCTGTTTGCACAATAACTTGTATGATTCTTATTAGTCTATAAGTGTCCAGTGTTTCCTCTGTAGGACACCTCTGCACCAGGAGCAGTGGTCGGCTGTGGCTGCCAGGATCTGTCCCATGGGCTCCTGGTGGAGGGTTGGTGCTTGGGCCTCTTCTCTCCCCTGGGCCCTGTGTCCTGGTGGAGGGATGGTGCTTGGGCCTCTTCTCTCCCCTGGGCCCTGTGGTGGTTCCTGGTGGAGGTGGACGGCTCTCTGCTCCTGGTGTAGACGGCTCCTCTGGTGTAGACGGCTCCTCTGGTGGTGCTTTCTCAACTGGTTCGCCTGTATTCAGCTTCACATTTTACTATGAGTAGTTTTATGTATTTTAGCATGTTAGTGTGTGTGTGTGTGTGTGTGTGTGTGTGTGTGTGTGTGTGTGTGTGTGTGTGTGTGTGTGTGTGTGTGTACTCGTTTATGGCCACATATGGGGACATGAGCCTGTTTGCACACAGACATGTGGGGACCTAAAACACTGTGGGGACCTCAGTTGAGGTCCCCAGAGGCACAATGCTTTTAATAGGCTAGAAACAGCCTAAACATGGTCACAAACTGTTTTTCTCAGAAGACCTCAGAGGGCCCAAAACCTGATTTAGTGTAAGTGTATGCGACCCTAGTGGATACACTCAGGTACTGCAGCCCCCATAAGACACCATGTTCTGGTTGTGTGTATCCCCAAGTCCCCACTCGGCAGCGACCCCAAATGGATGCTGTTGGTACTACAGTTGCATTCTTTTTTTTAATCATTTTTTTACTTATTTTTTTCAATAACTAGATATATAAATGATGAAATAAGATATCTTTTTAAATATTTTCAAAAGTTTATAAATGTAAATGCAGGAAAGTACTTTGCAACTTGAACACTTGTGTCACCACGAATATTAGACCCGCATCTACAAACTAAAATGTTTTTCATTTAACTGACTTTGAACTTCAGTGTGAATATACTGAAGTTATTTATTCTGTTCATTTGCTGCACTGTTCATAACTTAGCCATATTATTATTGTGTACAATAAATCAGAAGCAGATATGGGTGTGGCCAGAAGGGTCTTCAGAGGCACTGTAAGACTGCATCTCCACCACAGACTGGGAGATATTCAAACAGGCTGCCACTCACGACAACACCATAGCTGTACAGAGACTGTCACTGCCTACATCTCAAAGTGCATCGATGATGTCACAGACACCAGGACCGTCACTGTTCGAGCCAACCAGAAACCATGGCTCACGGGGGAGGTCTACAGGCTGCTGAGGGTAAGAAATGCTGCCTTCAGTGCTGGAGACGAGGTGGGCCTAAGGACAGCGAGGGCAAACCTGTCAGGTGGCATCAGAGAGGCTAAGAGACAATACTCTAGGAAGATAGCACAGCACTTTAACGACAGCAGAGCCACGCAGTCTGTGGCAGGGGATACAGACCATAATGGACTACAAGCCAACGCCACAGACTGCAGACAACTCCACCTCCCTGCCGAACAAGCTGAACAAGTTCTTTGCTCGCTTTGAGGCACACAACACCACCCCAGCACAGAAGACTCCACCCGACGGGGGTGACCAGGTGCTGACACTATCCCCGGACAGCGTGAGGAGATCCCTCAGTAGGATCAACGCACGCAACTCTCCAGGACCGGACAACATCCCTGGTCGTGTACTGAGAGACTGTGCTGCAGAACTCACAGATGTCTTTACAGACATCTTCAACACATCTTTGAGCCAAGGTGTCGTCCCCACATAACTCAAAACCTCCACCATCATTCCCGTGCCAAAGAAGTCGTCTCCATCCTGCCCGAATTTCTACCATCCGGTTGCGGTCACCCCCATCCTCATGAAGTGCTTCGAATGGCTAGTCATGCAACACATCAAGACATCTCTCCCCTCCACACTGGACCCATTTCAATTTGCATACCGGTCTAACCGCTCGACCAAGGATGCTATCTCAACAACCCTCCACTCAGCCCTTACACACCTGGACACCAGAGACTCATATGTTAGAATGCTTTTCATTGACTTCAGTTCAGCATTCAACACAATCGTCCCCCAGCAACTCATAATCAAACTAGACAGGCTGTGGATCAACACCTCGATGTGCAACTGGCTGCTGGATTTCCTGACAGGAAGACCGCAGGCAGTACGGGTCGGCCGCAATACCTCCAGCACCATCACACTGAGCACGGGGGCTCCCCAAGGATGTGTGCTGAGCCCCCTCCTCTTCACTCTGCTGACCCACGATTGCACACCATCCTCTTCATCAAGTTTGTGGACGATACAACTGTGGTGAGTCACATCAGCAACGACGATGAGACACACTACAGGAGCGAGGTGAGCTGCCTGGTCAAGAGGTGCAGTAACAACAACCTCTCCCTGAACGTGGAGAAGACAAAGGAGATCATCGTTGATTTCAGGAGAGGACACACACAGCACGCCCCCCTCACCATCAACGGAGCTGCTGTAGAGAGAATAAGCAGCACCAAGTTTCTGGGTGTGCATATCTCTGAGGACCTCTCCTGGTCAAAGAACACCGCACTGTTGGGTGTCGCTGTTGGGCTTTCACTGGCCAGTAAAGCCCAACAGCGACTCTACTTCCTCCGCAAGCTGAAGAGAGCCAGAGCCCCAGCCCCCATCACGAGGACCTTCTACAGAGACACCATAGAGAGCATCCTCACCAGCTGCATCACTGTGTGGTATGGCACGTGTACTGTGTCCTGCCGGAAAATGCTACACCGAGTAGTGAGAGCAGCTGAGAGGATCTCTCAGGGGTCTCTCTCCCCTCCCTGCAGGACATCTACCACACCCGCCTCAACCGCAAGGCCCTCTGCATTGTGGGTGATCCCACCCACCCATCCATCAGCCTCTTCAGTTTGCTGCCATCAGGAAAGAGACTGAGGAGCCTCTGGGCCAGGACCAGCAGACTGAAAGACAGCTTCATCCACCAAGCTGTCAGGATGCTGAACTCTGTCCCTGCCCTGCCCTCCCTCCCCCCTCAGACCCCCACACTCACCACTTCCCTCTCCCGTTGTTCCTAGATGCAAGTGTCCCAGTCTGGTGAACTACCTAACCTACCTTACTCCTGTGGAGCTCCTCTCTCACCGCTCCACAGAACTTACCTAACCTACCTTACTCCTGTGGAGTTCCTCTCCCACTGCTCCACCATAAATTTTAAAATTTTTAATGCAGACTCTGTTTTGCTCTATAACTAATGACACTGCTGCTTAAATGACACCATTTGAGCTTTAACACCTACACATTGTGTGTTTTACTTATTTGTATTATATACAAACCTGTCGTACTTGTTGCTATGTGCAGATGTTTTGTTTTGTTGCTATGTGCAGATGTTATATTTTTGTCATCATGTTTATTGTCATGTCTATAAGATGTTAAATGTTCACTGTGGGCCTAGGGGGCGCTGCAATTTCAAATCCTGTGTGTGCAACCTGTACATATGTTTTTTGACAATAAAGCTGACTTTGAACTTTGACTTTGAAATATACGTAGGCCACTTTATTGTTATTTATTCTAACTATGTCAATTTGTTGCATTGAATTCGTCATAGTAACTTACTGTATATAAGAGGCTGGGGTATAATGAGCTCCATTCATGCAGAAACTGAGTGACGCAAAATTAAGAATGCAGACTGTGCAGCTATTATTGTAGACAGCAGGTTAAGACCTTTATGTGTGGTGTAAGTGCACAAACATATGTGTAAAAGTAAGCATTGGTATCGCAGAGCTAGTGCTAACCTAATCTTTAAAAGTCAAAATAAAATAAAATTACATTATTATACTGTATAACATATGCATCAAAAAAGACGACCAAGACAAACACAGAAAATTTCTAAGCATTAAAAGAGCAAGTTTTTGAGTTAGCGTTAATCTGCAAACATCACAAACTATGAAAGAACAGGTTTGTTTTAGTGACTGAAAACCACTGGAGTATACGCGAAAATATATGTTGGAACCTAATATTTGATTTCAAATTCTTTTGGGGAGCTACACTGAAGGTACTGGTGAGCTACAGGTTGAAGATCTCTGGTGTAGATTGTTAGCATTAGCCATTAGCATACATGTTATTACTCAAGATCAACCAATATACAACAATTTGTCTGCACTGTTCACATACACACACACACAAAAAAAAACATTTTTCATTTAATGCTATAATCAGATTGATAGAACATTTGTTCCAATTCCCAGGCTGTAGATGTTCTAAACATATGACTCCTAGAAGGGTCCGTATTCTCCACTACAGCTGACTCCAGGGGAGGCCAGGGGTGGTAAACTCATTTTATCTGGGGGCTGCACACGCCCTTATATAATTTTAAGTGAACCGGACCAGAAAATAATAATTACCCAGAAGTAAACTGGGTAATGTAATGTAAATAAACACAAATATAGTATAAAAATCAGGTTTATGGTTTTATTTGATGGACTGTACTTTTAGAAGATATATTAAGAGTTTTTTGTTTGTTTTTTAAAGAGAAATGCAATTTCAGTACTATGCCTCAGAACTGGACTCCTGGCAAGCTGCGTCTGCCCCCCGGGCCTTGTGTTTGACACCTGTGCTATAGGCCATACATCCTGACTTCAGATCACTGAGCTTCACAGTGGCCTGAGAGAAAGAATCCTGTGTGATACACACAAACCTGAATATTTGTCCTCATAAGGTCTATCCTTACAACAGTCATGACATTACAACATGGCTGAGTCGTCATACACACAAACCTGAATATTTGTGTACTCATAAAGTCTATCCTTACGATGTTCACCACACTACAACATGGCCGCCTGAGTCGTCATACACACAAACCTGAATATTTGTGTACTCATAAAGTCTATCCTTACGATGTTCACCACACTACAACATGGCCGCCTGAGTCGTCATACACACAAACCTGAATATTTGTGTACTCATAAAGTCTATCCTTACGATGTTCACCACACTACAACATGGCCGCCTGAGTCGTCATACACACAAACCTGAATATTTGTGTACTCATAAAGTCTATCCTTACGACGTTCACCACACTACAGAGCAGAGCAAACAATATGGCACATGGTCATTTCTGACATTTTAGATCCTCGCTATGATCAAGTCTAAATATGTGATGACTCACACATCATGTAATATATTTCAAATTTATGAATAGATCAATTTCATTATATATATAAAAAAAATACATTAGATTTATTTTGTTCTATTTTTTTCTTCAAAGACAATGATGCATTTAATGCAGAAATGTGTGTCATGATATAAAATATAACCTACAATTTAAACATGAGCTATTTTCTAAAACCAAAGTTTATTATCAGCATTAGCTATGTATTGGCTAAGATGTCATTTAATTACATCTTATTTTGTGTAATGTGTCCTGTTAGAGAGTTTATGCAGATTAAAAACAATATTTTTTGCAAATATGCATTCCCAGTTTTCCATAATTTTGTCACCATTGTTTCTAATGAGAGCAAGGCCAGCTCAACTTGCCTTAGTGCCACTTTTATAGATAAATCTTATTTTTATTATATTTTAAAATAAATTTTACCCTAACTGTTAATATATTTTTATAACTTGCAAAATGACCTAACAGCATGACACAAATGTTTTGATACAAATATTTAAGATTTTTTTTTTTAATTATTATTTTTGCAACAGGACAATTTTCCCCCATAATGTGTTTATTTATGTATTTATTTATTCCAATTTGCATAAACCTTTTTGACATATTTTAAAGAGAAATGTTTTTCCTTCCATAATCTCCCTCTTCAGTAAAATGTTTTACTTTTTGAGATTGAATGGGTGGCTCACTTTACCTTCCGGCTCAACACAGCCCAGTCTCCCCTATGTGGGGGAGTGTTTAAGGCTAACGGGCTAACGGGCTAACCCTGCAGCTGCAGATGGTGCGCAGAGTGCCTGCACGCAGCATGCGCAGTGTGCGTGCAGCGTGCGTGCAGTGTACGTGCAGTGTACGTGCAGCCTGCTCTCCAAGGTTGCTCGGCTCCGCACGTGGCAGACAGACAGCAGACAGACAGCAGACGAACAGCGGAATAAAACTGAACAAAAGGGTAAGTCTTCAACATTTTATAACCTACTATTAGTGATTGTGTGTCGTGTGTGTCAATGTTTTTGAGAGTTTAGCATGCATATTTTAAATAAATGTACTTTTTTATTATATATATATTTTTAACCATAGAATTTATTGGTAAGAGGGCAACTTTAAAAAGATTAAAAGATAGACTGCTGAGGTCAAATACTTTTAGTTAATGAATTTTCAGCTGAAAGTGAAAAGACTATGGGTAGCAGGTAGCATGAGCTGAGCTAACACCGTTAGCATGAACACGCACACGTGGTCTTCCCAAATTTTCTTGAAATAGCAGGTAAATTACAATTATTGTTCAACACAGTTTTGTAAAAGTTATCTAGTGGCACTGTTTTGTGCATATTACATTTGATAATGGTAGTGGTATTAATTTTTCACCAAGTACACGGTGAAATGATCATTTAGGTAATCCTTTAATGTTCACATGTTAGTAGAGTATATAAATGAAGGGAGATGAGAAAAAAAGAGCTGTCGTACAAGTTTATTTAATCCAAAGTATTAATCATCATGTTTAGACACCACATGTGTATAAACTGAAACCATTGTAGTTAATTTAATTTTATCAAGGCCTTCGAGCAGCCTTAAGTTCATGTGCAGACACGTTAAACTTTTTTGAGTCCCATACATTTAGACATGTTTGAGCATCTGAGACAATCCCCAAAGCTTTTGAGGCTTTGGTGATCATTTTGACATACTTTTACAGTTAAGTATTCATGAAGCATCATTTCATACACATGAGTTCTTGTCAAACGAATATCTACAGCATTTTACGTATAGTGTATAATTTATAGCAAACCATGTACCACAATAACATTAACTCTCTTTTTTTTTCAGTGATCATGTCTGAGCAGAAAAATGGGAAGTCTGAGGTAAGATGTCTTAAGTCTTCAAAAACACTTAATCTTGTGGTAAAGTGGTACTGTATTTTTGTTTGTTGGAATAAATTGGTTAAATTTAAAGCTTTAATTTACTCATACTCATAAAACATTCAGCAGCAAACCTGATGAAGACATATTTTTGTCTTTTTAGTCACAAATTAGATATTTGCAGCGTCTCCACAAATTAAAAGAACATCATATTGAGTGTGAGAACCGGCACGTGAATTGGCTCGCCAAATCAGCACATGATGAGAAAGAGAGAACTTTGCACTTGCAGCCTTGGCTCCAGACTGTGCCGGTTAGTCGTCAACCCTTTTGTGTGGTACGACTAAAGAAGTCATGTGTAATTGCTTTTAGGGTTCAATCAGCAGCGTTACTGTCATGTTTTTGTTTACTCAACTTTAAATTAAATTGGTGTGTTTGTTTGTGTTCTTAGGAAGAAAACCAAAGATTCTGTGAAGACGGTTCTGTGGGTGTCCCTGCGCTCACACGGACTGACAGTGTCCTAGTATGTATCCTAATCTGATTATCAGCAATCGTTCTATCATTTAAAACTCTTTAGACACTTATGCTGATTCGGCAGAAAGATTTGTCAAATGGTGTTACTCTTATCTTCATCTTTTTTCTGATTCATCATAATGTGTCATAATTGACTATATGTTGAAAGATCTGTTAATTTCTACTGTAAGTGATTGCCTGTTTCTTAAAGCTTGACAGGATGCGTCTTGGATTTGAGGACTGTATTTTAAAATGCAGTCAAGAAGAGGTTGTTCCTGACACCACAGATACAGATGCTGAGCCACAACCAAAAACAAGCAAAGAGAGAACACTGACTGGACCAAAAAGGAAGAAGAAAAGAGTCAATCGAGCCAAGACCTCAACACACAAGACACTGGACACTTCTGAAGTAAGTGTTGCAATATTAGTATTGGGCTACAATTAGTCTTTGTTTAGGCCATGATTAGTCCTGGTTTAGACCATGTTTAGACCACGTTTAGACCATGTTTGTTCTTGGTTTAGGCCATGTTTAGTCCTGGTTTAGGCCTGTACTAGTCCTGGTTTAGGCCTGTACTAGTCCTGGCTTAGATCTACTTCTGTTTGTGAAAACACAGTTCTACTTTTGGCTTTACCTCTACTTTCAGCTTGACCTGAAAAAATGTGGAAATCTGACCAGATCTGGGAGCCAAGATGAATATGGGACATATTCATCTTTGCATGACAAGGAAGACACCACAGATACAGATGGTGAGCCACAACAAAAAACAAGCAAAGAGAGAACACTGACTGGACCAAAAAGGAAGAAGAAAAGAGTCAATAGAGCCAAGACCTCAACACACAAGACACTGGACACATCTGAAGTAAGTGTTATATTAATATTGGGCTATAATTAGTCCTGGTTTAGGCCGTGATTAGTCCTGGTTAAGTCCTAGTTTAAGCCATGTTAAGCCCATCTTTACTCCTAGTTTAAGCCACGTTTTGTCCTGGTTTAGGTCATATTTAGTCCTATCTTAGGCCTGTATTAGTCCTGGCTTAGATCTACTTCTGTTTGTGAAAACACATTTTGACTTTACCTCTTCTTTCAACTTGACCAGAAAAAATGTGAAAATCTGACCAGCTCTGGGAGCCAAGATGAATATGTCCCTGATAAGAACGACGTCACAGATACAGATGGTGAGCCACAACCAAACACAACCAAAGAGGGAACACTGACTGGACCAAAAAGGAAGAAGAAAAGAGTCAATAGAGCAAAGACCTCAACATACAAGACACTGGACACTTCTGAAGTAAGTGTTATGATATTAATATTGGGCTATAATTAGTCCTGTTTTAGGCCATGATTAGTCCTGGTTTAGGCCATGATTAATCCTGGTTTAGATCATGTTGAGACCATGTTTGGTCTTGGTTTAGGCCATGTTTAGTCCTGGTTTAGGCCTGTACTAGTCCTGGCTTAGATCTACTTCTGTTTGTGAAAACACATTTCTGCTTTTGGCTTTACCTGTACTTTCAGGTACACCTGAAAAAATGTGGAAATCTGACCAGATCTGGGAGCCAAGATGAATATGGGACATATTCATCTTTGCATGACAAGGAAGACACCACAGATACAGATGGTGAGCCACAACCAAAAACAAGCAAAGAGAGAACACTGACTGGACCAAAAAGGAAGAAGAAAAGAGTCAATAGAGCCAAGACCTCAACACACAAGACACTGGACACTTCTGAAGTAAGTGTTATGTTAATATTGGGCTATGATTAGTCCTGTTTTAGGCCATCTTTAGTCCTGTTTTAGGCCATCTTTAGTCCTGTTTTAGGCCATCTTTAGTCCTGTTTTAGGCCGCGATTAGTCCAGGTTTAGACCATGTTTAGTCCTGGTTTAGGTCATATTTAGTCCTATCTTAGGCCTGTATTAGTCCTGGCTTAGATCTACTTCTGTTTGTGAAAACACATTTTGACTTTACCTCTTCTTTCAGCTTGACCAGCAAAAATGTGAAAATCTGACCAGCTCTGGGAGCCAAGATGAATATGTCCCTGATGAGAACGACGTCACAGATACAGATGGTGAGCCACAACCAAAAACAACCAAAGAGGGAACACTGACTGGCCCAAAACGGAAGAAGGAAAAGGAATCAGACACTCTTTTATTTCCAGACACATCTGAAGTTAGTGTAATGACATTGGAGAAAAAAAAAGATGGCACTAGAATATATAACAAGAAGTTCCATTGCTTCTATTGCTCAAAGTTTGTCTCCAAAATGGCCCGTCATTTAAAGTCAATGCATAAAGATGTACTGGAAGTACAAAAAGCCTTCTCGAGTCCTAAAGGCTCCAAAGAACGAAAAATGCAGCTGTCTTTGCTTTTAAATAAAGGTAATAGGGCCCACAATAACATAGTAATGAAGGGTGGTAAAGGCACTGTCATACCACGAAGACAGCCCAGTCTTCCTGCTAAAGCTAAAGATTTTGTCCACTGTATCAATTGTGAGGGGTCCTATAAAAGACAGACTTTATGGAGACACATGAAGAGATGCTACTTGAGCCAAAAAGTGCAAGGTCTTAAAAAAGGAATATCGAGAGTTCAAGTTCTTTGTAAATATGCAGAGCCTGTTCCGGATAGTGTCAGTCAGCTATTTTGGAATATGGTACAGGACATGCGTGATGATCCAATTACGAACATTGTCAAAAAAGAAAGATACATTGTGAAGTTTGGAGAGCATCTTTTTAATAAACATGGACATGACAAAACAAAGCATGAATACATTAGACAAAAGATGCGTGAGGCGGGAAGGTTAGTTCTTCAAGGCCAAAAAGATGGCAACTTAAAGACCATGTCAGATTTTTTTGTTCCAGCAAATTTTAGAAATGTAATTGAAGTTGTTAAAAATGTGGCAGGGTTAAATGATGAAACAAGCACATTCAAGACACCATCATTGGCACTCAAATCTGGCCATAACCTAAAAAAAATAGCAAGCATTATTGAATGTGAGGCTATGGTGGAAGGAAATGAAGAGCTTGTGAATAATGCCCGTGTTTTCAAGAAGTTATGCGACACAAAATGGAGTGAATGTGTATCATCTCAAGCCCTTAGGAACTTACATGAAGCAAAATGGAATTCTCCCCAACTTCTTCCAGTAACAGACGATGTTCTCAAAATGCATAAAGAACTTGACTTGAAAAGGGAGGAGCTACAGGTGAAACTAGAAAACCAGCCAAACAAACAGACCTGGGCAGACCTCTCAAAACTGACACTTTGTGAAGTCATTCTCTTTAATCGTCGTAGGGAAGGAGAAGTGTCTAAAATGTCTCTTGATGTTTTCAAACTGAGAGATACAACTTCATCCAACCCGGATGTGGGCCTGGCTCTGACTGAATTAGAAAAAAAACTTTGTCATTATTTTCAGCGAGTAGAAATTAGAGGAAAACGTGGCAGGAAGGTTGCCATTCTGCTTACCCCTAACATGGTTAGGTCCATGGAGCTAATGGTAAAAACCCGCCAAAAATGTGAAGTCTTGGATGATAATCCATACATGTTTGCCAGACCCCAAGCGCTCACTCATTTCAGAGGGTCCGATGTTATTAGGAAAGTGGCTTTAAGATGTGGGGCAAAAAATCCAGCAGCGCTATCATCTACTAAACTACGAAAACATGTGGCCACAATGTCAAAAGTCTTGAACATGAAGGACAATGAAATGGATGATCTAGCAAACTTTTTGGGCCATGATATTAGGGTTCATAGGGAATATTACAGACTGCCCGAGGGAACACTTCAGTTGGCCAAAGTAAGCAAGATCTTGATGGCTTTGGAGAGAGGACAGCTCTCTCAATTCAAAGGCAAGAACCTGGATGAGGTCAATATTGATCCTGAAGGTAAGTTAATTACATTTCTAAAAGCAAAGGAGAAATTAAATTTGTCAACTGGACAAAGTTTATTTGGTTGAATACGTTAATCAGCTCATCCAAGCTGCTGCTTCAGTTCTGGTCAGACGCTGGTGGACACTGCCTTATATCTGCCTGAAGGGGGCGCTAACTACAGTGAAATTACTCTGAACTATGAACTATAGTGTGGTAGTCTCAGAGTCATTTCATTGTAGTTAGCGCCCCCTTCAGGCAGATATAAGGCAGTGTCCACCAGTGTCTGACCAGAACTGAAGAAGCAGCTTGGATGAGCTGAGAAACATGTTTGACCAAATAAACTTTGTCCAGTTGACAAATTGAATTTCTCCTTTGCCATGGATTCTACCTGGACGACTGAGGGATTTTACATTTCTAAAAGCTAATGTTCCATTTGTTACCTGTTACAACATGTTCTTGTTTCTTCTTTTAAGAAAAAATAATTGAAGACAGTGATGCCACAGGCAGCGAAAATGAGGACTGCCTCTTATCCCAAGATTCTGGGGTGTCGTCATCTAATTCTTCAGGTTGGTATAATCCATCATTATTCCAGTCCAATCCAATTAGGAAAAGTGGTCAACTGGACAGCGTCCTTAATAACTGACACGTTTTGATTTTCAACAAAAATCACTCAAGATCGCTGTCAAGATGATTACCCTTGAAGCCTTTTTTATATAAAAATCTCCAGGTAGTTGAACCTGACAATGTGACAGGAAGTGGCAGTTCTTTTGTAATACTTACTATAATTATTAGTGTATTAAACTATACACAGATAATAAAATAAAACACATGTAGATCTATATCTTACATTTTGTTCATTGTAAACTGCAGTATTGATGGAGAAGGGTTTAGTTATAGAAATTGGACCAGTGAATTCCTGTTCAAAAATGCAAAACTGATAAGCCCTTCAACATGCAGGAATCAATCCAAATCCAACTGGGTAAACTAATGATGAGCAAACACTGTTAGAACAAGGTTAAAAGCTCAGGAAAGTGGATTTTGCAGAATAGGTCTCCTTTAAAGTCTTTCCTACTGCACAAATGATTAGTCTAATAACACTAGAGCCTCTGGTTTAGTGATTTGGGTTTTTATCTAAATTGAGGGGAATCAATGAGTCAGTAGGAGACAAAGGCCCAATCCCAATTCTCCCCCTTAGCCCTCTGTCTTTGTCTTAGCCCTACCCCTTAGCCCTACCCCTCTGTCTTTAAACAGAGGGGTAAGGCAAAGGGGTGTGTTTTAAACCCTTAGAAATGGGACACCCCTTTGCAGTCGCAACAATATGACATTATTTTTAAAGTTTTGAAGTATTGTGCTCCTTTTGAGTTTGTTTTAAATGAACTTTGCAAAAAGTCAAATGTTTTTTTAATTTTTTAATTTGTTAAAATTACTACACTCTGTACAACATATGTAAATCAAATTTTAATCAACTGTAACACAAAATTAAAATGCTGCAGAGGTGGACGGAGTTGTAGAGGATGCCTGTACACACAAAAAAGAAAACAAAATTAATACATAGTCATAAACATATATAGTTGTTCTGGTACCTACAAATATTATAGAATGTAATATACCTTATATTTTATTTTCAAATTCTCCCACTTTTATGAAGCTTGTTGGGCTGACACAACTCCAACAAGTCCAGCCTCCTACAAGAAATTTCTAAACAAAATACAAATGTGATTAATAACATGTCGTTTTTAATATAAATATAATATTTTAGGCCATGCATGTTCGTAATACTTTACACATTCTACCGTAACATGTGTATAGTTCTAAAAGCGCATGAGACGAGTTACGAGGCGAAATACAGCGATATATTTGACACATTCTAGTCTAACATATATGCGTATATAGTTCTTTTAGGCCATGCATGTTCGTAATACTTTACACATTCTACCGTAACATGCGTATAGTTCTAACCGGGCATGTTACGATAAGCCGTATATGTCAGAAAGCGTAAATGCTGCCGCCATGAGTATACCTACAACTTTTCAAAAGTTATTACAGTTTTATACAACTTTTTATGAGGTTCTTGAGTGCAAATACTCACATTTGTCCAATTTCTTCCCGATTGCTCGACACTTCCCGATTTCCGTGTTGGTTTTTGCTCCGACTTGCGTTAAGCCACGCCTATCCCCTTTGCGCAAAGGGTGCATCTGAAAAAGCTCTGCTCAGAGGGGTAGAACAGCCCTTCCCCTTACCCCTCGCACTTACAGAAAAGAGTATTGGGACACCCCTCTGTCTCTCGTGAACGCGCACAACAGAGGGGTAGGGCTAAGACAGAGGGCTAAGGGGGAGAATTGAGACGCAGCCAAAGACTGAGAGTGCAAGGAGGTAGATGTGGGACAGAAATAGAGAATGAATATGCAAAAAATAACTGGATTGATTTTGTGATTCTAAATCAAATTATTATGCCCATAGAGAACACGCAAACGAGGCCCAAAGTTGGTTCAGAAAATGATACAGACCAACCAGGAGGAAGCATGGGTTGTACCTCCACTCAAGATCCTGAGGTGTCTTCAAAATCTCCAGGTATTTGTTCAAAGAGGGAAGAAGGTGATGAGGGGTAGAACAGACAAAAAACAAAGAAAAATGATAATATATTTTTTTTATTCCCATAGAATCATCCCAAATGATTTCCACAGATGCAACAGAAATGGAAAAAGGCCAAGGTGAGTGCTGATGTGTTGCATAGGCTTATAGGAACATGTAGTTTGAAGGGATCTTGAGTGAAATATGTTGTAGCTGCACTACTGAGAATGTGTTGTTCATGAGAGGCTGATTCACTCATGTTAATGTTAGAAACACCTGATTTATTTATTTATTTTTATTTTTTTAAACAACTATGCACACTGTTTTTAGGAGCATTTATCTTATTTATCACTAGTCTCTCTTGCTTAAATGCATTAAAAATGAGTTGAAGAGTCAGGAAGTGATACTGAGTTGGTTTAATGATCTTGACAGAATGACTTAACAGTTTGCAGCCTCTAGATATTGATGGTAAGATGAATGTATTGCTGGTGTATGCTTCTAAACGACACAAAATAAAAATGCATATTAATAACTATACAATAACATTGTCTATACACAAAAAAGGGCTAAATTACAACACACTAACTCATTGCGCATCTACACAATATAGAGAGCGCAATGGTGCTAGCGCCTCATTAAGGAAAAGCACACATGATGGATGCATGCATCAATTAAGGGATTAAACGGCTAAAACTTAACATTTACATGCATTGCAAACTCTACTTACTTGAGTCATAGACTCATAACACAGGGAATGCAAACAAGCTGCAAACTTAAATGTTTAAACTTGAAGTCTTAGACGGAAAACTTTGAGGCAAGTCATCTTTTGTTCTCCTTTTTCTCTCTCACTCCGGCTCTGCATGCATTTTTATTACAAATTGACATCTGCAACCTGAGAGTGGGATGTTTTATAGATTTATTATTTGTTCCCGCATCTGCACCTCATAGATTTTTGGTGGTGGTCTTTTTTTCCTGTGGGGAACATTTGAAGCTTTAACTGCCAAGCATAGGCTGTGTAAATGTCTCTAGTAAAACACTGGGCCACCAAATTTAAGTTTAAAAGTATTCCATCTTTTTGATGTTCTGTTTGCAAAATGTTTTATTTTAATTATTATTAATAATAATAATAATAATAATAATAATAATTGTATCTTTTTTTTTTTTTTTAAGCCTCAAAAGGACAGAAGAGGAAATGGACAGCCGAAGAGGTGGAAGCTGTGGAAAAAACACTCATGAATTCAATTCAGACTGGTAGAGTACCTGGTAAAGCACTGTGCCTCCAATGCATCGAGGCCTCTCCAGAAGCCCTGTCAGGACGCTCTTGGCAGGGAATCAAATTTTATGTAAAAAATCGTATCGACTCAGCCAAGAGAGAAAGTTCTAAAAGAAAGTAGTCAGCTTTGTAGCTGATTTGAAATTTATTTTAACAGAAAATATTTGTCAGTACTGAGTTGTGTTTTTTTTTCTAACTGTTGAAGTTCATTAACAAAGAAACAACAAATGGAAAATAAAGCAGTTCTGGTAAGTTTAGTCATTGTATTTTTTTTAATACAGATCCTATCTTACAGAAAACCCACTAATGCGAAAAGTGGCCCACCCCATTCATTTACACCAGTCTCCCCTAAATAATAAATGAGATCACTAATGCACATTTTTGAATAAAGGTTTTGAACAGTTTTCAGACAATTTTAAGTAATTCCTCAAATAGAAACCCCAATTAATGCCAAAATACCTGTAGCTTAATGTCATTAAGCTGCACAAAGTAACTTCTCCCATCAACACTGAGCTTTTGTCAGTCCAGTAAAATTCTGTCTTTGAGTTGTGTAAATCCTGGTACAAAAATAATCCAGTCTCTGAAAGTCTAACTGACGTCATTGGTTTCATTGAAAAATGATTGCCACATTGGATTCGCACGCAGCTATAAACTTCCAATATACGTGTAATTTTTTATATATTGTCAGATTTCAACTTGTGCCACTGCAATTTTGAATGATGCAAATGTCATAAGTCAATATTTATGGAAAAATAGAGCCAAAAAGGGGAAAAAATAAAAAATATTGCCATCTGGTGGTTGTTCCCAGTACTACATAATGGGTGCGACCCCAATAGTCACCAAAGACCAGAAAAATCTCAAACAAGAAAACAGTTGACATTTTGGTTCACTTTTTTTTCCTGGGCCAAGAAAAAAAATGAAAAAATTTGAGGGTGGTTTTGGTGACTGTAAGTCCCTCAGAAAAGTAGGGTCCCCATATATGACAGTGCTACATGAGGTTCCCAAATGTCTTGGAAAACAAGTATGTGTGTGCGTGTGTGTGTGTGTTACTGTTTGGGTTGTTTGGTTGTGTGGGGTCGGGCAGCTGTGGGGCTGGTTGGGTGGGTGGAAGGAAATGTGGGGTTGTTTTAATCACTGTAAAGTACTTTGTGTTACATTTTTGTATGAAAAGCGCTTTATAAATAAAGTTTGACTGATTGATATACACTTGTACGCCAGTCAGATCTGAGCATTATTTATGACGGAAATCAAGTCGGAGTTTCGCCGACTTTTTTCACCCAGACACCAGAGTTATGTGACCAGAATGTAGTGAGCTGTGTGTCCAAATCGCTGTGTGAATGAGACACTATGTAGTGCGCTACAGCGTGCAGGCCTGTGTAGTGAATGAGGGGTTATTTTATTTTTTATTTTTATTTGACCTTTATTTAACCAGGAAGTATCCCATTGAGATTAAGAACCTCTTTTTCAAGGGAGTCCTGGCCAAGAGGCAGCAACAAACACAAAACAGTTACATATTTACACAAATAAAACATAAAAGTTTAAAAACATTATGAAAAACAAGTGCAGATTGTAGAATTGGACTCAAAAGCTCTCAGTTTGGATTTAAAAGTGCTCAAAGAAATTAAATCAGTTAGTTTCCAGTCTTTCTGTAGCATATTCCATGTAAAAGGTGCAGAGTTAGGGACTAGGGAGGACACAGCCTTGGTGAAAATGTCTTAAAGGTGTTTATAGTAGGATTGCACTTTTTTTTTCTTTTTTTTTTTCTATATATTTTAACCATGTTTCACAATTTCCCTCAGTTGCATTTCGTAAACAACTGTTACACAGAAATGTTAAAAATTTTCCTAGGATTGTTACATCATAGGTAGATATCCGGAGGTCTTCTGTGCAGTTTTAAGGCCATAAATCATTGAGACACATTATGAGCATTTAATAATAATAATAATAATAATAATAATAATAATAATAATAATAATAATACATCAGACTTCTATAGTGCATTTTTGGACACTCAAAGATGCTTTACAAACAATAAGAAACAGTGGAAAACAGCAGTGGAAATCAAAGGGGGAATGCTAGTTTGAACAAGTGACTTTTTAGTACTGATTTGAAGTGCTGATGTCAACAATAACTCATATAGCTCACTCATGGCAAGGTGGGGTGACTTGCTCATTAGCACAATGACAGCAATAGTCAAATGTCAAACCTCTGCTCAACGTATTTCACTTTAGTTACAAGGTTGTATAAAGTAATGATAAACTGAAGTTACTTTTACATGAGCACAGATGTGTAATAATGGTCTGTTTTGGTTAATAATAGGATTTTTATGTTACGATTTAGCCATTTATTCTTGACTAGATTTGTTTCGTCGTTTGTTTTTATCATTTAACATTTTACAATTCAAAACATGTCCCTCGTCACCATCTGTCTTCTCAGCGTTCACCTCTCTCCCTCCTCTGTTCTCTCTCTCCCCTCTCTTTCGTCCTCTCCCTCTCTCACCACCTGTCCAAGATGGCGTCTGGGTGCAGCACGCTTTGGCACGGTTGGGTTTGGCTCATACAGAGTCCCACAGATGGTTTGAGAGGCTGACACAGACCGGGTTTAACAGCTGATACAACCCACTACACCCAGGTGGTCCTCCCTCTCTTCTCCCTCTCTCCTCCCTCTCTCCACACATGGGTCTGTGGTTATGTCATGAGCAGATACCAAAAGATTTCATAATATTCATCTTATTTTGACCAGTTAAGATAGTTTTAGTTTGCAATTTGGACAGTCAAATTTAGCAGTCAAGTCAAATATCATCATCCAAGGTATAATACTCCCTACAACAGAAGCATGGACTGGATTACACTAACACTATCACAGTTGCTGCTACTTTTTATTCCACAACAATTTCCATGGAGGCAAGGAGGTGATGCAACCAGACCAAGTTACAGGTGATATCTGTGGAATGGCCATCCCACTCAAAATAAGAATGTTTTTCAAGGTATTTTGGTGCAATAACAACAATTGAACAAATGCAAGATAGCTTTAATGCCATACTATGGAACATTCTAGCCACAGCAAAACTCAGACAAGCAATTAACGTAATGAGGAGTCTATTATTATTAAGGGACAACTTACATTTGTAAATTGTCCCAAAACTGTTGTAGTAGTTGTTGTAGCGTAGTAGTAGTAGTAGTAGTAGTAGTAGTAGTAGTAGTGATGTATGTTTTGAATACATCTTTTTCAGCTTTTTAGTGTTAGGAGTTGCCATGGAAACCTGTTGACATGAGGATGAGGTGCATGCTGCCACACGTGCTCTGGAATGAAACGAAATGTGCTGAAGACAAAACAGACGACAGAGAGAGAGAGAGAAAGAGAGAGACACACACACACACACAGAGAGAGAGAGAGAGAGAGAGAGAGAGGAACAAGAGAGAGGAGAGGGAGAGAGATACAGAGAGAGAGGGAGAGGAACAAGAGAGAGGAGAGGGAGAGAAATACAGAGAGAGAGGGAGAAGAACAAGAGAGAGGAGAGGGAGAGAAATACAGAGAGGGAGAGGAACAAGAGAGGGAGAGAGAGAGACACACACACAGAGAGAGAGAGAGGGGAACAAAAGAGAGGAGAGGGAGAGAGACACACACAGAGGGAGAGGAACAAGAGAGACAAGAGGGAGAGAGAGACACCCACAGAGAGGGAGAGGAACGAGAGAGAGGAGGGAGGGAGAGAGAGGCAGGGATAAAGAGAAGACAGAGAGAGAGGGAAAGGGAAAGGAGAGAGGAGCAAGGGAGAGGAGAGGGCAAGAGAGAGGGAGAGGAGAGGAAGAGAGACAGAGAGGAGAGAGAAAGATAGAGAGAGGGGATGGAGAGAGAGAGAAAGGGAGGGAGAGGACAAAGAGGAGAGTGAGAGATGGACAGAGAAAGAATGGGGAGAGAGAGAGCAGAGAGAGAAGTGTCCGAGTGCCTCCCAATGGTCTGCTCAAGTATTTTCACCACCACAGTGAATTATTCATGTCAACACTGGGCCAGTGCATAACAAATATGAACACTCTGCAATGTAAACAAATTCAGTATATACCCAGTTATTTATTTCAAAACATGCTGCTATTTTAGAATTTATTTATTCACTCTGTATTAGGTAAAAACAGGAACAAGCAGGAGATCAAACTTTTAATTAGCTTGGCTGTATTTGGCTTAATGTTGGAGTAAAAGGCTATTGTATTAAAAACATAGGCTATATGTTCAGTGTGAAAAATGAAGACACAATAGGCTCTGTGCGCAGCAGCGTGCTAGCTAACTCACTGTGTCTCAAAGCTTTTCACTTTTATTAAAATCATTAAATATAAAATAAACAACTTATTGTAAAAGAAAAGATTATCCAATTCTTTTATATGTAGATTACTTCAGTTTGTGGCGTTGTTTTAATATTTATTATGCCTCAAAATTAGCATTAGCATTAGCATTGGGATACAAATCTCTACATTTCTAAAGTTTCTAAAGTATTCATTTTAAATATTATTTCTTTAAATGTTTATTCATTCTAGCACAACTCAGCAAAAACCCAACAGATACACAACTGAACAGGAAGTAGTGACACTGACACTTACCAGCACTATCATTGTCAGTTTGTGTTGCACAGTGGTGTAGTGAGTGTGTGTGTGTGGTTATCTCCCAGCCTTATGAGAGCTGTTTGGTAGATTGGAATATTTACATCAGTGACAGAAACATGCACCTGCATAAAGTGAATTTAGAATAAGATGGAAATTTGTGAAGATTCTATTGTCAAAGATTCAATATGTGAGAGAAGTTATAATATATACAAATTCAATATGCCATTGTTAAAGGTGCATTGTGTAACTTTTCTGGTAGAGGGCCTGTTGTTAAATGTTTTCTTCATGAAGATGTTATTGCTTTGTCTGGAATATTTCGCAGTATGGTATTACATCTTCATTGACACCAAACCAGACCAAGTTATAGGTCAGATCTGTGGAGAAACAACTCCGCTCACAATCAGAATGCCTGTTATAGAGCTATAAAACCACCTGTAATATGTATAAATATAAGGTAGAGCTGTTTGTCATACTACATACTACATTCTAGGCACAGCAGTGACATCTCCATAGAAACAAGGTGACGGATCCCCAACCAAAAAGTTACACAGTGCACCTTAAAATATAGGGTTTTGTGTGGGGATATTTTATAATCGTCCATGTTCCTGTGTGTAGTTTCCGTCTGTAAACCTGAAATGAAGAAAGGACTTAAAGTAAAAGTATCAAATGTTAAATGAGTAATGTTGAGTTATTCACAAAAAAAAAAAAAAAAAAAATTTACATGATGTTTACATTATGAATTCAGTTAGCCAATCAGAAAGCAGAATGAGCATAACATAATGACTAAAACTAACTTTTCTGGTGAAGGGACTGCCAACTACAGTACTTGTTGCTGTGGAGATTACTGCTTTGTCTAGAATATGGAACAGAATTGCTTTAATTGATCTAGCGCCAAGGACATAAGCATAGTTTATCAACAACGGAGCAATAACATCTCCATGGAAACAAATTAGGTAGGTGGCTTTGTGTTGCAACATTAGAAAGACATTAACAACAGATCAAGACACAGTGAGGACATTTTCAGTGAGTAAGGATAAGTTTTATTGGTGTTTGAGGAGATCCATCATCCCTGTGGACAGCACACAATACTGGTGAGGAATCAGGGCTCGTGCCACTTCATGGGATTTGTAGTTCTTCATAACAGTCACAACGAGAAGTTAGCTTAGCATCCACCGAGAGGAGAAATACGAGGCTGAGGACGTTATTGAGAAGAAGGTCCTTTAGTTATTGTGGTTTTTGTGTTACCCGTTATAATGTACAGCAGCAAACCATCATTGCCACCAATGAGAGAACGGAGCACCAATCGGCCGTCCGAAAAACACATCCAAAACACAGGAACATAGAAAAATATCACGGTCAAAAAGTTCGTAAAGATCCGCAAAATCTGGTGTCAAAATAAAGGAAAGAGTCAAGTCACTTCATTTAAGAGACTTCCAGTTTGTGTGGACATAAAACAACAAGGGCAAAATATATTGGATGGTAGTACTACAACTCCCAAGATGCACCTGTGGCTCAGTAAAGTGTCCACGAACAGGCTCATGTAGGAAATCAAGTAAAAGTCATTGTCAGGAATCAAAACAGGAGAAAAACATTGAACAAGTCGTTCAGAAAACCAAAAATTACAACGGGATCGTAAACAACAACGATAATCGGTTAGCATTGTTTAGCAAGAAACATTAGCAAAGAAATAAAGACAGTTTAGTTGCCATTTCTACATAAAGACGACACATTTAAAAGTCAACCATTTAACTAAACCCCTCCCCCAAAACATGATTGTCCAATCACAGCAAACAAAAGTTAATTTCACTTCGTGGGTCGCCATCTTTGGGTACACAGTGTCCTTTAGAACTACAAACTAAAACAGGCATAGCTTATTGGTCATTAAAAAACTACACGACCTTAAATAGCTACTAACCTAACTAAACTTTTTAAAGGTCCTGTACCTGATTTTTTTCATGTATTTAATATATGGTATAAGCAGCTCTTGACGCCAAAATAAGTCTGCTATTGCCTGCATCGAATTTGCAGTTTTTGTGTGACAATCAGGAGGTGTGTATTAGCATGGTAGTTGTTGCTAGTGTTAAAGTGATGGCAAAACTCAGCTCTGGTCTCTGAGAGTTGTGAAAATCGCTTATAAACTCATCGCGGTTAATAATTCGGATGCTCTAAATGCATAAGGTAAGTGAAGAATAACTTTGGACGAGTTCTGTTTTCATGTTTAACAAAATAAAATAAAATCAGGTACAGCGCCTTTAAGTGTATTTAATGATTTTGATACTATAAGGTAGGCTGTATAGTTGTATGAATAAAAATCTCTATTTCACGATTGAAAATATAATGCATTTATGTGTGTTTTGTTAGTAATAAAAATATTTGGCCTTCTAGCTTTTTAGTACACTATAGCTGTTAAGTTTATTTAATGACCATTTTAATATCTATAGTTTTGTACATAGTAATAAAATATCATAGTATTTCAATTGGTTAGTTATGGCTTCTAATCTTCCATGGGTAATATAGAACAGTCTATCACTTTGGCTAATATTACTATAGATTTGAATATATCTTAGTTATCGATTTGGGATACTAAAAATTGTTTAGTTATATTTTTATGTTTAGACCAGCAGTTTCTTCACAATTTGTCATTTCTGTGTTTAAAATCATCTTAAAGTGGGACTAAACACCTAGGGGGGGGGGGGGGGTATGAGGGGTGGGGTCTAGGGGTAGAAGGAGAAGGAGCAGCGTGATTGGTCGAGCAGGTATCGGCACTTCGAACTCCACCCCTGCAGCCAGGTGTTTATTATTAATGGAAAAGTTCCATGTGTAGTACTTGATATATATATATATATATATTTTTTTTTACACAAAGATTTCAACAAATCTTCCCAGTTTTAGCAGAAAAAAGCTGATTTAGTGTTTAGTTCCACTTTAAACTCACAGTATAATAATATAACAATAATAATATAACATATACTGATGCTGGAGGCGGGGTTTAGAGAACGGTTAGTTGGTCCGGCGTGAATCCTGGCCAAAAAACTAAAACATAAAATACCCAAAAAAAAAAAAAAAGTTTAAAACGGGGAAATAACTTCATAAAATCCCCTTTCCAACAAAAAAGAACATTTTAAAGCACATGTTTCATAATCAAATCATATATTACCGTTTTTTGCAT
This sequence comes from Taenioides sp. WSHXM2023, assembly GCA_029959045.1. Taxonomy (NCBI): domain Eukaryota; kingdom Metazoa; phylum Chordata; class Actinopteri; order Gobiiformes; family Gobiidae; genus Taenioides; species Taenioides sp. WSHXM2023. Next base: position 6,494,149 of record CM057097.1, read on the forward strand.
TATTCAAAAAATGTGTTTTCAGACAAAACACCTGAGAAAAACTAACAAAGAATTCCAATGAGTTTTCCCATTATAATCAATTATGTATATTACAACTAGAATCACATCATAATTCAAGCATATATAATTTACACATATATATCTATTGTACGAGAATAGTTTAATATTGGATAATGCAGTTGTATGGTACAGTATAAGAGATAGGGTGCGTTTCTTTCTGGCATTTCATTGGGTAATTAAGGAGAGGTATTGACAAGTGTAGAAATATATATATATATATATATATATATATATATATATATATATATATATATATATATATATATATACGATTTATCCATATCATTTTCAACAAAAACAAAATGAAAAATAAAGGTTCCATAGACAAATAAAAGGGTGTGTAGGCAGTTTAGTCTGTTTTGTGTTTCGGGGTTGGAAAAAATGAGCACCATTCGTCTATAAAGGACCACCACAGAAAAGGTGAGAGAGTGCATGCTAAAAGACGCAGCAAATCAGCCCGGCAACAGTGTCATATTTGCACTCAGGATGGACGGACGAGGAAACAGAGAGAGAAAGGAGGGCGAGAGGGACGGAGGTGTGGGGAAAAAAAGGAGAGCTGGTTTGAAAAATATACCGCTAACCTGTTGCTATCCTGCAGCAATGGTGTCCAAATTATTCGTAAGTAATCGCATAAAATATGAACGGTGAACTTTAGAATGGTGAAATATGGGACTGTTACCATAGCGATTAACAATTTTAGGTTTACAATGGTCAAAGGCCTCATAAAAGGAAAAGAAAATATTATGTGACTGAATCTGATTAATAAAATGGAGCTAGAGCAATATTACTTTGTTTTTTTATTTGTTATGAATTATATGTCAATTATAAACCATCAGGGGAGCAAATTGTAGTGAAAAAAATTATAACAAAATTGAATTAGTGCTGTGTTTTGACTTTTCAGTTTTGAACTTTGACAAAAAATATGAGTTAGAATTTAACCTTGACAAAATGAGCTTAAAAGTGTTTCCAGGAATGACTTTTTAAATATGATAAATTTAGGTTGACAAGGTAGCAGTTTGGTCGGACTAATGGAGATAAAAAGACGAATAGAGCTTTTTTGCATAATTTTTGAAAGTTTTCTCTCTGTTTCCTCTGTCTCTCCTCCAAAACGGCCGCCCGGGTAAATCAACACAGAAGAAGAGTTGAACCCAAACGTCCACAATAAAACGAACAGAAAGATTGTTAAACTATACAACGTTATATTCCACCTTTGCCCAAGTGAGGCCCATCGAAAACAATCGTTACTAAGATTCTCTGTCTGAAAATACCTGAATCAGCCTAGATACATTCTCAAATAGCTTCCGTCTGTCCAGCTTTGCAGTTTAAAATAGACCATTTGTTGTTAAAGTGCATATGACAGGTTTTTGTGTTTTTATAATGCTGACTTGGTTTGGTGGGATAGTACCTGTGCTAAATCGAATCGTATCGAAGTTTTACATCAGTTTGAGTGGAAAAACTGAAAAGAAAAATGCAAAAATACAGGAAGTAGAGTTCTAAAATGGAAAACCTTTATCTGCGTTATCAAATAAACAAGGTATTTTATTTGAATTAGTTTAATATTGTGTAATTCAGACAGGTTTTGGCATGATATTGGTTAAGTCGATATCGTGATTGGGCGTTTAATTAGATGTAATAAGACTGTTTACAAGCTGATTTTGGCCCAGAATGTGTCTTAATGTTTGAACTTTTATACATACAAAGCGTTACTTGAAGATTAAATACCAGACACATTTGGATTTCTAGTGTAATAAGGACATAAGTGCTATTTTCCATCCCTATACTGGAATCGGGTATCGCCAGCTTCTCAAAGTATCAATATCGGTATCAGAACTGTAAAAGCTGGATTGGTGCATCCCTAGTTTTGGCCCTTGTTTACAGTGGTTGCTAGGTAACAGATATGAAATTACGTCTATATATGTCGTATTTGCTGAACTAGGAAGTAAAATTCTACACTTTTCTCAAAAATTTAAAAGACTAGAGGCAAGATTTAAAAGAAAAATCTTAAATATAATGATGTAACATTACAGTGTTTTATTAAATGAGTAGTCTAACCTGCCATATGCACTTTAAGCGGTTAAAAGCTGGGAGAGGAAATTATTTACGCATGGCCCCGTGACCGCACAGCTCACAGCCCCTCCCCTCCCCATATAGAAAATATACAAAAGATTATCTCCAAATTCCTCCTCTTGCGGCTATCTCTGCGATTAGAAAAATATACATTAATAATCCTATGTCAAAATCTCTATGGACGAAATCCCTGCAACCACTTCTTCCTGCGTTTTCCTGGACTAGCCCCACCTTCTCATCGGCCCAGATCGAAAAATATACACGTTATATCAGTACTGTGTCCTATTTATAGAAAATAATTACACATTTGAACCGCTTGTGTCCGTGCCTTTGAAAAGCTCTAAAAAGTGAAGTTGTTTTGCTTCCACTGGGTTTTGTATTGTGAGTTCAACACTGTGTATAGAAGAGGTCAAAGTTGAGAGTTGAGAGACGCACTACTTGTACAAACCCAGAGCCACGCCGGACGTAAGCGCAAGTGGGGCGAATCCACAAGGGGGCACTAGGGCAGGACAATACAGTAATACAGTACATGTGAATTGACCAGCAAGTCTAAAATGACAAAGCAATACAACTCCAGCAACGTACAGACCACTCATACATGGAATAAGTGTTCAGTAAGAAGTATTTACAGAGATACTGGTGTTAAAATGTTCAAGTTGTTCAGAAAAGCTGATTTAATGTACAATGTTTATAAGCGGTGTCGTTCGTTTCATTCACAAAAGTCGTGTCTCAAGCCTGAATATTTTCTTTTTTCATCCCAAGGTCCAGATAAATGGAAACTAACGCATATAATCTGAAGCGGTAACTACTTTTTGTATTTTTTTAGCATCAAAGTACTCATATTTCCAGATAGTAGTAATGATTGCATCAAATTAACTCAATCCATGAGTTTCAGAATGACTCAAATTTACGACCGTTGCCATAACAATTAACAGTTCAAAACAAAATATATATCTTTTGTTTGGTCAAAAGTCCTCAAAATGGCGCCTATAAACTATAAGCTGAAACCCATATATATTAAAACTTTTACCTTTTAACAGTTAAAGTTTTTTCCATATGCATTTGTATTTGTATGTATTTTATTTTTTTCTAACTTTCGACTGCAGTCAATAATAATAACTGATCTATTGCATTTAGCCGTAACTTGACAGACTGTTATAGTATCCAACATTTGTAGTTTTACATTTTAGCGAACTACAATTACCATCAATGAAAACCGCAAATAAACTAGCATATACTCGACAATGTAAAAAATGTAAAATTGTGTACATTGTGTAATTCCATGTATGTAGAGATTAGCTTAAAACGTGTTGCTGGTGATTGGCTTGCTAAAAAAAAATCCACCCCAAAAATAATCAACGTTTAAATCCGGTGTGGCACAGAGCTTATCACAAATCTACATCTCTCCCCTCTTCTCCAACTTCCATCTAAAGTGCAGTTGTAAGCGGGTTGCCTTTGTACCCTATATCTCTATCTGAAAAAATCGCCATCTTTTCCGCCGTTTCGTTTCGCCGTCTCGTTTCGCCGCCCTCCTCACAAGTCTCCGTGGCGACTCTCGTATTTGTTGATGATGTTCCGACAGCGCCCCAGCTCCTTCCGCATATCGGCGACTTCCTGGCGTAGCGCGGCGTTCTCCCTCTCCAAGAACGCCGCCCGGACGGAGATCTGGTTTTCCTTCAGCCGCCGCGCGTCCCTGGACCTCTTGGCGGCTTCGTTGTTTTTGACACGGCGACTCCAGTATTTCTCGTCCTGTTATAGCGGCATGTTGTTGGGGGTGTGTGGGGAGGAAGGAGGGAGGGGAGAGAGACAGAAGATAAAATAAACAAAAAAAGAACAGAGAGAGGAGAAACAGGAGGGTCAGTAATGTGATGAGAGAGAGGTGAAGACAAGGAGAAGGCTCAATAACAACTGTGCATGGGAAAGCAGCGCAGCATTGTAAAGCAGCATGGGCGTTTCTGTAAGCTTTGACAACTGTGTTTAAATATTTATACTTCGATTCATTTGGGTTTTAACCTCGTTCAGTGGTCAGTTTCTATAGGAGGGTTTAAAATTTTGTTTAGACCTGGTTTAGACCTTGTTTAGACCTTGTTTAGACCTTGTTTAGACCTGGTTTAGACCTTGTTTTGACCTTGTTTAGACCTGGTTTAGACCTGGTTTAGACCTTGTTTAGACCTGGTTTAGACCTGGTTTAGACCTTGTTTAGACCTGGTTTAGACCTGATTTAGAGCTGGTTTAGACCTGGTTTAGACCTTGTTTTAGACCTGGTTTAGACGTGATTTAGACCTGGTTTAGACCTGGTTTAGACCTTGTTTAGACCTGATTTAGACTTTGTTTAGACCTGGTTTAGACCTGGTTTAGACCTTGTTTAGACCTGATTTAGACTTTGTTTAGACCTGGTTTAGACCCGGTTTAGACCTTGTTTAGACCTGATTTAGACTTTGTTTAGACCTGGTTTAGACCTTGTTTAGACCTGGTTGGTTTAGACCTTGTTTAAACCTGGTTTAGACCTGGTTTAGACCTCCCTTTGACTTACTTTTGACCTGGTTTAGCCCTGCTTTAGTCTTGAGTTAGACCTCTCTCCTCTGCTCCTCTGCCTTAGTCTTACTTAAGTCCTAGACCTAATTTATTCCTGGGTTAGTCCTGGTTTAGTCCTGCTTTAGTACTGGGTTACACCTAGTTTAGTCTTGGTTTGGTCCTGGTTAGTTATAGCTCATATGGGTCTGGTCTGTTGGTGGTCAGTATCAATCAGAAGTGCTTTGGACCTGGTTTAGTTCTGGGTTAGAACTGATTTGTACACTGTTAACACTGAACATGTGTCATTCAACTCTACATATGTGCAATACTGAAGACCTCTGGTACAATTCACTCATGTCACTTTACTGATATTTATCCTGTCTGTACATAAACATAGTCATTACTGTAAATAACATAATATACTGAAGTCACTTTACTGAGATTTACTCTGTTCATATGCTGCACTGTTACTTTTATTGTACATAATAGTTTTTTTTGGTATTTTATATTTTGTATTTTATATTTTTGCTCCACCAAAACAAAATTAGAGTCTATCTTTAAGTCTATTTCTAAATTATTCTTTTTTTAGCTATTATCTATTATCTTGTTTTATTACATGTTCCATTTTCCTGCTGTTCTTGAACTGTGCGTTGCAACACTGGAATTTCCCCACTGTGGGACTAATAAAGGCATATCTTATCTTATCTTATCTTATTTAGTCCTCATTGGTCTAGATCTGGTTATAGCTCATGAGGGGTCTTCCTAGTCTGCAGTGATCAGTACCTACATCAGAAGTGCATTAGACTAGTGTAGTCTTGCTTAGGTCCCTGGTTTGGACGTGGCTTAGTCCTGTTTAAGTCTTTGGTTAGACCTGGTTTAGTCCTGATTTAGTGTAGCTCTCATGAGACTGTGGTGGTCAGTATCTATAGTCCTGGTTTAGTCCTGCTTAAGTCCTGTTTTAGACCTGGTTTAGTGCAGCTTGTGTGCGATTTTCCTGCTCTACAGTGGTCGTCAGTTTATCTACCAAAAGTGGTTCAAAGATGGAAAAGAACAGTTTTTGAAGCTCAAATGACTGTAGAAGATTCTTGCTGTTGTCAAAGCTTACAAGAAATGACCCTCACATTTACAGCCACAGTCAACAGACACAGCAGTGAAGAGATGAGCACAACATATCAGTTCAAAAGGGCTGCTGTTTGAATGAGGTAACCTTAGGAGATTTACATGAACTGATAATATTACAACATCACTCAGATCACTCAGATACTATCTGTAAAAAATCAGATACTAAGCGATACTAAAACCCGTGCCAAAACTAGATACTAACTAAAAAAGTCCCATTCGTAGGACAGAAATGAACTTTAGAATGATCTTTGAAGAAAGTACTACGATTTAATGTTGAAAATCACATTGTACTATCTAAATAAAGAGTGTTTTTATTATCATTTCGGTATCGGTAATGAGTATCGAGTTCTTAGCATTGAAATTTTAGTACCGTGGCAACACTAGACTGTACACTCGACATTCCAATACTGAAACCAACATTTTTTTATCCTTGTACATGATGTATTGTTCATTTCCAGTACTGAGTGAAATGAAAATGCTAAGACATTTACTACCCAAATATAAAACACAAGACGAATGCCTGATAGCCTTCCTTTTCCTCGAGCTTAGCATAAGATTAAAGTCTGGGAGCTACTATAATCATTCACATTTTTACAACAGCATATGAAATCATTATGGCCTTAAATTGAGTATTAGGCAAATGGCTTTCTCCTATTCGTCGTAGCTTTTATTGTATGCATGATTTCCTGCCTGGGTCATATACAGTATATTGGCTACTGGATATTACTGTGTGGTTGAATGGTTGGTGTAAAGTGGGGTTCATGATTTATACAGAGGCTGGCTTCATTTTGAACAGGCCTCGGGAGCTGCAGATGCTTTCATACATAAACATTTATTTGAACAAAGCACCGGTATCAGGAAGGACTTGAAAAGCTCCAGTATAGGTGTGAGAAGGTTTAAAATAATGCAATGATTATAGAGCTATTAGCAAGTGTGAGGTTTAGTTAATTTGCGTGTTTATTTAAGTTTGACAGTAGTCGTTCTTCTTTATCACATTCCCTAACTCGCCATACGGGTTTGGAACTGTGTAAAACTGAATGACCTTCACCCCCTTCAGAAAACCTTCAAAAAACCAAACAAACATGCTTTAATTTTAGTCTCCGTTTTGGCTGTATCTTTAGATGTTACATAAAAATATATTGAGAGTTATGTATAAACTATGAACCGTTATAACAAGTACTTTTCAGTTGCAGTTTTAAAGTACTACTGTTGCCATAGCAGCCCTGATTACGTGAACAAAGTGCCATGACCAATGACACAACGGCAGAACAGAAGTCTGAGATTTGAATGACCAAATTGCAAAGTAAATTCTGATATTATGAAAATGCCATGCTGATTTTGATGCCACAATGATTAAAGAAAATATACATTTATACGCAATTTCTCTAATTTCTCTACCAAACATCATAGCGTCTCACATATTATCACGTGGTCTTAAAATAGTTGTGGTAAAACTTTAAAACAATGGTCTTTGTCCTGTTTATTTCATTTTTTCAGTATCAATATCTATTAAAATAAGCAACTACTTCCAATACTTGCTTTAGTATTGATTAGTATCTATGTAGTATTATTTTGACAACCCCACCATGACCTCCTCTCTTGATTTCAGCAGTCGCCATCCCTTTTAAACTGATAAAACAGTCCTGCGATAAGCCAATAGAAAGCAGAGCTGGAGCAGTGCATTATGGGAGCTGTAGTACCTTCTGCTCGTCGGGCACTAGCATCTTGCGTGCCTTCTTGATCATGGGCTGCGGTTTGAGCTCTTCGTCGGAGAAGCGGTGCCGACGCGGGTCAAACGCGTCCTGTCCCGGGACGCTGGACAGGGCCAGGTCGGCGGGGTCGGGGTCAAAGTTCACCATGATGTCGGAGCTGCCGTTGGTCCCTGCGGGGGTGGGGGGGCCGGGGGGGCAGGTGGTGGAGGGAGAGGGGTCCTGTGGCACCGACTGGCCTCCTGGAAGAGAGAGGGGGAGATACAGGAAGTCAGTTCACTGTGAGAAAGAAGCAGAGAGGATACTTATGTTTAAAGGGACGGTATGTATTTACATTTCATAAAGTTGGGCCGTAAAGTCTGTAAATTGTTCAAATTAAATATATTTTTACCGCTAACACCTGCAATACTGATTTAACCCCATATTACGCTATTTTCTGATCTGTTCTAATGCTGTTTCTTCATCACAAATAGATCTGGAGTTGTGTTTTGTTTCATTCACACGTTTAACACACAAACCCTGCAGATTTAGGCTGAGCTCTTCTCTCAAACGGAAAACACTCTGTTCCACCTTGTGATGTCATGCGGTAATACAGGAAGTGCTCAACTGTGTTTTTAAACTCCATACACTTTAACAAAAATCATTTGGATCATTTCAGCCCAATTTTGTCAGTCTCTCTCTTTAAAAGTACCACTTCATGACATCACAAGGTGGAACAGAGCACTTTGAGCTTTGGAGATGTGTGAATGAAACAAAACACAACTCCAGGTTTGTTTTTGAGGAGGTAACAACATTATGACATGGCTAAAAGCTCACAAGAATCAGTTGTGTGTAATAGAGGACCTTTAATTACAAAAACACTGGAGATGATGTCCAATCT